>JAQQAC010004068.1:3991195-4010372 GCA_029783875.1 Phataginus tricuspis
TCCGTTTGGATTGGTCACACAGTTCTCTCAATATTCTTTCATTCTAACTTCCTTTTTTCTGCCTGTGCCTCAGCTTCTTTGTATTCCTCTTCTCTACTTTCTATTTCATTTATTGTCTCCTCCACTGTATCTTATGTGTTTTTAAAACCTTCAATTGTATGTTTCATTCCTGATACTTTGTTCCATAGTGATTGGATCTCCTACCGGAATTCCTTCCTGAGTTCTTGAATGTTTTTCTGTACGTCCATGAGCATGTTAATGATTTTTATTTTGAAATCTCTTTTAGGAAGACTCATGAGGTTGATTTCGTTTGAATCTTTCTCTGGTGGTTTATTCATAATTTTCTTTGAACCAGATTCCTTTGATGTTTCATATTTGTGTGTGGCGCCCTCTAGTGCTCAGAAGCTCTACTCTCTGGCACTGCTCAGCCGCTGGAGCAATGTCGGGTGTCGCAGGGGAGTGGTATTGGTGCCTGGGGGGAGGAAAGAGCTGTTTCCTTCTTCCCGGCTGCTGTGCCTGTCTCCTCTGTGAGAACCAGTGGGCCAAGCACACAGGTATAAGCCTGTATGCTTTGCGTTTGTAGTTGCTGTACATGGGGCTTCCCTCTGGCTGGCCTAATGCCAGGGTAAGGTTTGCAGGTTTGCAAGCCAGGTGGGGCTGGCAGGGAGGAAGGCACAGTAGGCTGTGTATCATGGAGGGGGTCCTTGGAGCTGTGTAACCAGCTAGGGGGCATAGTGCTTGAAGAGTGTCAAAATTCCCAGCCTGCTGGGCAGAGCGCACCCAGAGAATTTGGCTACCTGTCCTTTCTCCTGAGCAGTAAGCTCTGTGCAATCCTTGCCCCTTTAGCAGCCCTCTCAGTGTTGGTAAGTCTCTCAGACTGCCCACCTTTTTTTTTCCCCAAGCAGCCGGATATGGATCCCTGCTTTCCACAAGTGCCTGGAATCTTAGTCTCTCCAGGAATTCTGCCTGTTTTAGCTTTCCAACCCCCTCATCACGAGATCACTATGAAAGCACCATGAAATGTAGGTTTCTGCTCCCAGAGCCAATCTCCATAGCTAGGTGTTCAGCAGTCCCAGGCCTCCACTCCCTCCCCACTTTGTTTCCTTTCCTCCTGATAGTGAGCTGGGGTTGGGGAATGGCTTGGGTTCCCCTGGGCCACGGCTTTGGTACATTACCCTGTTCCATGAGGTTTATTCTTTTCTCCAGGTGTATGCAGTCTGGCACAGCCCTCTTTCCTTTTGCTCTTTCAGGCTTAGTTGTATTAATTATATTTTTATATTATATGCTGTTTTAGGAGAAAGCCTCTGTCTCACGTCTCACGCTGCCATCTTTAATCCCTATCCACTTTGAATTTTTTACAAGAAAACCATCTTGAATAATGTTTTTAAAATCAGTCTTCCGAAAACTTGAATAGATAGAGGGGAGCTTTTTATAAATTATTACAAGCATTACATGTATTTTTATTACAGTATACTTAAAGAGCCTTTTGAAGTGTATGTTCTGTTTTCTGGCATTAGGTTTTACTTTTATGAAAAGTCTCTTTGAAATTATTCCCTTTACCTTTTTATGACCCTTTATGATTTTCTTAATCTGAAACAATGGCATATAGCACTGTAGTTCTATTTTATGCTTATATGATGGGAAACTTGAAGTCATTGTTTATCTTTAGTTTTCATTCCTATAAGTTATATACATGAGGATGATTGGCAGGAGGGGCATACTAGCAGTGCTCTTCAAATTATCTGAAAAATAGATACACATGAAATCTTTATTTTATTCTGGTATTTAAAAAGAACAATCAATACTAGCCTTCTTTTTATCTGTGGACATAAATCTGTGGAGTTCTTATGTCAGGTTCTGACCTGTGTTCTAGGTAATCCTGAACTTCACAGGTATGTGATACAATACCGTTTTTTCCACAATAATTTTTGAGTACATAATAATATGCAGAAAATACTTTCTAATATTGTGTAATTTTAAAATAGTGTAATTTTCAATAAGGAAATATTCGGAAATACAAGAAATCATGTAGGTGTACTTCAGAGAAAAGCAAAAGCCGAGAAAACAAATTTTTAAAACTGAGGAAAAACACTGAAAGAGAACAAGAACAAATGTGTGAACAATAATAATGTAAGTTCTTACTTTGGATTTGAGTAGATACTCTCCAAGATTACATTTGTAGCAAATGTTGGAATCAGATTTCACATTTAGTCTAACTCCAAAGCTGTGATGTGTTGCTGTCTCAATCCCATTAGAGTTTCTGACAGACTCTTGGCGGGTGGTTAATGTGGTGATAGAGATTTGGCTTGTAATTGGTGAGTCTGTTTTTGACTTTCAGTTGTACTCTGAGATGACTTGGAGGGAATTCTCTCTTTGCTTACCACAGAATCTCTTTTTTTGAACCTATCCTTTTGAACATTTTTTACTGATGACTTGAATATAAAAATGAAAAACATACTTGGTAGATTTGCAGGTAATTATTCAAATATACTTTGTTGTTGAAGATACTCAGAGGACTAAATGGCCCTACATTAAAATCATTTCTGTATTTTCTAGATTTGACTGCAAAGTCTCTGTGGTTCCTCCTAAGTCCAGCAGTTTTAGACTCTGCTTTTCTAAGTTAATGAAAATCTTGCTAAAATGCTGATTCTAACTTAGTAGGTCTAGGATTGGGTCTGTGACTCAACATTTCTAGTAAATGTCCAGGTGATACGCTGCTGGTTTGCAGACCATATTTTGAATGTCAAGGGTCTCAGCCAAAGGGACACTGGCTCAGGTCTCTGAATATGGCTTAAGGCAGGCATTGGCAAACTTCTTCTGTAAAGGCCTAGATAGGAAGTAAACATTTAGGCTTTGTGAGCTGTTCTTTCTCTGTCACAACTGAACTTTGTCCTTGTAGTGCCAAAGCAGCCATGGACAATAATAGTGAGCATGGCTGAGTTGCAATAAAACTTTATTTACAAAAATAGGTGGCTTCTGGGTTTGGACTTTTGCTGTGATATGCTGACTTCTGGCTTAACATGTTCAAAATTAATATTTTGTTATGCTCTTAAAGAATCTTTATTAATGTTATTTTCTATTATTTCATAAAATAATATGTTAAAACTTCAAAATAAAAAAATAATGTTTTAAGTTGAGTTTGTTCTCAGTTCTGTCCTCCCTGGTCCTCAGCTGCAACAAAGAATTGAAAGGCAGAAACACAGTAGCAAGGCAGAGCTAAAGTTTTATTTGAATACTCTCCAAGGGAGGAGCCAGCCAAAGTCAAGGTAGACAAAGGCACTGAACTTTCAGGCGGGAGGCTTATATGTTACATCTGGCTGGGAGGGGCCTCTTTGACAGACAAGGTGGGATTATTTGATTGATAGGTCCTTCTATGTAGTTATACCTCTCAGTGAGCATGTCCTTTCCCCATGTTGAGGTGTGGTTGGGCACTTCTTATTTCCTTTCTGTTGTGCCCGCATTGGGATCTGGTTGGGGAGGAAGTTATCTCCTTGCAAAAAAGCCTTTGTTGTCTTCACATGGGACCCCCTACCTGGGCAGAGTTTGGGCAGCTTTTTCTTTGAGTCTTTTCTCTTTGAAGAAGAGGCTTTCTCTTTGAACCTTATCTTCCCCTTTTCCGGCTGCTCATGTCTATCTTTCTGTCTAACAGTAACATCAAAGTAATTTAATATTTTGAAATTATTAAAATGTTTCAGTTGAATTAAACTTATTTTTAGAATAATTGCAAGTTGGCCTTTTAAAAAGAATGTAGTTTGAAATTTAAAAAAAATGTATAGGAGATTGAACTGTATGTCCTGTTTTTTTCTTTGGGGTTTCTGTGTGCTTGAGTTGAATGAACTAGCCTTAGGATGTAGGCTAGTCAGTGGATAATTCAGATCTCAGTTTCAAATGTAATTTTCCTGAGTCTCATTTCCTCATTTATGGGTTGTTATGAGGACTGTATTAACATAGTTTGGAACATGCATGTGTATAATAAATGCTATTCCTTTCTCCTCTATTACTTGGAAATGCAGATTTTTCAGTGAGTCTGGAAGATAGAAGGCATGTAATTACTTCATCATGAAATGATTCCTTGATTAAAGTGATCAAGTGCTTGCTCCCTGTTTATTGTTTTATGGAGTTTAGATATTTGACAGGCTGTTTTTGTTATGTGTGTTTATTGTATGTACCTCAATATAAACAATTAAAACTAATGAACAATGACAACAACAACAAAAACAGCTATTTGACCGGCTGAGAGGGTGATAGAAGAGGGTAGGCAGAGAAATCTTGAGCCCTGCAGGGGACATTAGCAGATGAATGTGCTCCAGAAACTGAAATTAAGCAGGCCTCATAGATTCACACAGATTTTGAAGAAAGTAGGGTTTTATTACTTTTAAGTTTATTTGGTTTAATGCATATGAGCAAAGATAATTGTGATCAAGTTGCTTTCTCGTAAAGATTTTAAGATGTAAATTTACATTTTGTAAATGAATAGTTTGTGTGCAATTAAATGGTTTCAAACCTTTTTTCTCTTATTTTGAAGTTAAATTTAAACATAATTTTAAATGAGCAATTCTTAAGGGATAGTAATATCTTAAGGATCTTGGTTTAAAAAAACAGGTAAAATTTTTTTAATGTGTATGTTAGTTGCTGAATCTCTGTGTTCTAAGTTCTATCAAACAGCCTGGGCCAAGTCATTTAAAGGGCAAGGGTTTCTTCACTGCTATTCTATCTCAGACTCCTCCCCCTGGTAACCAGGGCCCATGGATGGTACACTCACTCTCCAGTGTTCTTTTGTGCAAAGACACATCTGTGCCCACATCTGCCCGCATCTTTATGTTGAATTATTCATACTTCGCTATACTAAGTGCATTAGTCTGTAACTTGCCTTTTTTCACTTACAGCTTGCGGTCTCTTAAAATAACCTAGTGTTTTTTTGGAGGTCTTTGGCCACTTTATTTCACTCAGCCTTGGTTTACCTCCCTGTAAAACAGGTAGAAGTAATCATCCTAGTTGTAGGAATTGGATAAAGTGGTGAATGTGAAACCGCTTTGTAAGTGAGGTTGTCATGATTACAGAGGGAAGAGCAGGTGCTGCCATCGTGGAAGAGGAAATGGGGGGAAAGTTCGACCCTTTTCCGTGGCCTCCACTCTCTGGCCTTCCTCTTAGTCTGAGCTGGTGTACACACATCATAGTGGAAGTGTGAAAATATTTCTGTAGGATAGATTCCTAGAAATAGAATTGCTGGATCAAAGAGTCTGTGTAATGTAAATTCTATTAGGAGCTGTCAAAATTGTTTTTCCCAGTTGACATCACAATTTTACTCTTAAACTACTTATTCACTTTTTTCAACAAGTGTTTACTGAGCATCAGTTTTAGGGTCAGTACTATCCTAGGTGTTGCAGATGCAATGGCAGGTAAAATATTGTATTGTCATTAAGCTTACATTGTATTTGGGAAAGACTAGACAAATCATCAAGTAACTGTATAATATAATGGCTGGTGGTGATTAGTACGGTGAAGAAAATGGATCAGCAAGAGGGGATAGAGAGTAATGAGGGAGGGTACTGTCCTAGAGTGGTTGGCGCCTCTTAAGAAGAGGTGACATTTGATCTGAGCACTGAATGAAAGACAGTCTCTCAGTATTCTGCTAGGTCCAGTTAGCTTATTCTTTAAAATTTTTTTCTATCTGTATCTGAGTGGCTATTCCTGGCATATTAAAAAACAATTTTTATATGTTTTCTACCTAGCCATTAAAAATTACTCATTTTGATTGGTTATCACAGTTATATCCTGCTTCTGGAATGAATTGAGGTTTTCTATTTCCTTCTGTGCCCTTGGGCAGTTTAAATAACAGGAACTATCTATTCCTTGAATGATCTCCACTTACACTCAGGATGAAGTGACTCCTTTGTCAGCTGATTGGATTCTGAACAGTGTGATTCCCCCCTCCCTTCAGTCTAAGAGCACATGCAGCCCCTGGGTAAGATGACCCTTTCCTAGAGGTCCTTGAGGAGGCAGAAATCCAGGGTCATGGCTCCAGGATCCCAGCAGAGGGGAACCTTCTCTGCTGTTCATGGCTGCCTCCTGTTCTCAGAAGTACCCTCAGGCTCCAGCAGTAGTTTTACTTGGCTTGTGTAGTTGGTCTGAACAAAGTAGTAGGAGGGCAAGGGATTCAGGGTTGTAAATTTGGGCTGTCAACTTCTCAGAAATACTCACTTGCTGTATGGAAATAATTATATTTGTAAAGTGTATGTTCAAGTCTCTTGTGAGGGTTGAGACAAGATTGGGGGAATGTAGGTGCTCAGGGCTCAGACTCCCTCTTGACCCCAGCTTAACATAATTTGTTCCTAATATAATAAAAGCTTTACAAATGATTTATGTTCAATATGTCATTAGCAATTAGGAGATTGATAATTGGATATGAAAATAACATTAACTCACATTCTAATTGTTCTTTCTTGAGAGAGCAGGAGAGAGGGAGTTCCTGATACTTCGGGAATTGTGGGTTGTATATACACTGTGAATATGAAAATAACCTGTTAATATATGTATAAAGGTTTGAAAACTGCTAACATGTGTAATGTGTTATGTGTAATAGTGAAATCTAAAGAAAATACAATTCTATGTATAAATGTCTGTTTTGGGGAAGGTACATGGATTTTGCCTATACTCTGTTGTGCTCTATAGACAAATTAGAAATCAGAACCTCTTTGAATTAAATATATTTCAGAATTTTGACAAAACTTCTGGAGGTGTCAGATGATCCACAAGTCTTAGCTGTTGCTGCTCACGATGTTGGAGAATATGTGCGACATTATCCCCGAGGCAAACGGTAAGAGAAAAGCCATTAATTTCATCTGGGTTTCCTATGACATTCAACATAAAATCCTAACTAATGTACTTACCTAAAATGAAGTTGTTTAGTAGAGGAACTGATAGAGTAAGTGAAGTCAAGATTACCATAATACTGGACATTATGATAAACATAATCAAAAAATGGGTAGTATAAAAATATAAGTACACCTATATAATACTACTGTGAAGCGACCAAAGAGATCACATTAGAAATTTCGTATTCAGGATTTGCTTTGGTTTACATGATTTAATTCAATAGCCATTTTGTGAGCACTGGTCATTTTTCAGCTACTCTGTAGTTACAGAGATGATTAGATGTTGTCATTGGACTCAGTAGGTTCAAAGTATGGAAGGAAATACTATAATGCCTGTAAAGAAAAGTTCCAGTAGATGTATAGTAATGGAATTCAGTATTTCAAAGTGTTAAAGAGAGAGGCATTCTGTGTGGGAAGAGATAGGTAAGGCTTACAGAGCAGGTGATGCTGGCCACAAGATTTATAATCACTTAGGTACATTAGCAATGAAAAGATAGGCTTTTTTTTTAGGGGGTGTGGAATAGACTACAGTGCTAATATTATTATATCAAGGGAGAAAACATTAAATGTTACAAAAGGGCTTTTTCATGTTATTTGGAAAAGCAGGAATGCATAGTGCCTTGGTTTAAATTGTTGCTATTCCACTTCTAACTGGTTTCCTAATGCATAGAATTGGGATGATAATCATATGCCTTTCTCATGAGGTTGATGTGAGGATTAAATGAGTTAATCTAAGTACAGTGATTATAACAGTACTGGTAGGTCCATAATAAGTATTCAGTAACTATTAGCTACTTTTGTTAATATTAATATTTTATGTTCATCAAAGCTGTCTCTAAGGAAAACAGCAGTATTTATCTTATTTATCATAAAACAGTGTCATCGAAACCCAGAACTTCTTAGAATAGGAAGAAAAATTGGCAAAGTCACAGTTATAATTGCAGTTCAATAATGCACAATTACTTCATGACTGCTTTGTCCTTACTGTGTCTAAATATTTAAACATCAAACATCATGTCTGTGACTAGATGGTGATGCATCCCTATAAGCATAGAAATTAACCTTTTTCCTCAAGTGTCTATGGAATATATTATATTTGATCTTCATTTTTTTATATCTTAATTTCTAGTAGCTCGAGCTGTATCAGTGGACCTTGGTAACCTTGACTCCAAAATTATGACAGTTTTATCTGTGGTAGCATTTTTCAGTGCTGTGAAATATCACACGGGTCACATACAGTATTGTCAGGAGTGACACTATTAAATGGAGAAATAGGCTTGGAATAGTAGGTGAGATGCAGCCCACCTTTATGCTCAGGTACGAGGAGAGCATCATGAGCATCTCTGAATTCCATGTGACGGGTAAATGTGCAGTAGGAGCCTCCAGGTAAGGAGGGATGGGTCTGCCCCACAGTTGGAACACTACTTGAGGGTAAATGGGGAAGACCATTAGGCAAGCAGCATTTGGGAAACTGCGCAGGACAGGGGTACATCAGAGAGAGTAGAAAATTATTTAGTGTAGCTGTTGAATCACTCAGTATTTTAAACTGCAGGGTGTTTTCATTACGACCCAGCAAACCCTTGTTACTGGACTTGCATAGAAATTCTAGGTGCGCTTGAGAAGGTAGGTGGCACAGATGCAGACAGATACATTAAGACCGTGTTGTAAAAGCGTTTGTACAGTGTAAGGAGTGTACAATTTAAAAAAAAAGAAAATATTATGATAAAACCTTTTTTGGGGGAATAATAAAAAAATAACAAAAATTAGATTCACATCTCACTCCATATATAAAAGAAAGCATTAAAAAAAGGATCTATGTTCTTTCTTCCAGTTTTATTTAAAATAGCAAAAAAAGTTGAAAATAACTTAAACATGCACAATTAATGACATAAACACCATGGTATATTTATAGGTAATGACAATGAGAATTTTTTATAATAACATGGGAAAATGCTTTTTATAATGTGCAAATGGCTGAGCATTGTACAGTCTCAGTTACTAGATATGAACATACACATACTACACCAAACAAATCAATAAAAATATTAATAGTGGCTCTCTCTCATCTGTAGGATTACAGATTCTATATATTTTTTTCTTTTGTGGATTCTGTATTTCCTGATTGGAAGTTGGAAAGGGAAACTAATGTCTTGTGGGTAGGGCCCTTTGATCCTATCCAGTGATCTGTGTTGCTTCTGTATCTGAATGAATGTGAAGAATTAGTGTGTGTATGCTTGCACCCCCATGCCGTAAGCGTGGGACAAGATTTTCCCATTTGGGAAGAGGTACATACAGGAAAGTGCTATAGGAACACACTGATCCCTCCCACTGCCCTTCAGAATGGTGAGGATTTGGCAAAAGTGCCTCTGCCCTGTGAGGGCCCAAACTTCCAGTGTATGAATGGTGTATTGTTGGCAGGTAAATTGGAAGCCTCACTCTCAGTGGCACTCATGTGGATAGACTTGTGCTAGCAGAGGTAACTTACACTCCCAAGAGCATCCAGGGGTCTGCCTGCCAGGTAGTTTCTTAGGACCAGGTAGGCTGACAGAGCTCACTCCCTGCTATATTTTCATCTCCCACTACCAAAAAGGTGTGCACTCTTTAAGTTTTGAAAACGCAATGGGCAGCACATTGGCTTTTTTTTTTATACTGGCTCACCTACAAATGAGCAGGCTTTGAGAAGGGCCCAGCTAAATCAGCTGTATTGGGAGTTGTTTGCACTGTGGTAAGCTCTACCTTTGTAGCTCCATAATCTGCATGACCACTTTGAGGTACGGTCTCTGTGACTGATGATTTTTTTTTTTTGCATCATTAATCTACAATTACATGTGCAACATTATGGTTACTAGACTCCCCACATCAAGTCCCCCCCACCACATACCCCATTATAGTCACTGTCCATAAACCTAGTGAGATGCTATAGAATCACTACTTGTCTTCTGTGAGTTCTGGAGCCCTCCCCGTGCCCCCCCCAACATTACGTCTGCTAATTGTAAGGCCCCTTTTTCCCCTTTGTCCCACCCTTCCCGCCCATCCTCCCCAGTCCCTTTCCCTTTGGTAACTATTAGTACATTCTTGAGTTCTGTGAGTCTGCTGCTGTTTTTTTCTTTCAGTTTTATTCTTTGCTCTTATGCTCCTCATATGAGTGAAATCATTTGATACTTGTTATTTTCCGCTTGACTTACTTCACTGAGCATAATACCTTCTAGCTCCGTCCATCTTTTTGCAAATGGTAGGATTTGTTTTCTTCTTATGACTGAATAATATTCCATTGTGTATATGTACCACATCTTCTTTATCCATTCATCTACTGATGGACACTTAGGTTGTTTCCATTTCTCTTGGCTATTGTAAATAGTGCTGCAATAAACATAGGGATGCATATGTCTTTTTCAAACTGGGCTGTTGCATTCTTAGGGTAAATTCCTAGGAGTGGAATTCCTGGGTCAAAGGTATTTCTATTTTGAGTTTTTTGAGGAACCTCCATACTGCTTTCCACAATGGTTGAACTAATTTGCATTCCCACCAGCAGTGTACAAGGGTTCCCCTTTTTCCACATCCTTGCCAACATTTTTTGTTGTTTGTGTTTTGGATGTTGGCCATCCTAACTGGTGTGAGGTGATACCTCATTGTGGTTTTAATTTGCATTTCTCTGATGATTAGCGATCTGGAGCATCTTTTCATGTACCTGTTGGCTATCTGAATTTCTTCTTTAGAGAAGTGTCTGTTCAGCTCCTCTGCCCATTTTTTAATTGGATTATTTGCTTTTTGTTTGTTGAGGTGTGTGAGCTCTTTATATATTTTGGATGTCAACCCCTAATCGGGTATGTCATTTATGAATATATTCTCCTATACTGTAGGATGTCTTTTTGTTCTACTGATGGTGTCCTTTGCTGTACAGAAGATTGTCAGTTTGATATAGTCCCACTTGTTCATTTTTGCTTTTGTTTTCCTTGCCCGGGAAGATTTTCAGTTTGATTTGGTCCCACTTGTTTATTTTTGCTTTTGTTTCCCTTGCCCAGGAAGATATGTTCATGAAGAAGTTGCTCGTGTTTATGTCCAAGAGATTTTTGCCTATATTTTTTTCTAAGAGTTTTATGGTTTCATGACTTACATTCAGATCTTTGATCCATTTTGAGTTTACTTTTCTTTATAGGGTTAGACAGTAATCCAGTTTCATTCTCTTACATGTAGCTGTTCAGTTTTGCCAATAACAGCTGTTGAAGAGGCTGTCATTTCCCCATTGTATATCCATGGCTCTTTTATCGTATATTAATTGACCATATATGGTTGGGTTAATGTCTGGACTGTCTATTCTGTTGCACTGGTCTGTGGGTCTGTTCTTGTGCCAGTACCAAATTGTCTTGATTACTGTGGCTTTGTAGTAGAGCTTGAAGTCAGGAAGCGTAATTCCCCATTTTATTCTTCCTTCTCAGGATTGCTTTGGCTATTCTGGGTCTTTTGTGGTTCCATATGAATTTTAGAACTATTTGTTCCAGTTCATTGAAGAATGCTATTAGTAGTTTGATAGGGATTGCATTGAATCTGTAGATTGCTTTAGGTAGTATAGCCATTTTGACTGTATTTATTCTTCCTAGCCAAGAGCATGGAATGAATTTCCATTTGTTAGTGTCCTCTTTAATTTCTCATAGGAGTGTCTTGTAATTTTCAGGGTATAGGGCTTTCACTTCCTTCATTAGTTTTATTTCTAGGTATTTTATTCTTTTTGATGCAATTGTGAATGGAATTATTTTCCTGATTTCTCTTTCTATTAGCTCATCGTTAGTGTATAGGAAAGTAACAGATTTCTGTGTGTTAATTTTGCATCCTGCAACTTTGCTTAATTCAGATATTAGATCTAGTAGTTTTGGAGTGGAGTCTTTAGGGTTTTTTCATATCATATCATATCATATCATATCATATCATATCATATCATATCATATCATCTGCAAATAGTGACAGTTTGACTTCTTCTTTACCAATCTGGATGCCTTGTATTTCTTTGTTTTGTCTGATTGCCGTGGCTTGGACCTCCAGTACTATGTTGAATAACAGTGGGGAGAGTGGGCATCCCTGTCTTGTTCCTGATCTTAGGTGAAAAGCTTTCAGCTTCTCGCTGGTAAGTATGATGTTGGCTGCCGATTTGTCGTATGTCATACCTTTATGATGTTGAGGTACTTGCCCTCTATACCCATTTTGTTGAGAGTTTTTATCATGGATGAATGTTGAATTTTGTCAAATGCTTTTTCAGCATCTATGGAGATGATCATGTGGTTTTTGTTCTTCTTTTTGTTGATGTGGTGGATAATGTTGATGGATTTTTGAATGTCGTACTAGCCTTGCATCCCTGGGATGAATCCCACTTGGTCATAGTGTATCATTCTCTTGATGTATTTTTGGATGGTCTGCTTTCTTTGCTATGATTTTATTTTCTCTGGTGACATCTTTTTAGCCTTAGGGGTGCTTCCCTCTAGAGCAGTCCATTTAAGATATCCTGTAGCGGTGGTTTATGAGAGGCAAACTCTCTCAACTTTCGTTTGTCTTGAAATTGTTTAATCCCTCCGTCATATTTAAATGATAATCGTGCTGGATACAATATTCTTGGTTCGAGGCCCTTCTGTTTCATTACGTTAAATATATCATGCCATTCTCTTCTGGCCTGTAAGGTTTCTGTTGAGAAGTCTGATTACAGTCTGATGGGTTTAACTTTGTCTCTTGATGTATTTTTCAATTTGGTTTGCTAATACTTTGTTGAGTATTTTTGCATCTATGTTCATCAGGAATATTGGTCTGTAATTTTCTTTTTTGGTGGGGGTCTATGCCTAGTTTTGGTATTAGAGTGATGGTGGCATCATAGAATGAGTTTGGAAGTATTTCCTCCTCTTATATTTTTTGAAAAACTTTTAGGAGAATGGGTATTATGTGTTCTCTATATGTCTGATAAAATTCAGAGGTGAATCCATCTGGCCCGGGGGTTTTGTTCTTGAGTAGTTTTTTGATTACTGATTCAATTTGGTTGCTGGTAATTGGTCTGTTTACATTTTCTGTTTCTTCTGTGGTCAGTCTTGGAAGGTTGTATTTTTCTAAGAAGTTGTCCCTTTCTTCTAGGTTTTCCAGCTTGTTAGCATATAGATTTTCATAGTAATCTTTAAGAAATCTTTGTATTTCTGTGAGGTCCGTCGTGATTTTTCTTTTCTCATTTCTGATTCTGTTTATATGTGTAGACTCTCTTTTTCGCTTAATAAGTCTGGCTAGGGGTTTATCTATTTTGTTTATGTTTTCAAAGAACCAACTCTTGGTTTCATTGATTTTTTTCTTTTATTCTTCTCGATTTTATTTATTCTCTGATCTTTATTATGTTCCTCCTTCTGGTGACATTGGGCTCATTTGTTCTTCTTTCTCCAATTTCAATAATTGTGACTTTAGACTATTCATTTGGGATTGTTCTTCCATCTTTAAATAGGCCAGATTGCTGTATACTTTCCTCTTAGAACTGCCTTCGCTGCATCCCACAGAAGTTGGGGCTTTGTGTTGTTGTCATTTGTCTCCATATATTGCTTGATCTCAGTTTTAATTTGGTCGTTGATCCTTTGATTATTTAGGAGCATGTTGTTAAGCCTCCATGTGTTTGTGAGCCTTTTTGCTTTCTTTGTACAATTTATTTCTAGTTTTATACCTTTGTGATCTGAGAAGTTATTTGGTAGAATTACAATATTTTTGAATTTACTGAGGTTCTTTTTATGGCCTAGTGTGTGGTCTATTCTGGAAAATGTTCTATGTGCACTTGAGAAGAATGTGTATCCTGCTGCTTTTGGGTGTAGAGTTCTGTAGATGTTTGTTAGGTCCATCTATTCTAGTGTGTTGTTCAGTACCTCTGTGTCTTTACTTATTCTCTGTCTGGTTGATCTGTCCTTTGGAGTGAGTGGTGTGTTGAAGTCTCCTAAAATGAATGCATTGCTTTCTATTTCCTCCTTTAATTCTGTTAGTATTTGTTTCACATATGACGGCGCTCCTGTGTTGGGTGCATATATATTTATAATGGTTATATCCTATTGTTGGACTGACCCCTTTATCATTATGTAATGTTCTTCTTTATCTCTTGCTACTTTCTGTGTTTTGAAGTCTAATTTGTCTGATACAAGTACTGCAACACCTGCTTTTTTCTCCCTGTTGTTTGCATGAATATATTTTTCCTTCCGTTCACTTTTAGTCTGTGTATATCTTTGGGTTTGAGGTGTGTCTCTTGTAAGCAGCATATAGATGGGTCTTGCTTTTTTTTCCATTCCATAACTCTGTGTCTTTTGATTGGTGCATTCAGTCCATTTACATTTAGGGTGATTATCGATAAACATGTACTTACTGCCATTGTAGGCTTTGGATTCGTGGTTACCAAAGGTTCAAGGGTAGCTTCTTTACTATTTAACCGTCTAACTTTACTCTCTTATTAAGCTATTATAAACACAGTCTGATGAATCTTTATTTCTGTCCCTTCTTATTCTTCCTCCTGCATTCTTTATATGTTAGGTGTTTTTTTCTGTACTCTTTTGTGTTTCCTTTGTTTTTGTGGAAAGTTCATTTTATTTTTAGCCTGACCTCTATTTAGCCTTAGGAGTGCTTCCATCTAGAGCAGTCCCTTTACAATATCCTGTAGAGGTGGTTTGTGGAAGGAAATTCCCTTAACTTTTGACTGTGTGGGAATATCCCTCCCTCACATTTAAATGATAATCGTGCTGGATTCAATATTCTTGGTTCAAGGCCCTTCTGTTTCATTGCATTAAATATATCATGCCATTCTCATGTGGTCTGTAAGGTTTCTGTTGATAAGTCTTGTGATAGCCTGATGGGTTTTCCTTTGTAGGTGATCTTTTTTCTCTCTTTGGCTGCTTTTAATACTCTGTCCTTGTCTTTGATCTTTGCCATTTTAATTATTATATGTCTTGATGTTGTCCTCCTTTGGTCCCTTGTGTTGGGAGGTCTGTTGTCTTCCATGGTCTGAGAAACTATTTCCTTCCCCAGCTTGGGGATGTTTTTGGCAATTATTTCTTCAAAGACACTTTCTATCCCTTTTTCTCTCTCTTCTTCTTTTGGTACCCTATAATGGGAATATTGTTCCGTTTGGATTGGTCACACAGTTCTCTTAATATTCTTTCATCCCTAGAGATCCTTTTATCTCTCTCTGCCTCAGCTTCTCTGTACTCCTGTTCTCTGATTTCTAGTCCACTAAAAGTCTCTTGCATCTTGTCTAGTCTGCTGTTAAGCCTGTCAATCGGTTGTTTCATTTCTGTAATGTCCCTCCTGACTTCATCCCTTAGCTCTTGCATATTTCTCTGTAGGTCCATCAGCCTGGTTATGACTTTTATTCTGAATTCTTTTTCAGGAAGATTGTTTAAGTCTATCCCACCAGGCCCTCTCTCTTGGGTTGTCTGGTGATTTTTGACTGGACCAGGGTATCTTCTGTCTTTTCATGGCAATAGAAGTGGTCGCAGCAGGTGGCATGTGTGTCAGTTGGGAGTACAAATCCCTTTCTGCTTGCTGTTCACCTTGCCCTTCTCCACAGCCTGTGCTGGTTACCGCACACCAGGAGGCAGTCTCTGGGATAATCCCGTGAGCTCTCATGGGTGGTGTCACCCTCAGGCTATCCTGGAGCACCATGAGGGCGTGGCAACCACGCCAGGTGCATTCTACTGCAAGGATAGGCCCTTTCACGGCTTCCAGACCTTGTTCTGGCTTCTGCAGCCTGTGCTGGTTACCTGCACACTGGGAGGCAGTTACTGGGATAATCCCGTGAGCTGTCATGGGCGGGGCCACCCTCAGGCTAGCCTAGAGCACTGCGGCGGCATGGCAACCATGCCAGGTACGTTCTACTGCAAGGATAGTCCCTTTCGCACCTTCCAGACCTCGCTCTGGCTTCTGCAGCCTGTGCTGGTTACCCGCACACTGGGAGACAGTCTCTGGGATAATCCTGTGAGCTGTCATGGGCGGGGCCGCCCTCAGGCTAGCCTAGAGCACTGTGGCGGCATGGAAACCATGCCAGGTGTGTTCTTCTGCAAGGATAGGCCCTTTCGCGCCTTCTAGACCTTGCTCTGGCTTCTGCAGGCTGTACTGTTTACCCGCACACCGGGAGGCAGTCTCTGGGATAATCCCCTCATCTGTTGTGGGCGGGGCTGCCCTCTGGCTGGCGTAGAGCACTGCAGGTGCATTCTATTGCCAAGACGGCCCCTTTGCGCCTTCCAGGCCTTGCTCCAGCCTCTGCTGTCATTCTGGGTTAGCTGTGTGCTGGGAGGAGACTCTGTGTGGTTGCCTTTGGTGAGGCCGCTCTCCGGCTGCTCTGCAGCTGTGGCGGTTCAGCTGGCACCAGCAGGGGGAAACAAATGGCAGGCTGCTTATCGCCATGAGGTGCTTCGGGGCTGCTTTACCCGGCCGGGGATTAGGAGGCCCAAAATTCCTCGAGGTGCAAAGCCTGCTCGGCTGAGTATGCTGGACGATTTTGTTCAGCTGTTGGTCCTTTGTCCCTTTAATACTTTAAAAAAGCGCCCGCTTTTCTTTTGTCCCAGGGGAGCTGGCTCTGGGGACCCGCTCACAGTCTCTGTCTCAGATCCTGCCCTTCTGCTTCTCTAATCTCCAACACAGCATGCAATGTGTGTCTGTGCTCTTGGTGCAGATCACCAGGGCTGGTTATTTAGCAGTCCTGTGCTTCCACTCCCTCCCCACTCTGATTCTTTTCCTCCTGCTGATGAGCTGGGGTAGCGGGAGTGCTCGGGTCCCGCTGGATCACTGCTTCGTATCTTACCCTTTTCGTGAGGCACTGAGTTCTTGCAGATGTAGATGTAGCCTGGCTGTTGTGCTATATCTTCTGGTCTCTCTTTTAGTAGTAGTTGTATTTGTTGTATTTTCAAGAATTGATATGGTTTTGGGAGGAGATTTCTGCTACCCTGCTCACGCCGCCATCTTGAGCCGAGCCTTAATCTCTGTGACTGATGATTTTGTTGGCTGGAACCTCTGACAGAGGGAGGCAGCCTCCATCCAGGGTTATCCATTGGGGTTTTGGACTCATCAGTTCCTGGTATGGCTACTACATACACCCCTTTTGAAAAATAGCTTTTTGCCTGCTGGCTGTTGAACTGACTCAAGTGTAGGCCTTTGCATTGTGACTTAGCATTCTCATCTTGGGATGAGTCAATTCCGGCTACAACTAACAAGGTGGGAAGTATCCGACAGGCCTTGCTTGTCAAATGGAAATGGGATATTTAAGAATGAGTCCAGGTGGCCATGCAACATCATGGCTTTACATGAAAAAGTGACAGCTGTCACTTGGAGGAACTTCTTCTCCATTCCACCACCTAAGGTAAATCCCCTAGCTCAGTGAAGCCCTGTGTTCACAGCAGTTGCCCTGAATACCTGAGCTTGGGCTATGGATGGTTCAGCAAAACTGAAACCTGGAGGTGTCCACTAGATTGCCACCAGGGCTGTTCAGCCTCAGCACCAGCTATGCAGAACCAGACATAAACATGGTCATTCCACCCAGAGGGCAGCCTCAGGACCATTCCTGTAGCTCTGTCATCATCTCCTTGATAGGCTATTATATTTTTACCAAGTTCTGACTTTTGGGCTGCTGCTGGTGTTTTAGAGTCTTGGTCTACCACCTGGAAATGGTAGACTAGCATAATAGAGACACCCCTCTTTAAGCCCAGAACTGTGGAAACTAATTGCAGTGATGGTCAAATGCATACTGCCAAGATGGCCAGCTTTGCTGTCTCGATGATCTATCCAGTGTTGAAAGTTGGGTATTGAAGTCTCCTACTATTATTGTATTACCATCAACTTCTCCTTTCATGTCTGTTAATATTTGCTCTGTGTATTTAGGTGCTCCTTTGTTGGGTGTGTTGATATGTACAACTGGTATATCTTCATGCTGCACTGATCATTTAATCATTATATAATGCCCTTTGTCTCTTGTTACAGTCCTTGTTTTAAAGTCTACTTTGTTGAAATGAATACTGCTACTCCAGCTTTTTTTTTTTTTCATTTCTTTTTTCATGGAATATCTTTTTCCATCCCTTCAGTTTCAGTCTGGGTCTTTGGGTCTGAAGTGAGTCTCGTGTAGGCAGCATATAAATGGGTCTTGCTTTTTTGTCCAAGCAGTCACCCTATGTCGTTTGATTAGAGCATTTGTCCATTTATATTTAAAGTGATTACTGATAGGTATGTAATGTTTGCCATTTTGTTAAGCATTTTCTGGTTGTTTTTGTCATTCTTCTCTGGTCCTTCTCTTACTCTCTTTCCTTGTGTGTAATGCTTTTCTTTAGTGTTATGATTGGATTCTTTTCTCTTTATTTTTTTGTGTGTGTTGTAGGTTTTTGGTTTGTGGTTACCATGTGGTTTATATATGATGTCTTACATGTATAGCAACCTATGTTAAGTTGATGGTCACTTAAGTTCAAACGGATTCTAACAGTGCTACATTTAGCTCCCCCTCTTCTATGTTTTATGTATATGATGTCCTCTTTAACACCTTTTATTTAGTGATTCCCTTAACTAATTTTTAGATGTAATTAATTTTACTACTTTGTCTTTTTTTGACCTGTATACTAACTTTTAAGTGATTGGTCTACTACCTTTCCTGTTTGCTTTCACCTGTGAAATTTTTTCTTTTCATTATTTTCTTGCTTCTAGTTATGGCCTTTTCTTTCCCTCTTAAAGAAGTCCCTTTAACCTTTCTTATAAGTCTGGTTTAATGATGATGAACTCCTTTAGCCTGTATTTATTTGAGAAGTTCTTTATTTGTCTTTCCATTCTGAATGATAATCTCCTGGGTAGAATATTCTTGGTTGTAGGTCTTTCTCTTTCGGCACTTGAAATATGTCATGTTATTCCTTCTGGCTTGTAGAGTTTCTGCTGAAAAATCGGCTGATAGTCTTATGCGGTTTCCCTTATAGGTAATTCATTGCTTTCTCTCACTGCTTTTAAGATTCTTTCTTTGTCTTTAATCTTGACATTTTAACTACTGTGTGTCTTGATGTGAAACTCCATAGGTTTATCTTGTTTGGGGCTCTCTGTGCATCCTGGACATGGATGTCTGCTACCTTCCCTAAGGAAAGTTTTCAGCTATTATTTCTTTTTTCTTTTTTTTTTAACCATTTATTTTGGTATCATTAGCCTACAATTACATGAGCAATATTATGGTGATTAAACTCCCCCCTTCATCAGGTCCCCACCACCAACCCTATTACAGTCACTGTCCATCAGCGTAGTGAGATGAGAATCACTACTTGTCTTCTCTGAGTTGTACAGCCCTCCCTGTG
>JAQQAC010004068.1:4010872-4029233 GCA_029783875.1 Phataginus tricuspis
CCCGCTGCCCAGTCCTCTCAGGTGTTTCTGCACTGTGTGCGCTTTCCTGTTTGTTCTGGTCTCTTTTTTAGGAACAGTTGCGTTTCCTGTGTTTTCGTGGGTAAATATAATGTTGGGAGGAAAATTCTGTCGTTCCGTTCATGCCGTCATCTTCCCGGAACTCCTATTATTTCTTTAAATAAGTTTTCCAGCCCTTTCTCTCTGTCTCTTCTTCTCGGACTTCTGAAATGTGAATTTTTGGATGTTTGATATTGTCCCAGAGCTCCCTTAACCTGGCCTCTTTTTTTTGTTTGTTTGTTTTGTTTTTCTTTCTCCTGTTAAGCTTGAGCACTTTTTACCACTCTGTCTTCAAATTGCTGACCCATTCTTCTGCATCTTCTAATTTAGTATTGATTTCCTTTGGTGTGTTTTTCATTTCATTTATTGTACCCTTCATCTCAGATTGGTTCTTTTCTATATTTTTTATCTCTTTGTAGAGGCTAAACTCTTTGTCAGGTAGATTGCTTAACTCTCTTTCATTTAGTTCTTTTTCTGAAGTTTTGTTGTGTTGTTTTGTTTCAAGCTATTCCTATGTCTCCTCATTTTGTTTGATTTTCTGTGTTTGTTTCTATAGGTTAGGTGACTATAGATTAGGTGGAAGGGGTAGCTCTCCCAGTCCTGAAGGTGTGGCTTTGTATAGGAATGTCCCCTTGGTAGACTGCACGTGCCTGCTGATTTTGGCTGGCTTGCTGGAGGCCAGGTTTGCATGGATTGGGGTTTCCCAATGCTGGGGCTCCCAGGGGCATACTAGGGGTCTCCTGTGTGGTTGCCAGCTGGGGCTGCACTGGCAGGGTGGCTGGTGTTGAAGGGGCACTGTCTAGGGAGCTCTCGGGTGGGCAGTGGGCTGTGGCCTCTCTGGTAGGGCAACTGTGTTTGGAAGGACACTGGGGGTCTCCTGGATTGGTATCAGGCTGAGGCCATGAAAGGGGTGACTGGGATAAAGGGTGTGGGCAGGGTGAGACTATGAGTGTTGCACTAGTGGGCTTGCTGAGCTGCTGACTGGCATGTTTGGGTGCTGGCATCATTTACTGCAATCAGTACTCAGTGCTAAAACACTTCCTAATACAGTCTTTTTCTGCTTGGCTATACTACTCTTTTTCTTTGCCCTTCAAAGAAGCTCATGAGCAGTATATCACAGAGTAACTTAATCTCTGTGAATATCCTGCTTCTTCTTTGAGATATATTTTCAAATTATTTTCTTCTGATCACACAGGTCCTTGAAGACTGTCCTCTTTGAACTTCTTGAAAAAAAGGTAGCACTTTCTGTAAAGTCATTCCATCTCCCTCAAGCAGAATAGATCTCCAGTTGGTTTGCAGACCAACAATTTTAATAAATATTTTAAAAGATTAATCAATATTAAAAAAATGTAATTATACTTTAAATGACTGATAACTGTCTCATGTCAATTATAGGAATGATTTTATTTGTGATCTTTTACCAAGGTGTGCTTGAGTTATACATAATGCATAAGTCAAGTTCTACACTCACTTTCTTTTCTTATTCTTTATTGCTACTAAATTAGGAAATGCTAACTCACCCTAAGTTGGCAAGAGTGGCTACAAGAGTTTAAAGGCCCTTGAAGGTAGTTTTAGATATTCAGATCATATGTGGACTCAGAAGGACATCTCGCTAAAGTCTGCTTTAACAGTTCATTAGATTCTAAGTTGACCAGCTCATTCCATGTATAAGCAAGAAAATTGAATGTTTCCACTTGTGAGATAGAGGCAAATATTCCCAACCTATGGTTGCATTTAGCTATTTTTCTTAAAATTTAGTTGTAGCTTGTGGATGTGTTTTTTTTTTTAACTACAGTCCCCATTATTTTCTTCTTATGAATAAAATACATTAAGACTTAGAGGAAAAACTCAAATTTTCAGTGACCATTTTCACTACCATATAGTCATCCTAAAAGATCATTTTGGTATCTCAGATTAGATGTTGAGTTTTGGAACTGGAGATATTTTTACCCTATTCAAGATCATGACTATACATTATTAAATGTAGACCAGCTCAGACTTCCACCAGCAGCTTGTAAGATGGCACCTTCACCAACTGCCCAGCAGCACTGAGCACTATCATTTCTCTTTAACCTCTCACAGGGGAAAATGGTACCTGGTGCTTTTAATTTGTATTTTGATTGCTTAACATGATTTATTAGGAATTTAGCTGCCACATTTAAGATAAACATTTTTAAAGTTTGTTGATCACCTTATTCTTGAATTCATAAAATTTTTATTATATGTAAGTTTCAGTTGCTATATGGTGAAATGTAGTTATTCACTATATTCATTCAAGCACTAATGTTTTATTGAGTGTCTTTGTACTTGGTGCTGTTATGAGTATTGCCCCATGGAGCTAACATTCTAGTGAAAACCTCTGCGGTTTCTTCCACTGTTTTTATGCTTATAAAGAATTTACCCATTTACAAATCTGGTAAATATTCTCCTAAGTTCTTTTTTAATGTTAATGACATTAGTATATGCCCCGGCCCGCGGGGCTGGTTATTAGTGAGTCTCGAGGAGGATCCTTGTACCTAAAGGATGGGACGGAGAGAGACGGAGGCCAAGCAAATTGTCAAGGCTTCGTTTATTTGCAAGAAAGGCAGGGAATATATAGCACTTTAAGGGGTGTGGTAAGGAGTGGCTTCTTCTGGTTGGTTGCCCATTATGATAATGAGGTAGCTTACAAAGTCCAATCACACACCGAGTTGTGCACATGTGCAGTAGTCTTTGATGTAAGCAACGGACCTGGTTGAGAACTCTTAGCGGGAAGCTGTGGCGGGAAACTGACCAAGAAGAAGTAAACAACAAGATGGCGTCTTTAAAACAAAATGGAGTCCTATTCAGTTCCTGTAAATCTATCTTGCGTACCTAAACTGTAAAGGTTATGTTATTTCCTGCAGCAGAGCGTAGGATAAAAGAAGAAGGGCAGGTTGGGGAAGGATTTGTAAGTTCTTTTGGCCTTTTGTAAGGTCTGAGGTGATTGCAAGCTCCGGAGTGGTCACCAACAAGTATAAGAAGAAAAAATAAAATAATATTGCAAAACAGTGATTTCTATGCTCATTAAACTTCTAGACTCTAGAGAATATATTGCCACATAGATATGAAAGTATCTACTTGCATGTAGAATCATACACTGCAACTTTTAGCAGTATGTTATGGAATCATAATATGTTATACTGTGACGTAATTTTATTAGCCATGAAAGAATGCTAAACAATAAAATCCTTATCAGGATATTTTATGTAACTATATTATATATTACATTATAGAACTATATTACAGGGAAAAAAGACCTTTAGGACAAACAAAGTAGTGCAGTGCTTTGTAGGATATTTGAAATTTACTCTAAAATTAACATTTCATTTTGTCACCAGCTGGTACATTCCTTAAGTTCCTACCAGTATTGAGCTTGTTAATCATGTATTATAATGTTCTAAGCCTCTAAGCTTGACATGCTGTTGACTCAACTTGTTTTGAAATACGGTGAGCAAGGTTTTCCCTATTAGCCTTCAACTGCATCTCAAATTTAGAAGATGGCTAATGTCTGCTTACTTTATTATAGCAGTGAGTTTCAATTAAGTGGGAATTTTCTGTTCCTCTGTGAGATTTGTTGGAATCTCTGGAGTAGAAGGCTGTAACCTGCACAGTTTGAAAATGAATGCTTAATAAATAAATATGGTAGTGGAAATTATTAAAAGAAAAGCTCATCTAAGTTTTCTTGGCTGGTGGCAATATAAGAATATAGTATATGGGGCAAGGGTTTAAAATGTCAGAACACACTGCTTTCTAGAGGGCTAGACAGTACATTGTTCTTGTGAAGATTTCATGAGATAAAAAGTATGAAGCATTTAGCATAGTACCCAGAATGTATAAAAATATATCATTATTATTATTATTATTAAATATGTGTGATCTCTTTTCTAAATCTCATATTTACGCATAATATGGTAGTTCTGGAATTATATTTATGTATATATGATCGACCCTCATTATTTATGGATTCTATATGTTTAAATTTGCCTGTTAAATTTATTTGTAACCTCAAATCAATGCATGTGCTTTCAACATCATTTGCGAACATGTACAAGCAAAGTTTTGAGTCATTGGGTGCATACTTTTCCAGCTGAGGTCAAACAGGTTGTCACTCTGCCTTCTTGTTTTGGCTCCCAGTCTATAAACCAGTGTCCTTTTTAAGACCTGTTTAATGTCATGGTTTTTGCATTTTTATGCTTTCTATTAGTGATTTCACTGTTTAAAATGGCCCGTGGTCTTAGTGGTGAAGTTTCTAAGCACAAAAGGCTGTGATGTGCCTTATGGAGGAAATACAGATGCTAGAGAAGCTCTGTTCAGACATGGGTTGTGGTGCTGTTGGCTGAGTTCAAGGCTGAGTCTACTGTATTCATTAAATAAGTTGTCTTTAAACAGAAACACATGAAACAAGGTTATATACTGATTGGTTGATGAAAATATGACCAGAGGCTTCCAACAGCCTAACCCTGTATTTCTCCTAGGAGTTCGGTACTCATTGTCTTGGTGACTTTACAGAACATAACCATGAATGAGAACTGGCTATGTTTTCCGTGTGTTAGAGGTATCCAGAGGGGCCCAACAAATAATCCCCCTCCTGCTTGAATTCTGAACTCTATGAGGAACATGACAAAGGAATTAACAGACAGAGGCCAAAAGAGAATCTTTATTGATAAAATCAAAGCTGGACAATGTGTATGTTCAGGAGACAGATGGCCTTCCTAATACTGAACCCCAGAACTGGACTTAGCCCATGAGGCCATGGAAGAGAAAGGAGGGGATGGATCTGTGCATGCCAGATTCCTGCTTCCAAACTGTCCAGTCACAGAGTGCCTCAGTGAGGAGCGAGCAAGGGCAGGGGGAGGGTAAGAAGCCCGCCTGCCAGCCCCGCAGAGTACTCACCCAGTAACGCCCCATTGGTCAGTTGAATAAGCAGTTTGTGGTAAGATAATAATGACTGTATGTTTATTCGCCCAAATCCCTTTAAAATGTGTTCAGTGATGATATTATTTCCATGCCTCTGGATGAAAGCCTAGGCCGGTTGCATTGCTTTTTCCTCATCCTTTGGTAACAGCTCTATGGCCATTTTAAATCAGGTAGCCCTTCTCCGTCTTCAAAAGGAGGCTTTCTCTTTCTATTCTGGATGCTCTCTGCAGGTGTCGGCTGGCAGTCTTTTCTCTTCCTGGCTCTGCTTCTCTGAGCTTCTCTACTGCCGCCTCAGTCTCCCCGGGTTGGTTGGTGAATGGGGAAGGGAGAGGCAGTGGGAGAAGCAGGGACTTCCTTACTTGCTGTTAGTGGCCCTATGTTCTTTCACCCCAGTGGATGTCTGAAGCTGATGATTTCCCTAGGAGCACTTTTTTGAATTCGTTGGAGGCACCTTTTCTGGGCCATCCACTGCAGCTCCCATGGGGTGGGGTGACCCATTTGTTGTGTTTCATCTGGCTCATGGTGACACTCAAATTCCTTTGCTCCCAGGCTCTGGGAGTGTTGGCTGACCCTGACACAGCCTCTTCTAGCTTCCTGCTGTGGGTTTCTGAGACCTCTCAGGCTTGCGCCCCTCTCCCCACTGCAGGGAGCACACACCTGGCTCTGGGTGTGGCTCTTTGGCATGGTGTTAGAAGCCCTCACCTGCTTTTTCTTTTCTGTAGGGCAGTAGCCCGGTGTTCTCCACACCACACTCACAATTCACCCTCCCCTCCTTGAATTCTTTACTATTTGATACAGAGTTCCCTGAGGGGATTAGGAATTGTTAGAGTTCTCTGTGAATTCTGCATGTGTTTTTTTCTGCCACATTCATATCAGTGTCTGGTATCTGTTGATTCCACGTCTCAGTTAATATTGAGGCAGAAGGAGTTCTATATTATTATCCTGTTACATACATGGATATATATCAGCCTTAGCAGTCTGAAAAAATTAACATGATTACAAAGATGTTGGGTGAACTGATGTTTAGTTAAATAATTAATAAGCTTGGGCAGTTCATTATTTCCTTAGAAATCAATATTTCCAATGGATAATTCTAAGCACAAGTGGGAAAAAGACATGTTGGACCTTTCCTGAATGTTACTACTGATTTGTGAACTCATCAGTCTCTATATTCTCCTTTATCCCGGTGGCTAGCACCACCACCACCACCACAACCACCACCACCACCACCACCATCATCACCATCACCAGTATTACAGCCATCTTTACCACCTCCACCACCCTAGAAGACTTTATCTGGACAAAATCTAAATTTTGGAGACAGAGAAGAGTTGAGTTGGGAAGTAGGGCAATTAGATGCATTAGCAAAAGTCATAGATATGAAACTCAAAGTATGGCCCCGTACTTAATCCCCTAGAGTAGTAAGCTTTCCTTCCAGTGCCCAGCTTTCTGTACATTGTGTGTGTTTTAGCCAAAGCAGATGTAAGCTAAAGGCAAGAAGAGGTAACAGATGCTGCTCAGAAAGATGGTCACAGCATGACGTCTGCAGGAGGAACATGGCTCTTAGAGTTAAGCCCATATGAGTTTGGATCTGGCTCTACCACTTACCAGCTGATCACCTCTGGGAAAGAACCTAAACTCTGACCCTCAGTTTCCTCATCTGTGAAATACTGATAATGATGCCTGCTTTGCAGGTTTGTTGTGACCATGAGCTGCAGTCACATGAGGACCATAGCCAATACCATTAGACTTTCAACAAATATTACATTATTAAACCTGAGATCACTACAGACCGTTATCCTCTGAAAAACATAAAGTATGAAAAGGTATACAGATAAGAGCCTCTCTCTCACCCCTGACCCTACCCACCTGTCTGGAAGATTGTGTTAAACCACGAAATGAGCTACTAATAGCATTAAGGTGTCACTTGTCCCTGACTACCTAGTAGTGATGTTGCCGACCAGACAGGATAAATCAGAGAATCCACACTGTTGTGCTGGAGTTAAGAGACTCCACAGCTCTAAACACAGCCACACCTTGTAAAATAACAGAGAATCTCTTTCCATTCATGAAGCAAATAACCATTTTCACTTTTGCATCCATAGTAACTGGATTTTTTCAGTGTGTTAAGGGGTGCAGTGACACAAAGCAGTGTTAGTTGTCAATCATTTTGGTGCTCTTGACAATAGGAATTTTCTCCTCTGTTTCACTGCCCAGGAGGTCATGTGGCATATTCCATCATTATAAGAAAGGGCATCTATCTTAAAAATCAATAGTCTTTTTCAGGAAATTAACATGGCTTCTACTGAGTGCTTTATAACCCTGTGTTCCCTGCTGTCTACGTCTGAGCCCATATGTGTCTGACAGCATGGCAATGGTGGGCTTAATATTGATCTTATATCATTACAGATATTAGATTGTGTTCAACATACAGATTTCAAACAAGCCAGAGATACTGGTAATAAAGAAGTTAAGGCTCAACTACCTAGGAAATTATTATTTAGGATAGTTCAAAGTCTGTGAGGTACCCAGGTAGATGATATTTACTTGAATTAGAAAGTGAAAATAACAAGTAGATTTATTACAGGAATTCAAAAGAAAAAATATCTGAATACTCTAAATCTGTAATTTGTAGAAATAATGTAAAAAAGACGTGTTAGTTTACATAACTGTATTGTAACTTTTCTTTTTAAAATCCTTTGGCACTTTGATATTTGGGTTTTCTTCTGAGTAACAAGCATGAGCTTGGAAGTAATTGCAACATCCTCACAAAGTGGCTTTTGCTCCTCAGGGTTATTGAACAGCTTGGTGGGAAGCAGCTGGTGATGAACCACATGCACCACGAAGACCAGCAGGTTCGCTACAACGCTCTCCTGGCTGTGCAGAAACTCATGGTGCACAACTGGTACGTGCTGGCTCCTGCCTCCTGCCCCACACTGCTCTGCAAGGTCTCACTTGCCCATTCCAAAGGTTCTTATATAAGTGCTCTCATGTATGATAGTATTTAAGTCAGTGATTTTGATTAAATATCTAGAAGTATATTGTAGTAATTCAGAGCACTGACATGATAAGTTGAAGACCAGCTGCATTAAGGTTGTATAGAAATGTATTTTCAGAGTTCTGATACTAAAAACAACTCCAGAAGTAACCAAAAGGACAGTTGTGACCTAAACGAATCTGTTCTTTTGGAGTTAAATGGAATACAGTTGGATTACTGGTGAGAGACTTTACAGTTTGGCATGATTTAACTGTTCAGCATGTGGTTAACCTGAATGGATTTACCAGTTCACATGAAAACTCTAAAACTCTTTTGATCAATTAAGATTCAGCTCTTACACTTCATTCTTTTTTTTTTTTGGTGTCATTAATACACAGTCACATGAGCAACATTGTGGTTACTAGATTCCTCCCATTATCAAGTCTCCACCACATACCCATTACAGTCACTGTCCATCTCTCACACTTCATTCTTACAGCCTTTGTTTTTGAAGTAATCAGTCATGTTTATATCTCATTTGTTTTTTTATTTTTTAACTAAAAATTGTGACCTTTTGTACCTACTTAAAACAAGATAAATTATGAGTGACTGCTTAAGTACAATGGTCAGCCTTTCATGTCCATGTAGACCAAACGCTCTGCCATGGCTCTTTAGCTGTAGGGGGGTGACAGTGCTTCCAATGCTCTTCTGAACAGTTCAGGTGCCTCTCTGTTCCCCCGCCCTCTGGAAGGATGCTCTGGCATTGGAGTGGTTTGTTAAGGCGCAGTGAACAAATATATATTCCTGAGAAGTGACGACAACATTGCTACCAGTATTCCCAGAGGAAAGACTTAATGGTGCATGAGAAGGTGAACATTTGAAGGATGCAAGCAGATCGTGTAGAGGAGACCCTCTAGGAGTGCTGCTGTGGCATCATATGTGAAATATTATTGTGTTGCCACTTAAGGACTTTCCCATAATTACTGACATTTATGCATTCTTTCAACAACTACTTTTTTGAGCATTTGCTTTGTACCTTGTTATGTTAAATGCCAGGCTCTAGATATCATGGAAGTGGGTGCAGCTTTACATAGGATGAGTAGAGAAGACTGCCGAGTAAGCTAGAACAGGTGAGTTGAGACAATGATAAGGAACCAACTGTACAGGTATTGGGGGGTAGCATACTGGTGGCTCAGTTATTGGGGGCAAGCATTTCAGTTAGAGGGAAATGAGCGGGGAAAGGACCAGGAAGCTTGGCTTCTTTAAAAGCAATGTTTGGAAACATCCTTGTTGTGGTGACTGGGGGTGCTGGTACTGCTGGCACCTCATGGGAAGAGCACCCTCAGGGATGCTGCTGAACATCTTGTGGACAGTTCCCACAGCAGAGGACCATCCTGCCCAATATGTCAGTAGTGCCAAGGCTGACAGACTCTCATTTGAGGTATGGGTTGTGGGCTAGGGTGGAAGAAGATAGGCGAGGAGAGGTTAGCAGGGATACAGTCACACAGGGTCTCATAGGCTATCATTTGACTCTTTTATGAATTTGAAGGCCATCGAAAGGTTTTTAAATGGGGGAATGACAGGATTTGATACATTTTAAAAAGATTGCTTAGGTTACTCTTCGTAGAATGAATTATACTGGGGTAAGTGTGAAAGCAAGGATAGCATTTTAGGAGGCTCTCATTGTGGTCTAAGTAGAGATGGTTAGTGGCTTGGCCTAGAGTGGTACAAGTTGAGATAAAAGTAGATGGACTTAGCATAGATTACAGAGCTGGTGCTGGCAGCACCTGATGAACTGAAAGCATTTTTATGTTTTCTTTATTTCCTTAGTGCAAGACAAATGAGATCAAAGCAGAAGGCACTCAAAAATGGGTCTTATCTATTCGGTAGGAACAAAAACGCTTTCAAGTCTGTCAGTTAAATATAGAATACTCAACTGGATTTCTCTCCTTGTTTCACATTACCCTGAATGACATTTTTCAAGACAAATTGACTACTTAGTGCTTTTATATCTCTTGGTTAGTTTTATGTCTCTTTCATGAAATTAGTTTAAACAATGTTGGCATCTAATAAAGTTCGAGGCTGTAGCAGTTAGCTTATATTTGCCAGATGTTTCTGTAAAGTCTCTGTGTACAGTTTCATTTTCCCTTCTTGTTGAAATTAGGGTTCCCAAAGTATAATTCTTATTTTTTTCATTTAAAAATTTCATTTTAACAGTTCTTTCTCTTGAAGAATTTATTGTTGGATTTAGCTTTTTTGTTTTGATGTATGTTTCTGATGTACATTATCATAAAAGATGATATGAAAGAAAAGGTGGGTATGAAGTAAGAGGTTGACCTTTTCCCTTTGCCAGTGGAGAAAATTCTTTGGTTGAGAAGTTTTGTTGTTCAAATGATCGTGTATTGAAGATGAAACTTATAAATTTGAATTTTTACCCTTGAGTTTAGGAACTTGATTTCGTCTTGCAATATGTTTTTCAGTATATGATTACAAAAGTAAAAGTAAATGTCTTTATAGCCAGAAACTGGTTTTCACTCTTTATCATTGACTAGATGATAAAAGAATATCCTTCCCTCCTCCAATTATGTGCCAAGCTATTTTAACTTTAATGTTTTAATTGTGATAAGTCCCCTTTAATGGAGAAGCGTAATGTCAGTATTTCCCTACACTTTCTTTATAAAGAAATTTTCATATGAAGAAAGATTAGAATATACATGTGACTTACATATGTTGTTCTTACGTATACATTTCCATGTGCTAGAGAATGAAAATTGCTCAAGTAAAAGCAATTTATTTCAAAATCAAATTAATATCTGGCTAAATAGAATACTAAAGTAAAACTGCACAGTATATACTAAAATGTAAAGGGATTTTGAATCAATATCTTTATTCAGGTAGTCAGATTGTCTTTTATTAAATCCTTCTGGTAAAGACTGCTTTTCTACTTACCAAAAATAGGCTTTTTTATCTAAAATAGTACAGGTGTTCTAAAGATATTCATTGACTGAATCTTAAGGAAGTCTGTTGAAATTGTCTATTTTCACAGCAGATAAAAACAGGAAAACAGTTTTTATTTTTTCCAGTTCACTTTGGTTTCTCTAGGAAACATTTTGTTTGTTTTGATTTAATTAAGATGAACTTTTATAAATGATACATTTTAATACTATATAGTGAAGTAAATTGGTTGAAAATAATTAAAATGTAACTATGGATAAAAGTAGAACAAAAGTTGGCCTGAACATTGGTGACATTTTTGCATGTGATTTAGTCATTGTTTTGCTCCTAGGGCATACTTTCAGATTTCTGGCACATTCTGGACTCTAAAAAAATTCTTCTGCCCTAAATGATTTTTAGATTTTTGGTATGCATTATTTCTAAAGTATCTGTTTATTAGACTAAATCGTAATTTTGGATATAGTAAAGTTAACATTTTTTTTTTGCAGGGAATTTTTTTGGTTTTAAATATAAGTTTAAAATTATATTTTAAGTATAAATTAGATACTTAAGAAATCATAGAAGTGGGCTGTCTATGATACTGATTTTAATTCTCTTTTAAGGTGTTAAATATTAAGTTTTTGATAATGTAGATATGGACTTGAGTTTATATAAGATGGACTATAGAGTTATATATATCATGTGAAAATACTTTTCATGATTCTGTAATTAATGTCAAAATTACATCCATGAACTGGTAGTCTTAGAGTCGCTAGTGGTTCTCTCTTTCCAATTGTCATGAGTATTTACGTGGAATACTAGATCACCAAATCCCCTAAGTGATGTAGGCAGGAAGTGGGGGGGGCAGGGAGAGAGGGACTGTTGACAGATGGCCTCCTCAGTTTAGGAGGCCTCGAGCAGGTCAGGCCTGCTCATAGTCCTCCTCTTAAATGACGTAGTAGAGCAGCTCCCTGATCTTCCCAGGCCCACTGTGCATTCCTGGTGCGCCCTTTGTTCTTTGAGCCACGCTGGATTTTTATGTTCAGAAATTTGGCAAAATACATAAACAATGACAGTTTACTCTAGAGAACTCATATATACCCTCAGCTTATGCTCTATAATTTAACATCAAAAAATGTCATCATTTTCCTCCTACAGAATGATTTTAAATGTAGTCAGCCTCTAATTCAGAAGCAACCATATGTGCATATGGACAGCTGAGGACTTCAGGAAAGAAACATTGAATTTTGTAGGAAGAGGATTTCATGTAGAATTTTCTGTCTGTTTCTAGATTATTTTTCAACCTTTTAAAAGCAGAATAATAAGTTATAAGAGTGTTAACCTTTCTAGATCTTTTATATATAGGTAAATAACATAACAGAAGAACTCACCAAGCCAAGTATATGGGTGACACTGCTTTTCTCTGATGTTTATGTCTGCTTACACTAGTTTAGTTATTCTGTAAGTACACAGCCATAAATACAATGATTAAAATAGTTATCTATGAACTGAAGGAAAAAAACCTCATGTGTGTTAATCTTTTAGCATTAGTGATCATGTTACTAAAACATTCTGTATGATTTTCAAGAAACATTTTATAATTTAACACTAAACATTTAATAAACATTTCCAGATTTAACATTTTCCAGAATTAATTTTGAAAATTTTTGTCTCTTCTTGTGTGCCTAGAATTTTCCACATTATTCTTATGGCATTTTCAGTGGCAGAACCTTTGAAAATATCTTTAGTACCATATGTTTTGTGTATGTTTCAAAAACAGATATAACTAGATTTCTAAAAAATATCAAAACCAATTCCAAGTAAAGAGGAATTCTTAATAGCTGTGTGTCACCATCAGTTGAGCAGCTCCCAGTCTAACGTTGCTTCTACGCTGCTTCTTAGAGATATTTTGAAGCTATACTAACATCTTATTTTTCTGGGTACTATGTGCCACTTAATTACAATTGATTTGGAAATGTCAGCATAATATAAATCCTAGAGCATTGTGAAGTACCAGCCTAAATAAATTTGGAAGAGGTGGATAATGCACATTTTGACAATAAAGAATATACAACCACTGATGGACAATGGAGGCTATGCGCCATAATTAAATATGAAATCAAATGCAGATTTCACACAGAGATGCACGTTGACTGAGCTGTAAGTACCTGTGGATCAAGCTCATGTTGTGGTTTTGATGAGGATCAGCTCCTTAAATACCTGAATTGGATTTTGAAGAGTCAGTTAAGCATAGACAAGAGTCTTGCCTAATAAGGAGAGGCAGAGAAAAACGAACTAACTTGAATTGCTTTTAAGTGCTTTTTCTCATCTTTCAGTGACTAGGACAGTTTGTGGTCACATGAGTATTTCATGTCATGGGCTTTGTGTGTGTGTTTTAAGTAGTTAAACCTCAATAGAATAAAATATGCTAAAACTTAATTAGATAAACATTAAGCAAACTTTATATTTACAAATCTAAGAGATTAAAACTTTTGAATTATTTTCTTAGCTTTCTTTTATGTATGTCACCCAGATTTACATCTAGATGGGGAAAAAATCTCATGGGTAAGAGAAACGAATTGACAAGTTTTTGTTACCCCTGAAAAATGTGAGGAATTGACAAAAAATAGTAATAAGCCTATCATCTTAAGAAAGGCACCTTTTGATGTAAGTATTTCTTAATTGAACTTTTCATTAAATTTATATTTTAAGAAAAATTATACAGTGATACAGTAGGTACCTACTCTACACTTCAACCCCCTTAATATGAGTGAGCTGAAGTATATCACCAGTCCTCACTTAATACTTTTAAAATGAATTCAGTGAAACAGTGCCAAAGCATTAGTACAAGGGCCAGGGGTTTTCCTAATGGATGAGATTTTTTACACCTGCACAACATCATAGCTGTAGAACATTTCCCAGTGCATCTTGTACCTTTAGAAGTTTCTTGCCTTAAGGACTAGGTATTTGTAGATGCCTGAAACAAAAGCAGTCTCTCTGATGGCAGTTTGTCCTAGCTTGCTAAAGAGCCCAGAAATACCATTCAAGAAACATTTTAGCATTTGGTTCAAAAGCTGTGCTGTTCCCTTTGTATTCAGTTACTTTCCCAGTTGAGGGAGTGTTTACTTTTATCTCTCTAATTAGCCCTTCTCTAATTTAGGTGCAGACAGGAGTACTTCTTAGATAATCCAGTATGTATATACTAAAATAGAGATGTGAAGTAGAAAGTAAGGCATAGCACACAGGTTCTGTGCAGGGTTATGAGGGTTACGACAGAAATGTGAACAGGTGTCGTAGGAGCTTGGGCACTGTCTTAGCCAACCTGGGCCTTTGAAAGGGAAGGCCTCCTGTGAGGTGAGGCTCGGGCTAAGTGTGAAGGAGCCAGGAGTGGCTTGGTGAAGGTGAGGCTGGAGTATAGGGAGAACTAGGCAGGGGCACTGTGTGAGCCTGCTGTATGTGGGGAGCCACACAGCAGTATCTCTGGAAGTGTCTCAGCTAATGTTGAAAGGCCATCTTGATGTCATGTGCACTGTTTTTGTATTTCAGGAAGAATGAGCATAACCACAGTAATCCAAATACCACTTGTATTTCTTTTAGGGTTTTTTTTTTAATAAAGTAAGGGCTTTATCTTTCACATGTAATGTGAACTGTATTTGCTGGCAAGTCCAGAGCTTGTAGAGTAGCTCAGCGAGGTCATGAAAGAGTCATGATCCTTCAGCCTTCCTGCTCCCTATCATTAGGATTTAGTTTTCATCTTCCTGAGTGGAGTGGAAAAGGGAAGTGTGAAAAGAAAAGTTTTTCTTTTTTAAAACTTTTCAACTGGAAAGAATTTCAACTACTGAGAAGTTGCAACAACAGTACTTTGAACCTGGATTCACCAGTTGTTGACCTTTTGCCACTTTTGTGTTCTTTCTCTCTCCTGCTGAACTATTTGAGACTAAGTGGCAGACGTTATGATCCTTTAACCCTAAGTATTCACATATTCCTAAGAACAGGGAAGTTTTCTTATACACATGTGGTACAATGGTGCAATACTATACTATAGAGCACATATTCAAATTTGCTTGTCTATTGTTTATACTATTGTCTGTAGCAAATATTTTATGTTCAATTCAGTATCATATGTTGCATTTAGTTGTCATGTTTCTGGTCATTCTTTTTTTTTATTAAGGTATTATTGACATACACTCTTATGAAGGATTCACATGAGAAAGCAATGTGGTTACTACATTCACCCATGTTATCATGTCCCCCCAGTACCCCATTACAGTCACTGCCCATCAGTGTAGTAAGATGCCACAAAGTCACTATTTACCTTCTCTGTGCTACACTGTCTTCCCCATGATCCCCCCACACCATGTGTGCCAATCATAATACCCCACAATCCCCTTCTCTCTCCCTCCACTCCCACCCTCCCACACCCCTCCCCTTTGGTAACCACTAGTCCTTTCTTGGAATCTGTGAGTCTATTGTTGTTTTGTTCCTTCAGTATTGCTTCGTTGTTATACTCAACAAATGAGGGAAATCATTTGGTACTTGTCTTTCTCCACCTGGCTTATTTCACTGAGCATAATACCCTCTAGCTCCATCACTGTTGTTGCAAATGGTAGGATTTGTTTCTTATGGCTGAATAGTATTCCATTGTGTATACGTACCACATTTTCAATATCCGATCATCTACTGATGGACACTTAGGTTGCTTCCATATCTTGGCTATTGTACATAGTGCTGCAATAAACATAGGGTGCATATGTCTTTTTGAATCTGAGAAGTTGTATTCTTTGGGTAAATTCCTAGAAGTGAAATTCTCAGGTCAAATGGTATTTGTTTTTAGTTTCTTGAGAAATCTCCATATTGCTTTCCACAATGGTTGAACTAGCTTACATTCACACCAACAGTGTAAGAGGGTTCCCCTTTCTCCGCACCCTCACCAGCATTTGTTCTTAGTCTTTCCTATGTTGGTCATCCTAACTGGTGTGAAGTGATATCTCATTGTAGTGTATATGTACCACATCTTCAATATCTGTTCATCTACTGATAGACACTTAGGTTGCTTCCATATACTGGCTATTGTAAATAGTGCCGCAATAAACATAGGGGTGCATATGTCTTTTTGAATCTGAGAAATTATATTCTTTGGGTAAATTCCTAGGAGTGGGATTCCCAGGTCAAATGGTATTTCTATTTTTTGTTTTTTGAGGAACCTCCGTATTGCTTTCCACAATGGTTGAACTAGCTTACATTTCCACCAGCAGTGTAGGAGGGTTCCCCTTTCTCCACATCCTTGCCAGCATTTGTTGTTGTTAGTCTTTTCGATATTGGCCATCCTAACTGGTGTGAGGTGATATCTCATTGTGGTTTTTATTTGCATTTCCCTGATAATTAGTGATGTGGAGCATCTTTTCATGTGCCTGTTGGCCATCTGAATTTCTTCTTTGGAGAAGTGTCTGTTCATATCCTCCACCCATTTTTTAATCAGGTTATTTGCTTTTTGGGTGTTGAGGCTTGTGAGTTCTTTATATATTTTGGATATTAACCCCTTGTCGGATATTTCATTTACAAATATATTCTCCCATACTGTAAGATGCCTTTTCATTCTGTTGATGGTGTCCTTTGTTGTACAAAAGGTTTTTAGTTTGATGTAGTCCCATGAGTTCATTTTTGCTTTTGTTTCCCTTGTTCGAGGAGATGCGTTCAGGAAGAAGTTGCTCATGTTTATATTCAGGAGATTTTTGCCTATGTTGTCTTCTAAGAGTTTTATGGTTTCATGACTTACATTCAGGTCTTTGATCCAATTCGAGTTTACTTTTGTGTATGGGGTTAAACAATAATCCAGTTTCATTCTCTTGCATATAGCTGTCCAGTTTTGCCCACACCAGTTGTTGTAGAGGCTGTCATTTCCCCACTCTATGTCTGTGGCTCCTTTATTGTATATTAATTGACCATATATGGTTGGGTTGGTATCTGGGCTCTCTAGTCTTTTCCACTGGTCTATGGGTCTGTTCTTGGGCCAGTACCAAATTGTCTTGATTACTATGGTTTTGTAGTAGGGCTTGAAGTCAGGTAGCATAATCCCCCCAGTTTTATTCTTCCTTCTCTGGATTGCTTTGACAATTCGGGGTCTTTTGTGGTTCCATATGAATTTTAGAACTATTTACTCTAGTTTGTTGAAGAATGCTGTTGGCATTTTGATAGGGATTGCATTGAATCTGTAGATTGCTTTAGGCAGGATGGCCATTTTGACAATATTAATTCTTCCTATCCATGAGCATGGGATGTGTTTCCATTTATTGCTATTTTCTTTAATTTCTCTCATGAGTGTCTTGTAGTTTTCGAAGTATAGGTCTTTCACTTCCCTGATTAGGTTTATTCCTAGGTAATTTATTCTTTTTGATGCAATTGTGAATGGAATTGTTTTCCTGATTTCTCTTTCTGCTAGTTCATCATTACTGTATAGGAATGCAACAGATTTCTGTGTATTAATTTTGTATCCCGCAACTTTCCTGTATTCAGGTATTAGATCTAGTAGTTTTGGAGTGGATTCTTTAGGGTTTTTCTTGTACAATATCATATCATCTGCAAACAGGGACAGTTTAACTTCTTCCTTATCAATCTGGATGCCCTTTATTTCTTTGTGTTGTCTAATTGCTGTGGTGAGGACTTCCAGAACTATGTTTAATAAAAGTGGGGAGAGTGGGCATCCTTGTCTTGTTTCTGATCTTAAAGGAAAAGCTTTCAGCTTCTCGCTGTTAAGTATGATGTTCTCTGTAGGTTTGTCATATTATGTTGAGGTACTTGCCCTCTATGCCCATTTTGTTGAGAGTTTTTACCATTAATGGATGTTGAATTTTGTCAAATGCTTTTTCAGTGACTATGGAGATGATCATGTGGTTTTTTTCCTTCTTTTTGTTGATGTAGTGGATGATGTTGGTGGATTTTTTAATATTGTACCATCCTTTTATCCCTGGAATAAATCCTGCTTGATCATGGTGGATGATTTTTTTGATGTATTTTTGAATTCGGTTTGCTAATATTTTGTTGAGTATTTTTGCATCTCTGTTCATTAGGGATATTGTTCTGTAATTTTCTTTTTTTGTGGTGTCGTTGCATGATTTTGGTATTAGGGTGATGCTGGCCTCATAGAATGAGTTTGGAAGTATTCCCTCCTCTTCTCCTTTTTGGAAAACTTTAAGGAGGATGGGTATTAGGTCTTCACTAAATGTTTGGTAAAATTCAGTGGTGAAGCCATCTGGTTCAGGACTTTTGTTCTTAGGTAGTTTTTTGATTACCAATTCAATTTTGTTGCTAGTAATTGGTGCAGGTTTTCTGTTTCTTCCTAGGTCAGTCTTGGAATGTTATATTTTTTAGAAAGTTGTCAATTTCTTCTAAATTATCCAGTTTGTTAGCATATAATTTTTCAGAGTATTCTTTAATAATTCTTTGTATTTCTGTGGT
>JAQQAC010004068.1:4029243-4039777 GCA_029783875.1 Phataginus tricuspis
AATTTAGTTCATCTGATGTTTCTTCTGATTGATTTGGGGTATGCATTTTTGGCAGGAGCATCACAGAAAAGATGTCATGTCCTCCAAATTTCTCTCAGGAAGCTCTTGAGTCAGTTTGCCCTATCGCTGCTAGTGGTAACTTTGACCACTTGCTCACAGTGGTATTAGGACTCTCCACTGTAGTGAACTATGTTCCTCTTTCCTAAGGAGTAAGTAATCTGTGGAGGTGCTTTGGGATTGTGAATACTTGTGTTCACAACCAGCTTTCACTTGTCTTTTAGCATCTGTTGGTGTTCCTGCCAGAGTCAATTACTACTGCAAAGATTGCCTTTTGGGATTTTATGTTTTATAGCTGTTAGCTCCCTTTGAGTCAGCAGTCTGTATTCGTCAGTGCATAGGAGACTGACTCTTCAGAAGAGGTAATACAACTAGCAGTAAAGAATCTTGTCTGGGTTGCTTTGGGAACAGTAGAAAATGGCCAGGCACTTCACATTCCAGGGTGTAGCTTTCCTGAGCCAGTTAAGAATTTTACCGTATTTCCACTTATTTTTCTTTCTAGTGCCTAAAGTACTGCTATTTGATGGGTTTAGTAGCGATCTTGGGAGAAATGTGACTCAGTATCAGATGCCTCAGTTACAATTTCTGAAAAGAACATTGTGTCTTTCATGTCCTCTAGCGAGTTTTTGTGATAGAAGTTATAGAGGTATTAGAAAAATTTCTCCTAACCATGCTTTCCATCAGAAGTTAGTAATAGAGGTTTTATTGGGTGTAGCAAGAGTATTCTCCAACATTAATATAGTTTTAAGAAAGTTGATTATAAGGTATTTAGATTACTGCAGATATTTGTTTTCTTCAGTTATTAGACATATAAATGAATAGATGTCTGATTTTGCAAGGTGATTATATGTTCATTATTAGTATGTTAGTAAAATATTTAGTATAATTTTGAGACTGCTTTTTTCATTTGCCTACTATTCTGTCTACATAAGAAAATTATATTTTTGTGTTTGAGTATACATGTATACGTCCATACACGTGCTTTCTAAGACTTTTTTGCATATTCTTCATGCTTAAAACCAAATATATCTGGGTTCTCATGTTTTGATAGCCTACCCCCACTTGGCTATTTTTCTCTCAGTAAGTATTACATACTTTAAGTATGAATATGTGTTCTAATTTATGAACTTACATTTTTGGTAATGTTGAAAGGATGGTAAAGAAATTTATCCTTAAATGATAATTAATAAAAATCTTTGCAGTGTTTTTATAAATTGTTAGTTGAAGCTCCCCTTTTAAATAAAAGCACAAGAAACAATGTAAATGATAAAATTATAGAAACATATTAACTACTAGATGTTTCTATCAGAACAAAACAGGAAGGTAATTGTTTCTACTAGTGAGAGTACTTTTGTAAACTAAGGCGTGAACATGTTTTTCTTATTCTTTATCTTCACCAGGAATGGTTTGTCTGCAGGAAACAAAACCTACTCAGGTTACCTCAGATATGAGAAGCTCTGTTAGGACCTTGTCAGGGTAGTCACAGATTCAGTCCTAGTTCCAGGAAACCAGAAAACTGGCTGGAAGCAAGGCAGTAACTCTTTCTATCCCCCTTTCCTTCTGGCCACATGACTTCTCAGGTCTACAGTCTGTCTGCCAAGTTCTGTACAGACTGGCTTTTCTGCCCAAGTCCCTGTCATGGTTGCTGCACAGCAGCAGAACAACCCTCGGTGCCTTTGTGGTTTTCTAGTTGAGCTCCCTGTATTAGTGTGGGTATGCCCTTCAGAACCCCAGGCGTGGGAGGGTCCCTTGTTGTCTGCGGGGCTTGTTCCTTTTGGCCACTTGTCTCTTCTCTACCTGATGAAGGGGAACAGGATTTGAACGGCAGTGAGGAGTAGGTGTTTTGAACACTGAATTTGATGTCTCTGTATTGTATCCAAGGGGAAATCCAAAAGACAGAAGTATATGCAGAGGACAGGGCCTCTTCAGCCAAGAGGTTGTTTGGATTAACTTCCTGAAATTGTATCCAGAAATGTGTGTATAAATATTTTCTGTGGAGGTAGTTTGTACTTTTCATCAAATTCTCAGGTAGGTCTGCCTTCCAAAACAAAATAGGGCCACAGAAAAAGAGTGGGTGGGGGTGTGTGAATGATTGACTCTAAGGAGAAATGGCTGGAAAACTAGAAGAAAACCTAGAGCACATGATGTCAGGAAAGCAAAAGGAAGAGTATATTTCAAGAAGGATTGCATGAGTGGTGAGCAATGTAAAGTCCTGCCAAGCAGACAAGGAGAGGACTGACTGTACTTTGGATGTGGCGCAGGAATGCCATCGGTGACCTGGGCACCAAGGGCAGGGCCGTTGGTGGCCAGGGAGGCAGATTGCAGCAGACTGAAGATGGTGCAGAAGGAAAGAAAGTCACTGTGGTCGTCTCCTGGAAGCCTCATGAGGAGAGGGAGGAGCAGGGGCGGGGCTTAGTGGGGGGCCTAAGGCGGAGATTCAGTGTCATCATTTGTTTGTTTTGAACTAGGAGATATGTAACTGCTGCTGAAGGGAGTTAGGGGGGAGAAACCGAAGATTGAAAAGCAAAGTGTGTGATAGAGAGCAGGCCCTGAAGAGGGAGCATAGTATTTTCTTTGGGAAAGGTAATTAGGTAGGGATCATCTGCTATTAAATGTGTACAAACTTCTCTGCCAATACCCCTTCTATTGATGAGATTAAAACTCTGTTGTCTGGACTGACTAAGCAAATAAACACTCATTGTAATGAATTGGTAAATTGAGTAGGGAAGATGTCCAATGTATGCTGAATACATAGCTACAGATTTAACTTTTTATATTCCAAACTTTTATTTGAGGTAGTGGTTAGGAAGCAACACAATTTTTTTTAAATGTTCAGAGTATCTCCCACATTTATCAATGATTGAATGTGCTGTAGATAACAGGTGGAGGTGGAGTGAACAGTCCTGTTCCAGACCACATATATTATCTTTTTAAGTCTTTACACATCTCTTCAAGATACGTTACTGTTCTCATTTTCATAAATGTGGAACCCAGTGCATAAGAATAGTTAAGTAATTGCCCAATTTCTCGTATCTGTGGGACTTAGATTTGAATGTGGGTTTGTGTAACCCCAGTTCCAAATTCTGTGTCATTCCATCGAGCTGTACCAGAAAGCATACTTCGGGGCCCTAAGCGGTGTAGAATTGCCTATTACACACACACTGAGAGTTCTTAAGACACTTGTCAGGGCCTCACTTTGGCATTCAGGTGGCATGGCTGGCCACTAGTCCATCTGCCCGTTTTCATTATCAGAGTCTGTTGCTTACTGTCCCTATCATTCGTTTTCTTTTTACCCCCAAGTCCTTGCCATATCTACCTGAGTTGCAGCTACCATGTCTGCAGTTTGCTGAATGATTTAATTTTTTTAATCGCTTCCCTCCTTGGCCCTCCCATACCTGGCTGTTGTGCCGAAAGCTCAGCGTGTTTAGATCTGGCCCAGCAATTAGCCCCTTTTTCCTTCTTGCGGCCCTAACGGAGCTGCCCCAGTAGGTTGATTGCCTGGCCTTCCCTTCTTTTTGGTCATTTAATCACTGCCTGCTGCTCCTGGCTCTTTGTTGATGAACAGAGATGGCTTTCTACCCTTTCCGGACTTGAGTGTAGGTTTAGGATGATGACTGTTGGCACCAAAAGGGAAAGTAACTTATCTCCTAGGCGTTAAGAAAATGACTTAAAAGTAAATCTTAACTGCCTAACTCTTAAACTGTAAGTTAGGCATCTTCCCAAATCTTTTTAGGAGTGGACAGAATATGAGTTAATAACTATTTTAATAAAGTGAATTCAGCTTTCATCATAGCCTTCAAATTTTACAGATTAAATACTGTCTGCTGCTTTTTTTTGTATCTTAGATTTTTAAGCCATGTGGGTGATTTCTCTTTGAGTAAATCACTTTGCTTTTTATACCCATCTAACGGTAAAGTCAAGAAAATGAATTATATAACTTACATTGAATATAGTAGTTTAAATATTTAAAAACCTATATTAAATATCCATTTAAATATTTTTACAAGTAGCAATTTACAACCTGGCAATTTCAAGACCTGTTTTCTCTTCCCTCAGGTACCTGTATATCCTATCTATGCTTTAGGATTTCAAGTGTATGGAATTTATTCATTGGGTGATAGCAGAATATGCTAGTTGTTTGGGCCTCTGTTCTTTAAATAAAATTCTGAGGCTCCTCTTGGCAGCCTGGTGGAATAGTATCTATTTCAGAATTTGGTAGCCATGATTTACTTTAACCTTGTTATCTCTAAACATTTGAAGTAACCTTGGATTTAAAATATTAAATATATGTTTTAACAAAATTGGAACTGTAAGAATAGGCTTTTTACATTGTGACAAATAGAGACCAATTCGTTTCCTGAAATAAGTTTTAAAGTCAAAGAAATTTTAGAAAAAAAAATAGAGTTACCAATTTGGAGAAGATTGCAAATAGAAATTATTTTGCCTTAATATTATGTTAGAGTAAATATGAAAAATGATAGGCATATAATCGTAAGGTTATAAGGTTGATTATTGTCTATAGAACAGAAGTTTCTGTTGTTGAAAGTATTCTCATTTGTGGCTTAGCACATGAACAATAGGTAGCTATTGGAGTGGCTGCTATTACTTTTTTTACTTGAATGATCTTTGACCGTAGTTTTGAGTATAAGATGTGTCTAAAATGTTTAAATTTTGATTTATGCCACATTTTGCTCATTTTCACCTTCCGTTTTCTCTACTAAATGATTTCTTATCAGTGGTCAGTACTCTTTAGACCAAGTTGCTAATGTTTTCTGATTTTAAGAACATCATTAACATTTAATTTGAAACACAGAACTCTTTACAATGGATAATATACAAGCAGGCCATCACACTCTGGCTTTTTTTTTCTTTTTTTTTTTCAGGAGAGCAAGGCAGAGATTTTTATTTAGAGATAAAGCAAAAGGACAGAGCTCTTGGCTCAGGCCAGGAGGGGACAAGAGAGTCCCGGGGTGGTAGTTGTCTAGTGGTTTTATAGGCAGTTGAGAGACAAAGGGCTAGGGACACACACCTGCTAAGTGGTCCCAAAACGTTTACCTTTGAAGAAACACTAAGTTTCTTATTCGTCTTCATGGTTATTTATAAGAATTTTACTACTCTGATTTCCTCCCAGGATAGCAGCTTCCTGGTCTGGGAGCTTATCACTCAAGGCTGCCTGCTTTGCTCCCAAGGTGGGCTGAGTTATTGTCTGTTTGTTAAGAAACCTTTTTAAACTAATTGGGTTTTAAGATGCAATCTTACTTTCAAGATGGAATCCTTCCTGTTTTTGCTACATTGTTTTGGGCTTGCTTGCTACATTGCCCAAGTTACAAATCATTTGTTTAGGGCTGGAAGAAGAAAAGCAGCACCTGGGTAAAGTTACAAAAATAAGCTGGGCCCCCCAGCAGGCCAAAGCAAATCCCACAATGGTTTATCTTGCTTTGTTTTTTCCGGAGGCCCTCAACCTACTCTAAGTCCGTGGTCCCTGTCTCATTCCCGCCTCTACAGATGGAGACCCTAGCTGCTGCTAGGGGAAAGGGGGCGACGACGGCTCTGGCTGCTTCATGCTGAGAGGGGGTGCAGTAAAGGGTGCAGTTAGGTCTCCATCACTGGTCGGTTGAGAGGGCCTTGGAAGATGGACACTTCTATCTTGGGTTCCATTTCCATCACCATTTGCAATTTTATGGCTTCAAAAGGATTTAGAAAACCAGCTCCATATTGTAGTATTCCATGGGACTTCTGGGCCTGACATAGCTTAGACTTGCTTTCGGAGGTCCTGGAGTGAATCAGAAACATTTTGTGAATAATTCAGAATGTACACACAATATACAACTTTTATTATAGCACAGGTCCCATCTGTGCTGCTAAGATGTCTAGTGCCATTCTATTCTGTCTAACTGCTTGGTGCATTCATTTAACTTTAGTATTAAGGCCTTTTGAGTAAAATTGGTTAAGACTGATAGGCCAAATTACATCTTCTAAACGAAGAGATGGTATAAACATGCAGGCTAGGTGATCATACCAATGAAAAACACTCCTAGTCCATCGATGGAGGCTTGGGAAGTTTGCAGGGTGTGGGACGTTCTTAACCCAACATCCTTGCAGCCAAGATGTTCAGTTACTACACTTATTTAGTTCACTTGTTTTTTTTTTTAATTTTTATTAAGGTATTATTGTTATACACTCTTATGAAGGTTTCACAAGAAAAAACAATGTGGTTACTACATTTACCCATATTATCAAGTCCCCACCCATACCCCAATGCAGTCACTGTCCTTCAGTGTAGTAAGATGCCACAGATACACTAATTGCCTTTTCTGTGCTACACTGTTTTCCCAGTGATCCTCCACACCATGTGTACTAAACATAATACCCCCCAATCCTCCTCTCACTCCATCCCCACCTGCCCTCCCACACCCTTCCCTTTGGTAACCACTACTTCCTTCTTGAAGTCTCTGAGTCTGCTGCTATTTTGTTCCTTCAGTTTTGCTTCGTTGTTATACTCCACAAATGAAGAAAATCATTTGGCACTTGTCTTTCTCTGCCTGGCTTATTTCACTGAGCATAGTATCCTCCAACTCCATCCATGTTGTTGCAAATGGTAGGATTAGTTTCTTTCTTATGGCTGAATAATATTCCATTGTGTATATATACCATATCTTCTTTATCTGTTCATCTACTGATGGACACTTAGGTTGCTTCCATTTCTTGGCTATTGTAAAAAGTGCTGAGAAGTTGTATTCTTTGGGTAAATTCCAAGGAGTGGGATTCCCGGGTCAAATGGTATTTCTATTTTTAGTTTTCTGAGGAACCTCCATATTGCTTTCCACAGTGGTTCAACTATCTTACATTCCCACCAGCAGTGTAGGGTTCCCCTTTCTCCACATCCTCGCCAACATTTGTTGTTCTTAGTCTTTTGGATGCTGGCCATCCTTACTGGTGTGAGGTAATATCTCATTATGGTTTTAATTTGCATTTCCCTGATGATTAGTGATGTGGAGCATCTTTTCATGTGTCTGTTGGCCATCTGAATTTCTTCTTTGGAGAACTGTCTCTTCATAACCTCCGCCCATTTTTTAATCGGGTTATTTGCTTTTTGGGTGTTGAAGTGTGTGAGCTCTTTATATATTTTGGATGTTAACCCCTTGTCAGATTTGTCATTTACAAATATATTCTCCCTACTGTAGGATACCTTTTTGTTCTGTTGATGATGTCCTTTGCCGTACAGAAGCCTTTTAGTATGATGTAGTTCCATGAGTTCATTTTTGCTTTTGTTTCCCTTGCTCAAGGAGATGCATTCATGAAGAAATTGCTCATGCTTATATTCAGGAGATTTTTGCCTATGTTGTCTTCTAAGAGTTTTACGGTTTCATGACTTACATTCAGGTCTTTGATCCATTTTGAGTTTGCTTTTGTGTATGCGGTTAAACAATAATCCAGTTTGATTCTCTTGCATGTAGCTGTCCAGTTTTGACACCACCAGCTGTTGAAGTGGCTGTCATTTCCCCATTGTATGTCCATAGCTCCTTTTTCATATATTAACTGACCATATATGGTTGGGTTTATATCAGGGCTCTCTAGTCTGTTCCATTGGTCTATGGGTCTGTTCTTGTGCCAGTACCAGATTGTCTTGATTACTGTGGCTTTGTAGTAGAGCGTAAAGTTGGGGAGCATGATCCCCCCAGCTTTATTCTTCCTTCTCAGGATTGCTTTGGCTATTCGGGGTCTTTTATGGTTCCATATGGATTTCAGAACAATTTCTCTAGTTCGTTGAAGAATGCTGTTGGTATTTTGATATGGATTGCATTGAATCTGTAGATTGCTTTAGGCAGGATGGCCATTTTGACAATATTAATTCTTCCTATCCATGAGCACGTGATGTGTTTCCATTTATTGGTATCTTCTTTAATTTCTCTCATGGGTGTCTTGTAGTTTTCAGAGTATAGGCCTTTCACTTCCCTGATTAGGTTTATTCCTAGATATTTTATTCTTTTTGATGCAATTGTGAATGGAATTGTTTTCCTGATTTCTCTCTCTGCTAATTCATTGTTAGTGTATAGGAATGCCACAGATTTCTGTGTATTAATTTTGTATGCCCCAACTTTGCTGCATTCAGATATTAAATCTAGTGGTTTGGAGTGGATGCTTTAGGGTTTTTTTATGTACAATATCATGTCATCTGCAAACAGGGACCATTTAACTTCTTCCTTGCCAATCTGGATGCCTTTTATTTCTCTGTGTTGTGTGATTGCTGTGGCTAGGAATTCTAGTACTGTGTTGAATAGAAGTGGGGAGAGTGGGCATCCTCGTCTTGTTCCCGATCTTAAAGGTAAAGCTTTCAGCTTCTCGCTGTTAAGTATAATGTTGGATGTGGGTTTGTCATATCTGGCCTTTATTATGTTGAGGTACTTGCCCTCTATGCCCATTTTGTTGAGAGTTTTTATCATGAATGGTTGTTGTATTTTGTCAAATGCTTTTTCAGCATCTATGGAGATGATCATGTGGTTTTTGTCTTTCTTTTTGTTGATGTAGTGGATGATGTTGATGGATTTTCAAATATTGTACCATCCTTGTATCCCTGGAATAAATCCTACTTGATCATGATGGATGAACTTTTTGATGTATTTCTGAATTTGGTTTGCTAATATTTTATTGAGCATTGTTGCATCTATGTTCATCAGGGATATTGGTCTGTAATTTTCTTTTTTTGTGGTGTCTTTGTGTGTTTTGGTATTAGAGTGATACTGGCCTCATAGAATGAGTGTGGAAGTATTCCCTCTTCTACTCTTTGGAAAACTTTAAGGAGGATGGGTATTAGGTCTTCACTAAATGTTTGATAAAATTCAGCAGTGAAGCCATCTGGTTCAGGGTTTTGTTCTTAGGTAGGTTTTTTTTCGTTGCTGATAATTGGTCTGTTCAGATTTTCTGTATCTTTCTGGGTCAGCCTTAGATGGTTGTTACTTTTCTAGAAAGTTGTTCATTTCTTCTAGGTTATCCAGTTTTTTAGCATATAATTTTTCATAGTATTCTCTAATAATTCTTTGTATTTCTGTGCTGTCCATAGTGATTTTTCCTTTCTCATTTCTGTTTCTGTTTATGTGTGTAGGCTCTCTTTTTTTCTTGATAAGTCTGGCTAGAGGTTTATCTATTTTGTTTATTTTCTCAAAGAACCAGCTCTTGCTTTCATTGATTCTTTCTATTGTTTTATTCTTCTCGATTTTATTTATTTATTCTCTAATCTTTATTATGTCCCTCCTTCTGGTGACTTTGGACCTCATTGGTTCCTCTTTTTCTATTTCATTAATTGTGAGGTTAGACTGCTCATATGGGATTTTTCTTTCCTGAGGTAGGCCTGTATTGCAATGTACTTTCCTCTTAGCATGGCCTTCACTGCATCCCACAGATTTTGTGGTGTTGAATTATTGTTGTCATTAGTCTCTATATATTGCTTGATCTTTGTTTTTATTTGGTCATTGATCTATTGGTTATTTAGGAGCATGTTGTGAAGCCTCCATGTGTTTGTGGGATTTTTCATTTTCTTTGCATAGTTTATTTCTAGTTTCATTCCTTTATGGTGTGAGAAACTGGTTGGTACAATTTCAATCTTTTTTAATTTACCAAGGCTCTTTTTGTGGGCTAATATATGATCTATTCTTGAAAATGTTCCATGTGCACTTGAGAAGAATGTGTATTCCGCTGCTTTTGTGTGTAGAGTTCTGTAGATGTCTGTTAGGTCCATCTGTTCTAATGTGTTGTTCAGTGCCTCTGCCTCTTATTTTCTGTCTGGTTGATCTCTCCTTCAGAGTGAGTGGAGTGTTGAAGTCTCCTAGAATGAGTGCATTGCATTCTATTTCCCCTTTTAATTCTGTTAGTATTTGTTTCACATATGTAGGTGCTTCTGTGTTCGGCGCATAGATATTTATAATGGTTATATCTTCTTGTTGGATTGACCCTTTTATCGTTATGTAATGTCCTTCTTTCTGTCTTGTCACTTTCTTTGTTTTGAAGTCTATTTTGTCTGATACAAGTACTGCAACTCCTGCTTTTTTCTCCCTATTAGTTGCATGAAATATCTTTTCCATCCCTTTACTTTTAGCCTCTGTATGTCTTTGGGTTTAAAGTGAGTCTCTTTTAGGCAGCATATAGGTGGGTCTGCTTTTTTATCCATTCAGTGACTCTAATGTCTTTTGATTGGTGCATTCAGTCTATTTATATTTAGGGTGATTATCAATAGGTATGTACTTATTGGCATTGCAGGCTTTAGATTTGTGGTTACCAAAGGTTCCAGGTTAACTTCCTTACCAAGAGTCTAACTTAACTCACTTAATATGCTATTAGAAACACAATCTAAAGGTTCTTTTTTCTCCGCCTTTTTCTTCCTTCTCCATTCTTTATATATTAGGTTTCATGTTTTGTACTGTCTATCCCTTGATTGATTTTGGGATAGTTAATTTGATTTTGCATCTATTTAGTAATTAGC
>JAQQAC010004068.1:4043031-4058727 GCA_029783875.1 Phataginus tricuspis
TTACATCACAAATTTGAAACTCAGGGGAAAAAAGATAGTATAACTAACCTTGTCAAAGAATGTGTCCATTTCTTTCTCGCTATGAAGTTTGGTATTGATTTCTATTGCCCTCTCATTAGTCCTGTGGAGAGTGGGGTAAACAAATGCTTATTATTTCATTTTTCCCTAAGTGATACCTAAATGACTTGCATTAAAAAAAAGTTACTACAATAGTAAATTGAATTTCTTACAAAACACTGTTTCAACACCGAAAATCTGCTGAAGATCTATTGTATACAATTAATTATAGGTATAAATGCGTTCTATTAGAAGTACATGTTTTTTTGGGTGATTCCTAACTAACAAGTAATTCAAAGTAGGAAGGGAGGGAAATGGCTATCCATGATGTAGACGGCTTACAAGTAAAACTTGCTGCTTTCTGGAATGGCTATATTTACACGATTCGTGAGGAGGCCACTTAAACCTATTTAGTAAACCAGTTTAGAGATAAAAGATAAAGCATCCATTAAAGACATTTTCAAGCATTTGCTTTCACCACCCTTTATGTCTCACTCATTATCTCAGAGAAATTAGGCATTAGGCACTGAGGCATAATTTAGAGCAACAATCTCTAGGGGGAGCAACAATCTCTAGGGGAGGAAAAAGGGTGTGGGTGACCAAAGAGGACTGAAATAGCTCTGGAGGCAGTTAGCGCATAGCATGGGCACCAAGGGATCCATCCTTTCTGTTTTCCATGCACCCCCTCACGCAGACCACAGTGTTATTTTTAACCACTTTGTGAATTATACTGCTCTTCATCCCTGTGTCAGTCTTTCTTTATTTCACTTGCATGCCTGTATGTAGAGTAGAGAAAGTATAAAGGATAGTTTGTTCCAAGAAGCCCTCTAGTGATAACACCAAAGATTACAATCAGGAAAACAAAACTTCCAAGCACCGGATGTGCTAATGTGAGGAAATGGAAGTTCCTATTGCCAGGATCTTCACCAGAACCTAAACTGCTCGATATAATTGGCCTGCTGCTAGGCTACTGCTTCCACACCAATAGGCAATAAGCTGTTACTGACTGAGTCATTATATAAAGAACCGTGCCCAGAGGCAGAAATGAGGATTACAACCTGCAGACTGTTGGGTGCATAAAGCCAGGTAGAAACCCTTTAACCCCAGGGACGTTCCACTGTCATTTCTCGGTCTCATTGAGTCTATAGTGAACTTGCCTGGGGCTGAAGCCCTCAGGCAAGACAGCTGAGTAGTAGTACTTGGCCCTTTGAGTTTAAGATGTAATCTTCCAAAAAATAGCTAAACTCATTAATATTTCTATTTAGTGGAATTCTTTAGGAAGCAATTTTATAATAATATAATAATATCACTGTCTAAGTTACAAAGCTTCAGAAACACTGAGCTTCAAGACTAGTAGATCAGGTTAACTATGAAAATATTAAAAGGAACAAATAAAGTCATTTAAAACCAAGAAAAGGGAGAGAGATACCAACTGACTTGGACGAACATTTTAAATGTAAGTTCATTTACAAACATCATTTTCCAGAATATACTATCCAGTTAGCTTTCACTTCCTATTAATCTTATAAACCTGGCTCAATAGAAATAATGCTTCAGAGGCAAACTAATGAGCTTAATTTATTTTCCATGATTCTATGTTTTGACTTACTTGTTTAGTTGATTTGCCAATGACTCGGTGATCTTTACTTCTTCTCGGTAGAGTTGTTCATATTTTTCTAATTCAGCTTTAATAGAATTTTCTCGAGAAATTTTTTGGGAGAGTTGAAATTCCAGATCTTTAATTCTGAGTTCCATTTGCATTCTAAATGAAGAATTTTCATACTCTCTCCTCTGCTCTGATACCTTAGGTGATTCATCCATTACCCAAAGCAAATTAAAAGAATGTTATTTTTTAAATAATTATAATCTGAATAATTATAGCATATGTTTCCCTTAGTTTTGAGTCTGTTTCAGAAAGCAATTTTAAATGTGAAAAAAGACCTGAAGCTTAATATATTTATCTGAACCTCAACTGAATTAAATCTGCATTGTAAAAATAAAGTTGAATCATTCTTATTTTAGTACTCATAGAATCTGACAATTCAAAGAACAATCTATAGTTAAAATATTTAAACATTATAATCCAAGAGTATGTTATAATTTTCAAATCACTATTTTCTTTTCCTCTTGTCTTATACCTAACCAGTCTTAAAATTTTTAAATGACTGTCTAGTGAGAATCATTCTGAAAGACTGATTTTGTGATAATGATGGAAACTGAAATATTTAAAGGGAGAAACACATGCTACCATCCTTCCAGAAATCTATAAGACCAACTGCTATGAGTAGAGGAAACAGAGATAATGTATATATGTAAAATGTAATCTGCATGGAGATGAATTAAGGCACATTACAGATTAATAAATTAACCTGTAAAAACTTATCGACTTCTTTTAATTTTTTCTACTATTTCCTGTCTTGATCTTTCTTCATAATCCCGTATGTACTGTTCCATATTGCTGCGTTCCAGTGACATCATTGTCATGTGAGTTTTAAGGTTTCTGATTACCTGTCTCAACGTTTTTTCAGTCTTTTCTTGTTCTTCACATGTCTTTTTGGTTGCTAACATAGATGACAGCTGTTGTTGAAGAACTTGATTTCTTTCAACTAGTTGTTGATGTTCTGAAGATAAAACTCCCACTTGTGTTGAAAGATCAAAAACCTACATGAATAAAATAAGAGAGTTTGGTAATGAAGAAGGTAGACTGACAATAGTCCAAGTCAAAGCCAGGATCAAATCTTAAAATAAATTTAGTTATAATAAAATGTTACCCGTACTGTAGTAGAGTCTTAGAACATTGAACCTTGAATTACTCAGAAAATCAAGAACAAAGTTAAAACCATCAGGAGCCAAAATAATACACCCTTTACTGTCATTTTTGCCATATACAACATTTGCACTTGGTTTTATGCTCTTCCATTATTATATTATTGGTCCATGTCTTTGCTCCATAAAGTTATTATATGTCTCCTCTCAGTAGGAAAGTTCCCCCATCCTAACCCTTCATAATTTTAAAAGAAGTTTCAGAACAATCACATTGAGTTATTCAGACTTAAGTCAATAAATGCCTCCCAAAATAAGACTCTAATTAATGATCTATAAATATGTATTCTAATGCCATAAGCCTTTTTCTCAACTACAAATGTTTTATGCTAATTTAAATCAGTTTCCAAGGAAAGGATTGTCACAGTTAAGGAGAATTCATATCTCCCAAAATGAAATTTTAGTGAGATGATCCATACATTTTTTTGAACAATGCCACAACTCCATAGTGCTATCTCCTAATCTTTTGTTACTTACCACCAAATAAGAAAACATAATAAACAAAAGGAAGAAAACTTGTTGTAATTTCAGCGATACTGAGCTGGGAAGAACTACTTTCCTTTAGATACAATGATTATTTGGTAAGACAAGGTGAGTAGATGTGGTTTTTACAAATGCTTTGACACATTTCCTGTGAAATTCCCTCCCCTTCCGTATGTGTGGCCCCACTACCTGGTTTCTAGTGAGAATATGGTGGAACTGTTGTGTGACCCCTAAGGCTTGGTTAGAAAGTGTAATACAGCTTCCATCTGATTCTTTCTCTCCAGGGAGGTTCACCCTAGGAACCCAGCCACCTTGCTGTGAAGCACCCCAGGGCCCCTAGCACATCCTCACAGAGATGTGCCAACCAAGACCGATGTAGCTCCGTGCCGGCCCAGAGCTGACTTCAACTGCCAAGCACGTGCATGTGGCACCTTTAGGTGATTCCAGTCCCCAGTGGTGCATCCTCCAAGCTGATGCCAAGAGGAGAAGAAAGAAGCGGGCCTCACTGAGCCTTGCCTAAGCTGTAGATGTGTGAACAAAATAAGTACTGTTTTGAGCCACTAGGTTTTGAGGCGGTTTATCATGCAGCAATAAATAACTGGCACAGATACTGATATTAAAAGTGATGTGCTACCATTAAAAAACAAAACTAAACTAAAACACATAAAGAGTGCTTTTGACCAGGGCGATAGGTGGACCCTGAAAGGAGGTGGAGAAGAGTCAGAATGAAAACCAGCAGGGCCTCCGGGAGCCTGTTAGTGGAAGCCTGATGGCCCCTGAAGAGGCTGACAGCAAGGGCTCCTAGGCAGGGAAAGAGAGTTACACTGGAACCTGGAGGAAAGGGGACTCTTGCTCCAAAGCAGCTGAAAGTAAAGATCAATGAGTGAGATAAGCTGAAGAAGATGATTACACATAAAGGAACCAGGGCTTCCTAGGGTCAAGTAGCTGTTTCCCAATTACAGCCTTTCCTCATGTCTAATTGCCAAATAATTCTAAGAGAAATGACTTCTGAACTAAGATCAAATCCAGGGTGCTGCCAGGAAAACACGGTTTAAGGTTGAAGCCAAGACTGTAAAAACACCCTTAGGACCACAGAAAGATTTATGGTGGTGCCTCAAATTCCTCTAAGGATCTTCAGAGTTTACACATTTTAAGGCACCATCCTGCAACAGCCTCACAGGAAGCCCAAAGGTAAAAGCTTACCTCAAAATGACTCATGACGGTGGCTTCCCTATTGGCATGAACCCCAATAAAATTCACAGGAAACTCAAGGTTTTTAAAAACGGTATTAGCAAAAACACTGCTTGCTAGCCTGGACTGAAAGAGACCGAGAGAATACAAATGAAAAGAGGCTTTGGGTCTTAGAAGTTCTACAGGGAAGAAGCAGCCTGAGAAAATAGATGCAAACACAGCTCACCTCTTATGAACAAGACAGAACTGAGAGCTCAGAGGTACAGCAAAGGGCCATGGAGAGGCATTCCCATGATTAGGACTAAGTCTTCCTCAAAGAACTAGCAGCCTGCAGCAGGCTGCATTTCAGAATTGCTATGAACTAATGTGTCTCCCTTTTTCCATTCTGAATGAGAGTCTTGAGCAGGTCAGCAGAATGTTGGCTCTGTGGGTGGTGGTAGATAACTTGCCTCTTCAGTTCTCAATCTTTGTATTAGACAAATTGTACTCCAAGGGCTAAACTCAATTTTATATTTAATTGCTTAAAAGACACTTAGAAGTAAAAGCTTCATTATGTCAGTGTTTCCAAGAAGAAATTAACTGGTATGCTACAAACTAAACAACAGCTAAAATATGTTAACTGATACAAGGATAGGTACCAGGCATACCAAATGTTATTTCCCCTTAGACAAACTTATACTTAGAAAGACAAGATTATGTCTCATGAAAAAATGTAAGGGGCTAAATTTAATTTAAATTGTTCTGCACAGACTAGATGATAAATGCTGATGACGGTAAGACTGATGAGAACAGAGCTTCAGGAGAATGGAGGTGTGAGAAGGTCTGAGTAATGCAGGATTAGGCAAGAGAAGCAGAAACTGAGAAAACAGAAAGGACATATGAGAAAAAGCCAAGAGATGGTGAGATCAGCCCAATTAACTCAGCATAAAATAGAGTGGCAGGGAAATAAAAACCTATGTCCACACAGTAACTTGTAAATGCTCATAGATAGCATCATTATTAACAGCCAACAAGTGGACACAACCAGAGATGCATCAACTTATGAATGAGTAAGTGGTTACACCACACCGTGTATTGTTGACAATAAAAACGAAGTACTGATAAGTGCTGTAACATGATGAACCTTGAACACTTTATCTTAAGTGAAAGAAGGTCGTTACAAAGACCACATATTGTGGTTACACTTGAAGTGAAATATCCAGAGTAGGCCAATCTTGGAGATAGAATGTAGACTGCTGGTTGCCTGGGATGAGGTAAGGTGGGAGCTGGGGTCACAGCTAAGGGATGCAGGATTTCTCTTTGCGGTGATGAAAAATGTTCTACTTGATGGTAGGGATAGTTATATAAATCTATATTCATATACTCAGAGATACTGAATTGGACATTTTAAATGGGTGAATTGTATGGTATATAAATAACATCTCAGTAAGGCTTAAAAAAGTCCAGTGGCTGTGTTGGGGAGCACTGTGTATTTTCCTTGGTCCTTGTCCCACTGCAACAAAGAACTGAAAGGCAGAGACACAGTAGGGAAGCAGAGTTTCATTTAAAGTTACTTAGAGAAAAAGTGCAGGTGACCTGAGAGAGGAGCGCCCTAAAAAGTTGAAAAGAGAGAGTTTAAAGTTGAAAGGTTAAGCACTTAGAAAGTGCAGGTGACCTCAGAGAGAGGAGCGCCAGAAAAGGTAGGGGGTTCCCCCCTTTTAAGGATTCTTCAGGAATGTGACTAAGGGCTGCAGGTGCAGACTTGTTAAGTGGTCTCTGAATATTTAAAATTAACACAAGAAACTTCCTGCTTTGATTTCTCCCTGGGATAACCAGGGTCTTGGTCTGGAAGCATTATCAAACCAGACCCCGCCTGCCCAGCCCTGAAGGTGGGCTGAGCTATTCTTTGTTTGCTAAAGAGTAAGTTAAGAACCTTACTTAACTTCATGCCTTTTACTCCGCTGTTTACAGCTGGGCCTGACTGCTAAATCGGTTGCCTAGGTTGCAAATTATTTGATTAGGGCCGAAGGAGAAAAAAAACAGCAGATGGGTAAAGTTAAAAAATAAGTTGGGGAGTTCCGGGAAGATGGCAGCTTGAGCATGGCGGCGGAAATCTCCTCCCAAAACCATATAAATTTATGAAAACACAACAAATACAACTATTCCTAAAAGAGAGACCAGAAGATACAGGACAGCACCCAGCCTGCATCTACACCTGAGAGGACTCGGCACTCTGCAAGGCGGGTAAGATATGGAGCCGCATCCCGACAGGACCAGAGCACTCCCCCACCCCAGTGCACTGGTGGGAGGAGAGGATTCAGAGCCAGGAGGGAGTGGAAATACAGGCCTGGGAAATAACCAGCCCTGGTGACCTGCACCGGGAGCACTGACACACATCGTGTGGTGTATCAGAGATTGGAGAGACAGAGGGTGAAGGATCGGAGCCTGGGAACACACCGGTTCCTTGCAGCTGGATCCCCAGGACAAAAGAAAAGTGCACACATTTTTTAGTGGTCTTAAAGAGACAGGGGCCCAACGGAGGAGCAGGATCGTCCCAGCACACTCAGCTAAGCAGGATGGGAGTCCTGGGGAATTTCGGACGACTTGGCTGGCAACTGGGAAGAAGTAGCCACACTGAGACTTCCCACAGAGAGCGGCATCCTCCCATTCTCTCTGGCCACAGCCAGAGCTACAAAGGGCCCTGCGGAGCAGTGCAGCTGTGGAATAATGGAGCAACAGCACCACCTATAGCATCCTCACAAAATCTACTCCTGGCGGGCATTTTTTTGCTTTTGGTGGGTTTTTTCCCTCTTTTCTTTCTTTTCTTTCTTTAGTTTCTTTCTCTTCTTTCTTTTTTTTTTAAAGTCTTAAAGAGCCAAGCTGACATATGTGGCACCTACCAGCGACCACTTCTATTGCCATGAAAACAGAGGAATATGGTACAAACAAAGCTTATCCAGACCCAGACACCAGAGAGGGGGTCTGAAGGGATGGAAATACACAGTCTTCCTGAAAACGAATTAGAATAAAAGTCATAACCATACTGATGGATCTACAGAGAAATATGCAAGAGCTGAGGGAGGAAGTGAGGGAAGTGAGGAAAGACAATGCAGAAATCAGACAAGCAATTGATGGGCTTAGCAGCAGACTGGACGAGATGCAAGAGACTGTTAATGGAATAGAAATCACAGAGTAGGAATACAGAGAAGCTAAGGCAGACAGAGATAAAAGGATCTCTACGAATGAAAGAATATTAAGAGAACAGTGTGACCAATCCAAACGGAACAATATTCACATTATAGGAGTACCAGAGGAAGAAGAGAGAGAAAAAGGGATAGAAAGTGTCTTTGAAGAAATAATTGCTGAAAACTTCCCCATGCTGGGGAAGCAAATAGTCTCACAGTCCACGGAAGCCCATGGATCTCACAACACACGGGCCCCAAGGAAGACAACACCAAGACACATAATAATTAAAATGGCAAAGATTAAAGATAAGGACAGAGTATTAAAGGCAGCTAGAGAGAGAAAAAAGATCACCTACAAAGGAAAACCCATCAGACTGTCATCAGACTTCTCAACAGAAACCTTACAGGCCAGAAGAGAATGGCATGATATATATAACGTAAAGAAACAGAAGGGCCTCGAACCAAGACTATTGTATCCAGCATGATTATCATTTAAATATGATGGACGGATTAAACAATTTCCACACAAGCGAAAGCTGAGAGAGTTTGCATCCCATGAAGCACATCTACAGGGTATCTTCAACAGACTGCTCTGGAGGGAAGCACCCCTAAGGCTAAAAAGATGTACCAGAGAAAATGAAATCATAGCAAAGAAAGCAGACCATCCAAATACTAACTAAAGGCAAAGAATAAAACACCTAGTATATAAAGAATGGAGAGGGAAGAATAAGAAGGGAGAGAAATAAACATCAGACTGCGTTTACAATAACTTAAAAAGAAAGTTAAGTTAGATTGTCAGATAGTAAAGAAACAACCCTTGAACGTTTGGTAACCACGAATCTAAATCCAGCAATGGCAATAAGTACATATCTATCAATAATCACCCTAAATGTAAATGGACTGAAGGCACTAATCAAAAGACATAGATAATAGAATGGATAAAAAATCAAGACCCATCTATATCCTGCTTACAAGAGACTCACCTCAAACCCAAAGATATACACAGACTAAAAGTGAAGGGATGGAAAGATATTTCAGCAAACAAGGAGAAAAAAGCAGATGTTCCAGTACTTGTATCAGAAAAAATAGACTTCAAAAATGAAGAAAGTAGCAAGAGATAAAGAAGGACATTACATAATGATAAAGGGGTCAGTCCAACAAGAAGATATAACCATTATAAATATATATGCACCCAACACAGGAGCGCCAGCATATGTGAAACAAATACTAACAGAATTAAAGGAGGAAATAGACAGCAATGCGTTTATTTTAGGAGACTTCAATACACCACTCACTCCAAAGGACAGATCAACCAGACAGAAAATAAGTAAAGACACAGAGGCACTGAACAACACACTAGAACAGATGGACCTAACAGACATCTACAGAACTCTGCACCTAAAAGCAGCAGGATACATATTCTTCTCAAGTGCACATGGAATATTTTCCAGAATAGACCACATACTAGGCCACAAAAAGAACCTCAGTAAATTCAAAAATATTGAAATCCTACCAACCAACTTCTCAGATCACAAAGGTATAAAACTAGAAATAAATTTTAGAAAGAAATCCAAAAGGCTCACAAATACATGGAGACTTAACAACATTCTCCTAATTAATCAATGGGTTAATGACCAAATCAAAACAGATATCGAAGAATATATCAAGACTAATGACAACAACAACACAAAGCCACAACTTCTGTGGGATGCAGCAAAGGCAGTTCTAAGAGGAAAGTATATTGCAATCCAGGCCTATTTAAAAAAGGAAGAACATTCCCAAATGAACAGTCTAAAGACACAATTACTGAAATAGGAAAAAGAAGAACAAATGAGGCCCAAAGTCACCAGAAGGAGGGACATAATAAAGATCAGAGAAGAAATAAATAAAATTGAGAATAAAACAATAGAAAAAAATCAATGTAACCAAGAGCTGGTTCTTTAAAAAATAAACAAAATAGATAAACCCCTAGCCAGACTCATTAAGATAAAAAGAGAATCTACACACATAAACAGAATCAGAAATGAGAAGGAAAAATGATGGACCCCACAGAAATACAAAGAAGTATAAGAGAATATTATGAGAATCTATATGCTAACAAGCTGCAAAACCTAGAAGAAATGGACAACTTCTTAGAAAAATACAACCTTCGAAGACTGACCAAACAAGAAACAGAAAAACGAAACAGACCAATCCCCAGCAATGAAATTGAATTGGTAATCGAAAAACTACCCAAGAACAAAACCCCCGGACCAGAATGATTCACCTCTGAATTCTACCAGACATATAGAGAAGAAATAACGCCCATTCTCCTTAAACTTTTCCAAAAAATAGAAGAGGAGGGAATACTTCGAAACTCATTCTATGAAGCCAGCATCACTCTAATACCAAAACCGGGCAAAGATCTCACCAAAAAAGAAAATTACAGACCCTTATCCCTGATGAATGTAGATAGAAAAATACTCAACAAGATATTAGCAAACCGAATTCAAAAATACATCAAGAGGATCATACACCATAATCAAGTGGAATTCATCCCAGGAGGCAAGGATTATACAACATTCGAAAATCCATCAACATCATCAACCACGTCAACAAAAAGAAGAGCAAAAACCATATGATCATCTCCATAGATGCTGAAGAGGCATTTGACAAAATTCAGCATCCATTCATGATTAAAACTCTCAACAAAATGGGTATAGACGGCAAGTACCTCAACATCATAAAGGCTATTAGATGACAAACCCACAGCTAACATCACACTTAATAGTGAGAAGCTGACAGCTTTTCATCTAAGATAGGGAACAAAACAAGGATGCCCACTCTCTCCACTGTTATTCAACATAGTACTGGAGGTCCTAGCCACGGCAATCAGACAAAACAAAGAAATACAAGGCATCCAGATTGGTAAAAAAGAAGTCAAGTTGTCACTACTTGCAGATGATATGATACTGTACATAAAATACCCTAAAGACTCCACTCCAAAACTACTAGAACTAATATCTGAATTCAGCAAAGTTGCAGGATACAAAATTAACACACAGAAATCTGCTGCTTTCCTATACACTAATGATGAACTAACAGAAAGAGAAATCAGAAAAACAATTCCATTCACAATTGCATCAAAAAGAATAAAATACCTAGGAATAAACCTCACCAAGGAAGTGAAAGACCTGTACTCTGAAAACTATGAGACACTCCTAAGAGAAATTAAAGAGGACACTAACAAATGGAAATGTATCCCATGCTCTTGGCTAGGAAGAATAAATATTGTCAAAATGGCTATACTACCTAAAGCAATCTACAGATTCAATGCAATCCCTATCAAAATACCAACAGCTTTCTTCAATGAACTGGAACAAATAATTCTAAAATTCATATGGAACCACAAAAGACCCTGAATAGCCAAAGCAATCCTGAGAAGGAGGAATCCAACAGGGGGAATTACACTCCCTGACTTCAAGCTCTACTACAAAGCCACAGTAATCAAGACAATTTGATATTGGCACAAAAACAGACCCACAGACCAGTGGAACAGAATAGAAAATCCAAACATTAACCTAAACATTTACAGTCAATTAATATTTGATAAAGGAGCTTTGGATATACAATGGGGAGATGACAGCCTCTTCAGCAGCTGCTGTTGGAAAAACTGGACAGCTACATGGATGAGAATTAAACTGGACTACTGTCTAGCCTCATACACAAAGGTAAACTCAAGGTCGATCAAAGACCTGAATGTAAGTCATGAAACCATAAAACTCATAGAAAACAACACAGGCAAAAATCTCTTAGACATAAACATGAGTGACTTCTTCATGAACATGTCCCCCGGGCAAGGGAAACAAAAGCAAAAATGAACAAGTGGGACTATATCAATCTGAAAAGCTTCTGTACAGCAAAGGACACCATCAGTAGAACAAAAAGACATCCTACATACTGGAGAATATATTCATAAATGACGTATCTGATAAAGGGTTGACATCCAAAATATATAAAGAACTCATGCACCTTAACAAACAGAAAGCAAATAATCCAATGAAGAAATGGGCAGAGGACATGAATAGACTCTTCTCCAAAGAAGAAATTCAGATGGCCAGCAGGCACATGAAAAGATGCTCCATATCGCTAATCATCAGAGAAATGCAGATTAAAACCACAATGAGATATCACCTCACACCAGTGAGGATGGCCAACATCCAAAGCACAAACAACAAATGTTGGCAAGGATGTGGAGAAAAGGGAACCCTCCTACACTGCTGGTGGGAATGCAAATTAGTTCAACCATTGTGGAAAGCAGTATGGAGGTTCCTCAAAAAACTCAAAATAGAAATACCATTTGACCCAGGAATCCCTCTCCTAGGAATTTACCCTGAGAATGCAGCAGCCCAATTTGAAAAAGACAGATGCACCCCTATGTTTATTGCTGCAGTATTTACAATAGACAAGAAATGGAAACAACCTAAGTGTCCATCAGTAGATGAATGGATAAAGAAGATGTGGTACATATACACAATGGAATATTATTCAGCCACAAGAAGAAAACAAATCCTACCATTTGCAACAACATGGATTGAGCAAGAGGGTGTTATGCTCAGTGAAATAAGCCAAGCCAAAAAAGACAAGTATCAAATGATTTCACTCATATGTGGAGTATAAGAACAAAGAAAAAAACTGAAGGAACAAAATAGCAGCAGACTCACAGAACCCAAGAATGGAGTAATAGTTACCAAAGGGAAAGGGACTGGGGAGGGTGGGTGGGAAGGGAGGCATAAGGGGGTAAAAGGGGCATTACGATTAGCAGACATAAGGTAGGGGGGGCACAGGGAGGGCTGTGCAACTCAGAGAAGACAAGTAGTGATTCTATAGCATCTCACTATGCTGATGGACAGTGACTGTAATGGCGTTGGTGGGGGAACCTGATGAAGGAGGTAGTTTAATAACCATAATATTGCACATGGAATTGTAGATTAATGATACCAAAATAAAAATTAAAAAATAAGTTGGGCCTGCATGATCAACACAATAAAGACATGGGCTATGCTGAGGTACCCTCCTTTATCTGGGGAATATTCAAACATTCCAGCCAAGTTGTTCCTGGCTTTTTGAGCTTTAACTGATTAACTCTGGGTCTTTTTTAGTGGGCTTTTTCCGGCCTTACTCTTTTTCCACCCCACTCATATCTATTTTTCTGCCTAACAGCTGGATGTAGATAATTTTCTTAATTCTCTATGTTTGGATACATACTATAAATAATCTGAATCTTTCCACATTTTAACAGGATATCTAAAGGGGAAAGGAAATGAGGGAAGTAACTTGAACTGGTTTACATAATGACCTTTTGTGCAAATTATCCTGAAATCCACAAAATGTACACAGATTCTACATCCACAACAGTGAAGAACACAAAAATGGCAATTTTCTGAAACATTCCATTAAACATTATCCTGTGATTTTATTTGGCTTGCCTCATCAAGGCAAAAGAGAGATCTGTAAAAAAAAACAATGGTTGGTACTAAAAAAAGTCTCAACTGATGTGAAGAATGATGCATAATTCTGTTTTCCTAAGGATAAATGTTGGAAGGAAGAATGTATAATATAAATGGCAGAACTAATGTCAGAGTTTAAGAAATAAGTACATTGTAAAGATAATAAAATTGTAATCAGTTTGTTACAATGAAAATATAAAAGCTGTACACAGAAATTAATATTCTGAAACACTGTGTATTATTTAATTAGCTATAGATTAACTGTTGGTATTTTAAATTTCATACATACCTGATCTTGGGCTTGACTTAATTTCTCCTGTAAGTTCTGTATCTTGTCAATATAGTAGGAGGAGGAAGCCTCTGACTTATATTGTTGTAATTTAGCGTCAGCCAGTTGTCGTTGGAGTTGTCTCACAAATACCTAATAACATATTTGTTACTGCTTTTGTAAATATTATTAAACTATGTCAATAATATATCACTCTAACATAGGTGTTTTGAAAAATACCACTGCATTCATCAATTCACCTTTTCCTCAAGCATACACCCTCCTGTTTACTGGATTTGGTGGGATCCTCCTGCCTCCTCAGTATTGTACTTAGGACAATGAATTCAGCCACACTAGCCACTCCCCCTAAGAATTTCCAGAGCTTTACCACTTGTGACGTCTCAAAAAAACAAACAAACAAACATATACGTGGGACTTGGGGTGGTAAATTATACACCATGAGAGGTTTTCCCTCTTTTGTCCTAGTACCCTAAATTGACTTCAGAGTTCCTCACACACTGAATCCTCTGCTTGAGTCCTTGCAACAGATCCCCATCTGAGAATAAATGTGAAGTCATGCCAATGGGACTCAGGCCCTAGATAACCAGGCATCTACCTGCCTCCCTGACCTTGGCTCCTATAACGCACTCCATTCCTGCTATACACAAATCCTGCCACTGCACAACAGTCTGAAAAAGAGCTCCAATCACAGACAGTTAAAGTTCTCTTCATACTGGACACGCTTATTATGTCCAGTAAGTTTCTTATGTACTAACCTAGGTCTTATAACCTCTCAACTACATTTGTCCTTGAGATGAGAATTGTGAGCAAACTATTAGTAAATATGTTTGAAGTAAATTTTAAATAGCAATGGGAAAAATCAAATTTTTTTTTTGCTATACCTCATCACATTTGTCCCAAATTACGATGTATAGGAGAGTAGATGCCTTTAAACAGAGGTTATAATACATGATTTGAGACTAAAATGTTTCCACATTTAATTTAAATTGACATGAATCAAAACAAAATTATACCAACTAAAAATGTATAAAAGCTACTGAAGAAAAAGGACTGTGACATACAGCATCGGCCCTTCATCTCATCTGGGAAATCTGGAATAACTCTGGAATAACTCTGGAATCATGTCAAGGTGATCCACTTGATTGAATCTAGAGGTTCATTTTAGGTATGAGCATTTCCAGTTACCTGCTTTATCATGGTATTAAAACATGATGACACAAAGATTAAAATGATTATTTAAGCAGTATAAGACTAAATTATTACTATAAATGAACCTCTTAAAATTTCATAGTCAACACAAATGTCTTTCTTCAAAATAAAGCACCTGTCAAGTCTAATTTTTTTTGCTGGATACAAAGCACGCCTTTAAGCTGATTTATAGTCTATATACTTTTTATATTCACTAGACTCAACACTTTTCCATAATCAAATATTACTTTGAATTTTCTTTCAGGAAGTTTGAAAAATATTTATTTTCCTGGATACTTACTCCTCGTTCTCTTTTCTCATTTTCACCTTGACTCATGCTTTCTTTGAGATGATAAAAATCACTGAGTAATTCTTTATTCTTTCTTTCTAGGATAAGACATTTTTCCTTTTCAGTTTGGAGTTCTTTTACAGTTTCCTGAAACTGGACTTGCATGTTAATTAGCATCTTTTTTTGTATGTTCAGCTTCTGCCTCCAATCTTTCTTTGCTTTCTTTTTCATTCTGCAACTTACAACGTAGCATTGTATTCTCAGATGTCAGGATGTCAAGCTGTCCACCATCCTGGAATATTGTTTCTGTAGGTGTTTCCTTAATCACTTTTTTTTCTTTTGAAGATCATCTTTTTCTTTTGTAATTTCAATGTCCTCAAGATACTTCTTTTCTTTCTGATTTTTCGTTGCGTGTCTTTCTAGTTTTAGCATGGCAATTTTATCCTGCAACATGGAGCTTTTAAGAAACAGATCTTTTTTTTCTTTTTCAGGGACTGGGGAAGAAGGGTGGGAAGGGAGGGATAAGAGGGTAAAAGGGGCATTACGATTGGCAGACATAGGGTGGGGGGGCACAGGGGGACTGTACAGCTCAGAGAAGACAAGTAGTGATTCTCATCTCACTACGCTGATGGACAGTGACTGTAATAGGGTTGGTGGGGGGGGGACCTGATGAAGAGGGTAGTTTAATCATCACAATATTGCTCATGTAATTGTAGGTTAATG
>JAQQAC010004068.1:4059227-4077195 GCA_029783875.1 Phataginus tricuspis
CCATTAGTGGGGAAGTTATATGTACATTTGTTAAGGTTATGACAGTTTAAATGGAATTTCCCTTTGGAAGATATAATGAAACTGTAAGTTATTTTCATGAGGTGTAGGGCTGTGAAATAAACATCTGTCACCTATATATGATGATTAAAATTGCGGCTCATGGATTTTTACAGACACAAAATCCACTTTTTCCCTGAAAATGTCAAATTTTCAGATGGCGTCCATTCTTAGAGGAAAGACAGTCAACTAAATGGTGTGGCTGTGTAGTTACCCTTCCATGATCCCTAATCTAAACACTCCAGCCTTCGAAATGGAGTCTGAAAATCCAACTTAGAAATTCATTCCTTTGGTTATGAGTTCCACATAATAATATTTATTTAAATCATACTCTAAGGATCACTTTGCAACTCAGGAAAGAGAGAGGCATAACATGGCTGGGCCAAGTCACCTAGCTTATGATAGACAAAAACAAGGATCCTATTCCTCTCATGCTTATTCTAATAGTGTGTACTTCAGGCACTGTAGTATAACAAAAGATTTCCTCCAAAAAGGTTAGTCCATCATGCAGAAAGGCTGCTATGAGACACAAGCCAGCACAATTAAGTGTTATTGTTTTGTTTTACTGATAGAACGAATGGCAGGTGGGTAGGGAAAATACACAGCAGGTAAAATAAATCCAGTACATTAAGAATGGAGCAAGCCTTGGAGAACCTAGAGACACAGAGGCCCTGGAGGACTGGGAAGGGATGTCGCAAAATTCAGAGGAACAAGAAAGAACAGATGAAGGTTCTTCATGCATATATACCATGTTTTTGCCAACATTTTTAAAACACAGGACCTGTTTTTTCCTGCTCATTGATTCTTCACTCATTTGGTTTAGATATAGACTTACTTCTGTGTTTTCATAATCCAACTAATTATTTGTTCCTTGATTATAGCCAATTTTTTTTGGATGATTTCCCATCACCTGCTCACATTACTGTGGTGTGGCAAGTACCATAATTTTCTATAGGACAAAGGTTTGGTCTCTACAACTCATGAGCTGCAGAGCACCTTTTACATACTATGTGGAAGAAATCTGTAGTAACAGATAAATTTTGACACACTAGCAGCTTTGGACTGTAGGGAGTTTCTAGAAATTGCAGCTTGATTCCATCTTTAAGTCTGAGTCCTAACACAACCAGCCACATGGTTTTGGACAAGTTATTTACTTGTTGGAAACAATGTTCTCATAAAAAGTGAGGGCATTAGAGGGTATAAAGCTTAAACTATGTCTGCACACTAAATTCTGTGGGTTTGTATAGGATGTAAGTAAAGTGAATGGTATTGTAAAAAGATCAGGTAAGTTTCCATGTTAAGTAGTTAATTGAACATATGCATACAATTTTGCTCTCTCCTGACAACTACATACACACACACTAAGACATGGACACAGAAGGTGAAGCAAACATGGTAAGAGCCATAGACACATGATAATTGGTTTGACAACCCAAGAAGAGATGGGCTAAATGCAAAGCCTCCAGAAGAGAAAGCTGAGACCTAAGTCAACCTACATATCAGAATCCTTAAAATATGCAGAAACTGGTAGCACACACTCCCTCTGGAACTAAGGATAAAGTGAGGTGGGTAAAATCGGGAGGAGTGGGTGAAAGTCCTTTGAAAGGCCACCGGCCTCTAGGTTACCTTTCCTATTCAGTGCCTTTTGGGTAACAACCCTAACCCCCTCCAACAAAGTTTGCAGCCTTATCCCCTGTAGACGGTTAAACCAAGACTACTTGAACTAGATGATGCCTCACAAATAGAAGGGGTTAGGTCCTACAGAGAAAACAACAAGGTTAAATGATCACATGTTCATTGAAAGCTAAATTTAAAATGCTCAGGCCTTCTCCCTCTTCAGGTCCTAGGATGCTAGAAGCCAGGCCTTTAGCTTTTACCCATGAGAACAGAAGGGTCTTTTCCATAGACTCTTAACATGAAATATGTGACAAATGGCCCAAAATAAACTCAAAATCAGTAAGTCACTGTCATACAGTCAAAGCTCTGGCAAGCTTTTCAATTACCTATTAATCATAAGCAGGCAAGCAGAAATAACAAGATTCATGAGAAAAACTTATTACATAGAAAGTAGAAAAGAAAACAAGCAGAGAAAAGCATTTGGATGAAATAGATTATGCAAAGCAAAGAAAATGTTAACAAAACATTATTAATATCATCAGAGATACAAAATAAGATACTGTATTCATGAAACAAAAACAGGAGATTAGAAAGAAATATTCAGAGAACAATAAAAAACATTTGGAAAAGCTCAAAATGAAAACACAATAAAAGAGTTGAAGAGTGAGGTTGAAGTATTCTCTCAGAAAGGAGAACAGAGAGATGGAAGATTGAAAGGGAAAATAAGTGAGGAAACCAGAGAACCAGATCAGGCAGGCCAGTATTCAAACAACAGACATTCCAGAAAGAAAGAACAGAGAGACATTACAGTGGAAGAAATCATGACTAAAATACTTCGAGAAAATTTCCTAACTGAAAGAGGCCACCACACATCCAGCAAAATGGATAAAGCAAACATATAACAAGAAATATTATTATCAAGTTTCAGAGTATTGGAGCCAAGGAGAAAATTCTACAGTCTTCCAGTGGTGGTTGGGGGAACAATATATAGAGAAAAAACAAGAGGTTGAAGTGAATTTGGAATTCTCAACAGCAAACCTCAAACAAGAAGATAATGGAGTGACCCGTCAAAACAATGAAGGAAAATAATTTCTAACCTAGAGCTCCATATCCAAACCTTCAGTGAAGTGTAAGGATTGAACAGACATTTTCAAACATTCAGGACTTCAAAACTTTTTCTCCTTGGGACCTTTTCTTAAAAAGCTACTAAAAATGCATTCCACCAAAATGAAAGCAAAAACTGGGAGACAAAGACATAGGACAGAGGAACAGGAGATTCAGCACAGGAGAAAGGCCATGGCAAATCCCCAGGAGGACAGGGGAGGAAGTCCCAGAATAAGAGATCATGCCAGACACAGAGTCCCCCCAGCCTGACTGAGAGACATGTCAGCTGGGGGCCGTGTACCAGAGAGCACCCCTGCTCTTCCCCTCACGCCTGGCTGCCCGGGGCACCTGCAGACACTCAGCTGAGGGCTCTGCTCTGAGAGCACCACCTCTCTGATGGTGAGATTGCTTTGAGATCATCAAGAACCTGCCTCGCTTGTTTTTTCCCACTGAAATGTATCACAGAGTTCACCCACTAAATTACTGTAAAGTCAGCTTTAAAAAAATCTTAGCAAAGCTTTGTACCAGGCAATGGCATTTGCTATATAGGCAGAGATTGGGAAAAGATTGAGCAGAAGACTTAATAATGCAAGAAAAACCACCTAGTTAATTTATGGCCCTTAATGCTTCTAACGGCAATGCAACTAACATCCATTTTTAATGTTCATTTTTCATCAATAGAGAAACATCAGTGAACTGTTTATTTTCATCAGATGGCTTAAGTATCATTAAAAAATTCCAAAATGTAAGTTTTATATTATCCTCCCCATCAATAGGATGCCTCTTTAAATAATTCATAACATCAATAAATGATATATAGTGTAGGTATATATATATGTATTTTTAGTGTTTATTTATAATGTAGGTATATATAATCTAGATTGTATATATTTGTATACGTGTACATTTATAGTATAGGTATATTCTTATATATATACACTATATATATAATAACACATTTGGAGAGATATAACCAAGGCTAATGTTATGGCCAATTACTAGTCACAACTTTCAGAGATCATGAATAATACTGACAAACTGGAATTACCCCATTTCTCAACTTGTGCACCTACCCTAGAAGGGATCAAGGATCACCTAAAATCCCAGCGGGGCTGCACCTCGCATGAAAAAGGCTTAGATTTAGGGTCAGGGTGTCTTCTCAGACACGACTGTCCCCTGACGTGGAGCGAGCAGTAAGGACAGGGAGGCTGTGTGTGGGCAGGGCCTGAAGCCGGAGAAGCCCCATCCTGCCAGGCCTGGCAAACCAAGGTAGAGCACACCAAACAGACACAGGCCTCTGAGTTCCCCTCAAGGCCACAGATAAACTCTGGACTCATGTATCCTTGAGATGGTTTGCAGGAACTGAGGCCCCCACCAGATGGGCCACCTCCTGACCACAAGCACGGAGACTCCAGACCAGGTGGAGCCAGGGGACTGATAAGTAGGCTTCCTGTAACAATCCCGTCACCTCACCACGGGCCAAGCTCATCATGCACCCTGCAACCCTCTCCCATAATTTTACCTTAAAAACCCATGCTTGTGAGTCTTTAAAGATGGATGAGAATTTGTTTTGCATTTAAAGTTGCCTGCTCTAAGACAACCCCTGTCCTTTGGTGTCATGGATAAATGAAAGAAATTTTCAAAGATAAAATTCCCCACCATGGAGGAAGGAACAACTGCCCAGAAGTCCCCAGAGGGCATTTTTTCCGCAGGAAGCTTGGAGGAAAGCACTGTGCAGAGGACAACGGAAACCGAAGAGCGGTCGGACAGTGTGCGCCTTCAGCAGTCCTGACAAGTTACAGAAGTGAGTGAAAACCAAAAACTACACTGGATGCGCGTTAGGGCCCTGGGGAAGGAACAGCAGCTTATGCTGTGTCAACACGGACCAGCCGAGAGTGGGACACATGGAGGAGACAGTTAGTTAAGCTCGCACTGCCATAGCTTAAAAAAAAAAAAAACTACAAAATTCCAGATGCATAAAGTGAGGATCTTGGTTCCAAAAGGAATGTGAAGGATGTGGAATTTGAAATAGGGGCATGGGAATCATGAAGTGCTGACTGATTAATGGAATCTTCCTCCAGGACCCACCTACCCTGCACCTCCCACTGCCCGGCCTCTGCAGCATGCTGAGTATTCTCACAATTAGCACCTGAAGTCCTTTTAAAGGACTATAAAGTATTTAATATTTATTATAATTACAAAACTATGATAGAAAAACATAAACATCATGAAGGAAATGAAAATCATCTCTAGCCTCACAAAGATGACCATCCTGATCATTTTCTGAGTTATATTTTAACACAAACATTTCCTGGGTTGTATTTTATATTCCTAGATTCCCATGTCATATTCTTTGAAAGCATGCCTATTTGTGCACATTGTATTTCTCTGTATGTATATGCCATGATATATTCAGCTACCATTTGGATATTTAGATGATTTCAGGTTTTCCCAAAGTGTTTTCACATACACCACTGATAAGTCACACATCTAATTTTGTGTACTATCCACATGATTTTTGTCCCAATTTTAAGGCTTCAATTTATTCTTGATAAAAATGTTGTTCTGTTCAAATATCCCCAGTATGCCCCACATTTAAAATGTGACAGAAAAAAATATTTATCCTTCTGTTTGCAAATATTTCAAAGGAAAGTAGGGTTTGGGGACATATGCCAGGGTTCAGGGCCTCTCCTGGGCTATGCTGCCTCTCTCCTCTCTGACCAAGGACCTTACAATTTCTGGCCTTCTTGTTCTCTACCTCCCTCCACCTATTCCAAAACTGCTGCCCGTTTTCTGATGTCATTCTCCTCCCTGCCTAGGGTTTATTCTCTTATTTTCCTCTTCAACTCATGACCACGTGGTTTTTTCCAGAAAAGGCAGAGAGTCATGCCATTTTTCCTCATAAACAACAAACTACAGGCACACCTCAGCAGAGTCAGTGACCATGGCTGTGCAGACAGTGCAGTTTAGCCACGCTCATGCCACGTCTCTGTGCCACGACAGAAAAAAATGACCTATATCAGTGATAGGAAAATGTGCAGGATAAACGTTTGAGCAAATTGATACAAGAATATATGGAATTCTTTGAAACTAAGGTAAATTATTTTCTAATGTTTTGTTACAGACTCAGTTGGAATGAAGTACCACTCAGTAGGAAGAAGAAAAGTGACACTTGAGATAGGCTTTGAAACAATAGTACAAAGCTCAGGAAATTGGGAATGGGACCAGGTGGGCCTGTTCTCCGAGCCATGAGCAGGGCAGGACGCCACCTACACAGAGAAGGAACGCTTTGGCTTTACACGAAGGCAGCATCCGCTCCCCCACATGTGGGGCATTGGGCTGCACTGTCGTCTAATCACCCTCAGCTCAAAAGGCCACCCCGAGGGCTTCCTAAACAGTCCAAAGGCACCCCATAAGCTGATGGCAGCCCTAGACAGAGACACTGGGAAGAATGGTCCTCCTTCCTTCACATACAAAGTTGGATTGGGGTGTGAAGTCTGGGATTGGCATATCAACTCTAATCATAGAAATGATGACTAACTCATAGAGAACTTATTCCTTGTGGCAAAGTGTGTTGCCTTGTGGCATAATGCCTCTATTTTCTTCTACTTTTCGTATAAGTAGACTGAGGCACAACTAGGTAGCAAGAACTAGGAATGTAAACTTTGAACCTCTAGGTTAGGATTTTATGTTCCTTGTGACTGAAAGCATAACAAGTAGGTATGGGTAAGAAAAGAAATGATGGGTGGGGCAGGATTATGGACAGGACCCCATATCCCTAAGAGTTCTGGACTCAGGACATATCTGTGATGCAGGGTGGGTGAAAAGGGGAGGCTAAAGGAAGCCCTAGCACTTCTGGTCCAGAAGAAGCAACTCAACAGATCCCTCAGAGAAAGCAGATGTGAGGAGGCCCAGCGCCCTTCATGGGCAGGGAGCTCGACTGATGGATAGTCAGTATCTCACCTGTTACTGAATACCTTCCCTTCTTATGGCTCTCCTCAGCCACAGGTACATCCAATCAATGCTGAATAACACTAAAAACAATCATTCACAACACCCCTCAGCCCAGGACAGATAGGCCAGGAGCCATGCTTGTCAGGTAGTGAGACAATTGTCAGAGTAACTGTTCCTGCTCCCTGTTCCCACATAAATCAAGCCCTCTGTGGAATATAGCTGTCACAGGGATGTAACTGTTTTTAGAGATTAAGACAAAGGCAGAAAGGCAGGGGTTTGGGGATTTTTGCTTTTTGTTTTTACTGCTTACTTCTTGTGCCAAGCCTTAAAACAACAATTTTTAAAGAAAATAGCACAGCATTCCCACAGCTTACTCCAAATGATTAGAACAGTGTAAAGTAACACATTGAAGAGCTACGAAAGGATTATCGAAAACAAGTGACATAATTCTTAACTCACCAAGTACAAACTAATTTCCTTATATTGAGAAGCAAAAAGGGCCATGAATAGAGCACAAGGAAATAATAGAAGCTTCCTGTGTTTCGCAGTACTACCCTGAGGACGCACAAAAGGCAATGGTTTATAAGTAATTTTAGAGGAGAAAGGGGATACATACTTCTCCCTATTTAACCAACCGAGTATAGTAAAAACAGAAAAGGCTTATATTAAATTCACTTCAGCAGTGTGGACAGAATATCAGTATAAGACTTGATTCCAAATAACTAAGGACATGAAACGGATAAGCCATAGTCTCTCCCCTAGGAAGTACTGTCTATGGCCTCTAACCTGAGCAACCCGGGTGTTGAAACCTAGTTTTAGCCTAGTGTAGTCCCAAGCTCTGCCCAGCAGGTGGTTGGCCCTTTCTCCCCTACCAAGCTTAGCGGTCTAGGGAAAGGCGTCTAAATTCCCATGGTTTCAGAGTAAGGGATCTGGGTAAAATGAGCTCTGACAAACTGTAGTATTTCATCAGTGTGGAAAATGAGGCCTTCCTTTCTCTGCAAACCTAAGATTCTACGATCGCAAACTTCCTCTGGGGATCTACATGAGAATTATTAGTTTCTCTGCTCCTCTCCTCTGGGCTGTGAATGTTGAAGAGGTGGTTAAAGATGGAAATGTATCATTCTGGCAGACAGTGAGTCAGTTATTCAAGTTAATGGATATCTCCAACTCACCGCATGCCCACCATGAAACAGGACCATGCTGAGTCCTAAGGATACAAAATGCCAGAAAAAGACACACTCGGATGCCTCTGAACCCAGGATCTGGATAGTGAGCCCAGTGTCTACCACAAAGCATGAACTTTACTTAAAACATGTCCCCCTGACTTTGTGCCCTGGGTTCAAAACCAGGTTATACCTTTGCCTAAAGCAAATCTGCTGAGTTCCCTGCCTTACTTTCTGTTACGTGTGGCCGTCCCTGCTCAGAATCAGGTAGGATGTGGGGTGCCAGATTCTACCTGGAAACATGTGTGACCCAAAGGAAGGTTATTATGCCTCAGATGGTTACTCAGAGCACCAGGGGACCCTGGAAATATGTCAGCTTTCTTTGGGTGTGAGGATGACAAAATATGCCCTCCACTGCACACACCAGTACCTGAAAACAAACTTGGCTTCTGATGGCAAAATTCAGCATGCAAATGATTGTTTTGATTTCCTGAGGGACACGTGATAACTGATTCACAAATATAAATAGGCACAGGCTTCCTACAGAAGACTGTCTCTCATTTCATTTGAATAGATTTTTATTAGATCTGTGTTTCATCTTTTATCAATGGTTTCTTTGTTGTAAAAAGCTAGGATATTCAATGCATGTGACTATTTTTTCTTGGTTAGGAACCACTTAACCTGTGCTTGAAAGGCTCTTGTGAATACAGAATGTAGTTTACGGCTCACTCAGTTGGTCCTGCAGGAGCCATCAGAGCTTACAGCTGTTGGACTATGTCCACCTTCTTTGAAACTGGCTCAGAGCTCAGGACCAGAAATGTGACTGTCAGAGTGTGAATCCTAGCTTTGATACTTCCTGGCAATGTGATAGTAAACAACTTATCAATCTCTCTGTGTCTAGTTTTCTCATCTATGAAATGGGGCCAGTAATAGTATAGCTCACAGGTGGTTGTGAGAATTCAATGAGTTAAGGCTTCGGGCTCACAACAGCCCATGGTGCATAAATATTATAATTAACTTTCATATAAAATTTACTAGTAAGTACTTCATAAATATTTGTTCTTATTTATCCTAGACTAAACCACCATTATTTCTCAGCTGGGTTTAGCTTCTCCATCGATTTTTTTCTATTCTCCTTAAATTGATTCCCCACATAGTGGAGAGCTATTTTTCAACGTAAAAACTGTCCATGACTTAGAAATGACTGAAGTTTGTAAATGTAAAGGCAAAAGAAACCATCCATTGTCTCTGTGTTCTAGCTGATAAAATTGTTTCCCATGGCAGCGGTAAACATATTAGGCTCCACAGAGCAATGGCTGTTTCTGGGACTGGGACAGGAAACCTTCAGGATGAGCCTGTAGCATCTAATAGTGTCAGAAAGGAAGAGACACTTTCTCTTACACACACACACACACACACACACACACACACACACACAGTAGTAGGAGCACATCAAAGGCACACAGGAGCTCAGTAAAAGAACCCAGAGTGAAGCAATTAAGCTGGGACGATTTAAGCAGCAAAATAAATAAAGTTGTAATTGATTACCACCTAAAGTATAAAATTAGTATCCATGAGTCCATACTGATACAAATAAATGGCTAAATGCATAAATAAGGGAGAAAAGACAAATCTCCCATGCAAAAATAAAATCCCGAATAATTTATATAGATACTCTGCCCTCAAGGAGGGACAGCATAACTTCCCACCCCTTAAGTACATGCTGTACATAGAAACTTTCTTCTAAAGAGCACAGTATGGAAAGGGGGAAAAAAGAATAACTTCCAGTGAAGAGATCTCAGCAAGGTGATCAAGGTCAACATGAGAAGTAATGTCATGTTGATAGGATGTTTCCTTGGTAGGATGTGATGAAAATGGCATTTTCCCTATGCGGTTTTCTCCCACAAACCCATAACCCCTATCTAAACATGAGAAAAACATCAGAAAAATCCCAGTAGAGGGACATTCTATTAACTATCTGACTAGTATTTCTGAGAACCATTTAAATCATCAAAAACAAGGAAAGTCTGAGAAATGGTCCCAACTAAGGAGACATGGTAATTAGTATAGAATGCATGTTTGTGTCTCCCCAAAATCCATACTTTGAACCTACTCCCCCCATGTGATAGTATTGGAGGTAGGTGCCTTTGGGAGGTGATTAGGTCATTAGGATAGAGCCCTGGTGGATAGGATTAGTGACCTTATAAAAAAGACCCCAGAAAGCTCTCTTGCCCTTTCTCCTAGTCCAGGAGGACTCAGTGAACATACAGCTGCTTAGGAACCGAGCGAGAAGCAGGCTCTCGTCAGACACTGAATTTGCCAGCACCTTGATCTTGGACTTCCCAGCCCCCAGATCTGTGAGAAATAATTATTTGTTGTTTAACCTACATAGCCTAAGTATTCTGTTATAGTAACCTCTGTGGACCAAGACAATGTTAAATGTAATGTGGTATCCTTAATGGGATCCTGGAACAGAAAAACGACATTGGGTAAAAACTAAAGAAATCTGAACAATCTATCTTAGTTAATAATCAACATTATTGTTAATTAACTATAATTAATAATAATAATTAACTTTGTAAGTTAATACTAATGTATTGGTTCAAATGTATGAGACAAAATGTACCATTGCTAACTGTTGACTGAAATCAGCAGGATTGTTATATTTAAGAAAGAAACTACTCTAAAGACCCTTCATTTTGGAGACACTTTAAATACTTTCTCTACAGCAGGGGATTTGGGTAGAAAGTTTACATTTAATAATACATCAAGCAGTGGGGCATGGATACATCTAGTGATTTTCCTAAAAGCCCATGTTATACACATGCCGTCTCTGCGTGTGGGAGGAGACACGGGTCAGTGTGTCTGGAGGCGGATCACCTCACCTTCCTGTGGGGATGAAGAGGACACACAGGACATTATCTTCTGGAGGCCAGCCAGAAGTTCCTGACTGATCCCATTTCTCGGGGAGGTTGAAACTGCAATTAGCTTAGTTATTAAGCCCAGGTTTGGTGACTTGGCCTGGCAGAAGTGACCCCATGGTGGGCCTGTGTCCAATTTAACATAAAGTAAGAAATTATTAACAGAGGGAACTTTGTACAGGATATATGGGAACACCATGAACTTGACAATTATTCTGCTCTGAAAAAATAAAACTTATTAAAAACACGTTTGTTGACTACTGTCCACGGAGCGAGCTGCGAGAGGAGTGGCCGCTGAGGCGCGTTGGCCCCTCAGCACCCCCGGCCCCGAGCACTTCCTGCCTCTACCCAGGAGTGGGATTGAAGCTGTCACAGGCTCAGGACAGATGGGCTCCGTCCTACGCCTCCAACAGTTCTTGGAGGATCGCAGCTTCCCTTTGGGAGCATTGTCAAGACTGCCTGCTGTGCTCCCCAGGTGGGCTGAGTTACTGTCTCTTTGTTAAAGAGGATGTTAAGAAACTTACTTTTGGAGTTCCGGGAAGATAGCAGCGTGAACCGAGCGGCAGAATTTTCCTCCCAACATTATATTTATCCACGAAAACACAGCAAATGCAACTGTTCCTAAAAGAGATCAGAACACACAGGAAAGCACACACCATGCAGACACACCTGAGAGGACTCAGCAGCTGGCGAGGCGGTCATGAAGAGCCCAGCTGACATACGTGACAACTACCAACAACCAATTCTATAGTCATGAGAAGACAGAAGAATATGATACAGACAAAGCTTCAGACAAACACCACCCCTGAGAGAGAATCTGAAGGAATGGACATGCACAGTCTTCCTGAAAAAGAATTCAGAATAAAAGTCATAGCCATGCTGACGGTACTACAGAAAAATGTGCAAGAGCTGAGGGAGGAAGTGAGGAAAGACAAAGCAGAAATGAGACAAGTCATCGACGGGCTTAACAGCAGACTGGCTGAGGTTCAAGGCACTATCAATGAAATACAAAACAGGGAACAGAAATACAAAGAAGCTGAGGTAGAGAGAGATAAAAGGATCTCTAAGAATGAAAGAATATTAAGAGAACTGTGTGACCAATCCAAACGGAACAATATTCGCATTATAGGAGTACCAGAGGAAGAAGAGAGAGAAAAAGGGATAGAAAGTGTCTTTGAAGAAATAATTGCTGAAAACTTTCCTATGCTGGGGAAGGAAATAGTCTCGCAGTCCATGGAAGCCCACAGATCACCCAGCACAAGGGACCCAAGGAAGACAACACCAAGACACATAATAATCAAGATGGCAAAGGTCAAAGATAAAGACAGAGTATTAAAGGCAGCTATAGAGAGAAAAAAGATCACCTACAAAGGAAATCCCATCAGACTGTCATCAGACTTCTCAACAGAAACCTTACAGGCCACAAGAGAATGGCATGATATATTTAATGTAATGAAACAGAAGGGCCTCAAACGAAGAATACTGTATCCAGCACGATTATCATTTAAATATGATGGAGGGATTAAACAATTTCAAGACAAAAGAAAGTTGAGAGAGTTTGCCTCTCATAAACCACCACTACAGGATATCTTAAACGGACTGCTCTAGAGGGAAAACCCCTAAGGCTAAAAAGATGTCAGCACAGAAAATAAAATCATAGCAAAGAAAGCAGACCATCCAAATACTAACTAAAGGCAAAGAATAAAACACCTAATATATAAAGAAAGGAGGAAGAAGAATAGGAAGGGAGAGATAAAGAAACATCAGACGGCGTTCACAATAAATTAACAGGAAAGTTAAGTTAGATTCTTAGATAGTAAAGAAGCAACCATTGAACCTTTGGTAACCACGAATCTAAAGCCTGCAATGGCAATAAGTACATATCTATCAATAATCACCCTAAATGTAAACGGACTGAATGCACCAATCAAAAGACACAGAGTAACCTAGTGGATAAAAAAGCAAGACCCATCTATATGCTGCTTACAAGAGACTCACCTCAAACCCAAAGATATACACAGACTAAAAGTGAAGGGATGGAAAAAGATATTTCATGCAAACAACAAAGAGAAAAAAGCAGGTGCTGCAGTTCTTGTATCAGACAAAATAGACTTCAAAACGAAGAAAGTAGCAAGAGATAAAGAAGGACATTATATAATGATAAAGGGGTCAGTCCAACAAGAAGATATAACCATTATAAATATATATGCACCCAACACAGGAGCGTCGGCATATGTGAAACAAATACTAACAGAAGTGAAGGAGGAAATTGACAGCAATGCAATAATTCTAAGAGACTTTAACACACCACTCACTCCAAAGGATAGATCAACCAGGAAGAGGATAAGTAAAGACACAGAAGCACTGAACAACACACTAGAACAGATGGACCTAACAGACATCTACTGAACTCTGGACCCAAAAGCAGCAGGTTACACATTCTTCTCAAGTGCACATGGAACATTTTCCAGAATAGACCACATATGAGGCCACAGAAAGAACCTCAGTAAATTCAAAACTATTGAAATCCTACCAACCAACTTCTCAGATCACGAAGGTATAAAACTAGAAATAAATTTCAGAAAGAAATCAAAAAAGCTCACAAATACATGGAAACTTAACAACATTCTCCTAATGAATCAATGGGTTAACGACCAAATCAAAACAGAAATCAAAGAATATATGGAGACTAATGACAACAACAACACAAAGCCACAACTTCTGTGGGACACAGCAAAGGCAGTTCTAAGAGGAAAGTATATTGCAATCCAGGCCTATTTAAAGAAGGAAGAACATTCCCAAATGAACAGTCTAAAGACACAATAATTGAAATTGGAAAAAGAGGAACAAATGAGGCCCAAAGTCACCAGAAGGAGAGACACAATAAAGATCAGAGAAAAAAATAAATAAAATTGAGAAGAATATAACAATAGAAGAAATCAATGAAACTAAAATCTGGTTCTTTGAAAAAATAAACAAAATAGATAAACCCCTAGCCACACTCATTAAGAGAAAAAGAGAATCTACACACATAAACAGAATCAGAAATGAGAAAGGAAAAATAACGATGGACCCCACCGAAATACAAAGAATGATAAGAGAATATTACTAGCATCTATATGCTAACAAGCTGGAAAACCTAGAAGAAATGGACAACTTCTTTGAAAAATACAGCCTTCCAAGACGCACCAAGCAGGAAACAGAAAACTAAACAGACCAATCACCAGCAATGAAATTGAATTGGTAATCAAAAAACTACCCAAGAACAAAACCCCTGGACCTGATGGATTCACCTCTGAATTCTACCAGACATATAGAGAAGAAATAAAACCCATTCTCCTTAACGTTTTCCAAAAAATAGAAGAGGAGGGAATACTTCCAAACTCTTTCTATGAAGCCAGCATCACTCTAATACCAAAACCGGGCAAAGACCTCACTAAAAAAGAAAATTACAGACCAATATCCCTGATGAACGTAGATGCAAAAATACTCAACAAAATATTAGCAAACCGAATTCAAAAATACATCAAGAGGATCATACACCATGATCAAGTGAGATTCATCCCAGGGATGCAAGGATGGTACAACATTAGAAAATCCATCAACGTCATCCATCACATCAATAAAAAGAAGAACAAAAACCACATGATCATCTCCACAGATGCTGAAAAAGCATTTGACAAAATTCAGCATCCATTCATGATTAAAACTCTCAACAGAATGGGTATAGATGGCAAGTACCTCAACATCATAAAGGCTATATATGACAAACACACAGCTAACATCATACTTAATAGCGAAAAACTGAAAGCTTTTCATCTAAGATCGGGAACAAGACAGGGGTGCCCACTCTCTCCACTGTTATTCAACACAGTACTGGAGGTCCTACCCATGGCAATCGGACAAAGCGAAGACATACAAGGCATCCAGATTGGTAAAGAAGAAGTCAAATTGTCAGTATTTGCTGATGACATAATACTGTACATAAAAAACCTTAAAGACTCCACTCCAAAACTACTAGAACTAATATCTGAATTCAGCAAAGTTGCAGGATATAAAATTAACACACAGAAATCTGTTGCTTTCCTATACACTAATGATGAACTAACAGAAAGAGAAATCAGAAAAACAATTCCATTCACAATTGCATCAAAAAGAATAAAATACCTAGGAATAAACCTAATGAAGGAAGTGAAAGACCTGTACTCTGAAAACTACAAGACACTCCTCGGAGAAATTAAGGAAGACACTAACAAATGGAAATGCATCCTATGCTCTTGGCTAGGAAGAATAAATATTGTCAAATTGTCTATACTACCTAAAGCAATCTACAGATTCAACGCAATCCCTATCAAACTACCAACAGCTTTCTTCAATGAACTGGAACAAATAATTCTAAAATTCATATGGAACCAGAAAAGACCCCGAATAGCCAAAGCAATCCTGAGAAGGAGGAATCAAACAGGGGGAATTACGCTCCCTGACTTCAAGCTCCACAGTAATCAAGACAATTTGGTACTGGCACAAAAACAGACCCACAGACCAGTGGAACAGAATAGAAAATCCAAACATTAACCCAAACATCTACAGTTAATTAATATTTGATAAAGGAGCCCTGGATATACAATGGGGAGATGACAGCCTCTTCAGCAGCTGGTGTTGGAAAAACTGGACAGCTACAGGTAAGAGAATGAAACTGGACTATTGTCTAAGCCCATACACAAAGGTAAACTCAAGGTGGATCAAAGACCTGAATGTACGTCACGAAACCATAAAACTCTTAGAAAAAAACATAGGCAAAAATCTCTTGGACATAAACATGAGTGACTTCTTCATGAACATATCCCCCGGGCAAGGGAAACAAAAGCAAAAATGAACAAATGGGACTATATCAAGTTGAAAAGCTTCTGTACAGCAAAGGACACCATTAGTAGAACAAAAAGACATCCTACAATATGGGAAAATATATTCATAAATGATGTATCTGATAAGGGGTTGACATCCAAAATATACAAAGAACTCACGCACCTGAACAAACAAAAAGCAAATAATCCAATTAAGAAATGGACTGAGGACATGAATAGACACTTCTCCAAAGAAGAAATTCAGATGGCCAACAGGCACATGAAAAGATACTCCACATCGCTGGTCATCAGAGAAATGCAGATTAAAACCACAATGAGATATCACCTCACACCAGTGAGGATGACCAACATCCAAAACACAAATAAGAACAAATGTTGGCGAGGATGTGGAGAAAAGGGATTCCTCCTACACTGCTGGTGGGAATGCAAATTAGTTTAACCATTGTGGAAAGCAGTATGGAAGTTCCTCAAAAAACTCAAAATAGAAATACCATTTGACCCAGGAATCCCACTCCTAGGAATTTACCCTAAGAATGCAGCAGCCCAGTTTCAAAAAGACAGATGCACCCCTATGTTTATTGCAGCACTATTTACAATAGCCAAGAAATGGAAGCAACCTAAGTGTCCATCAGTAGATGAATGGATAAAGAGGATGTGGTACATATACACAATGGAATATTATTCATCCATAAGAAAAAAAGAAATCCTACCATCTGCAACAACATGGATGGAGCTAGAGGGTATTATGCTCAGTGAAATAAGCCAGGCCGAAAAAGACAAGTACCAAATGATTTCACTCATATGTGGAGTATAAGAACAAAGAAAAAAAACTGAAGGAATAAAACATCAGCAGACTCACAGAACCCAAGAATGGACTTTTAGTTACCAAAGGGAAAGGGACTGGGGAAGAAGGGTGGGAAGGGAGGGATAAGAGCGTAAAAGGGGCATTACGATTAGCAGACGTAATGTGGGGGGCACGGGGAGGGCTGTACAACTCAGAGAAGACAAGTAGTGATTCTCATCTCACTACACTGATGGACAGTGACTGTAATAGGGTTAGTGGGGGGGACCTGATGAAGGGGGTAGTTTAATCACCATAATATTGCACATGTAATTGTAGGTTAATGATACCAAAATAAATTGTGAAAAAAAAAAAACACGTTTGTCCAGGTCATTTCCCTCACTTTAAACAAGTGGCTTCGGTTAATAGTCCAAGTTTTCCAAAGGCTGAGCAGGCCCTGACCACCAGGCCCCAGCTTCTGAGTTCCCACGTGCCAACCACAGCCCTCCAGGTGGCCCATAAAGAGCAGGTTTCACATGCCTGCCTCCCACCTGCCACACTCTGAGCCCAGTTTCTGATGAATAGGCTAACCCGGATCAGACTCTCCACGATGGACACAATCGTTCTGGTGGACTTTGAATAAGTAACCAGCCCCAGGCACAGGGCTCAGGGGCACAGCCAGTCCTGTCTTCCCTCGGTGGCCCACATCTACACATCCCTCATTGCCAGGTTTGCTGATGTCGCAACACCATTTCCTTCTCATTGCAAAACGGCCCTCATGAATCTAAGAATGTAGTTGCCTATTGAGAGCAATAGTTCAGGGGAGTCCTGCCTTTCTCACCATAATCAACAAGCAGATGCCCTTGGGGCCACGTTGCCGTCTCCCGCGGGGTTGGGACCCGGGTAGCCCCGTGCCGCCATCCCAGCAGCCTCCCCTCCTCCGCTGCCTGATTCCAACTTGCACCCGCTCTGCAGAGGCTGCTTGTATTGCAGACTCAGCTCTCTGTTCTTTGCCCCTTCTGTGGTAGAACCTACATGACTCCCACCTACACTCTGAAGAAAAAACAGTGAAAAAAGAAGCAAATTGTTCAAGGTGATGTTTGGAATTAGGGTGCTCCAGATTTCATTGACAGTACTTCCATAAAAGTGTAAATGATACTCTGTTTCTCCGACTCTCCAAAAAGTCTTGAAAGCATAATAAACTCCCTAGTGGACCCGCATTAGGATTCCTAATAAAGGTTTAAAATCTCCTTTTTCTTCTTCAGAAACCCTATTGAATCTTTGAAGTAACTCATAATGACTAATGGTCTGAAGTGTTTCTGCACTCTGGTGTGCTTTGTGGTGTTTTTCTTGTTGTTGCTGTTTATAGGCACTATTTTCCCCCACACACTTCAATGCCTCTGGTCTAGTTAAAAAAAAATGTCAGTAAAATTGATCCTTTCAAAACCATTCCTTATATGGCAGTAAGTAAGATATTAAAGCAATGTTAACCTCAGGTTTTTTTTT
>JAQQAC010004068.1:4077695-4095664 GCA_029783875.1 Phataginus tricuspis
GGCCCTCATGAATCTAAGAATGTAGTTGCCTATTGAGAGCAATAGTTCAGGGGAGTCCTGCCTTTCTCACCATAATCAACAAGCAGATGCCCTGGGGGCCACGTTGCCGTCTCCCGCGGGGTTGGGACCCGGGTAGCTCCGTGCCGCCATCCCAGCAGCCTCCCCTCCTCTGCTGCCTGATTCCAACCTGCACCCGCTCTGCAGAGGCTGCTTGTATTGCAGACTCAGCTCTCTGTTCTTTGCCCCTTCTGTGGTAGAACCTACGTGACTCCCACCTACACTCTGAAGAAAAAACAGTGAAAAAAGAAGCAAATTGTTCAAGGTGATGTTTGGAATTAGGGTGCTCCAGATTTCATTGACAGTACTTCCATAAAAGTGTAAATGATACTCTGTTTCTCCTACTCTCCAAAAAGTCTTGAAAGCATAATCAACTCCCTAGTGGACCCGCATTAGGATTCCTAATAAAGGTTTAAAATCTCCTTTTTCTTCTTCAGAAACCCTATTGAATCTTTGAAGTAACTCATAATGACTAATGGTCTGAAGTGTTTCTGCACTCTGGTGTGCTTTGTGGTGTTTTTCTTGTTGTTGCTGTTTATAGGCACTATTTTCCCCCACACACTTCAATGCCTCTGGTCTAGTTAAAAAAAAATGTCAGTAAAATTGATCCTTTCAAAACCATTCCTTATATGGCAGTAAGTAAGATATTAAAGCAATGTTAACCTCAGGTTTTTTTTTAATGTCACAGTGTTTATAAGCAATGGCCCCCAAATTAGTAAAAATGTCAGAATGCCCTCGGTTCCTTGCTTTTCCACATTTACTAACATCCCAGAATGATCTTTGTATGGTTTATTTATACAGAAAGCCAAGTACATGTGCAAATATCACCCTAGAATTACAGAAAATGGTTTCAAAAGGTTAAACAATTCACCATCACTATCAGTAAATAGATGAAAGAAGAATATCTAAACGAAGGAATATTGAGTTATGTGGTCTCAGGAGACTTGAAACAATAAAAGATTTGAAATTACTATTTATAACAAACGTCAGTTAACCAGAGGCCAACTCCTTTAAATAATTACAGACCCATGCCGACTCCACTCTACCATCCTTAGAAAATGTTTTACAATATCCACTGTTGAAATTAAAACTTTTAAAACTGATCCTAAGGAAGTCATAAATTCCAATTAACCAGAAATACTATTCCACTTAACTACCCTCCCCACTTACAGCAATGAGCTCCTTCTAAGTGAGTAATTATAATAATAAAAGTGTTTTTGATGATAACTGTCTTCCTAGAGAAATCTAGAAGACAGTTTTATCAGCTAGGTGCAAGCGACAGAAACGCCACTTCGTACTAGTTACACAATAAAGAGAACTTGTTAGTTCACATCCTTAAAGTGTCTGGAAGCAGCAGGTTGCTTCATGCTAGATTTTGTCCAATAGCTGAAATGATACTACCAATGGCCCTGGACTTTTCCATTTCTCCACCATGGCTTCCCATGTCACATTTGTCTTCCAGCAGTTCCAGGACTCTCCCACTGGTTGTGAATGGCTGTGGAAGCTTTGAGCCTCACATCCTCACACACAGCATCCAGAACAAGGGAAACTCTACTAATAGCCACCCCAGAAGATGAGAAATTTCCTCTTTCCCTGAGGCCAGTATTGTATCCTATGTCTCTTTGATTTTGATTGGATTATGTGCCCATCTCTGAGCCAATCCCTGTATCCAGAGAGATTGGACAGCCAGTTGGTTTAAGTTTTAGACATTCCAAACAACCAAGTTTTGGAATTACAGTTGGACTGAAACACTGAGGCTCTCAAAAAAAAGGGGGAAACAAGAATTAATGCTGGGGAGACAACAAACAGATGTTTACTACAACAGCAAACAGGGAACTCTCAAACTTCCCAAAACAAAGCAAGGCCATGGAGGTCAGAAGATGCACATGAGAAAAGTTAACACAAGCTACTGGCTCTCTCCAGTTTTACACCTGATTAAAACAGACACTTTTTGCCATATTTCACCAAGCACTCTAGTTGAGTTAAAAGTACTTGGATGCTGTGAGTGGTGTAAAGGCCACAAAGAAATAGCTTTAAAAAATCAATCAATAAAATAAATATAACACTAATCTTCAAAATCGCAGGAAAATAGCTATGTTCACTGAAATGCCAGTTCAGACTTTGGAGGCAGACAGATCTGGATCTGCCTCAAAACGATCCTACTTATTAACTATGTGGTTTATGGCAGGTCACTTTGCATCCCTGAGGCTCATTTATTTCACCTGGATAATAAGAATATTAAGACTTTTAATAATAATTCATATAGATTGTGAAAATTAAGATCTTGCAGGCAAAGCATCTGAATGCCTGCCATAGAGTGGGTACTCAGTACATGCTACCGTTTGGTCTAGGACTCTTGCCATCACCGTGGAGGTGTTCGAATAGCAGATGGCCCCACTTGTCCCCTTCCAACCACCATGAGAACACACAGAAGTGCCTCTGATTTTGCTGGGCAAAACTACATTCTCGTCAAAACGTCCCTGTTCTTGTGTTCTTGTAACTTTTCCAATTCTTGCTTTCCTTCTGTATTCTTGAGTGCCAAGTTTCTCACGTATGGGAACACCCCTGGGATCATTCCTGTACCTAAAAATAGATCTATTTACACAAGAAACAATTTTCCATAATGATAAAGAGGAGAAAAAGAAAAGAGGAGATGGAGCAGGCAAAAGAAGGTGGAGGAAATAACCAAACAACCCACTTTCATAAAATAATCACAGCACTTTCAAGCAGTTTGTTTTATTTAGTTTCTCCATCATTTATAATGAAAACCTCATTTTTATATATTTTGCTTTCAGAAAAATACAAATGTCCTTTTCTTCCCAAGCTTTTATTTAACTATCATCACACAGCAATAGACAAGATCAAAGCAGAGCAGCAATTTGAAACATACCTTGAAATTTTGATAAGCAGTATCATGCATGGACTAGGAAACAGAAACAGTGAGAGGAAATGTAAAAATAGGCAGAGCTAAATATGGTGGTGGCCTTTCTACAACAAAAGAATTCACACTGAGTACCCCTTGTTGTGGTCAGCGTATCTGATGCAACATTGTCTTCTTTCTTTCCTGCTGCAAAGGCTTGTTCTAAATGATCACCGCTATTGGGTGACTAATGCACTTTATCTGTTCTTCTGCCATTTACACAGATTCTTGATGCCTTGCAAAGTGGCAATGGAGGCAACCATATAATCACTCAAACTAGTCAGTTCTGTATGCTAAGAATCAGAGGGGAAGAATCTCGTCCTGCCTTCTCCTGCCCAACCAAGACTGCCCTGCCCTTTTCTAAGTGACAAATGTCTAATTTGACTGTGATAATTTAGACCTCAGTTATGATTCTAACATGCTCCCATTTGGAAGTGGACGGTCACTAGGCAGGATTTCTAAATACCCTGCAACCTATCCTATAATATCATCAACTTGCTACTCTGGGCTCAACAGCATCTGATAATCCATTAGTAGTAGACAGGATGTATTTCTCATACATGCTGTCAATACTCTGCTGCTGGATGATTTTTAACTGTATTATTTTGATGTATCACTGATATTCAAATACGATCTCTAGGAAAAAAATTCATGTCTTGTATACTATTTTCCCTTCAGTCATGCTCAAACTTTTATTGCAAAGGCATAAACTCAAACAATATTTCATGATTACTAAGTTAGATTCATTATTATCTGCTCAGAGCTTAATCCAGAAGTTATGACTGTGAATAAGTAGTGCAACTGGCCTGTGTCAACAAAATGGCCTTCAAAACCAGAAGTTTATTGTGTTCTGATTAAAGGTACTTCCATTTTTTTAATGTAAGACACACACAAGTTTTAAAAAGTGGCTGAGCCGTAATTGTCCTTTTTCATCTTCTTATCTGAACTATGTGCTCACTTTCAATGTTGAAGCCTATGTGATATGATCTATTTCACATTGTAAATAAAATATAAATAAGATAGTAGTCGAGAGCATTAAAAGATCAATGTTGAAGCGTTTTTGTGAACCCAGAGTACCTTTCTGATGGAAATGTCTTGCAAGGAATTAATTTTAAGGGTAAGAAAAGAACAGGCTGACAAATTCTGTCCTATTCTCAATGCTTCTTGGAAAGGTTGTTGGTTTGCATCTTCCTTGAGGAGTATTCATCAAAAAAAGTCCAAAATTTGGTATTTTACACTAAATGTTCCCTATAAAGATTCACAGATGTATTTTAAAATTATTAAAATTAGTACAAAAATGTGTCAGTAATCAGACATTTTGTTTATTCAGAAATACATTCCTCATATTAAAACCAAAACCACTAAAATGTGGGTAAAGCTAGAAGTCAGATTACAAATGTTTATTTCCCATCCTACAAAAATCTTTTAAAATTATTAAAAGGCTATTTAAAAATTTTTAAAAGTACATAGACATGATGGAAAACAAGAAAGGGTATCATCAATAAGTCAGAAATTGTGAAGCATTACTGGAGGATAGATAGCAGATGAGAACTGAATATAAGCCTGCAGAAAAATGTACCCAGTGAAAAATATGCCCAGACCAAAACTACTCTAAAAATATGATCAAAAACTATAACTGACATTTAAGGAAAACCAATAGGATCAAGGCCCAAATTAGCAAGTGAAAATAAAAAAGCAACCTTCAAAGAGAAATAACCAGAATATAGGAGAAAAGTTAAACATATTCAAGTAGTATATTCTGGGAGATTTAAGAGAATGTCCTATCATTAAAAATATTCTTTTGTGAAAATAGAAGAAAATACAAGAGCAAGAAAGTGTTCTTAATGCTTCTAACACACACACAATAAAAATTTCAACAGAAGAGTTGAATAATGGAGTGAACATGACTGAAGATCAAATTAGTGGTAAATCACAATAAATCTAAAAACTATAATAAAAAGCAAAAACGATTTTTAAAAAGGAGAGTTAAGTTAAAAGTACGGAGGCCTAATATGTGTGGTCCACTCTGTGGAGAGAGAGAGAGAAAGAAGAGATTGGGGAAGGAAAAAGGAGAGAGAATGAAAGAGAGAGAACAGAAGGGAAGAATAATGGAAAAAATAAACGTGCATTTTATCAATGTGAAGAGACATTGAATGACTAGGGAATTAAAAAAGTTTTAAAGCAGACACCTACACCCAGATATGACACTCACCCAGATAATCCTGGAAAAATAATTTAAGACTCCAGTTAAAGAGTACATTCTAAATATTTGCCTTAAAGGACAAGAATTAGATTGACAGCAAATTTCTAATAATATATACTCTACTAAATACCAGCACAAATCACCTCCTAATAACTTATTTCTTTGTTCCCTGGCTAGTTCTGTAAGTCAACAACGCACACATATGCACCCACTCATACATATATACAAACATGGACCTCAGTAACACAGTTATTTTATTTACTGGCTTATCCCAAACAATGAGATAAAATCCAATGGAGAGTCCACTAGAATGTAAGCTTCCATGGTCAACTCCACAGCTGTAATTCCAGCACCTAGAACAGCTTCTGGCACTTAGTAAATCTTCAGTATTTGTTGAATGAATCAAAGTTAGAAGAAAAAAATGATCTTGGAAATAGAATGCTGTGCTCAGTTGCACTAGTATTAAAATGTAAAAATTTTAGAACATGCAAAATCAAGAATAAACAAGAAAATGAAGAAGAAGAAGGAGAATTAGCATTCAACAAAAAGGAAGGCATGGGATACAAGAAAGCATGATAAGCAAACAGGAATAATATGTATACTTTTACTGTAAACGAAACCTTTCACATAATAAAGGATATATTCCATCAAGAAGACAAGAGAGTCAGGAAGCTTATATATGACAGAAACACTCAAGAAGAAATTAGCAAATGTAGCCATAAAAACTAGTGGTAAGGAGAATTTAATTACTTTTCCAGCAGTTCCTTAATTTCAGGATTCCTTCCCATGCCTAGCAGTTATAGAAATGAGGGGAGCTGCTGGTGCTGAGACAAACAGCTATTCAAAACATTACACTATTGCTAGTGAAAAAATCCATACAGTATGGTGTGATCCAGTTTATTTTTGAAAAGGAGTTGTATAGTTTAAATAAATTGACAGAAATGTTTGGAATGATATGCATTAATCTGTTGAAAAGTGGTACTGCCAAGGGGTAGGAGAAGGGAAGGAATCCTATTCCTCACACACCCTGTATTTCTGTGCTGAGTGATATATTTACAAGCGGATGGTTTTATGCTGTTTCTTATGTAAAACATAATGAACAGATGTTTTTAAATGGCATGCATACACACAATATATAAAAAAGAATTAAACCCAAATCCTGAATTTTAAAGTGGCAGCAGGGCATATGGAATAGTAAAATGAAAAGCTTACATTTCTAGTACTGTTTTTTATCCCTATTATTTTAAAAGATGAATCAGGTAAATAAAAAAACATATTTTGTTTTTATTTCTTAATGTAAAAGTAATTTCAAAGGAAAATTAGGAGAAAACTATTTAAAATATTAGCAATGATAGAAGAATCACTATCAGCAATCTGAAGCTTTTTTCCTCTAGTACTTTCCCAATTTTAATATAGTTTTAATAAAACTATAACAAAAATTTATGGCATGTTTTTTCACTTTACATAACCATCTTTATAAGCATCATATTTAATAATCATATTACATACTACCATAAGAGTGTACCATATTTGCTTAATTATTCCACTACTGTCGAGTATTTTGATAATTTCCTACTTTACTTCTAGAAGACTGAAAACCTTTCTGCATATAACACTTCCTATATTTTGTATTATTACCTCCAGACAAATTCCCAGATGTAAAACTAATACAATATATGGGTTTGAATATTTTAATGACTCTTAATGTAAAACTGCTTCCTAAAAGAGTTGTATCACTTTACAATGTCTCCATCTTGCACTGCTCCCTATAGGATCCCTGGAATAAACACCCTGCCCAGCAACACCCAAGTAATCCAAGAGGTGGTTAAGATAATGCCAAGGTACTTTATGAACTGTAGCTACATAGAAGTGCATCTTTTTAATTTTTGTTGTTTTTTCTAGTTAGTAAATCTTGACATAATTTAATGCATTTGATTTTTATATATTAATCAGTTTGTTCATGTTTCATATTTTTTTTCAATAAAATATTTTTTATTACAAAGCTATCAGTTTTCTTCTTGCTAATATATATATATATATTTCTCTCCCAGAGCTTATTATAGAGGACAGAACTTCCAGGCTAGTGTTTAAACTACAGTGATTATAGCAACCATCCTTAATTTGATCCTTAATTTTGATGGTCTCTACAGATTCAACTTTGTATTTCATCTTGACTTTGTTTAAGAAGCTGTACTTCTATTCTTTCTGCTATATTTTCTCTGGATGAGTGTCAAATTTCTCGAAGTTAATGTCTCAACATTTATGGACATTATTCTATGCTTTGCTTATACTGAATCATTATTATTGTCTTGTGTTCATGTTATAGAAGGCTTTGCTTTCGGATTTTAAAATATTTCACTGGAATCACAATTGCTAACAACTTATGTTGGCATTTCCTGTGTTTATTTTTGCATAAATATTGCGTAGTTTATAGAATAAAAGAGCCACTTGTCTTATTCTATATTATCAGTTTTTATAGAATGCAAATTACTTGTCCCTTAAATTCTTGAAACAATTTATCAAGAAACTTTTCTGCACCAAGAGACCTTTAAACAAAAATCCATGCTGATTTGGCTTCACCCATGATTAATGGTCTATTCAGGTAAGTGAAAAATAGAAAACAGAAGGAAACCATAAACACCACCAAATGTTCCTTTGAAAAGATCAACAAAATTGGCAAACCTTTAGCTATACTAAGAAAATAGGGGACAAGATATAGATAATTAAAATAAGAAATTAAAGTGAGGACATTATTACTAACCCTACAGAAATATAAAGGATTATAAGAGAATACAATGAAAAATTATATGCCAACAAATTGGATAACCTAAAAGAAATAGATAAATTCCTACAAACACAACCTCCCAAGACTGCATCATAAAGAAAGAGAAAATCTGAGCAGACCAATTACTAGTAAGGAGATTGATCAGTAATTTTAAAATTCTCTACAACAAAACAAATGCCCTTCAACAAACAAGGCAGGAACAACTAGATATCCACATGCAAAAGAATGAAGTGGGACTCCTACTTCAAGTCACATGCAAAAATTAACTCAAAATGGATCAAAGATCTAAATGTAAAAGCTGAAATTATAAAATCCTTAAAGGAAACACAATTTACAATCTATGTGAATTTAAATTAGGATATGACACCAAAAGCACAAGCAAGAAAGCAAAATATAGATAAATCTGGGTCTCATATAAATAAAAAAAACTTTCGTGCAACAGAGGACACTTAAGGTGAAAATTTACATGCATAATGAAGAAACATGGTTGCAAATCATATACACAATGAAGTGTCTACAGAATACATAAAGAACTTTACAACTTAACAAGAAAAAGATAAACAACACAATTAAAAAATAGGCAAATGGTTTAAAAAGGTATTTCTCAAAAGATTTTACACAAATAACCAATATCTACATGTAAAATGCTCAATTTAGCCATTAGGGAGATGTAATTCAACACCACAATGAAATCCATTTCTCACCCACTAGATTGGCAAAAAAGAAATCAAGGAGCCCTGGTGGATGGGGTTAGTGACTTTATAAAAAAGACTCCATGGAAAACACTTGAGCTCCTTTAAATGCTGATTTGAAAAAGCCAGGAGTGCTTGACAGAGCACTTGAAGTTACCATAACTGAGAGGGGAAGTAGCATCATGTGGGAGGAGAGGTATCCAGGCCCCTTGTGGAGGGACTTTGAGGAAGGAAGGTCACTCCTGGTACAATGATGGTGAGAGGATAGACCATGTGCAGTTGGCTACAGTAGAGTAGTGCCAGGTCTTATTCTATGGCTCCCATTTTCTCTAGTAGTAAGAGGCATGGTCTATGCTGATGGTGCATGTGAGATGTTTAGAGAATCATGGTGGATGTTAACTGTTAAGGTCTTCATGAAGATAGACGCCTGTGAATTTTTGGTAGGTATCAATTTGTGCAGTTGTATGATCTCTTTCTTTTCTTTTTTCTACAACAAAGCTCAGATGTCTTCAGTCATGGACAAGGTATATATATTCATCCAACACTGAAGCTTTGCTGGTCATTTGCAATAAAAGTGAGGAGACATAAGCTGAACTGTCTGTTGAATCACTTGGGTTGCCTGGCAACAGTTTAACAGAGACCAGTACCTCTCTCAACTCTATTTGGGAAGGACTTAGCAGAATTTCAACTTACCACAGTGTTTCAGCTATTATCAGCAATTGTGTGCAGTTCCTTGAGCAACTGAAAACAAGCTGCAGGACCTGCTATCAAGGCCAATTACACAATCACAAAAACTCACTGATCAGGTGATTTCAAGGTCCCTATAAAAAGGGTAAGCACTAAGAATGAAAGAATATTGAGAGAACTGTGTGACCTATCCAAACAGAACAATATTCGCATTATAGAAGTACCAGAAGAAGAAGAGAGAGAAAAAGGGATAGAAAGTGTCATTGAGGAGGTAATTGCTGAAAACTTCCCCAATCTGGGGAAGGAGATAGTCTCACAAGCCATGGAGGTGCACAGATCTTCCAACACAAGGGACCCAAGGAAGACAACATCAAGACATATAATAATTAAAATGGCAAAGATCAAGGATAAAGACAGACTTTTAAAAGCAGCTAGAGAGAGAAAAAAGATCACATACAAAGGAAAACCCAACAGGCTATCATCAGACTTCTCAGCAGAAACCTTACAGGCCAGAAGAGAGTGGCATGATATATTTAATGCAATGAAGCAGAAGGGCCTTGAACCAAGAATACTCTACCTGGCAAGGTTATCATTTAAATTTGAAGGAGGGATTAAACAATTTTCAGATAAGCAAAAGCTGAGAGAATTTACCTCCCAAAAACCACCTCTACACTGCATTTTGGAGGGAGTCCTATAGATGGAAGTATTCCTAAGGCTAAACAGATGTCTTTCAAGGGGAGACAAAGAGTACAGAATATGATTCATAACATACAAAGAATGGAGGAGGAAGAAAAAGGAGGGAAAAAAAAGAACCTTTAGGTTGAGTTTGTAATAGTATACAAAATAAGTTAAATTAGACAGTTAGATAGTAAGAGAATTGCTCTTGAACCTTTGGTAACCACAAATTTAAGCCTGCAGTGGCAATAAGTACATACCTATCGATAATCACCCTAAACGTAAATGGTCTGAATGCACCAATCAAAAGATACAGAGTTTCTGAATGGATAAAAATCAAGACCCATCTATATCTATGCTGCTTTCAAGAGACTCACTTCAAACCCAAAGACATACACAGACTGAAAGTAAAGGGATAGAAAAAGACATTTCATGCAACTAATAGTGAGAAAAAAGCAGGAGTTGCAGTACTTGTATCAGACAAAATAGACATCAAAACAAAGAAAGTCACAAGTGACAAAGAAGGACATTACATAATGATAAAAGGGTCAGTCCAACAAGAGGATATAACTATTATAAATATCTATACACCCAACACAGGATCATGCACATATGTGAAACAAATACTAACAGAATTAAAGGGGGAAATAGAATGCAATGCATTCATTTTAGGAGACTTCAACACACCACTCACTCCAAAGGACAGATCAACCAGACAGAAAATAAGTAAAGACACAGTGGCACTGAACAACACACTAGAACAGATGGACCTAACAGACATCTACAGAACTCTATACCCAAAAGCAGCAGGGTACACATTCTTCTCAAGTCCACATGGAACATTTTCAAGAATTGATCATATACTAGGCCACAAAAAGAACCTCAGTAAGTTAAAAAAGATTGAAATTGTACTATCCAGCTTCTCAGATCACAAAGGTATAAAACCATAAATAAATTACACAAAGAAAACAAAAAATCCCACAAACACATGGAGGCTTAATAATGTGCTCCTAAATAATCAATGGATCAATGGCCAAATAAAAACAGAGATCAAGCAATATATGGAGACAAGTGACAACAATAATTCAACACCACAAAATCTGTGGGATGCAGCGAAAGCTGTGGTAAGAGGGAAATATATTGCAATACGGGCCTACCTCAGGAAAGAAAAACAATCCCAAATGAACAGGCTAAATTCACAATTAATGAAACTAGAAAAGGAAGAACAGATGAGGACCAAAGTCAATAGAAGGAGGGACATAATAAAGATTAAAGCAGAAATCAATAAAATTGAGAAGAATAAAACAATAGAAAGAATCAATGAAATCAGGAGCTGGTTCTTTGAGAAAATAAACAAAATAGATAAACCCCAGCCAGACTTATCAAGAAAAAAGAGAGTCTACTCACATAAACCAAATCAGAAATGAGAAAGGAAAAATCACTATGGATACCACAGAACTACAAAGAATTATGAGAGAATACTATGAAAAATCATATGATAACAAACTGGATAACCTAGAAGAAATGGACAACTTTCTAGAAAAATACAACCTTCCAAGGATGACCCAGGAACAAACAGAAAATCTGAATAGACCAATTACCAGCAAAGAAATTGAATTGGTAATCAAAAAAGTACCTAAGAACAAAACACCTGTACCAGATGGCTTCACTGCTGAATTTTATCAAACATTTAGTGAAGACCTAATAACCATCCTAATTAAAGTTTTCCAAAAAGTAGAAGAGGAGGGAATACTCACAAACTCATTCTATGAGGCCAACATCATTCTAATACCAAAACCAGGGAAAGACACCAAAAAAAAGAAAATTACAGACCAACATCCCTGATGAAAATAGATGCAAAAATACTCAACAAAATATTAGCAAACTGAATTCAAAAACACATCAAAAAGATCATCCATCATGATCAAGTGGGATTCATCCCAGGGATGCAAGGATGGTAAAACATTTGAAAATCAATCAACATCATCCTCTACATCAACAAAAAGAAGGACAAAAACCACATGATCATCTCCATAGATGCTGGAAAGCATTCGACAGAATTCAACATTCATTCATGATAAAAACTCTCAACAAAATGGGTATAGAGGGCAAGTACCTCAACATAGTAAAGGCCATATGTGACAAACCCACAGCCAATACTATACTTAACAGTGAGAAGATGAAAGCTTTTCCTTTAAGATTGGGAACAAGACAAGAAGGATGCCCACTCTCCCCACTTTTATTCAACATAGTTCTGGAGGTCCTAGCCACGGCAATCAGACAACACAAAGAAATAAAAGGCATCCACATTGGTAGGAAGAAGTTAAACTGTCCCTCTTTGCAGATGCCATGATATTGTACATAAAAAACCCTAAAGAATCCACTCCAAAACTATTAGATCTAATATCTGAATTCAGCAAAGTTGTGGGATACTAAATTAATACACAGAAATTTGTTGCATTCCTATACACTAACGATGAAGTAGCAGAAAGAGAAATCAGGAAAACAATTCCATTCACAATCACATCCAAATGAATAAAATACCTAGGAATACACCTAATCAAGGAAGTGAAAGACCTATACCCTGAAAACTACAAGACACTCTTAAGAGAAATTAAAGAGGACATTAATAAATGGAAATTCATCCTATGCTCTTTGCTAGGAAGAATTAATATTGTCAAAATGGCCATCCTGCCAAAAGCAATCTACATATTCAATGCAATCCCTATCAAAATACCTACAGCATTCTTCAATGAACTACAGCAAATTGTTCTAAAATTCATATGGAACCACAAAAGAACCCGAATAGCCAAAGCAATCCTGAGAAGGAAGAATAAGGAAGGGGGAATTACACTCCCTGACTTCAAGCTCTACTACAAAGCCACAGTACTCAAGACAATTTGGTACTGGTGCAGGAGCAGACCCATAGACCAGTGGAACAAAATAGAGAGGCCAGATATAAACCTAAGCAGATATGGTCAATTAATACATGATAAAGGAGCCATGGATATACAATGGGAAAATGACAGCCTCGTCAACAGCTGGTGTTGGCAAAACTGGACAGCTACATGTTAAGAGAATGAAACTGGATTACTGTCTAACCCCATACACAAAAGTAAACTCAAAATGGATCAAAGACCTGAATGTAAGTCATGAAATGATAAAACTCTTAGAAAAAAATATAGGCAAAAATCTTTTGGGCATAAATATGAGCAACTTCTTCATGAACATATCTCCCCGGGCAAAAGAAACAAAAGCAAAAATGAACAAATGGGACTATATCAAACTAAAAAGCCCCTGTACAGCAAAGGATACCATCAGTAGAACAAAAAGACATCCTACAGTATGGGAGAATATATTCATAAATGACATATCCGATAAGGGGTTGACATCCAAATTATATAAAGAGCTCATGCACCTCAACAAACAAAAAGCAAATAAGCCAATTAAAAAATGGTCAGAGGAGCTGAACAGACACTTCTCCAAAGAAGAAATTCAGATTGCCAACAGGCACATGAAAAAATGCTCCACACCACTAGTCATCAGAGAAAGGCAAATTAAAACCACAATGAGATATCACCTCACACCAGTTAGAAGGGCCAACATCCAAAAGACTAAGAAAAACAAATGCTGGCAAGGATGTGGAGAAAGGGGAACCCTCCTACACTGCTGGTGGGAATGCAAATTAGCACAACCACTGTGGAAAGCAGTATGGAGGTTCCTCAAAAAACTCAAAATAGAAATACCATTTGACCCAGGAATTCCACTCCTAGGAATTTACCCTAAAAATGCAGCAGCCCAGTTTGAAAAAGACATATGCACCTCTATGTTTATCGCAGCACTATTTACAAAAGCCAAGAAATGGAAACAACCTAAGTGTCCATCAGTAGATGAATGGATAAAGAAGATGTGGTATATATACACAATGGAATATTATTCAGCCATAAGAAGAAAACAAATCCTACCATTTGCAACAACATGGATGGAGCTAGAGGGTATTATGCTCAGTGAAATAAGCCAGGTAGAGAAAGACAAGTATTAAATGATTTCACTCATCTGTGGAGTATAAGAACAAAGAGAACTCTGAAGGAACAAAACAGCAACCGACTCACAGAACCCAAGAATGGAATAACAGTTACCAAAGGGAAAGGAACTGGGGAAGATGGGTGGGGAGGGAGGGATAAGGGGGAAAAGGGCTATTACAATTAGCACACATAATGTAGGGGGTGTGGGGGTAGGGAGGGGGGATACGGGGACCGCAGTATAACACAGAGAAGACAAGCAGTGATTCTATAACATCTTACTACCCTGATGGACAGTGACAGCAGTGGGGGTATGTGAGGGGACTTGATAATAGGGGGAGTCTAGTAACCATAATGTTACTCATGTAACTGTATATAAATAGCAACAACAACAAAAAAAAGCCTGTAGCCTTATGATGGGGGTTATGTTAAATCTACAGCCATCTAGGGAGAACCCTCATCCAGTTGAATCTTGGAATCCGTGAACACGCTCACCTCTCTTCATTTATTCAACTCTTCTTTAATTTTTCTCAGTAATTGAAAACATTTTTTTATTAATAGTGTTATGAAGGATTCACATGAGCAACATTGTGGTTACTACATTCACCAGTATTATCAAGTCGTCCGCACACCCCATTACAGTCACTGTCCATCAGAGTAGTGAGATGCTTTAGCGTCACTACTTGTCTTCTCTGGGCTATACTGTTTTCCCCGTGACTGCCCTACATGATGTGTGTTAACCGTAGTGCCCTTTAATTCCCTTCTCCCACCCTCCCCACCCACTCTTCCTCAGCAACATGTTACAGGCGGCTCTGGGCGTAGGGAACGTGAGGCCGTAAAGCCGTGAGTGGCATAAGCCAGGTGCGGTGCGTAGAGAAGCGGAGGGCGTGGTTCGAACATTCCGGCGGCCGCAGGAGCAGCAGACGGACGGCTGCAGGTGTCAGCGCGGAGCTGCTCTGGAGCTGCTCAGCCCCTATAGTAAGGTTGGGGATCGTAGTGGAGCGGCACTGGTGCCTGTGGGGAGGAGAGAGCTCTTTCCCGATTCCTGGCTGCAGTGCCTGTCTCCAGTATCAGGGCCAGTGGACCAAGCACACAGGTGTTAGGCTCTGTGCTTGGCGTCTCTGGCTGTTGTAGGCGGTGCTTCCCTCTGGCTGGCCTGATACCAGCGCAGTGACTGCCGGTTTGTGACTCAGTGCCGGCAGGCCAGGAGGAAGGCGCAGCCTCCCGTCTGTCACAGTGGGGGGCCTCGGAGCTGAGTAGCCAGCCAGGGATGGAGCGCCTGAAGCTCCTTAAAGTTCCCAACCCACTGGGCAGAGCGCACCCAGACAACCTTGTCCACCTATCCCTTCTCCCCCACAGCAAGCTCCGTGCAAACCCCACCCCTCAGCAGCCCTCTCCCACCAGGAAGCCTCTCAGACTGCCTGCCTTTCCTTTCTCCCAGAGCGGCCGGGTGTGGATCCCTTGGATCCCCATCCTCCACAAACGGCTGGAATCTCAGTCTCTCAAGCACTCTGCCTGTCCCAGTCCCCAATCTCACCAACCTCCAGAGCACCACACAATGTAGGTTTGTGTTCCAAAGCAGACCTCCAGGGCTGGGTGTTCAGCAGTTCTAGGCTTCCACTCCCTCCCCACTCCGTATCTCTTCCTCCCGCTGGGGAGCCGGGGTGGGGGAAGGACTTGGGTCCCGCCGAATCAAGGCTTTGGTACGTTACCCTGTTTCGTGAGGTCTCTTCTGTGGGTGAGGTCTGTACGCACTCTAGTGCAGCCTTCTTTCCTGTTGCTGTTTTAAGGTTAGTTGTATTAACTATATTTTCATACTGTATGTGGTTTGGGGAGGAGTTCTCTGTCTCACGCCGCCATCTTGAATCAATATGTTTACCTTCAATTTTCTTTTTGTAAAATGTGATACCATTGTTATCTAGATACCTCAGTTACTATTCCTGGTCATCAACCCACAATATATCTTAATTTTCCTAATCTTTAAGAACCTTATATCCATTCAGTCCACATTCTAATTGAATGTTTAGGTTTTTTGTTAAATGTTCAGAGTGTGATGTTTTTTTATTATAAAATTCATGGTTCTTGGAATCTTGCATTTTTAATGGAAAGCATCCTCAGAGGTCCATTTTTATCTGAAAACTGATACAGATAAGCTGAAATTTAGGGTCTTCAAGTTAGAAACTCCGTAAGAGGCTTTAACATGGTAATTTTCTTTAGTGTAGTGTGTGCTACTTCCAGGCAGAAGCCGTGGTTGGGGATCCTGGGATTGGAGTTTAAGGGGCTTGATAAGTGGGATGGAGTATAAGACTGGATAAGCAAGAATGAATTGATGTGGAGGCTTTTTAGAGGGAGACAGGATTTATCACTAAAGCAAGAACCCAAGGGGATGGAGGAAATTTGCTGTTAGGTTCTATATTAGAATTCAGGAGACAGCAATATTCAATTCTGAGTAAAGTGGAGATGCACCCACTGTCATGCAGTTCAGTGTGATAACACTTAAGTACTGGAAGTTAGCATAGACCCCCACAGGTTAAGGGGCTCAGACCCACAGTACCGCCCCCACTTCAAAATCCCAAGTCCACAGGCTACTTGCTCATCTGTCTGACTTGGCTACAAGTTTGGGGATTCCCATCCTTCAGGTTTGATAATTCACTAGAATGTCTCAGGAAAATGCTGTTTTAGGATTGCTGGTGTACTTCTAAAGGATATAAAGGGACAACCAGATGAAGATATACCTAGGCAGCAAGGTCTGGGCAAGGTCTATATGCTTTCCCCAAGCATGTCACCATCTCAGTTCATAGATGTGTTCACCAACCCGGAAGCTCTCTGAGCCTCATTTCAGAGTTTTTGCTTGTTAATGGGGTTTCATTACAGAAGCATGATAGATGAAATCATGGGCCATTTGACATATGCTTTCCCCAAGCATGTCACCATCTCAGTTCATAGATGTGTTCACCAACCCGGAAGCTCTCTGAGCCTCATTTCAGAGTTTTTGCTTGTTAATGGGGTTTCATTACAGAAGCATGATAGATGAAATCATGGGCCATTTGACAACTTGATTTCTAGTCTACCACCCTTGAATGTGGGAGGCAAGAATTCTTTTTAACTTGGCATAGTGATTACAAATAAACCTTAAATAATGTAGAGGTAAACATTGCCAAGAGAATACTGCAAAGGAAGAAAAAGGAGGGGAACTTTGGAGCTGTAATGATTATTGGAATGTATTTTATAAAGAAGTTTGAGTACTGGTGCAAGAAGCAAACCCCATAGAAAACCCAGAAACAAAAAACATACCAGAGACTTTTTTTTTTCTGTCCTATTTTTTCATTAAGGTATCATTGATACACAATTTTATGAAGGTTTCACATGAGCAACATTGTGGTTACTACATTCACCCATATTATCTAGTCCCCCCCACACACCCCATTGCACTCACCGTCCATCAACATAGTAAGATGCTATAGAGTCACTACTTGTCTTCTCTGTGCTGCACTGCCTTATCCACGCACACCATGTGTACCAATCATAATACCCCTCAATCCCCTTCTCCCTCCCTCCCTAGCCATCCTCCACCACTCCTCCCCTTTGGTAATTGGTACTCATTTCTTGGAGTCTGTGAGTCTGCTGCTGTTTTGTTCCTACAGTTTTACTTTGTTGTTATACTCCACAAATGAGTGAAATCATTTGGTACTTGTCTTTCTCTACCTGGCTTATTTCATGGAGCATAATACCCTCTGGCTCCATCTGTGTTGTTAGAAATCATGGGAGAAAATTTAATGTATGATAAAGTGATTTAAACTAGGTGAGAAAACATAATTTAGGACAAGTGAATAACCATTTTTTTAAGTGCTTAAGTAATAAATCTTGAGTTGAATAAAGATTTGAGGGAAAATAAAAGCAAAGAAAATGTAAATCTAAGGCTGTCCCA
>JAQQAC010004068.1:4096164-4110485 GCA_029783875.1 Phataginus tricuspis
CAGCTACTCTGACTGAAGTGGCCAACGGCATTGAGGCCCTGGGCGGGAAGATGTGATGAGTAAATCATCCCCTTACTCATACACTTTCAGGTTGACGAGACAAACGCATATACCTTAAAATGAGAAGAGCACAGAGTGTTAAGAAGATGAGGTAAAAAGCTTTCTGCAGGCCCACAGTTCAACAACATTTTCCATGGCAATTTATTTCCCACAGAATGTGGGCCACTTTCCTGGCTGCTATACAAACCTCCTACCAAGGTCCTCCACGTTCTCTTCCTGCTGACAGGTTGCAGATGACAGTGAAGCCCTAGGAGCTGACAGCCCTTCATGAGATGAAGGAGCCGGGTTCCTGAATAATCACATGGAGGGGAACCACACTAGTCAGTGAAGGTCCTGCCAGAAATGTTTGGTGAGCAAGAAGCACCCTTGCCCTGTGAGCCTTTGAAGTCATGAGGTTTGTATCCTTGACACAGTTTAAACTACTGTCATAAACGGAATTTACAAAGGTGACATGAGAAAACAATGGGAACATCAAACGTTTACACAGGTATTATCTAAGTGCTTTTGTTTAACTAATCACTATGGCTATTAGTAGCTATCACTTTCATGAGTAAAGTACGGCTTAGCGAGTAAAAAAAAAGTTCATGTAACAGAGCTCTTTGAGCGGACTGCTCAGCGGAAAACTTGCCTGCCAAATTATCTATAAAGAAGAGCCAATGCATGTTCTTAAATACTAGAGTGATACTTTCAGAGAGCTTTCAAAGCCTCAATGCAAATATAGTCAGATGCAATTAAATTACTGAACTCCATGGAAACTTGTCAAGAGAACTGAAGTAGCAAAACTTAAGATGCTTTAAGTGACATATGCTTGTCTTAAAAAAAAAAAAAACCTCTGTATCCCAACTTCCGTGAAGTCTTGAACATTTTATGCTTAAATTAAAAAGAAATACAGATCACCACAGGTCCATTTAAGGGAAGTTGCTAATAGGATCCATATTTTCAAAATCTTGAGGGTCCATTGAGGCATATTACTACATATTTTCTAGGAAACTCCTTCTCAAAGATGCAGCTTTGAAGATCAGCTAATTCAGGAGTTGGCAAAGTTTTTCTGTAAAGGTTCAGATGACAAATAGGTTTTTATGCTATGTCAGCCAAGAGGCAGAATGAAGGGTACTATGTAATTCTGTCACCATTTGAAATGGAACCATTTAATAATGAATGTAAACACCATTCTTAGCTTGTGGGCAGTAGAAAAGTAGGTCGTAGGCTAGATTTGTCCACAGACCTCTGAGCTTACCATTCTGGAGAAATACATGCATACTCGGGGTGTGTGTGTGTGTGTGTGTGTGTGTGTGTGTGTGTGTGTGTGTGTTTCACTTGTGAGTTCTTTACAAAGGGTACCAATAACTTGATTTAAAACTCCAACTAGGTAAAACGCACTTCACTGAGCAATATAGAATGATAAAAAAAAATAAGAAACGGTGAATTCATAGAACACTAACAGAACTAGATGAAGAAGTGAAGAATTCATGGGTACCCAATGATGGATACAGCATTCATGGAGAGAGCAGTAATGTCTATGTTGTGCTAATAAAATAGTTTCTGTAATTTTATTTCATTTTCTTAACTGAGTTCTCATTTTAGTGACACATAGTTGTGGTTTCAGCCTTTGAAATGGCTAAAATGCAGTTGAATGGAATTAACAAACATCTACTGAGCACCTGCCTCAGATTTCCCACATGGGCCTGGATTTCTAAGACTTCACAACATGGTCCGAGAGAGGTGGATGCGTTCAAGTTCTTACTCTCAGGGAGCAGGTGCTGTGGGTGGGAAATTTAGATGGTGAACTGGGAAAGCCAGGCACTCTGGGGTTCCAGGGCTGGTGTGTTTTTTCCAAAAATATTTTATTGTATAAGTAATATCTACATTATAGAAAACCTTTAATAGAAAAAAATCCTTTCCGACAACTCTACTATCATAATCATTATTAGTATTTTGATATGTTTCCATCATGTTTTCTTATACATGATTTAAAAGTGGCTGTAATTTTATAATATGTACAAATCTGTATCTTGTTTTTTTTCTAACTATATCACAATAATTTTCTATGTTATTACTAAATTTTCAATATAAAAATTTATGTATGCTGATTAAATAAAATTGGATGAGAAAAAAGCAGGGAATAATGTCTCTTGCATCCATCACTCAAGCACAACACAAAATTTTGTACTTTGTCCATTGAGTGTGACATCTTAACAATTGTTCTCTGGGCTTATCCAAATTTTAAAAATTAACTTTTATTGGAAATTATAAAACAAATACAAATTTTCTGCCCAAAGCTGAAGAACACAGAAAAGCACAAAGAAAAACAAAATAACTTATAATCCTATTAATGTCAGATAAACTGGTAAACACATACATTTTCCTACTAAAATATGTAAACGTAATATTTCAGAATGGGAACCTCTCACAGGCATCCTTCAGCAGGCTGATCTGCTCCTTGTACTGTATCTGTGCTGGTTGGGTTTATGTGCCATCCTGGGTAGGTTATGGTGGCCAGTTGTTTGTCCAACACTAACTGTTGGTGTGAACCATGTTTTGTAGAAAATATAACAGTTATAACTACTTGATGAAGTAGTTACCTTTGATAATGTAGGTGGGCCTCCTCCAGTTATTGAAAATATAAAGAGGTTTCCTGCCTCGTTTCCAGCCTCTTGTCAGTGTGGCAAATTTCAATCTTAAGTCTGAAACATCCACTTCTGCCTGCGTTTCCAGACTGCTAGCTTGTCCTACACATTTTGGACTTGCCAGCCCTCACAATTGTATGAGCCAATCATTGAAATAAATCTTTTCCTACATATACACATATCTTACTAGTTCTGTTGCTCTTAAAAACACTGATAAAAAAATCATTAACATTTCCTATGTCAATATTCTTCTACAAGATTTAATATGACTTACTAATATTTAATAACTAGAAGTCATCTATTAATAAGTACAAGCATAATGTTCAATTGAATGAACAGTTTATGTATCCATTCATCTACTGCTAGACACTTGGACTGGTAACAAATTTTTTACTTTGGTAAAATACATATAAAATTTGCCATTTTGACCTTTTAAAGTATAGAATTCAGTGGCACTATTTACATTCGTGATGCGTAGCCTTTACCACTATCTATTTCCAAAATTTTTTCATCATCCCCAAATGAAACTCTCTAACCATTAGGCAATAACTCCCCAGTCCCCCTCTTGCCCCCAGTCTCCAGTAACCTTTAATTTACTTTCTGTCTCTGTGAATTTGGCTGTTCTAGAAATTTTATAATAGAATCATACAAAATTTGTCCTTTTGTGACTGGATTATTTCATGTAGCATAATATATACAAAGTTCATCCATGTCATAGTATGTATCAGAACTCAATTCCTTTTTGTGGATGAATAATATTTCATTCCAAGTATACGATACATTTTGTTTACCTGTTCATCCGTTGATGGGTACTTGGCTTGTTTCTTCTTGGGAAGAAGAGTATGGATTAGTGATGTGTTCTGAAGGTGGAGCCAACAGGGTTTAGGTGCTAATGGATTGACTATGAGGCATGAGAGGAAGAAAGGAGTCAAGGCTGATGCCAGGAATTTGGGCTTGAGCAGCTAGGAGAATGGAGTTGGCAGGAACCAAAAAATTGCCTTTTATGCTTAGGCCCATTTGAGTTAGTTCTATCTCACATGAAATTAAAATAAAAGAAAACAACGAATTCAGGGACTAATAGGATGGAGGAAGGAGGATGGAGTGGAGAGAAGGGGACAGATGGAAGAGGCTATTGTGACTAGAGCTGCCAGCAACACTGGTGTTTAAACACGTACCTGTTAGAGCTCCTGTTTTCAATTCCTTTGGATACGTATCTAGAACGGGAATTGCCGTGTAGTATGGTAATTGTGCATAAAGTGTTTTGAGGAATTGCCAAACGTTTCCATTTTACATTCTTACCAGAAATGTACAAGAGTTCTAATTTCTCTACATCTGCATCCTGGCAATTCTTGCTATTTTCATTTTCTCCTCCTTCCTCCCTCCTCCTTCTTCTTTTTATCCCTTTTGATTATGGAAAACCCAGTGGGTGTTCATTGTATTCTCTTACAAAATTTTTTATTTCTGTAAGGTCAGCGATAGTGTCTCAATTTAATTTCTGATTTTAGTTATTTGCATCTTCTTTCTTTTTTCTTTATCAGTCTAGCTAAAAGCTTGTCAATTTTGTTGATTTTTTTTCAAAGAACGAACTTACAGTTTCATTGGTTCTTTTGTACTCTATCCTTTACTTCACTTACCTCTAACCCTACTATTTCCTTCCTTCTGTTAACTTTGTGTTTAGTTTTCTCTCCTTCTCCTAGTCTCTGGAGATGTAAAGTTAGGTTCTTGAGTTAGGATATTTCTTCTTTTTTTAAGATAGATATTGTAGCTAGAAATTCCCCTTAGATCACAGCCTTGTTGTGTTTTCACCCCATAAGTTGTGTTTTCATTTTCACTAATCTTTAAGTGTTTTCTAGTTTCGTTTGTGATTTCTTCTTTGATTCATTAGCTGTTCAACAGTGTGTGTTTAGTTTCCACATATTTATGAATACTTCTGTTTTCCTTCTATTATTGATTTCCAACTCTATCTCATTGTAGTTAGAAAACATATTGTATATGATTTTAATCTTTTAAATTATTGAAACTTGTTTTGTGACTTAACATATTGTCTATCCTAGAGAATATTCCATTTGTACTTGAGAAGGATGTGTATTCGGCAGCTGTTGAATGGAGCATTCTATGTATCCGTTAGGTCTAATTGGTTTATAGTGTTGTTCAAGTTCTCTATTCTATTATTCATCTTCTGTCTAGATTTCCTGTCCATTATCGAAAGTGTTATATTGAGTTCTCTAAATACTATTGTAGAACTATTTATTTCTCTCTTTAATTCTGTCAACACATGCTTCATATACCTTGGGACTCTTTTGTTTTGTGCATGTATGTTTATAATTATTCTATCTTCTCATGAATTCACCCTTTTATCAATATATAATGTCCTGTTTTGTCTCTTATAACAGTTTTGACCTAAGGTCATTCTATCTGATATTTGTATAGCCCACTGCTATTTTGAAGGTATTGAGGACTCACTTGGCTTATCACTAGGGAGAATTGGCCTAAAAAAGAAGCCTGGCCAGTCATACTTTAATTTAGACACAAAACATATTCACATTTTAAGGCAATTCAATTTACAATTTACATTAATTGTGCCCTATAAAAGGTCACTTAATTGGTTCATGGTTTATTTAATAACATGCTTTATTTAAGACATAAAACTTACAGTTGCTGCATCTTGCCAAATGCACTGTAATTATGTAGTGAACTCAGTCTAATTATAAGATTCAATTTGTATGGCTTTATTTTAGAAAACTCCCAATCTTCCTCTCCCTCATTTTTTATCCAAATGTTCCATGTGAGCTGTATGTTCCCCTTGTAGTGTCTTGTGCATCCATTTCTTCCTTTCTAAGGTTATTGCCACGGGCACAATTTAACTGTCATAAAGAGAGATTGTATAATCCTAAAAATTACCTAAATAGTATTTCTGTTTTCAGACTACCATTGTTGCTACACAAATTCTACCTTGAGTTGTGTGTGTATTGCTGTTAGTTTACTCATTGATTTTTAAAATGTCAGCATTTTTAATTTCTACAAGTTCTGTTTAGATCTTTTCCAAATCTGCCTGTTTATTTTTGAGAGTCTCTTTTACCTTGCCAGTTTTGTGATATTTTTGAAACATTGTATTTATAACCATTTTATGTACCTGTATGTGATGATTCCATACTGAAGCTTCTGGATTCAACATCTGTTGCATGTTGCTTCTGTTGACTGATACTCATGGTGGGTGATCTCTCGTATGGTGGTTGATATTTTATTCCAATCTCATAATTGACTAATTTTCACTGTGGCAAACTTGGGTCTTGAAATTGAGGAGGCTGTCCTCTAGAAAGGATTCACACCTACTTTTTTCACTGGGCATGCCCAATCTGTGGTAACTCCAGCGCCTTTCCAGTTTCAACTAATCAGGGATTTCCATGATTACTGATTTTCACAGTTTGTGATGATAGTCCATAATTTCCATGATTAACCAGATTTGACTCTTTCATCTTGTGCAGGTTCAGTCCTCCAACCCTAATGTCAATATGAATACCTGATTTAAGGGGAATCCTGCCTGTCATGTGGACTCCTGCCTTCATTTTCAATTCAAGGCTTTCCTGTAATAGAAACAAACCTTACAGACCCTTCTGATCTGCTTGACGGCCTTCTATCCCCAGGTGCTGTCCGGCCCTCTGGCGGAGCCTTGATCCTCTTCCTATAATCTGTAGTCCAGGCCTGCATGCCTGCTGTCCCACACACTAAGTTAACCTGTGCCCAGTACCCTGTCTACTCCCAAATCTGCATTTAATACCCCCCCCCACGGAGTGTGGGATCTGGCATCTAGAAGAACCACCAGAGGGGACAGCTGACTCAACCCAAAGAGACAATTAATTCTTCCCTAGGTAAATGTTGAACACTGGACAATAGAAGAGGAGAGGGAGAGAGGAAGAAAAACTTGCCCTCTTTCCTGAGATCATTCCAGGGCAGTTGTTCCTTCCAGCCGGCCTAAGGAAGTCTTCTGTGCCCGGTGAAGGCGCCAAGCATGCTGGTGGGAATCCGTGCGCGGTGAGGACGTGGTCATCAGTGAGGGAGGCATGAGAGTGCGTGGCTTTCCGTCTCTCCTCACTGTGGCAAATTATTTGTAAAAATGGTTTTAGTATCTCCTCCCCTGCAATGTGCCTTTGAAAATTTTCCCATTAAGAGGTAGAGTCCCCGCTTCTTGGGTCTGGGGTGGCCATGTGACCAGTACTGACCAGTAGATGGTGGTGAAAGGAATGTTGGGCTTGATCTGGCGATCGTGCCAGTTTCACTCTTTTGGAATCACGTCCTGAGATGACCACGCAAAGAAACCTCTGCGATAAGAGAAGGGCTGCCATCCCAGCCTGTTCTAGGCAAACATGATGAGGGCCCAAGTGTGGAGTTGATGCTCTGACTGGTCATCCAGACTGAGCCGGCTGCTTGCTGCCTGCAGCCTCATGAGCACATGAGGCCAACTAAGAACTGCCAGCAGCCGATGAATCCGTGGGAAGTCGGAAGCCGTAGTTGTTTTAAGTTGCTAAGTAACAAAGCCATAGATAGTTATACATAAGTTGGTACCAGAAGAAGGGTTCTACTGAGAAAAAATTGAAAACAAGAGCTATTGGTGCAGAGCATGATGCTGGAAAGTGCTGAGGAGGCTGTTAGGATCATTAGTGGGGGCTGAAGCACGTGAGAAAACTTTCTTGAGACTGGAAAAAGGGTGACCTTTGTTTTGTAGTAATGGAATAATTGGCAAATATGTTGTCTGCACTAACTTGAAAACAGGCAATGTCGCTAATGAACTTGAGTCTCTGGCTAAGGAGGTGTCTAGATTGAAAATTGAAAATGCCAGTTGGGCATGTCTGTCTGTGTATGATAACATGCAAAATGGTAGAGACATGGTATAAACAGAATTTTTCAACTTTCCAGGGAAATTTTAAGAAAATAGAGAAGATATAGTACTTTCTGGGTTGGAACTGTTTCTCATTTGCCATGTTTCCAGTCTGTCCATCTGACACAAGATTCTTACATTTCTGAAGTAGCCTCAGGGTAAAGGCAAATTAACATCATGGTTATAAGACCCTTGGTGATACCTCAGAAATATTTAAAGTCATGCCAGACCCTCTTAAAAGACAAAAGGGCTTCTAAAAATCTTCAGAGCATCATCCCACAGTAATTTGACATACCCCAAATTGGAAGAAGTCTGTCTCAAGAAGAATTATGGTTGTGAAGTTTGGGGCATACAGTGAATCCCACAGAGTTTTAAGATAGTCATAAGGGTCATGGCCCTTGAGCTAAAAGGGCAGAAAGTTCAAAATGGTAAGTCTGTGGGTCCCAAAATTTTTACGGGAAGGGAACAAATTGAGAAAGCAACTTAACTGCAAACATGGTCCATTTCTTGTTGCAAAAGAAAGATGTCTCAGAAAATGGAGCTAAGAGCAGAGGAGAACAATGGATCAGAGATTAGAAAAACACTCCCGTGGGGCAAAGCCAGCCTCTCATGTGCGCCCCTTCCTTCGTCAGAGAGCCGACAGAGAGCATGCGCTGACCGGGTTCAGAGCCGCTGCTACAGAGCAGTGATCGCCTTGTATCCTAACCGGCTTCCTTTTGCACGGGAGTGTCTACCCCCTGCCTCCCCATTTTAAAACTGTGTTTGTGAGTAGCAGGTAAACTGTCTTAAGCCCTTGTGTTTCTGGATCACGAGGGGCCACATCCAAGGAGCTACTCCAGGATCCTCTCCTGTGCATCTGCCCCAGATACAGGACAGGGACTGTGGATGTCAGGCCTGACGCCATGATCAGGTGAGACGAGGCTCCCGGGCAGGGGTGTTTCCCTTGCAGGTGTGAGTTACTGTGGCCAGAGGGCAAGTGAGGGCGGATGGTTTGCGGTGATGGCCACTGGGACTCCCTTGTTCCTTACGTGTGCCTCTCTGCAATGTGACTTCACATACCCTCCTTGACTCGGGGACGTCTCTGTGACTTGTTGTGAGCCTAGAATGTGGCAGAAGTGACAGAGTACAAGCTCCAGAGCCTGGGCCTCAGGATCCCTTACGGCTTTTCTCTCCCTCTCGTAAAACACTGACCTCAGACCACCCAGTAAAGAGCCCCAGTATGAAAGAAGGTGTGGGATGTGTGTCCAGACATTCCAGCCAGCCCTTCAGACACGTATGTGAGTGAGGCTCGGGCAGACCCCGTGAACCTGCTGCCCAGGGGAAGAGCAGCAGAAGCGATGCCAGCCAAACAACAGTGTTTGTGCTGAGAATACTTGTTTTAGCCACTAAGTTCTGATATTATGAAGCCGAAGATAACTGATGGCAGTCGCCAGTTTTTTAAGTTCCCCATAACTTTATCATCAATTATATCAAAATTATTTAAACAAAATTAGGTAGGGAACTGATGAATTTTGTTTTTCAAGTGGTTGTTAATGATCTCAAAAGCCTGGATGTTTGCTTGTCTTTTACATGGTATTAGGAGAAGAAGATCTTGAATGAAAATCCCCCTCCTGGAAAAGAGCAGGGCCCGTGCTGTGGCTTCTGGTGTTGGTAACATGTGAGATCAGATTTGTCTGCAGTGCCATCCGGTCAGCCCAGGACACGCTCTCCAAGCAGCGCCACATGCCCCCCCCTTGCTGGGCAGGCAGGGTTAGAGGACCCATGTCTTTGGGATAAAATGACAAGAAACATCCAATTGCTGTGAGGAAAATGGACCTGGTTTCTGCACATTTTACTTCATCAAATTTTCATGAAAGACAGTAATTGTTGTGTACAATATTGAATTCTGAGAGGATTAGCAGTTAGAATTGAGAATGGTACTTAGTGAAAATGCATTAATGATGCTTTTAGCAAATGATGGTCTTGGTAGGATGGAATCAGACCCAGGACACTCTGAATCAGATACTCTGATACTATGTACAAACACAAAATGACTGCTTTCAAAGGTTTGATTTGATTTTTTCCATGTTGTGCAAATGAAAATTTTATCATGAAAGCAGGTTGGAGGTGCTAGTGAATATGCAGAAGTTTTTCTGATACTTGCACTTGGTCTAACCAAACATCAGATCCAAACACAAATGTGAAATCTTTGGTTTTTTCTTCTGGTTGTTTCATTTTTTCATTATTATCATTTAGTTTTTCCTTAAAGGTGTAATTCAAGGTTCTCCTCAAAGAGAATTATTTCCATAGTATGCCCTAAAAGCACTTGAGGGTTCTGCAGGTGGAAATCCAAAGGCATTGACATGAAACTATGTATCTTTAGACCACCCGTCTGCTAAGACAAAGCTTGCCTCTGGATAAGACCACTAGGAACTGAGCTTTATTGAGACTGAGCAGTACTGTTCCATAGGATCGTCCAGAAAAAGTGTTCCTCCTTTACCTGGGTGTTATTCTGAAAACAATCACACCTCCAATTTAACCTATAAAGTCTAGTATTTTTAGCTGGAACTTTCCTCTACTTGCATTGGGATGAGAATTTAGCCATGGGAGGAATCAAGAATTCATGCCTATAGACCTTCTGGTGCAAAATGGTGTACAGTGTGCAGTTGGCACCTCCTGATAAGATACATGTGTTTTAATCCTTTCCTTAACCTGTTTGTGGGATCAAGGCTAAGAAATCTGTTGAGCCCTCAGCACTTTCTTTACTCTATGTATGCCCAGCAAGGCAATCCATTTGTTTTTTGCAGGATGCAGCTGCTTGTAGGGTAGGGACATCCTCCCTAGAATGTCTAGACCAGCGTGTTTTCGTTCTCCTTACTCTCTGCCATTGTGTCTTGTTAATAGGTAATATGCAATATGCCAATGCTCAATCGATGTTGCCAGGGCCCTACTTAATGTGCATCTATCCGTGGTGCATCTCAGAAGGCACCATGCAAACATGTTGTCATTCACTTGTTGCCATTACTGGGTACCTGTGATGAACCCAGCACTCTCCTGGGTATGGAGACGGGCACATTTTCTGTCCTTAGGGGCTCACAATCCACCAGGGGACACATGATGCCTTCAGTGATAAGTGGCTCCATCTGAAGACCCTTTTCTGTCTCTAGTGTCAGAAAGCCCAAGGTCAATAATGTTCCCTGATCCTCTCAGACCAGATTGATTTCTCAGAACTTAGAAGCAATTACTGACTGCACCACTTATCGCATGCCACCTTGGGTTTCTAGTTATTTTTTCTTCTCTTATGAAATAAATAAATGCTGAACTCCCTGAGGGTTGGAAATATATCTAGCAGTTCCCTTATACTTATGGGACACTAAAAAACAGATACCAGTTAGTAAATCTAGACATTTCCTTTTAACCATATTGATTTATATGAAAATAAACTTGTAGAGGAATATAACTGTGAGATAGTTTTGTTTGCAGTGTTGATGTATTTGAGTATTCAAATACGTCGCTAGCGTTTAGTTTCTCTGTCTCCATTTTTTGGTTGTGTTTCCTGTGGTTTGGCTCCATTTAAAAATTTCCCACATATCACAGCAAGGAGACCACAGCAACTCCAGATCCTACATCTGCTCATGTGAGAGGCAGCATGATAAAATATTTCCATGACCTGATGGATTGCTGAAAAAAGTCCTGGAAGCTCCTGCACCAAAGCAGAGCCAAATGAGCTGTCTCCCATAAATAAGGGCGGGGGACTGGTATTTCCTCAGGACTAGGGTGGCCAAGCCTTCTGTTCGCCTGGGACTCTTGGTTTTACACTGAAAAGCTCTGCATTCTAAGAAACCCCTCAGTCCTGGGAAATTCACATGGTTGGTCGTCCGACCACAAGCAAAATAGGATGTTGTTCCCTGAGGCTGAGTGAATGGAGGCTGGTGTTTCATGAACAGTAAATGTCCTCTATATTGGAGAGGGTAGAACAGCTTTTTGACAATTTCCAACATCTGTCCTAGGCTGATTTATATTGACTTCTAACCCATCAGGGTTAAACTAGTAGGAGGTCGACTCTGGATGTATCAGTCTCATTTATTCTTTCTAAACATTCATGGGTACCTGCTTATAGTTGAGGTCATTTCATTTCTCACAATATGAGGGAAATAGGTCTCAAAGACTGCAGTGTATTTTGATCAAAACTTGTAGTTTCATGGTGGGAAGAAAATCGATGGAAGATCTCCCAACGTTCCACAGGAGAGACTTGCTTTGTGTGACTGGCAGCCCATCTCAGAATCTCATCTGGGAGGGAGAGATTGGTTGCTTTTCCTGGTGCTCGGAACTGACCTCTTTTAAATGTTGATCAATGAAATATTTATCTGTTATAATTTATAGTATGTTCCTTTGTCAGAGTGCCAGGCATTGGCACATGTGACATGCATTCCCAATGGTTGGAAAACATAGGCATAGAGCAGAATGAAATAATTGTGTCCAATGAATATATGAATTTGGGATTTCTCGACTTTTCTCCAGCAGCCAATACATTCTCCGTCTCCCAGTAAATGCTAGAATCTCAAGTTATTTGCCGATCATGCACTGTCAGAGTCTCTAGAGCGGCTGGGCTGGAAAGGAGATGAAGGGAAGTGGTTGGGTGTATAACTCTGCTCCCACAAGAACACAAAGGCAGGTGGGAAGTTTCTCTCTTTTGTGGGACCCCAGACTAGAAAGGTATGGTCATCCATAGCTTCACCTCCCAGAGGAATCCTGAGGTTCCTGGGGACCTATATATCCACAGCTGGCCTGACTTACTGCCTCCTGCTCTGTTGACCCTCTCCCCAGTTTCTGAGTCATCGCATTTAAGTGGGTGTCTTCTAATGGTCACACCATAGACCCACTGTGACCACCATGTAGGGAAAATGTGATCTCAGAAACATTACCGCACTTGATTTGAATATAAATACAAGTCTGTGAAATAGGGAAAAAATCTTCAGAAAACTAAGGAATGAGGTCACACAAGTACTAAGTTCAAGTTGGAATGAGCTCCCGACGCAATTGCAGGTCTTTGGCTTCAGTCCTGCTCTCTTTCTACCAGGTGACCGAGCTTCCAAATTGCTCAGCAAATTGCTGTGATTAATGGTACTGACCCGCTCTTGGATTCTTCAGGAAATGGGAGGAAGTTGCAGAGACCGGCTTCTCCCTGTGGAGGAATCTTCCCTTGTCCATTTTGCAAGACTGTAATATTCTTTATTTTCCTAGAAGGATTAAGAGCTTTTCTAAAAAGCTCTTTGAGGCCTTCCTTACACTACAGATAATTTCTGAGGGAACTACTGAACTGTCAGTGTCAGCGACCGTGGGGGTTGCTTTGGTGCAGGATGCCTGAAAAACTGTCTGCGGCAGGTGGGAGCAGGGAACTTGCAGGGCTCATAGTCGCTGGAGCGGTCCTGCGTATTGATGACAGGATGTGGGGCAGGGCACTACTTTTATGCAAAATGTGGATGTCACAACCGTTTGCCTTAAGGCTTTCGATATATATTAGTTAACATACACACACTCCATTAATTTCATTCTAATGAATATACCCAATCAAAATAAAGACATCAATGTATAAGGATATACATTCAAGATATTTATTGCATTATTGTTTATAGTAGCAATAAAACATAAACACTGTCCATCAGTAGGGTAGTATATAAAATATAAAACAATATATCTTCAATAACCAAGTAGTGTTTCATGGTCTTTGAAAATAAATTAAAATTTTGTCATCTGCCATGGATATGTAGAAAATATGGTTGATGTGGTTAAGTTAGACATGCAATCAGTATGCAGAAATCTGTAATACAATCTCATTTCTTATGAAAGATAGAACACAACTTTATGTGTCTAAATATGTATGTCTCAATACAATTGTGTAATCAAAGAGAAAATTTTGGAAGGATATATTCTAAGTGAATAGGGGTTATATTGAGCTGAGAGTGATGAGGTAAGTGGAAAAGATAGAAAAGAGAAAAAAGAAGTCAGTTAACCAAGAAAAATAATAAGGTCCCATTTCTGCATTCAGGGAAGTCATTTTTCTCTACTTCATCTGACCATGGGGCCTCTTCACTGTTTTTCCACAAGACCAAAGATGCTCCTGCCTCAGGGTCCTTGCACTTGCTGTCCACACCGGAACTCACTTCCTCTAGAATTCTCTGTGCGTCTTACCCTCACCTTCTTCGTATCTCTGCTCCAGGTCATCTCACTGAGCCCTTACTTGGCTACTCTGTACCGAATAGCATCTTCCCACCCCCAGCACTCATTAAGCTCATTACCCGGCTTTATTTTTCTCCACTGAACTTATTGCTGTCTGATTTCCTACATACTTATGCATCTGTGTGTTGACTCACTGTGTCTTTTCACAGGATACCAGCTTTGAGGGGTAGGAACTGTTTTATTCTCTGTATCTCTGGGAGCTGAAATCGTGTCTGGTACACAGCAGCCATTTAAGACATATTTGCTCTATTAATGAATAAATAAGCATGTGAGTGAGTGACTTACATATATATGTATGTATGAGGGAAAATACAGCTGTTTGTCTATATATAAATGAGAATCCTCCTTTTAATGCTTAACTTGGAAAAATAAGCTACTGATTTTCCCAAGAGGAAAACGAATTTCCTTACGTGAACTAGAATGTATTTTTGCAGTTGAATTCAACTGGATTTTTAGATTTGACAAGGATGGAACCCCAGACCGATGAATTGGAATCCCTCTTCCTCTGTGACTTGCCCTGTGACATAGCAGATAACCTT
>JAQQAC010004068.1:4111847-4132879 GCA_029783875.1 Phataginus tricuspis
ATCTTATTTTGATGGGTAAAGAAACAAAGGTGCCAAGAATTTATGTAATTTTCCCATAATCACATGCACAGAAAGCAGGAGGATTTAGACAAATTGAAGTGGGCTTAATGAAACAGAATTTTTAAAAAAAGAAGTTTAACTTAACAATAAAAAGCTGAACAACCCAACTAAGAAATAGGAAAATATTTGAATAGACTTTTTTTTTGCAAAGGAGATACACAAATGGCCAATAAACACATGAAAAGATGCTCAACATCACAAGTCAGTAGGGAAGTGCAAATCAAAACCAGCGAGACGCTTCTTCATATGCACTAGGACGGGTAGAATCAAACAGCACTCACATGGCTAGTGCCAACAGTGTTGGTGAGGATGTAGAGAAATTGGAATCCTTGCATATTGCTGGTGGAAATGTAAAATGGTACACTGCAAAAAGTTTAGACAATTCCTCACAAGTTAAATATAGAGTTATATATAACCCAACAACTACATTCCTAGGTATGTATCCAAGATAATTGAAAATATATGTCCACACAAAAACTTACACATGAATGCTTATCACAGCATTATTCATATCAGCCAAAAAGTGGAACACTTCAAATGTTCATCAACTGATGCATAGATGAACAAAATGTGTATATCCAAGCAATACAATATTGCTGTTATTATACTATTGAATATTATTATTCAGCAATACAAAGAAACAAAATGTGAATACATATTACATGGATGGACCTTGAAAACATAATGCTAAAGGAAAGAACTTAGTTACAAAGGACTACATATTGTATGATTCCATTTATATGAAACATCTAGAATAGAGGAATTATTCACAGAGTCAGTAGATTAGTGTTTTCAGGGGATGGGGGTGTTAGGAAATGAGGAATGACTTTTGGGGGTGTTGAAATGTTCCAAAATTGATTATGGTGATGGTTGCACAATTCTGTGAATAAACTCAAATCCATTGAGTTGTAGACTTTAAAGGAATGAGTTTCATGGTATGGAAACATCACTCAATAAAAACATTAGAAGCCCTTAAACTATGTCATATGAGAAACACTTGAAGCATTTTGGAGTACTTTTAGCTTAGGATAACAAGGAATTAAATGTCTTCTATTATTTGAGGGCAGTGTTGTCACTTAGTTTCACTGCATGAGTTTGGCACTTTTGCAGCTTTTCTTTTTGCATTAGCAGCATTACGGTTGCTGTGTAATAGCTGCTCCAGAGAAGTGGAATTCCAAGCAAAGTTGTGGTTCCTAGAAACTTCAGGGTACCCCGCAATCCTGGGCTTCTGGGTGTTGTGCTGATGGCTGAGACCTAGCCTGCAACTCCAGACAAGGTCCTTGACCCATGGTTATGGAACAGAAGGAGAGATCTGGAATCTTGAAAGAAGTGAGTTTGAATCCAGAGGTTCCACCTGTAAAAAATCTATGATTTTAGGCAAGTTTTATAACTTCCCTGAGACATCATAATTTCATTTGTAAAGAAATGAGAATAATATCTACTTAGGGATATTATGACATATTGTTAGGAAAATGACTAATCTAGTATCTGATACTTACTAGATCTGACAGGTACTTTCTTCCTCAATTCCATTCCTTCTTTTTTTTTTTTTTTACCTAGCCCACTTTTCCCTCTCAACTTAATATATTGAAATATCTTAAATCTCAAAAAATTAAAAATATCAGCCATGAACACCTGTATACACTTCACTTAGATCTACAAGTTGTTAACATTTGCTACATTTTCTTTATCTCTTTTAATATGTCTGTATATGCATACTTTTTTTCTGGAACTATCTAAAATAAACTACAGACATTGTGATGCTTCACTCCATGCTTTAGCAGGTGTCTTCCAAGAACAAGGACATTCTCATGACACCAGTTTCACACTTGGGCAATTTACCATTGATTCTGCAATAAAATTTAATCAATCAAATGGACTAAAATTCTCCAGATTGTTCCAAGATGTCATTTAATCTTTGTTTTTGTTATTCTTATTTACTAACAGGATCCAAATAGTGTAAAAGCATTACATTTTAGTATCATGTTTCTTTGGGCTCTTTATATTCATCTCAGTTGACATTCTTCAGGGAAAAAAAGAGTCTGCTTTCCTTAGTCATTATCATTATGAACCTATCAATTCTCTTCCTTTTCCCTATCTTTTAAAATAATCATTTCATTTTGGAATAATTTTAGATTTACTGAAGAGTTGCAAAAACAATAGAGAAAGCTTCCGTATACCTCACCCAATCGCTCCATTGTTCCCATTGCATATTTGTCAAATAAACTGATATTGATATATTCCTGTAACTAAATTTATGGATTTTTAAAAAGTTCAGTGTGTGATAATCCACTACCCTCATTTTTCTTTTTGATGCTCAAAATTTCCCAAATTTGGCCAATCAGGATCTATGCAGGTCAGCTCCTGTATAACTTTCTCATGTCATCATTAGTCTTTGAATGATCCTTAGCTTTCTATCACAGTGAAATATTTCAAACTCACTGTCCTCTTCCTGTCCACATCTGGAACCAGTCATTTCTTTATAAATCTATGCAGTCAGACTTATAAATCACCTGTTCTTAAAATTATATCTGGATCTTGGACCAAAGTTAGGAAAGTTTCCCCATGTTCAGCTTACAAAGGAATTTACCTATGTTTTCTTTGAATATTTATGTTGCTTCATTTTTATTATGATCATTTGAAATTTATTCTGATGTGAGGTGTATTCCCACTGTTATCCTTTGTCAAAAGACAATCCAGGTGTACCAACGTCAGTTATTACGAGGACTAGGTGTTCACCAGTGTTTTAAGATCTCACTTTTTAGCATGTATTAAATTCCTTATTTCTCTTCCCGCATTTTCCATTTGGTTCTGTTGGTTGGTCCATCTGTTCATGTGCCAGTGCCACACTTTTAATTATAGGGGATACATAGTTTATCATTTGCTTTTTCTTTCCATTCTTTCATGAGAGTTTTCTAGCTTTTCTTGTGTGGTTATTGTCAGTGAAGTTTGAGATCAACTTGACTAATTCCAGAAAAAAACTTTGTTGAAATTAAAAAAAAATTTTTAAAGGTATTATTGATATACACTCTTATGAAGGTTTTACATGAAAAAAGTGTGTGGTTACTACTTTTACCCATATTATCAAGTCCACCCCCATACCCGAATGCAGTCACTGTCCATCAGTGTTGTAAGATGCCACAGATTCACTGTTTGCCTTCTCTGTGCTACACTGTTTCCCCGTGACCCCCCACACCATGTGTACTAAACATAATATCCCTTAATCCCCTTCTCCCTCCCTCCCCACCCGCCTTCCCACACCCCTCCCCTTTGGTAACTACTAGTTCCTTTTTAGAGTCTGTAAGTCTCCTGCTATTTTGTTCCTTCAGTTTTGCTGCGTTGTTATACTCCACAGATGAGGGAACTCATTTGGTACTTGTCTTTTCCACCTGGCTTATTTCACTGAGCATAATATCCTCCAGCACCACCCATGTTGTTGCAAATGGTAGGATTTGTTTCTTTCTTATGGCTGAATAATATTCCATTGTGCATATTCTTTATCCATTCATCTACTGATGGACACTTAGGTTGCTTCCATATCTTGGCTATTGTAAATAGTGCTGTGATAAACATAGGGGTGCATGTGTCTTTTTGAATCTGAGAAGTTGTATTCTTAGGGTAAATTCCAAGGAGTGGGATTCCCAGGTCAACTGGTATTTTTATTTTTAGTTTTTTGAGGAACCTCCATATTGCTTTCCACAATAGTTGAACTAGCTTACATTCCCACCAGCAGTGTAGGAGGGTTCCCCTTTCTCCACATCCTCACCAGCATTTGTTGTTCTTAGTCTTTTCGATGCTGGCCATCCTTACTGGTGTGAGGTGATATCTCATTGTGGTTTTAATTTGCATTTCCCTGATGATTAGTGATATGGAGCATCTTTTCATGTGTCTGTTGGCCATCTGAATTTCTTCTTTGGAGAATTGTCTCTTCATATCCTCTGCCCATTTTTTAATTGTGTTATTTGCTTTTTGGGTGTTGAGGCATGTGGGTTCCTTATATATTTTGGATATTAACCCCTTGTCGGACATGTCATTTACAAATATATTCTCCCATACTGTAGGATGCTTTTTTGTTCTGCTGATGGTGTCCTTTGCCAAACAGAAGCTTTTAAGTTTGATGTAGTCCCATGTGTTCATTTTTCCTTTTGTTTCCCTGGCTCGAGGAGATGTGTTCAGCAAGAAGTTGCTCATGCCTATATTTAGGAGATTTTTGCCTATGTTGTCCTCTAAGAGTTTTATGGTTTCATGACTTGCATTCAGGTCTTTGATCCATTTCGAGTTTACTTTTGTGTATGGGGTTAAACAATAATCCAGTTTCATTCTCTTGCATGTACCTGTCCAGTTTTGCCAACACCAGTTGTTAAAGAGGCTGTCATTTCCCCATTGTATGTCCATGGCTCCTTTATCGTATATTAATTGACCATGCATTGTTGGGTTTATATCATGGCTCTCTAGTCTCTTCCATTGGTCTATGGGGCTGTTCTTGTGCCAGTATCAAATTGTCTTGATTACTGTGGCTTTGTAGTAGAGCTTGAAGTTGGGGAACATAATCCCCCCAGCTTTATTCTTCCTTCTAAGGATTGCTCTGGCTATTCAGGGTCTTTTGTGGTTCCATATGAATTTTAGAGTGATTTTTCTCTAGTTTATTTAAGAATGCTGTTGACATTTTGATAGGAATTGCATTAAATCTGTAGATTGCTTTAGGCAGGATGGCCATTTTGACAATACTAATTCTTCCTATCCATGAGCACGGGATGTGTTTCCATTTATTGTTATCTTCTTTAATTTCTCTCATGAGTGTTTTGTAGTTTTCAGGGTATAGGTCTTTCACTTCCTTGGTTAGGTTTATTCCTAGGTATCTTATTCTTTTTGATGCAACTGTGAATGGAATTGTTTTCCTGATTTCTCTTTCTGCTAGTTCACCATTAATGTATACGAATGCCACAGATTTCTGCATATTAATTTTGTATTCCACAACTTTGCTGAATTCAGATATTAGTTCTATTCTAGTAGTTTTGGAGTGGATTCTTTAGGGTTCTTTTTGTACAATATCATGTCATCTGCAAACAGGGACAGTTTAACTTTTTCCTTGCCAATCTGGATGCCTTTTATTTCTTTGTGTTGTGTGATTGCTGCAGCTAGGACCTCCAGTACTATGTTGAATAGAAGTGGGAGACTGGGCATCCTCGTCTTGTTCCCAATCTTAAAGGAAAAGCTTTCAACTTCTCACTGTTAATATAATGTTGGCTGTGGGTTTGTCATATATGGCCTTTATTATGTTGAGGTACTTGCCCTCTATGCCCATATTGTTGAGAGTTTTTATTATGAATAGGTGTTGAATTTTGTCAAATGCTTTTTCAGCATCTATGGAGATGATCATGTGGTTTTTGTCCTTCTTTTTGTTGGTGTGGTGGATGATGTTGATGGATTTTCGAATGGTGTACCATCCTTGCATCCCTGGGATGAATCCTACTTGATCATGATGGATGATCTTTCTGATGTATTTTTGAATTTGGTTTGCTAATATTTTGTTGAGTATTTTTGCATCTATGTTAATCAGGGATATTGGTCTGTAATTTTCTTTCTTTGTGGTGTCTTTGCCTGGTTTTGGTATTAGAGTGATCCTGGCCTCATAGAATGAGTTTGGGAGTATTCCCTCTTCTTCTACTCTTTGGAAAACTTTAAGGAGGATGAGTATTAGGTCTTCACTAAGTGTTTGATAAAATTCAGTGGTCAAGCTATCTGGTCTAGGGGTTTTGTTCTTAGGTAGTTTTTTGATTAGCAATTCAATTTCATTGCTGGTACTTGGTCTGTTCATATTTTCTGTTTCTCTCTGGGTCAGCCTTGGAAGGTTGTATTTTCTAGAAAGCTGTTCATTTCTTCTAGGTTATTCAGTTCATTAGCATATAATTTTTCATAGTATTCTCTAATAGTTCTTTGTATTTCTGTGGTGTCCATAGTGATTTTTCCTTTCTCATTTCTGATTCTGTTTGTGTAAACCTTTTTTCTTGATAAGTCTCACTAGGGGTTTATCTATTTTGTTTATTTTCTCAAAGAACCAGCTCCTGCTTTCATTGATTCTATTGTTTTATTCGTCTTGATTTTATTTATTTCTGCTCTAATCTTTATTACATCCCTCATCTATTGACTTTAGGCCTCATTTTTCTTCTTTTTCTAGCTTCGTTAATTGTGAGTTTGTTCATTTAGGATTGTTCATCTTTCCTGAGATAGGCCTGTATTGCAATATACTTTCCTCTTAGTACGGCCTTCGTTGCATCCCACAGATTTTGCAGTGTTGAATTGTTGCTGTCATTTGTTTCCATGTATTGCTTGATCTCTGATTTGTTTGGTCATTGATCCATTGGTTATTTAGGAGCATGTTGTGAAGGCTCCATGTGTTTTCATTTTCTTTGTGTAATTTATTTCTAGTTTCATATCTTTGTGGTCTAAGAAACTGGTTGGTACAATTTCAATCTTTTTGAATTTATGAAGGCTTTTTTTTGTGGCCTAGGATATGATCTATTCTTGAAAATGTTCCATGTGCACTTGAGAAGAATGTGTATTCTGCTGCTTTTGGGTGTAGAGTTCTGTAGATGTCTGTTAGGTCCATCTGTTCTAATGTGTTATTCAGTGTGTCTGTCTCCTTACTTATTTTCTGCTTGGTTGATCTGTCCTTTGGAGTGAGTGGAGTGTTGAAGTCTCCTAGAATGAATGCATTGCATTCTATTTCCCCTTTTAATTCTGTTTGTATTTGTTTCGCATATGTAGATGCTCCTGTGTTGGGTGCATAGATATTTATAATGGTTATATCTTCTTGTTGGTTTGACCCCTTTGTCATTATGTAATGTCGTTCTTTGTCTCTTGTGACTTTCTTTGTTTTGAAGTCTATTTTGTTTGATACAAGTACTGCAATTCCTGCTTTTTTCTCCATATTAGTTGCATGAAATATCTTTTTCCATCCCGTCACTTTTAGTCTGTGTATGTCTTTGGGTTTAAAGTGAGTCCTTGTAGGCAGCATATAGATGGGTCTTATTTTTTTATCCATTCAGTGACTCTATGGCTTTTGATTGGTGCATTCATACCACTGACATTTAGGGTGATTTTCGATAGGTATGTACTTATTGACATTGCAGGCTTTGGATTCGTGGTTACCAAAGGTTCAAGGTTAACTTCCTTACTATCTAAGAGTCTAGCTTAGCTCACTTAACATGCTATTACAAACACAGTCTAAAGGTTTTTTTTTCTCCTCCTTTTTCTTCCTCCTCTATTCTTTATATATTAGGTATTATATTCTGTACTCTTTCTCTATCCCTTGATTGATTTGGGGTATAGTTGATTTAATTTTTTATTTGCTTAGTAATTAACTGTTCTACTTTTTTTACTATGGTTTTATTACCTCTAGTGACAGCTATTAAACCTTAGGAATATGTCCATCTACAGCAGTCCCTCCAAAATACACTGTAGAGACAGTCTGTGGTAGGTAAATTCTCTCAGCTTTTGCTTATCTGGAAATTGTTTAATCCCCCTTCAAATTTAAATGATAACCTTGCCGGATAAAGTATTCTTGGTTCGAGTCCCTTCTGCTTCATTGCATTAAATACATCATGCCACTCCCTTCTGGCCTGTAAGGTTCCTGCTGAATAGTCTGATAATAGCCTGATGGGCTTTCCTTTGTATGTGATCTTATTTCTCTCTCTGGCTGCTCTTAATAGTCTGTCCTTATCCTTGATCTTTGCCATTTTAATTACTGTATGTCTTGGTGTTGTCTTCCTTGGGTCCCTTGTGTTGGGAGATCTGTGCATCTCCATGGCCTGAGAGACTATCTCCTCGCCCAGATTGGGGAACTTTTCAGCAATTACCTCCTCAAAGACACTTTCTATCCCTTTTTCTCTCTCTTCTTCTTCTGGTACTCCTATAATGCGAATATTGTTCTGTTTGGATTGGTCACACAATCCCCTCAATATTCTTTCATTCTTAGAGATCCTTTTTTCTCTCTGTGCCTCAGCTTCTTTGTATTCCTCTTTTCTAATTTCTATTTCAATTATCGTCTCCTGCCCCGTATCTAATCTGATTTTAAAACTTTCCATTGTATGTTTCATTTCTGATACTGTGTTCCATAATGACTGGATCTCTGACCAGAATTAAGTCCTGTGTTCTTGAATATTTTTCTGTACCTCCATGAGCATGTTAATGATATTTATTTTGAAATCTCTTTCAGGCAGATTCATGAGGTCGATTTCATTTGCATTTTTCTCAGGGGTTGTATTCTTAATTTTACTTTGAACCAGGTTCCTTTGGCATTTCGTATTTGTATATGGCGCCCTCTAGTGCCCAGAAGCTCTACTCTCTGGAGCTGCTCAGCCCCTGAAGCAATGTCAGAGGTCACAGGGGAGCGATATTGGTGCCTGGGGGGGAGGAAAGAGCTGTTTCCTGCTTCCCGACTGCTTTGCCTGTCTTCATTGCCAGAACCAGTGGGCTGAGCACACACGTATAAACCTCTGTGCTTTGTGTTTGTAGTTGCTGTAGCCAGGGCTTCCCTTTGGCTGGCCTAACACCAGGGTAGGGTTTGCAAGCCAGGTGGGGCTGGCCGGGAGAAAGGCTTTGTAGGCTGTGTATCATGGAAGGGGTCCTTGGAGCTCTGTAGCCAGTCAGGGAGCTGAAGTTCCTGAAGATCGTGAAAGTTCCCAGCCTGCTGGGCAGAGTGCACCCAGAGAATTTTGTGTACCTGTCCTTTCTCCTGAGCAGTAAGCTCTGTGCAATCCTTGCCCCTCTAGCAACCCTCTTGCTGTTAGGAAGTGTCTCAGACTGTCCACCTTTCTTTTATCCCAGAGCAGCTGGATATGGATCCCTGCTTTCCACAAGCAACTGGAATCTCAGTCTCTCCATGTATGCTGCCTGTCTTAGGTTTCCAACCCCCTAATCACGAGAGTACCATGAAAACACTATGAAATGTAGGTTTGTGCTCCCAGATCAGATCTCTGGAGTTAGGTATTCAGCAGTCCCAGGCCTCCACTCCCTCCCCCCTGTGTTTCTCTTCCTCCAGTTGGTGAGCTGGGGTGGGGTAAGGACTTGGGTCCCACCGGGCCATGGCTTTGGTATGTTACCCTTTCCTGTGAGGTTTATTCTTTTCTCCAGGTGTATGAAGTTTGGCACAGTCCTCTTTCCTGTTGCTCTTTCAGGATTAGTTGTATTAATTGTATTTTCATATTATATGCAGTTTTGGAGGAAGCCTCTGTCTCACCTCTCATGCCACCATCTTTAATCCTCCTCCTTTGTTGGTATTTTTAATGAGATTATGTTAAATTTAAAAATTAATGTAGGGAAATTTGGCATCTTTATGAGGTTGATGCAGCCTATCTAAGAACAAGGGATGTTCTTGCATTTGACTAAATCTATTCATTATCTTATTTTAGAAGTTTTTTCCTACAGATTTTTTGCAAATTTCTTAAGTTTACTCCTAAATTTTTATCTTTTTATTGCTATTGTGTGTGGGAGTTTTCTTATTCATTGTATGCTTCAGGAGTTTTGGATTGTATATATAAAATATATTTAAAAATTTATTTGTATGTTTATATGTTATGTTAATTTTATATTCTAGTATCTAACTAAATCATTTTAATATTTGTGTCATTTTTTAACATTGCTACTCTTGAAATTTTCAGTTACACTCTCCTATTGTCTGGAAAACAGAAATAGTTTTGCTTCTTTTTGCCCAATATTTACGCCTTTTCTGATTATACTGACTAATGCCTCTAAAAAATGATAAATAATGGATATAGTGAGTGTCTTTGCCACATTCCTTCTTTTTAATTTTTTAATTTTTTAATTCTTTTAACTCACAAGAAAGGTGATAGACAATATCGTGTTGGTTTCAGATGTAGAACATAGTGACTGGATAATCATATTCATTGCTAGATGCTTGCTGCAATAGATGTACTTACTCCATTATCATCCAATATTACAATATTATTGGTTAAATTCTCTCTGTTGTACTTCCATTTCTATGTTTAACTTATTTTACAATTTGCAGTTTGTACCTCTTTATCCCCTTCCCCTCTTTCACCCATCACCCCACCCCCTTTCTAACAACAGTCTGCTTGTGCCTTTGGATCTGACATTAGTCTCATAAATAGCACATAATTGGGTCCTTTAAAATCTATTTTGGCAATTTCTGTCTTTGGATTGGAGAGTTAGTCCATTAACATTTCACGTAATTACTTGTAAGAAAGGACTTACTTCTACCATTTTGCTATTTGCTTTCTATTTGTCTTACAGCTTTTTGTCTCATATTTCCTCCATTACTGTCCTCTTTTATAATTAATTGCTTTTTTTTTGCAGGGAACTAGTTTTCTTCCTTTCTCATTTTCTTTTGTAAATGTTTTTAAATATTTTATTTGTGGTTACCATTGTGATTACATTTAACATCCTAAATTTAAAACAGCCTATTTGAGTTGATACCGACTTAATTTGAAAAACAAAAACACTGCCCACATATATCTTCATTTCCCTTCTAGTTATGTTGTTATATGATCATATATCTTTATATAATTTGAGTGACACTATAAATCAACTAGACCTGACAGGTTTCATATATATGTATATATACATATATGTCCTTCTTTGTTATAAGTGTATGTGTATATTTGTATATATATGTGTTCATATACATACATAAAACACTCCTCCACCCAACAATAGTAGAAGGTACAGTCTTCTCAAGTGTGCATGAAAGTTTCGCCAGGATAGACCATATGGTAGGTAGTCCACAAAACAAGTTGCAATCATTTTTAAAATATTGAAATTATACAAAGTGTATTTTCTGGTCATAATGGGATAAAGCCACAAATCAGCTCAGAATAAAACTGGAAAGTTTACAAATATGTGGAAATTAAACAAAACCAAGTGTCAAAGAGGAAATCACAAGATAAATTAGAGAACACTTAGATACCTCTTCATGCTGCTATTCAATATTGAACTGGAAGTTGTAGCCAGAGAAATTCAATAATAAATGATATAAAATGCATCTATAGTAGAAAAAAAGAAGAAGAAAACTATAGTAATTTGCAGATGTCATGGTCCTCTATATAGAAAATCCCCCAAAATCCAGAGGAAAGCTACTAGAGCTAATAAATGAATTTAGTAAAGTTGCAGGATAGAAAATTGACAGCCCCAAATCAGTTACATTTCCATACATGTGCAATGAATAATCTGAAAGGGAATTTAGAAAGTAATTCCACTTACAATAGCATCTACAAGATAAAATACACAGGGATAAATTCAACAAGGAAATGAAAGATAATGTACACTGAAGACTACATAAAACTGTGAAAGAACTTAAAGAAGACCTGAATAAATGGAAAAACATCCTATGCTATTAGGTAAGAAGGCTTAATATTGGTAAGATGTTGATAATATCTGAAGTGACCTACAGATTCAACACTATTCTTGTAGAATTCCAACAGCTTCTTATTTTGGCATAAGTGAAAAGCCAGTCCTCAAATTCATTTGGACTGTAAGGTAGCCCAAACAATAGAAGTAATCTTGAAAAAGAAGAACAAAGTTGGAGGACCCACACTTACCAATTTCAACACTTAATACAAGGCTACAGTAATTAAAGCAGTGTGGTACTGCAAAGCAATAGACGTATAGACCAACTGAATACAATTAGGAGTCATATAGATAAAATAAACATAAATATAAATAAACATATATAAAGTATGATATCCTTGACAAATACAAAATCCACTCAATAAGAAAAAGGTAGTCTTCAACAAATAGTTATGGGGTGGCTGGATTTCCATAGCCAAAGAATTTGAACCTCTTCCTTACACCAATGCAAAAATGAACTCTAAATGGATAAATTACCTAAATATAAGAAATAAATTCATACAATTCTTAGAAGAAACCATCGTGGTACATCTTCATGACTTTGGATTTAGTAATGGATCCTTAGATATGATACCAAAAGCATGAGTGAAAAAAAAAGATAGATAAATTGGACTTTATCAAAATAAAACTTTTTGTGCATCAAAGGCCATTATCAGGAAAGTGAGGAGACAACTTACAGAATGGTAGAATATATTTGAAATTCGTGTACCAATAAGAATTTAACATCTGGAATATATTTTAAAACTCCTAAAACTCAATAACAAAAGGACAAAGAACCCAATTTAAAAAGAGGCAAAGATTTGAAAAGACATTATTCCAGAGAAGATGTACAAATGGTGGATAAGCACATGAGAAAAAGCAGAATTAGTCACTAGGGAAGTAGAAATCAAACCACAGTGAAATACCACTTCATAGAGATGGCCATAACCCAGAAAATCTTAAGTGTCAGTGAAGAGGTAGAGAAATTAGAACATTTCTGGTGGGAATAAATAGGAATGAAGTGCTAATACATGGTGCAACATGGATAAGCTTTGAAAACATTTTGCTAAGTGAAAGAAGCCAGTCACAAAAGGCCATGTGTTTTATAGGTCCATTTATATGAAATGTTCAGAACAGGTAAAACAAAAACGAAAACAAAAAGCAGAGAGAAGGTTAGTATTTTTCTAGGGCTTGGAGGCAGGAAGGTTTGGGAGTGACAGCTAATAGGTATGGAGTTTCTATTTAGGGTGACGGAAATGTTCTAAATTTAGATAATAGTGATGGTATGATACAATGTGAATATATTAAAAACTGAATTATGCGCTTTAAAGGGTATGGAATTATAGGTGTGATATTTAAAGGATATGAAATGACTGGTATCACAGTATATTTTAAATTATAATTTAGAGATTCTTTGTTTTCACTGTGCTGTATGTACCAGAATAGCAGATATATTGACTACAGAGTGGTGACTTCAGTACGTATATAGAGAATGCTCCACTATGATCTTTGGGGCCAATATTTATTGGTAGTTGACTGTGGCCTGGACATTTTAGTATATTTTTCTCGTTGGATCTTCCAAACTTCCCCGAAGCTTGTTTCGCCCTTTCCCTGGAGGGGGAAGCACAGCTCAACGTGGTTGGGAATGTCGTCCGAGGTCACAAAGCCAGGAAGCGGCAGATACGAGACTCTGGCACAGCGCCGCTGAACCCAAAGCTCATGTCGTCCCAGAACCCTGTGTTTCTGCTCCTTGTGTTGCCCTCTTGCCCTCCCCTCAGACAGTCCCCTGCTCTTCACCAAATGTGGATCTTGGAAATGACCTTGCCATGTACGGTTGTTGCACAAAAAATCAATCTAATGCAATTTAATTTCCAATAGAAAAATGAGCTAAGGACACAGAAAAAAAGGGCCAGTCACAGGGTCATACAAATGGCCCAACTGTTCAATCTTCTGCAGAAGAAAAAGTTAGCTACCAAACTGGTAAAAATTAGAAAAATGATTTGTGGACATGAGAAAATGGTCACTGTCTCAACCTCCTCGTGGACGTATGAATTGTACAACCTTTCTGAGTTGTAGTACTGGTCAAACCCCCATAGGAACCTCTGATATATCAATTCTAGATCTAAAGATTTATCCTAAGGAAATAATTGGACAAATTCAAAAGGCTGTATGTACAAGTGTGTTCACTGCAGTTTTTTTCTAAAACTGAAAATTTTGAATAACTACAATGAAATGTGATTGGTTAAATAAATCATGCTATACCCATGACCTTCAATGTGAAGTCATTAAAATGACGATGAAGAGCTAAATTAATTGACATAGAACAATCACCAGAGGTGAAAACATAGCTAGAGGGTGCCCAGTCCAGGAGGGCTTGTCTGTTATACCTTCTCAGGGTCTTGGGCCTGTCACACCAGATGAGACATGTCATCTCTTGCATGGATTGCCACAACACATTAGAACTGCTTTCTCCATGTTTGGCCTCCTGAGATTTAAATCGTAGAAATCATCACATTGTAGTCAGAATCATTTTTTTAAAAAGTGTACCTGACACTGTCACTCCCTCCCTTAAACACCTCGGTGCTCTGGCGCTGCGGTCCTCAGTCCTCGCCATGGCCAGCAGGGTCCTGAGGAGCTGACCCAGCCCCCTTGGTCTAGCATTTGCCCCTCTCACTTTTGCTCTTTTTGCTCCAGCCAAACCATTTTCCTTTCCAATCACTAAATATTTCCTGAAGGAATTGAGCTCTATTAAATATTTCCTTATAGCACTTACCATGTTTGGAGTTAAGTATTTTACAATGGTTTGTTTACTGCATATCTATCCGTGAAAAGAGAGGTCAAATTTGTCTTGCACCCCATTTTATGTGCAATGCGAGCACAATGCCTGGCTGCAGAGGGGTGCTCAATAAGTGTTTTTTGAATGAATGCATGGATAGACTGATGAACAAATGAATATATGTGGGAAAATGAATGCATAAATGTAACATTTATGACTGTCTTTAGTACAACCAATTCCTCAAGGAAAAATCAACAAAATAATACAACCAGAATAGAACAAGTGGAAATACTGTCAAATAGATAAGTGCACAAATGGGTATTAACCTGTGAGGCACACAGTTGGGTCAAATTACTTAACCATTCTGAACCTCAGTTACTTTTACTTTTACTGTAAAATATGTATACTAATGCTGGCTTTGAAGAATTGTCATAAATGCAGATATAATGTATATTCAATGCCTGGCTCATGGTAGGTGCTCAGTGAGTTCAACTATTATTATATAGTTAAACAGTCTATATAAACATACAGAAACAGTTTACATAAAGAATTTCAGAAAGACCCAAGAAAGTGATTGCAATAATCAAAATGCTTTTATTGGAGGAAGAATTAAAATATTCACATTTTACTATTCATTTAAAATATTAAAGACCCTTGGTTTTAAAATAATGAGTTAGGAAACAACATATTAGATTTAAAGTAGTTGCAAATTAACAAAATGTCTTTGGAAGTAATAACAACTCTTCACCCTCATTTTCTCCTCCAGAGGAAAAATGATCACAAGCTCCCAATTTTCTGGCATTAGGCTGCCTAGCTCATCCATAATTTTTGATCAAAACATTGTTTAATCTTGCTCTGCTTCTTGCTTGATTTAATACATATCCTTAGAGCAAAAATGGGAGAGGCAAGTCATAATCTATTTGTGTTAAATGTTAATGGAACTTTGCAGTTTCTTTAATGGTACATGTTCATTATGGGAGATTGTGTAACATCTTTATATATTCAAGAGCGGTTCTGTTTTAGGCCAATGAACGGGCACAGTGATGTCCTCTTAATGATATCATTACTTGAATATTTCAGCTACGTATTCCTGGGGGGCTTTACTTACTGTTCCCTGAATTAACTCACTTTCCATTTCTAGGAGGATTTTCATCACGAATCTGACTTGCTGATAAAGTGGAATGCTTAATGGTCTCTCTCTCTTTCTCTCTCTCTCTCTCTCTCTCTCTCTCTCTCTCTCTCACACACACACACACACACACACACACACACACACACATACACACACAGAGGCAGAACATGGGCTTGAGCTTAGTAGATCTCCACTAAAGATGCTTTTTAATTTAAGCTAGCTGCTAACAGGAAATAACTAATAAATTTCTAAATGAAAAGTATTTATATACTGAAACAGTATCTGAGAAAATAACTGACTGTATAAATTTTATGAAGCCTCTAGGTTTATGAAGGCCAGATTACCACACCTCCCTTGTGCCTGTGATGGTTCTCTCTGGTTCCACAGCTGCTGGGAGTTCTTCATTTCTCAAAGAAGTTCTACTATTAATAGTTGCAGTAACATAAGCTGTAATGGGTCCCGTGTACTCGCACTTTGTGGGCTTGTGTCTGCTATGTCTTCATCCATCCCATGGTCATCGGAGAGAGCCCACTGACCACCGAGTCCTCCCCACCCCTCCAGACCAATGTGGCCGGCCCTCTCTTTCAAGGCCAGCATCCCAGTTGTTCTCTGAGCAGACGGAGTGCATTCAGACACCGGCAGTCAGGCCACCTTCTCAATTCTTCCATCTCGGTGGTGGAGGGAAAACATCCAGGGCGCTCAGCTTTCAGGTGCGTTCCCTCATCCGGGATCTGGCTAAATGCAGGCGCTGCTTCAGTAGGGCCGGGTGCGCCCTGAGGTTCCACCTCTCTAGCGAGCTCCTAGGTGAGCTTCTGCTGCCTGTTCCAGTGGCCACACTTTGAGCCACAGGGAAGTGGATGTTGACTTCTGCTGGCTACCTGATGTCCCTGCCTGAGAGGCGCCAATATCACCAGGCGCTGCTTGTGGGACCAGTGTGCAACTGAGTGAAAAAGTTGTCATCTCTGCCCTCAAAATGTTTGTCTCCTTTGCTGCTTAACTTTTAGGCCAAAAGAGAAAAAAGGGAAAAGGGCTTCTGCCCTGCCTGTGGCCCTGCACATAGGCTTCTTGGTGATCAAAAGGAATTTTGCTTACAGTTTGAGATTTCTGCAAAGAGCTCCTTACTTGAAGCTTGCCTCCTCCAGGAGACAGGGAAGTAAGTATGAAAGTAATGATCGCCTTGTCAGAGTTTCAGGGCTGCTGTGCCAGAGCTGGGTCAATGAGAACTAACTAACCACGGACACAGAGCTTCTCAGCTCTCCTGGGACCCTCGCTGGCACGCAGCCGTCTGCAGTCTCAGCCACCCCGAACCTGCTCCGCCTCTCGCTCCTCCTTCCTGGTATAAGAGAAGCTTGCGATCAACCCTGAGTTCAGATGGTACTTTAGGACGTGAGTCCTCCTTCTTCTTGGTCTGCTGCCTTTCTGAGTAAAGTCACTTTCCTTGCGCCAACACCTTGCCCCTCGACTTATTGGCCCATTGTGCAGTGAGCGGCATGATCTTGGACTCGGTAACAAGTGGAAAATGTGGGAAATTATGAGGTGATTATATACTGAACTATGGCCGGGGTACAGAAACTGAGCAGTCCTGTGCTTAGTCTGAATAACACTACATATACTTTGTGATGTAAATCAACAATTTATTTAATTGTTTACTAGAGCTTTTTTATTTTTAAGTAAGCCCTTTGATAGTAATGAGAAAAAGAAAGAAAGAAAATCCATGTTAAAAGAAGAATGAAACAATGAGTATGGAATCCAATTGTGTGACTGCTTTTAAATCGCCCACAGTGGGGAGCGTCCCTGACCATTTGGAAATGGGAAGACACACATCACCAAACTTTTGTCCCGAGGACGGAGGCTCATGTGTGCGGCTGCAGAAGGTGTGCCCACGTGGTGCTCTGTAAAGCAAGACTCGTCCTTTAGATCAAATGAGTGTTCCAAGTAAATTTCATTGATCATTAATTTCAAGCACTTTTAATGAATGTACAAATGTGGAACAAAAACTGATGGGTTGGCTCCATTAGCCAGAGAAGTACTTTACAAGATTTAAGTGTAGTTTTTGTATAATGTCTAGATGCCTTGCAAAGAAAATCAGCTAATTCTAGTCATGTTTGATTTGTTTCATCCCATTCATAGAATCAAAGTGGGGCACTTGGTACATCCCGCTGAGGGTTAAAAGTACGACTTTTTTTGTGAGAGCTATGATGCATTCAGTTGAAAAGTTCAATGCTGACGAAAATATAAATAAAATTTTGGGTGAAGCACATCAGGGCATCAACAATAATCTTACTGGATTAAGAAACCCTTGGAGCAGAAAACATATTTAGCATTGGTAGTGGTGAACGTATTGCAATAATTGTACCCATAAGTGAGACAGTCTACCTATTACAAAAGGTGTTATAGTTCCCTGTGTGTAAACATTCGTGTGAGCGGCAAGGACCTGAGCCACAGAACCGTGGTGGTGATGAGAAAGCCCTGCAGCTCGCGCCGCGGTTCCGTGCCGTGGGCCTTCCTCTCGCCGCTGCCCTGGCTCAGTCACAGTTTAGGAAAGTCTGGGCCCCTGAAGAATGACTCAACTCACAGATGTGTGTCGTGCGGTGTGTCCTGTGATGAAAATGAAGTTAGGGTAAACAGGCCTTTAAACGAGGGTTACAATAGGAAGTTTTAACCAACACATTCAACTCATGAAACACCCAAAGATGTAGCTTTTGAGGCTTTTTAGCCATTTGCAATTACTGAAAACAAAACTGGCAAACAGGAAGAGATTGAAAATTTTCTTTGAAAAGGCAAGGGAAGAATTAAATAAATTAAATAGTGATGGCACAGATGCAGACAAAATTAACTTGAAGATCTGTAGTTTGTGCTTAATATCTGAACTTGTGGCGAGAAGATTTGGATTGAGTCTCTATATGTAATTGAATGAGCTTATACACGACCAGAACGCAACAGATTGAAAAGCCCTATAATTTTGCAGCATCCAAAATTGTCAGAATATTCAAAAGAATCTTAAATAGAAAAAATGATTTGGAGTGTTTAGTGTTACAATTTTTTCTTTTTGTCAAAGTAAGATACTCTGCAAGCAAATAGACAGTATCTGAAAATAATTTGGCTGAAATATTTTTATATTTCAACAAGAAAGAAATAAAGTTAGGAGCACTTTTTAGCATAATTTCCTCTGAGTCTACCATGTACTTCTGTCTATTTATTAATAATATTTTCTCATTTAAAGATATTCTGGCCTGCACACAGAGGAGAGAAGTTGATGGTGTCAACAATGACAAATTTACTAACCATAAAATGTAACTTGGTGAAGTCACAGGCAATTTTCAGAAAAAGTTAAAAATATTAAGGGCATGCTGAAAAAATGTCAGTGTTCTAGGCAGATAATACCAAGAAACTGATTAATGCACCTGAATATAACAGAAGAATGATTATTTTGCTTGTTTTTACTTTTTGATATTTAGCTAGTCAATATAAAGCATTTGGAAGTTTCCTTTATTGCACACAGATGTTACATATTGTTAATAATTTTACCTTTGAAAATAAATTTTGAATAGAATCACTTATAATTCTACTAGTAAACTAACCTACTTGCTGAAGTCAAGCAGATAGAAATACACATACACACAAACACACACATGATTTTAAGGTTTTTGTGCCTCCTTCCATGCTTAAAAGTGTCCTGGTTTGGATGATAAATTATATTATCACATTGTATATTTATCTTTTACATATGGATATGAAGAGATTTGGCTCAAATTCAGATTGTTCCTTTAATTATTTTAAATTTATACAATGATCCTAGCTGGAATGACCACTATTCCTCTGGGTTTAGCTCGAGTCTGCAGCCCTATCTCGTATTCATCTCCCCTTTCCTCCTTCCCAAGAGAGGTAATGATTTTCTATGCTCCTCCCTCCGCCACACACTCCCGGGGTGGGCCTGACTGGTCTAGCAGGATCCCATCTCTTCTGCAGGGGTTGATTCCAGAATGGGTATGTGATAATTCTGGCTAAGGGGCAGTAAAGCAGTCTTTGCTGAAGTGCCCGGGAAATGCCTCCTTTCTCTTTAGAGGATGCCATGACAACCTTCTCTCTCTCTCTCTTTCCCGCTAGATGTGAATGTTAAAGGAGGCCGCAGAACTGCCGTTGCTGCTGGCAGCATCCTGAGATCATGTGGGGAGCCTGCCTGAGCAGAGACTGATGCTCTGGATGGCAGAGAAAAGAGGCAGAAAGAAATCAGTTTTAATGGTATCTTTGAACCTCTGGCCTCTGGTCTTATTTTGTGAACTGCTATATAAGTGTTGTTCCTGAGTTGGGAAGTCTCTCACTTGCAGATAAAGGCATCCCAAGTGAAACATTTCAGCAGAAGCGGCAGGGGCAGCCTCTGTCCTCCCTGCCCTCTCATGCCCTTCATGGCCACACTGCTCAGTAGCCCCCGAGCCCACATTGTCTATGAATACCGGGTATGTATATGTGTGATATTGTGCCCTAATGTGATTATAAGATCCTTACAAGCAGAGACAGTTTGCTGTTTTTAAAAAGCAGGGATAATGTTTTTAAAAAATGTAATGATTCAATCATTAAGTAATGATTAAATACCTATAATGTCCTAGGTATTGTTGATTGCACTTAGAAAACAGAGATGAATAAAATAGATAAGGTTTCTGCCTTTATGAAATTTCAGGCAGGACTTTACCAAATGGCCTTAATGTACTCACATGGCATCTTGGTTCAATTGTGTCTATCGTAGTAGAGAAGACAGGGAATTTATTATAGCAAAGAAACTACAAGACCTTCTATACTTTAGACAAAGGATGCAGCAAGGACTTGAAAACACTTCATGAACATTTCATTTTCCTAAGCCACCTTTGCAACAATTACCTGTGTATTTCAAGCAAAGCATTGTGTCAAAGGATTGGATTAGGTACCCAAATTTCAGGTCAGCAATTGTGCATAAATATTACTTTAATATCCAGACTTTTCATCCCCAATCTGCTCCTCTTCCTATATACTTAGCATTTTAAAAACTTATCATCCAACCATATAAATTAGATATCTTGACTTTTTTCCCTTGTTTATCCTCAGGATTGACTCTCTTTTTAACCTATTAAAATCTTCTAAGTTCTTTATCTCCTATCCAACAAGCCTATCTTGTTTCTCCAACAAGCCCCCTCCATGTCAGCTATGTGACTTTGGACAAGTTGTCCTACTGCTCAAAACTCTGGTTGCATATCTAAAATGGGAATAAAAATATTACCCCTCTTATGGATTATTGTGAGGATGGATTGAGATAGTTTTTGAAAGTGTGGGGAGCCCAACCAGGAGAGAGCACACACTACGGGTTGTCTATTGCAGCTTTCCTCACCTGTTAAGTACCCATCATCTCCCAGTGGGGGTTACGTTGAAAGTCTTCTCACTGGCTTCTCTGAGACTATTTTTTTCTTATTTTAATCCACTCTTTTCCTGGTGGCCAGCATCATTTCCTCTGACATAACATAAATGGGACCCTCTCTCCCACCCTATTGCTCATAGCAGCCCCAAATCTTTAGAATGGTTCAGATAGGTAACTACTACTTAAAAGCTATCTGTGTTGTTCAGGGAGCTGTCCGCTAAGGATGCAAAGGTGTTTGTGCCCCATTCTTGCCTTTAAACAGTGAGAAATAGTAGGAGAGATGGAGCCATCAACAGATATTCTGTACTCAG
>JAQQAC010004068.1:4133379-4162586 GCA_029783875.1 Phataginus tricuspis
GGGTTGCACATACTGATGAAAGCAGAGATGGTGTCTAATCGCGTTAAGACCATGTTGCAAAAAAGAACTTTGATGCTTGAGTATGCTGAGAATTGATTATGAACCAGTGAACTGAGATATGAGCAGGCAGAGCGTGAAGCTTGTCATGGGAGCTTTGAGTGACCAAATGAAGACATCAGTGCCACCTAATTTTGCCTTGATTTAGCTTTTCCAATGTTTGAGATTCGCGTGTCATCGCTGTTGCTGCTGTATAAGAAGGGGAGGCATGTAAGACTGGACACACCCAGGCTTTCTTCACCGGCCTTTTGTTTCTTTCTTATTTTGTTTGACATTTAGAATGGAAATGGATTTGTTTTTATCTCGTTAAAACTCTAATTTTAGAAATAGCGACATCATTTTTGTGAGGCTATCAGTTTTAACCTGGTACATACCAAAAAATTTTGACTGTTGTTATAATTTTTAAGAATGTTGCAATTTCATTTTAATTATGTATAGCTATAGTAGAAACACAACATTAAGTTGATAGTAAAATCTTCTTAAGCGACATAGATATATCAAGACAAATAATTTAGATGAGGGCTTTTGAATAGATTAAAAATCACGATGATTAAATATTATTCTGTGTGTGTGTAAGAGAGAGAGAGAGAGAAGAGAGACAGAAGTCGGGACATGATGCCCCCAACACCTAAATACTTCAATGTGTATTTCCTATGTACAAGGACATTCTCTTACCTAACTATGGAATAATTACCATAACCAGAAGATTAACATTCATAAAGTACTGTATTCTCAGACTTTATTAAAAATTTTGTCAATTGTTCCACAATGTCTTGCATTACAAAAGAAAAGGAAAAAGAACACTCAACTGCATTTAGGTATCTTGTATCTTTAGTCTTGTATCCAGAACAATTTCTGAATATTTATCTTTTATAAACTTGGCATTTGAAAGACATAAGATGGTTCTAGGAATCGGAACGGCACCCAGCAGTATACTCTGTGAAGTGTCAGCCCCTCCCCCCTTCCACACCCACTGCCATTCCTTCCTTTTTTTCACCCCTTTCCCACCTACCACATGTCAGTGACCAATCTCATTCGTTTATGACATATTTTTCCTGGGTCTTTTTTTTTCAGAAATGAGCAGATGCATGCATTATTCTCTTATTTTTATTCTTTCTGACACAGAGCAAAGCATACTATAGATACTCTTTTGCACCCTGCTTCTGTCACTTAACAATGTATCTTGGAAATCACTCTATATGAGCTCATAAAGATTTGCCTCATCTTTTTCTACACTGTTCAGTGCACCCTTGTGGGCACGGGCCATAGTTTATTCAACTGTTTTTCTGGGTATGAGCATTTATTTCCAAGATTTTGCAATTGCCAAGAATGCTGCAGTTAATCCCTTGCGCATATGTATTTTCCTATTGTTGCAGGTGTAATTTTAGGGTGAATTCCTAAAAGGTAGGATATTCTGAGCCATAAAGTAAACACATACTTTAGTTAGATGCTAAAATACATAGTTTAGTTAGATGCTGCCACATTTTCCTCTGAAAGCGTTGTCCATTTGCATTCTCTCTGGTAACGTATGAGTCCTGTTTCTGCAGTCTCACTAACTGAATGTGTTAAGCTCTTTGATTTTTGCCAAATTGTTCGGTGATAAATGATATTTCAGAGTACTTTTAATTTGCATTTTGCTAAGGAGGAATGAGTGAGCATCTTATCATATGTTTAGGGCCTAAAAATTATATTTTAATGACTAGTCTAGGTTTTGACCATTTTCTTAGATTTTTGGCATTTATCCTCTCAAACTGGGTTTATTATATATTAGGGACATTTTCCCTTTATATGTGACATATGTTGCAAATATTTTCTCCCAGTTTGTACGTTATTTGACTTTTTATGGTGTATTTGCAATTCAACAGTCTTTAAAAATTTTTTAAGTGACCAAGTTTATCCATTTTTTCTTCTAGTACAATTGCATTCAAATAGCAGTTAGAAAATCTTTCCCTAATCCAAGTTCTAAAATCTTTAGAGTTACTTCTAGTACTTGTGTGGTTTCATTGTTTATATTAAGATCTCTGACCTATCTGGAGTTTGTTCTTGTGCATGGGGTATGTTGTTATACATACATACTTTTCCTTGATATTATATATTATCCACCTTGCAGTCTTGGATAGATACTGCTTGGTTACTGTCACTTTCTTGTTAAGGTATGAGATTCTGTTTGCCAATACTTTAATATTTTTGCATTAATATTTGTAAATGGCATTTGCAATTTTCTTTGTTCTGTATGCAATCTCTTCATCAGATTTAGGTCTTAATGCTCTAGGTGTTTCATAAAAACATTAGGAAGTTCTTAATGACATTGCTCCGGAATAGTTCACGGAGCACCGGTAGAACTGAAAGCTCCTGGACGTCGTCTGCGGAGCAGTGTGGTCTCCGTCTCCTGCATAGTTTGATACCGTTCTCTTTACCTTGTAGTAAGTTGCTCTAAGCTTCCTATTTTTACTTGGGTTACTTTTGCTAAGCTGTGTTTGCTGAAGCACTTATCTAAGTTTTCAAAATTATTTTCCCCTTGTCATTTCTTATTTTGTAAATATATGTTTCTTTTTTTTTCTTAAGCTTGTCTAGTTACTAAAAAGAACACTTGATTTCTATTTTGACTTACTAATTAGGTATAATATTTTTTCATTTCTACTTCACTTATTTTTATCTTTATTATTACTTTAATATGTTCTTTTTGTTTGTGTTGTTGTTTCCTTTGAGCTGGTAATTTGGTTGCTTTTCCCCCTTTTTTCAATTTTTTAATAGGAATGTTTATTGTAAGTTTTCTTCTGATCACTGTTTTGCATATATCATGGATTCTGTTATGTATGTACATACATTTTCATTAATTTTTTTTACAGAAGTTCTTTTATTCAACCTTTATTTCTCCTTTCACCCAAGAATTATTTAATGGTCAGTTTTTAAATTCCAGATAGAGGTCTTTTTTGTTCTGTTAATAATTTCTAGTTGTAGTGTCCTGTGACCCACGAGGGTGCTTATTATGTGTCTACTTCTTCAAGCTTACTGCTTGCTTTGTAACTAAATATGTAATCAAATATTTTCTGAATATTTCATATGAACTTGAGAAGAAGATTATCAGTATGTCATGTTTGATATATATCTATATGAGGTCTGTTTTTTTGGTTATGCTGCTTATATTATCTATAGTCTTACTTATTTTTGTCTGCTTGACCAAGTATATTAAAGTTTCCTAACATTACTGTATTTTTATCTATATCTCATTGCTTCTCTTACAGTTTTTACTTTTTAGAGGTGATTGGTGTGTTAGTCAGTGATGGATATTTATAACCCTTCTATCTTCATTGCAAAGTGTGGCTTTTGCATGGAAATTTGTCTTTCGTCTCATTTAATTTTTTTTCATTTAAATTCTATTTTTGTCTGATATCGGGATCACAATCCTGCTCTCTAAGTGTTTCTATTTGTCTAACACTTTGCTCGTTCCTTTATTTTTAGGCTTTCAGAATCCTGTTGTTTTGAGTAGCTCTGATCTGCAGGATTTACTGGGACCTTGATTTGTGAGCCAAATAAAACACCTTTTTTCCTCAAACAGGTGAGTTAAGACTTAGGAACATGAATAGACATGTCTGATATGTTTGAGCTTCATTTTGTCATATATTTTATAATTTTAATGAGCATTATTAAACTTTACATATTTCTTTGTCTGCATTATGTGTTTTCTTTGCTCTTTATTTTTAAAATTTCTTTTGATATTTAAAACTTTTGAATTTTGTTTCATTGGGTCTCTGTGCCCTTATTCCTTTTGATGTACTTAGTCCCCTGTTTTATTCTTTAACCTTTAATTTTCTGGCCTGTTGGTTTATAATTATATATGTTAATGCCTAATGGTTGCCTTGGCCACCATCAATGAGCTTCTACTTTCTCTGTTCTCCTCTTGATTTTCACTGCATTATTGCTACTCTGTAAGAACATATAACACATAACCCATCCTACACAACACATAGCATGCTCTTCTGTCTTTATCCCCAATTTTGTTTTAGTCTTACATCTGCAATTAAATTAATTAAGTGCTCATCACCAGTCTTTTGCTGAAGTTTTTCCTGTAATCCTTTGGTTGGGTGAAACTCAGCCTCTATTAGATTGGTCAGAAAGGGCTCAGGTACAGAATACCCTAATCTCACACATTTAAAACTCTTTCTACAGCCTTCATAGTTGAAAGGGAGCTTGAGTGTTGATTTTGGAAAGTCTGATGCCAGCTAATTCCCCTGTTCTTATAAATTATTTTAGCATTCTGCCAGGAGCCCCTGAGGGTTTTTCTTTCTCTCTAAGTTTGATCATGTTACTAAAGTATGTCTCGATCAGGGTTAATGGTTGCAAGTCATTTTTTCTTGCTAGATAGTCGGCCTTTCAAAATATAGCTTAGTGCTTTCTTCTATTTCCAGACCATGTTTTGGATTGTAATTTTATATGTTATGATCTAAAATATAAACTCACCATTGTCTTGTTCATCTTACGTGGGAACTCTAATTATATATAAACTATGTCTTCAATTTAACCACTTTTTCTCAGACATGTTTTACTTCTTATTTTTTCTCAATTTCATTTTCTTGGACATGTTCCTGCTCGTCTTTAGTGCACTCTATTAATTTTTCAGTTATAATTGTTCATTTTTGGCTACCCCACTTGGTTTTCATGATTGGTATGATTTTACCTTTTCCTTCTACTTATGTTCTGAGTTCAATTAACTCTCATTTCTTTTCTTTTTGCATTTTGTCCATTTCTATTCTTGCTGTTTGAGCTTCAGATATGTCCATATTCCTACATGGGGATTGTTAGTTAAGTTTGGAGTAGACTGTTAAAGCTTTTTTTTTGTGATACTTTCTGCTTATTTTGGGGATGGGCAGAGAATTCCCATTGACTGAATTTTTTTTAAACTTTTCCTCTTTTATATCTGTAATTATTTTGAATATATATGATGCTTTCACCTCTACATTTCTGCTCAGAGGACTCATTATTTAAGGATGGTTTACAAGATTCCTAGTTTAAGAATGTTTTCTTTTTGTCAGTGTAGCAACATGTGGTTTATTTGACGGCCTTTTGGAAGAGTTAATGAGGGTAGGAGTTGTGTGTCTTTTAATAAAAAATGTTTTCCTTGAGGGATCGTACATTTTCCATTTTACTTTATTTTAAATTAATTAATTAATTAATTTTATTTTTCATTTTGCTAAAAATATGGAATGCTTCACGAATTTGCGTGTCATCCTTCCGCAGGGGCCATGCTAATCTTCTCTGTATCGTTCCAATTTTAGTATAAGCAGAAGTGCTGCCGAAACGAGCACTTCCCTTTTACTTTTGTGTCTCATCACCATGCAAGGTCCAAAGATATTTCTCCCTTCCTTTTTATCCCACAAATTTCCTCCGAAGCGTTGCTTTCTCAGGAATTTCTCACCAAGCCCTGTGTGCACTTTTAAGTTCCTTCTCTATAGCTGGTCTTCATCTAATGGGCCTCTTGCTTCACAATTAGGATTGCTTCTGTCTCTCTGTGGGGATTTTGGGTCATTCTTGAATGACTTCCTCTCCTTTTTCTCACAGATTTTCCTGAATTACTCTTGCCCTCTGTATGTGGTAGGAGCACTAGAGATAAGTACCTGTGTTTTAGTGTGAATTTCTCTGCTTTCAGGTAATTTTTGATTTGGATGTATTTGTATTTTAGTTCAACTGACAATGTGGGTTATACTTTTACTGGTGTTTGCTGTTCTTGTCATTGTCCTCTTCTTCCTCGTCTACTTTCTTCTTCTGGATATCCTGCGATATTTGGATTTATGTAGTTGCCATTTCTTTGGCTACTACAACCTGTCCTTTTTAAAGTAAAGTCCGTTCATAGCTTGCAACATTCAAATTTATAGGAATATAGCACCATTTTACCTATCAGACTTTATCTATAGCCTAAAGTAAGGGTTGGCATTCCATAAAGGACCACATAGTAAATATTTTTGGCTTTGCAGGTGTGAAAATTGCAGTGTTTCCAGAATCTCTCACCTGGCCTTAGTCCATCTCCATATCAATAGGTGATTAAGGGGGGTTGGAGAGGCGAGCCCAAGGGGACCAGAGAGGTTATTTTTGGCCTCTTCCCAGTCAGGATGGGGAGAGACAAGGGCGAGTGGGAGTAGATGACTTCTTATAAGCAATAAATGGGTTTCTCCCACTTTATTTTCCCCTTTGACTGCTTTTGGCTTCAAAGGTTTATTTGCCCTGGGCTGGGAACACATTTTCTGCCTGGAGTTACAGCCGGTCATATGGCCTCTGTCACAGTTACTCAAATCTGCTTTTGTAGTGTGAAAGCAGCAATAGGCAATATATAAATGGGTGGGTGTGGCTGTGTTTCAACAAGCTTTATTTATAAAAACAAGGGGCAGGTTGTATTTGGGCACAGACTTATTTGTTATTTCTTGGCTAGAGAACAGTAAGAAAAGTGTGGTTCTTACTCATTAAATCATTCACTCACTTACTTATTAATGAATAAATTGGATTTGCTAATAAGGTTTGGTACCTTAGAAACTCACCATTGGGGAGGAGTTGACAATTGGCATACAAATTACACTATTTCAAAATGCAAACCCTTTATTTTTAAATTCTTAAATTGAATTTATGTGAAATAGATATTAAAAAAGAAAAAAATGAAGTCCTCCTTAAAAGTTCAGGTTTTTATCTAATTTCCCATGGAGTGCAAGTCCATGTGTATAATAATCTGAATCTCTAGTATCCAGAGGAGTTCATGGAAGAGAGGCAGCATCTCGGTAATATTTGTCAGATGCTGATTAAATTAAAATGAGATTAAATACATGCAAGGTGCCATGGAAAGGTAAGTGGTTTAGATAAGGTCCTTAAGGTGGAGGGTTTTCTTTCACTGTTTTTCCTCTTCACTTACATAGCCTAGTATATGAAGTAGTACTTGACACAGAGTAGGTGCTCAATAAAGTCATTGCATGAATGAGGAGCCTCTGAGCTTGAACAAAATGTGAATTCAAATAAAAAGCTGGAACACAGCACAATGGCCTAAGTGAAAACCAAGGTGCATAGGGCCTTTGGAAGCTGAAAGGAGAACTGTGTTGTTCTGATGAAGTGGAAGCGCTGTTGTACTTTGCAGGATAGGAATTTGGTTGACAACTAGATGTTGTGGAGGGAACAATAGGGCAAGGGGCTCGGGAAGACACAAAAAGGAAAATTGGGAGAACCAGCCCAATCTGAGTAGTGGAACATGACCTTGGAAAGACAGGCTAGAGAGTTGGCAGAGTAGGGGGAAAAGAGAATGGCCTGATTTTTCATGAATTTGATTGGTGATTCCCAGCCTCCTTGGTCTTCCTATCACTCACCAAGTAGTCTTGGTGAGGCAATCTTAAACTCTGGGTTTTATTTTCCTTACCTCAAACACAGGAATGCAAGATCAACCTCTAAGTGTCGTAAGGATTAGGGAAGATAAGCTACACAGAGTGCCTGCAGAATTCCAGGCAGGTAATCATAGACTGTTGCTAGTTTGTTTTGCATTCCATGGGCATTGGTTAGTGAAGAACATTTTCAAACAGAAGAACAATACAAATAATAGTAGCTATGTTGCTTTTCTTGATCTAGTGCATTTTATTTATTTTTCATATTTGACTAGACCTTACATTTTCTCCCTAAGTCCATTTTCTCTCTCATCTTTTTTTCTATCCATCCATACAGAAATACATAATATCTATATGTAATAACTATATATATATTGAATTATACATGATAGCTGCCCATATATAGAGAGAATATCATTGAATTTAATTTATTATATTCTGTTAGATCACAATCACTACGAATAAAGAAATCTATTTAAAATGTAAACAAAAATGAAAGTGAATCCGCTAAGGTATAGTTTACATCTTAAAAACTTGATATTTTCTATTTTTACTGCATAACCTTTGGAAAATTTGTTTAAGCTTGACCAGATTTGGTATACTACAAGAGATATCATCACAATGTTTGTGATATAGGTAAAGGGCATTAAGAGGTACAAACTTCCAGTTATAAAATAAATTAGTCACAGGTATGAAAGTACAGCATAGGGAATACAGTAAATAATATTGTAATATCTTTGTATGTTGACATGGTAACTTCATTTATCATGGCGAACATTTTGTAATGCATATAATTGTCTAAACACTATGTTCTGATGAAAATACAATATAAAACAATAAACCTGAAACCAGTATAATATTGTATATCAACTATATTTCAATTCTTAAAAAAATCATGGCACAAAAAAGATTAAAAAAGTTAAAAGCTGACAAAAATGTGCCATCCTTTCTTTGGTTTAATGAGACCTGATGTGTGTAGGTATATCCTGTGGGGGGAGTAAGGGAAGGTGAGTTTGATGGTGGATGTTCTATATCATGCACATGAGTCCAGAGAAAATGCAAGAAGAGTTTCCATGTGTACTCCAAACTGTTAAACTGAAATCTGCCTCTCTTTATTTTCCTTCCAATCCTCAAAGTAGTTCCTTTGATGGATAATTTAGACATCAGGGATAGTTGCATTTCAGAGATTTTTTTAGTGGGTAAAGTGACAAGTCCCAGAGCAAATGGAGATTTAGGAGGTTGTAGAGAGATTTTAAGGGGTCTCTGAGAGGTGGAGAGGAGGAACTATCCTAACACAGGAGAACAAAGCTAATAATCAAGTCCATCCATATGAAGATCCCACATAAAGGGTATAATTTTTCTGTTTTTCTCTTGAACTCGCAATTGGTCAACTTAGACATCCAGTTAAAAAGTTTTATGCTACATTGCAACTCTCTGAAATTGACATCATACATAGACATCGCTGCAACTCCAGTAAAATTCATTCCCTTACATAGTCAGTGGGGTCATAGAGCATTGAGAGCAGGTCTATAAAGGTGTGACCTCCCCACTGGAGCCTCTCTAAGACCAGGAGACAGGGACATCCAGCAAGGGCAGGACTGCTGCCACTGGCCAGGCTCCTATTTACAGGACCAGAGGCTCAAGGCAGTGGTAAGAAGAAGGACATGAGGGATGGGCATGTGATGATCTTTCTCAGTTTGCCCAAAAGTGAAAGAAAGGCATGCCAAGAAGGGAGGCTGCACTGAAGCATGGAAGGAGGCAGACACTGGGAGACAGGTAGATAGATAAACAGATATAGAGATGTATGGAGAGATAGAGTACGTACAGCTAGATATAGTTATGTATTTATGTACAAATATGTAAAATAAGTAGGTAGACATGGATAAAGATGTGTATAGATAGAGATGTGTATTTGTAGGTACAGATAGATGCCTTCTACACATCCAGACTACAAAAGCACCATGGTTAATAATTTCCCATCATCACCCCAATCTCCCTCCCATTCCTGAGTGTCCCTGAAGAGGTCAGTAGAAGGAGAGGGGAAAAGGGAAGAGTTATAGAGTGTATCTACCACAGGCTGGATTTTCTGGAAGCAGGCACTGAGATGGAGTACGGGAAGCAGGATGTTAACTGGGATCAAACCCTCTGAAAAGAAGAGGGAAGAAACAGCATCAGGCAGACAACGTGGCAGACCAATGGAGGCTCAGGCCTCCTATAGGAGCTCTGAAGCATGAAGTGCCCTCAGGGGCATCTGCTTTTGTGCCAAACAGCTGGGTCTTTGTATGTCCATTGATCAGTTCCTGGAGCAGCTGCCTGAGGGTCTGGAGGGTTTCTTTGGTCTTCTCTTGTCAGTTGGTTTCCACAAACCTCTAGTCAACCCACAGTTGCATGATGCATTATAATAAAAAATTACTGTATTAAGCCACTTAGTTTTGGGGTGGTTTGTTATATAGCAATAGATAATTGGATATAGCATTTTATAATAGATATATTCATATTATATTTTTACCTAAAACATCAGTTTTTCTATTGAGTAGCCCATTCATTTCTTATTGATTTGTTAGAGCTTTTTGTATATTGAAGATTAGCATTTCAATTTGCACTAATAAACAATCTCAAAACATACAGAAACTATACATTTTTTAAAACAGCTATTTTCCACTTATTTTTAAGTTGAATGATTTATTTTTCCAATTAAATATTTACACAAGTTTTAGTTATTCCCACAGTAATATTCACTTTGCATGACTTTCTGGAAAAAAAATCACAGAAATTTCAGTATTAGAAGGGATCTGGGGGTGTCAGTGATGACTAGTAGTTTCTTAGCTCCTTTGACAATTTAATGAAAACTCTGTACTCTATTCCGAAAAAGAAAACCAGACAGAAAATACTGGCACACAATTTAAGGGGGGGAGTTCATGGAGCCCCTGAAGTTCAAGTGTATGCTTCAGGTCTAAACACATTGGAGAAAAGACTGGCAAAGCAGAGCTCCTTTTTGAGGGAAAGGAGCTAAACTAGTAAAAAAAACCTATGGTAGGTAATGAATTTGAACCAAATAGATCATTGTTTTGATTATTTGGGCTAAACTCTCCTTTTAATCTGAACTAAGTTTAATTTCTTAAACTCTCTACTGCACTTATGGCAGTGAAGATAAAGCGAGTGCTGCTTTAGGGTTCATTTAAATTCTCTTGGCCAAGAATCAGCTCATAAAATTAAGTGATTCTTTCCTCTCTTCAGGGCACTTTATCTGGCTCCAATTTTTCTTTCTGACAGTTTCCCAGGCAGCAACCTTGTGAACACATAGAGCACTACAAACATGAGTGTGGGAGAACCTATGCATGAAAATTGTCATTTGTGGCCAAAGCATCATTTGTGACCAGAGGAAAAAGTTCAAGAGGACCTGACACCATCCAGACATGTTTTATCAGATTTTGTTTTCATAGTCCAATCTGCCATAAATAAACACAGAAAGGTTTGTGGTTTGAAAAAAGCATTTTACTATAATCTTTGATAATATTGCTTTGAATGACTTCTATGACTTTTTTCATTTTTTTGATATATTGTGGTAAGGGGACGAGTTTGTAAAGGTAGAGATTTTCTTCTTAGAGAAGAAAAGAAAATATGTAGATAATCATTTCCCAGGGCCACAGCTGTGTTTCATAGATTTAATACAATTGTTCTCGACAGTAGACTCACCTGGGACATTCAGCAATATGTTCATATTCAGCCCCATGCAGATTCAGCTCTCACTGTGTGAGACACTGTGCTGAGCTCTAAAGATAGAGACCAAGACCTGCCTACTCTTTTCAGAACATCGTATCCTAGTTCAGAGGCCAAAAGTTGGCAGCTTGTGGTTCAGTTTGGCCTGAAGATGAACATTGTGTTTAACCCATGCAGAGTTGCATTCCCACATATTAAATTAGTGGCAAATCCATTTTACCTCAAGCTAAACTATGTTTTCCAGCTTTGAAACCATCAGTACATACAGCAGCACAGCCCACCTTACACCTGACAAATGTCGGCTGGGCAGCACTGCCCCTTTGGGAGGCGCAGACCCTCACCTACTGGTCTAGATATTCTTGTCTGTGGGACCTTGTAGGTGCTAGAGTCTGAGACATGTGGTCAATCGGAAGGAGAAAAAAATGTAGACCCAGTCAGTAATTACACTGTGTGAGAAAGGCCATAATCAAGGCATTTACATGAAGCCATGGAACATGGTGTGTGTGTGTGTGTGTGTGTGAGTGTGTGTGTGTGTGTGTGTTGGGGGGGAGGCAGTGTTGGACAAGAATTTCTGGAAATTTTTTATTATCATCTTATGTTAAGTTGTATTTGTTTAGAGACTCATTTGCTGGTCATCTAACAATGCCCTTAGAAGAAAGTCCCAGAGCACCCTGTGCTCGATCAAGCATGACTGAGGTTCCTTCCCCTTCATGTTGCCAATGTGCAATTCCACTCACCATCTCTGGAGCACCCATCATGCACCATGCCCTCATTTACACCCGAGGTGTTTGAGGTCATCCCAGGCAGTAGCTTCAGTGCCATTCCACTCTCTGCCCAGGTACCTCTCCAGTTTCCACATCCATGGCCTTGCTCAGTTAGGATCACTCTTTAAGTGCTAGAAATGGTTTTGGCTGTTGTTATAATCTCAGAGGTCTTTGAATTTTTAACAGGGAACCATCCAAGTTGGAAATGCCTACACAACTAAAAAGAATAGAGTCCAAACAGTAAAATACTCGTCACTATGACAAGTTAGTATTTGGAAGCAAGTGCCCCTCAAATCATGTCATATAGACTTGGATATTCATCTTACTTTTGAGATAAGCTCTGACTGAGTGCTTGGAAAGCAAAATAGATGAATTGAGAAGAAAGAAAAGGGGGTAGAATAATGAGAACACAAGTTCTAGGATGCTCAGGGCCCCCGGGGCAGGGCCCAGCAAGAGGCACGTGCCTAGGGAGCTATGATCATGGGGACAGGAACATGTGGGAAGAAGGAATTCGCAATATCGTAACCAAAGCTGGGTCTGACCTTGTTATGCTGTATTTGCATTTAACAAAGTGACCATCTCTGCACATTAGGAAAATACAGTGGCCAATGAGGTACTTGTTTGTCAACAGGCTCCATGTAAGTTTGTGTCCTCAAAAAATCCACGTAGTTAACACTGAAGCTTCAATCCAGAAGCATCATTTAAATAACATGCTATTCATAACTATGAAATGTGATATTGGTACTTTACATGAAATATGAAAGACCCAAGGAAAACAAAAGCCAAAGCACTTTCTTATTTTCCTTTGACACAACCAAATTAATGTAAGCAAAATAGAAAGAATATAGGAAGTAATGAATTATACCACCGAAGTTTATTTCCAATTAAACAAATGCACGGCCTCAGAACCCTGCACACTCTCGACTGATTGTCCATATGGGTGAAAGTCATGACATCACTGCTGGGTCACTCACTTCATCATTCCTGGTTGAAAAAAAAACTGTACAGTTACAGAGAGCTACATATTTAGTCTTGTTTCCCTTTCCTTTGTGATTTATTATTTCTCTGCAATTACTCTATTTATAACACCATTAAAAGAAAAAAATCATAGTCAAGGGAAGGACAGTACTTAATTTCCTGCATATGCAGGTGGTGTTAAATGCCAAAAAGGCAGGCCCTGCAGGAATCAGCTTTACACTTGAATTTCATCCCTATCAATTTATTAGTTATCTTGAAAAAGTGGTATATTACCTGCTAATTTTAAAATTGCAATCACAAAGGATAGTCCATAGGAAATGGAACAACAGAACTAAGAGCAGCTAAAATGGAAAAGTACCAAGAATTTGTAGGCATGTCCTGAGGGAAAAAAGGTTTATATAGTATAAAAAGGGGAAAATTAATTATAGATCTCCACTGCTTAGAAAAATGGAAGAAAACTATGAATTTACAACTTTATTAGTTATAATGTCCCAACATAATGATAAATAATAACTTTTCATTAAGAGAAAAATCACATACAGAAATGCATGTTCTTTCTACTTCCCCAGATCCATCCAGTTATTAGTTCTGAATCCCATCTTAAAAAAGTAATTGCTCTCTCTTTTGTAATGACTAATTCCTATGCCAGACACACTGTAATTAGAACCTTAAGAGAATATTGCTCAAAGTAAGTGATTCAAATCCCCCAAATGCCCCCACACACAGGGTGGGGGCATGTGAGACAGAGAGAGAGAGAGAGAGAGAGAGAGAGAGAACTCTTGGTGACTGCCTTGGCTTGGTTTACCTCCTGAAAACAAAGGCTTGAGCAAAGGCCTATTATATCTTCCGAAACTTGAAAACAGACCGTGAAGTGTAGATTTGTGTTGAGCGGTTTTCCGGTAAGTGTGCTCTCCGCATCACACGTATGAGGGGTAGGAGGAGGGGATGTGGACAAATGGAGACGTTGACTTGCAATGCGATTGCAGCAGAGGCCTCAGCCAGTCCCACAATGAGATTGAATCTCAGCCGGCCTTGCAGAGCTGTTTCAAATTAGGAAAGGGATGGAGGCCCCAGTACCCCAGTACTAACCAGTCACTGCGTGTCATCTGGCGGCAGGAGAGCAGTGCAGCCTTGAGTAAGGCAGACCCTTCAGTCAAAAGCAGTTCTCAGAGAGCCAGCAGGAAGCAACCCTTCCAATACCGGGGCACGAGTGCCTTCCTCCTCCCAGGAGGGCTGGGTGGAGAGCCACAGCACCCAGCACAGCTTGCAAGAAGTAGACTAATTTGAAAAGTGATCACAAGGGAAAAAAAGGTAGGGGGGGGACAGGGAAGAAAGAAACTGGAGAGGAGGGGGAAGTCAGCTTAGGGAAGCATTAGTTCATAACCGAGCTGGTCACTGCGTGGGCAACAGGGCTCCTGCTGAGAGTCCTCCAAAGACCTTTGTAGGATGCAGAGCAATGTACATCTGAGACGTGGAAATGGGGGCGTTCATTGACTGGCTTCATTCCCTAGGGGACAAGGGTTGCTTTAGGCCTGTTGAGTCCCTCACACTCAGACTGGTGCTTGTGGCAGAATAGCTCAGCAGACTCCTGCAGGACCCCACATAATGCAGCTGAAACAGCATGGCCGGAAGCAAGGGCCACAGGGTGTCATGGGGGTGGGCGCCGAGGCCACACCTGTCAGCAGCTGGTTGGCGGAGCCGCAGCCAGAGCAAAACGGGGGGACTGACGTGGTATCAGATAGGAAGTAAATGATAGCTGCTTCGCCTTTTCCATTCTTAATAATTACCTGACATGAGAAATTCAGTCTTTCTTGCTCGTTTGGTAAACTCATAGCTGGGAGGCAATATTTACTGCCTCTATGTCCAGTTGCATTTTCACACGCGTCTCACCACCAGGAATCATCTATCACACTTGGGCAAGCGTGATGAAAATCTGTGGAACTATGTTGAACTACAATCTAGGAACTTTACATTCTTTCCCCTTTAGATCAAAAGAGATTTCGTTTGAAGTGTTAAGGTTTGTGTGCTGGTCTTTTCTAATAAAGAGCTTGGTAGTGCGCGCTTCCTCATTTATTCGGCATCCTCAGGGAAGTACGTAGCGCAGACATACATTTTCAAAGTAACTACAATTTATAGAATTTTAGAAATGGATTACAGAACACATAATGAAACTCACCTTATTTACAGTTGAGTCAACTGATGCCACCACGGACTAAATCACCTTGACAAGGGCTAACTGTTCATTAGCGGCTGGGCAGAGAGGAGAACCCAGGTTTCAGGACTGTAGTTCCAGGATTTTTTCCAGCCAAGACTTCATTTCCTCCCATACTACATCTTTCCCCACATTTTTAACTCCTAATTGTGGCTAAATGCATTACTTAGCTCCTACACTTTTTAATCAGAATATACTGCACATAAGCTATCAGCTGTGTAAAGTGCTATTTTAGTTGCAGTGCGGTAAACTGAGCTGGTCTTCTCTCCCTAAACCAAATAATTGAAATGATGCCTGCTTTGTAGAAAATAAATACAAAGCTTTGCTCAAAAACAGGGGTTTTCATCTGAAAGACAGGAAAAGACTCATCTCTGAAAGACTGATGTGGGTAGGATTGGATACAGGAGACAGAGGCAGCCGAGGACACGTGAGAGCAGAGTTAAGCCACGAGTGTGAAGTGTCACCGGGGAAGTCAAGCCGGGGGATCACAGAACAGAACAGAAGAGGACCATGTACCCGAAAGTGGTGATTAGTTGGGGTTCCAAAGCCAGAGCAGGCGGATTATTCCATCTCTGGCCATTCACTCGGCTCAGCTCCCCGACTGGCTGCAAGAGAATCGTTGCCTCCAGGCCGCAGCTGCTCTCAGGACAGAGGCATGGGGCCGTGCCTTGGACCTGAGGAAAACTGCCATCTGGCAAAAGTTGCTGACAGAATTACATTCCTGTTTTGCCCATCACTCTAGGTTGAAAAATACTGTTTTCTCTGGAGAAATGATTTTTATCTCTGAAAATGCCTTTATATATATTTGGAATTTTAATTACGTAACCTTTGTGATCCAGACAATTACAAGCAAGTGATTAAATTAAGATATCCTCAGACTGATAGTATCCTGGATATTTGTAGAAGAAACAAAATCACCCAGTGAAAATATTCTCAATTAGATCTTCTTTGGGTTTACCCTCAGCTAAGTTCTGCTGGGCACGTCCTCACAATCACAACTACAAAACGCCTGCGGTGGGACACAAACATGGGGATTATGGGATAGAGAATATTTTTTTAAAAAACGGCACTTTAAATCTTTAGTGAAATGAAGGACATAAAAGTGATAGCCAGAAACAAGATATTGTCAAATAAGAAGAAGTAGATTTAAACGATAGAAGGATAGAAACTTTAGAAATGAAAAACATAATCATTGAAATTACTCAGGGATAGTTCAAGCAGCAGATTAGGTATAGTTCAGAGGCTATTAGCAAATTAGAAAAGTTATTTGAAAACACTTATACAATAGCACTAAGAGATGAAGAATGGAAAATATGCCAGAGAAGTTAAGAGACATAGAGAATAGGAAAAGGTGGTCTAATAGACGCCCAGCAGTGAGAGAGTGAAGAGGAACTATTTCTGGAAACAGTGGCTGAGAAGTTAAGAAAAACTGATGGCCAACCTACAAACTCATAATCAAAAGGAACAAAATATTCTCAGTAAGATAACTTTTTCCCCCAAAGAATAAAAATATCTTCAAATATTGTAGTTAAAGAGCTGCAAGAGGAAAGACAAAGATCATAAAAACAGGTGAAGAGGAAAGACTGTTGCCACCATGGGGTGGTATTTAGACCAATAGCTGACTTAATTAAAGTACCACCACCAGCCTCTCTGGGAAAGAGCTTTTTAAGGACCTTAAGAAGGAAAGAAAATGATCCACTATAGAAGGTCTGGAGCACAAAACAATTCCTTTGACGATAGGAAATAGTAATAACTTTGCACAGCAGCTGATGGTAACTAGACATTGTGGGGATCATTTTGTAATGTATAAAAACATCAAATCACTCTGGTGTAGACCTGAAACTAATAGAATATTGTGTAGTAATTAAACTTCAATTGATAATAAAAAATTCCTTTGAAATCAATAAGTGAGTAAAAAACTAAGTAACAATGCTTATTTTGGGGGATTAAAATACAACTAAAGTGTTGGCAATAATATTGCATAAGTTACAAAGGAGTTGTTATATTAAATGTGCTCTGGGGTCCCTCTCCTATTTGAGGGAGAGTCAAGAGGTGGATTTACTTTAGAATTCAAATATGTTTGTGTGCTAGACATCTTCCACTTACCACTCACCCCTCTCCACAGCATCCTACTCTGTGCCTGGGAAGGCTGACCTTGTGGACGACTCCGTGGGCTCCAGATTTCAGTCGGTTTGCTAATGAAAAACACTGAAGTTGAAAGTAGAGAGAAGCAGAGGTATTTGTTTCTCTGGTTCCCTCCCGGCTGGGGCACCACAGGTGGGCTGCATCCCTTTTCCAAGACAGCACCTCTGGACAGCCCTCTTTTAAGCCTCTTACAGCTGCATCTGCTCTTTCTGGCTTTACAAACTACTCTCTCCCCCTTGCCCTGTAACGCCTATGTATACCAATGACCCCCTACTGCTCCTCATCAAACTCCACCAAACCCTGACCATATCGCAGGAAAATCCCTTGATTAAAGTGTCCTGATTTAAGTGATTCATTTCCCGCAAGCACCCTAACTTATACAGCATGTTAACATTCTAAAGATAACTACTGAGTAAACAAGAAAACAGCATCTATAATTTGCGAAAGAGTAGAGGTTGAGGAATGAAACTTTAAAAAACAATTCAATCTAGAAGAAGAAAAAGAGGAGAAGAAAATATTTTAAAATTCTGGAAACATAAATAAAAGTAAATATAAATTCAAATGTTATCAATAATCACAAAAATACAAATGGACTAACCTCAATAATGAGAAGAGACAGAATGCCATACTGGGTAGAAAACAAAATCCAACTCTGAATATAATACAAGGAATATACCTAACACATAAGTTCACAAAAATGTTTAAAGTAAATGGATTTTAAAAAGAAAGCTAGCATTATTATATTAATAAAAGACAAACTAGGCTTTTAGTCAGAAAGCATTGGGAATAAAAAGGAGTCACTAAATAATAAAGGATTAAATGAATGAGATATGAAAACAATTCTAAACTTGAGTGAATTTATAATATTACTTCAAAAGATAAAAAGTGAAGATGAACAGAAGCTCAAGGAGAAACTGACATATTTAACATGACTTTTTCAATAATCGATAGATTAAGTAAGCAAAAAAAATCTGTAATATAGAAAATGTGAACAGCACAATTAGTGAGCTTAATATAATTGGTACATGTGGAATTATATATTCATCTGTTAAGAAGGCATCTTATTCTCTAGCACACAGGGCTATTCATAAAAATTGACTATGTACTAAATCTTAAAAAGCTGTCAGCAAATGTCATACATTTGATAGACCACATTCTGATATCAACATTGATTAAATTGGAAATCAATTATCAAAATATAACTAAGTTGCTAACCACAAGAAAATAGATGAAATCGGACTTACCATCCTGTCATAAACAGCTATAAAATCTAGAAAAATACATTGAAAAAAATAGCAACTTGCAGGCTTTAGAAAGCAACATGTAGGCTTGTAATTCTGGAAACAGGTGAGCCCCAGATGCCCCCAGGCTTGAATCTCAGAGACAGGTTTCCAGCCATCCTTCAGGCAAAAGGAGCCCAAGAAGGAAGCAGTGGTCTTCCTGGGTAGGAGAGACAGAGAAGAGTTCAAGGGTCTAAGGCGACCAAGTGTTGGGAGGCAGATTGACAGAGAAGGCGAACCACAGAGAAGGAACCTCCGAATATGAGTGGCAACTCAGGTTAGGTGGCTTGTGACTGGGAGTGTGCAGAAGAAAGAGGAAAGCAGCTGTAAGTCAGCCGAGCACTGGGTGAGGATTCTGGAGAGTGTACATTTCTGGGCAAACATGAGAGTCCAAGCTTAGAGTGAACAGATTTGAGGAGATGTCCTAGACCTTCAGTTAAAACCCTCCCAGGAACACACCTCAGGAGGAAGGATCACACACTAAGAGTAAGGGCTATGTTTTAGGATTTAACACAAAAGCACATCTGAACTGCCTTAGCCTGACGGGATATAGGCGATATAGGCAACAATCTATCCACCTGTTAGAAAAAGTCCAACACTTTTCAGAAGATAACATAATCCATAGCTTTCACAATATATCATCTACAACATTCAGCATTCAATTGCTGGATATTTAAATAGGCAGGAAAATGTGACCAATAATCAAAAGATAATTCTGTCAGTAGTTTACCAGAGATGACTGATATTTTTGAAATAATAAATGAAGCTGTCATATAAACATTATTACTAAGTCAATGTTAAAGAAAATAGAGAAGAAGCTGGACAAAAAGTGGATTATTAAAAAGGAGTATTTCAACAAAGAATTAGAATCTATAAGTGAATCATATTATAGAACTTAAAAATATAATATCTTAAATGAGAATTAACTGGGTTTAGTAGCAGACTAAACATAGCAGAAGATAGGGTTACTAAGAAGGAGGGTGGGTGTATTGATGCTGTCCAAAAGGAAGCAAAAATAGAAAATGTAATTAAAAAAAAACAGGACAGAGTATGCAAAAGATTTGTACAAAAGGTATAACATATATGTATTCAGAGTCCTAGAAGAAGAGGGGGAAAAAGGAACATGAAGAAATTTGTAGAAATAATGGCTGAAAAATTCCAGAATCTAGTGAAAGTCCTGAGAAAGACCGAAAGACCTGAAAATAGGGCAGGAAGAAGAGTCTTCACAGTGAGTTTCTAGTGTGGTTTTTCACCTGACAAATGCTCAATGTCCCTTCAATCAGTGCTCTCCAACATGCCATAGAAAGGAACTCTAATGTGGGAATATCTGTCCCAAAAGGTGCTCCATGAATCCTTCAACCAAGAGGTTTTTATATTGAACTTTTTTATAAGCCAATCATGCTCCTGCCAGAGGGACGGGAACTCTATCTACTTTCTCTTTTGTCTAATCCCGTGGCTTTACATTACCATTTAAATGTTAATGATGCCTAAATTTATCTCTCTAGTTCTAGATCCTTCCACTGATTGATAGAATTTTATTTCCAGCTGAATAAAATAGTTTCAGTTGGAGAATAATCCATAGTTAACATGTCCAAAGCATCACCAATGACATTTCAGCTCTGAAGGTTTATAGGATCCCATCTTCCCTATATTAGTAAATGGCACCCTATCTTCCCAGTTACTCAAAACAAAAATCTAGAAACTACCTTTGATTTTCTTCTTTCCAACATTTTTCATTTTCACTCCATCAGCTTTTTTTGTTAACTTCTATTCATTCATTTTTCTCTATATCTACCAGACCCCACAGTCCATACCACTATCATCTCTGCCCGGACCACTAAAAGTCTTTTAACTTGACTTCCTATATTCATTGTTGTTCCCTCATCACCATAATATTTTGCAAACACAGCCATAGAAGCAATGTTTTTGCAAAAAAAAAAAAAATCAGATCATGCCACTCCTTGGTTTAAATTTTTTATATAGAGCTTCTCATTATCCTTAGGAGAAGGTTCCTTACAAGGCCCCCGAGGCCCTATAGCGTCAGCTTCCTGCCTCCTCTTCAGCGCTCTCCCCTCTCCTTCTGTCATTGTAATGACTCCAGCTAGGCTGCTTCCTTCTCTTCCTTGAAACAATCAGGCTGCCAGGCTTTCCCACACAGTCGTATCCTCGTATCATGTGAAGACCTCAGTGTTGCCTTTGCTAAACAGCCACTCCTTCACAACTCTGTCTTATTCTTAATGGTTGTATGTTTATTTATGTGTTTGTCTGTTTATTGTCTGCCTTCCTCATTGGTAGGTAGTTACATGAGGCAGGAGATGTTGTTTCTCCTCCCGGAGCCTAGAATTGTGCCTGTGTGTGGTGTGTGCTCAGTTATCTGTGGAACAAATGAAGAGACATGCAGAAATGTCAACAACCAACTGTCTTAAGCACTACCCTACGGAGGTTGTGCCAACGCCGCTAGTTTGCCCTCAGGAGCATTCCACACTCCAGCCCCTCTGGGCAGTTCTCCCCTCTGGGGTTTGAGCCCCCTCTGGGCAGCCTCTCCTGGGGTTTTATCTCTTGCCATATATAAGTTCCCAGATGTATACCAACAATACTGACATTTCTCAAAAAAATTAAAACATCCCTTTTATAATTTCACCTAAAAACTTTAAAACATGTAGAAATAGAGGATTTTTAAAAAATTTGTCATTTTGATATTTGGAAATAGCCAAAGTCACTTTTAGGGTTATGTGAATCCAATGAATCAAACTGGTGTTTCATACTATCTGGACTTTGCAAACAACCTTTCCCCTGGAGTCCTTCGGTCTGGAGCTGGTACAATGGCCGGCTCTTCCCGGTCCTCTTCCGTCTCCTGTTTTACCTCCTCAGCTTTTCTGTCAACTGTGTAACCAGTTCCCGGGATTGAATATTCTCGTTTGCGATACTTAGAGTGGTTTCTATTTTCCTGACTGGCCTCTGACTGATCGAGACACATGCTTCCAAAATGCTGCCATTGCTAAAGACATTTCAGGCTTCCTCTTTTGTAAATGTCATCATGACATGTTTTATGAACCATCCAAAACACCAGTTTGATGAATTGGATTCACATAAGCCTGAAAGTGACTTTGGCTGTTCCATATATTAAAATGACAATTAAATTTTAAAAATCCACTATTTCTACATGTTCTAAAGTGTCTAGATGAAATTATAAAAGGAATATGTTTTACTTTTTTTGAGAAATGTCGGTATTGTTGGTATAAGTACAATCCTTCTAAATGAATCTGTGTATTCCTCCTTCCCTCCCTGCCGCCTCCCCCCACCCCATTTCTTTCTTTCCTCCTTATATCAATGACAGACAGCACTTTAAGGTTATAGCAACTCACTTTTGCCCTCATAGATCCAAAAAGTTATGGTCTGTAATTAGATATTGTCATATGTATGACAATTTAAAAAAGATCTGTCAGTAATTGTAGACAGAGAAATGGAGATAGGCCATGTCAATCTCTTCCTCTACTCTCTATATACATTACATTATTATACTGCAGACTGGAAGTCAACTTCATTCTTTTGCTTCATTCTAGAAGCTAGTTATATGGAACTAATTCCATACAAGACATTCTATCATCTCAAACAAATGCAAACCCAAGAAGTTTTATGTATTTTAAAGGGAAATTTGAGTTATTCCTGTTTATAATTAAATTTATGCTAGTCTCTCTGTCAGGAAAAGAAAGCGCCAAGATTATTAGTACATGTGACTGAAATGACTGTCAATCATGTGACTCTCCATCTATGAACCGAATGTGTGTCACAGCATTGTTACCACCCATGTCTCCAGAATTCTACCGGGAGGAGAGCATTTGACACTAGGCTGCTCAGAGGCAGGGGCAGGGCAGTGCCTCTGTAACCCTGGGAAAAGCACTAGCTCACATGCAGTGCAATTCTGGTCATCGAATTCCGGTGTAAGTTATGTAATATTTAACTTGCCTTCACAAAAGAAAGTAGTCATCACATCAGACTTGGATATAATATTATTTGTAACTTCTATAAAAATGTAAAACAAGCAGTTGTTGACTTGGTTTATTACCTTTCGACCTCTGAATGGCATAAACAAACTAAAATGCAATCTTTTGCTTCAGAGCTAAATGGTGCTACTTTTATTAAGGAAATCCCTGGATTTTGATTAAAAAAAAAACTTTTTACAAAATGTTTTCTAGTGTAGCTATCAACAAAATGCAGTGCTTAAGTTGGATAATAAAATTCATTCAGTTATTTGTATTTTATATCAGTTCACAAATATAACTGGAGTTGTGTGTGCATCAGAATCTCTTTCCTGGTCATTCTTTCTTATTTCTGGATGTCATGTAGGGCTGGTCACAGTCAACGCCACCGATAAAATGCTGAAAGGGAGAAAGAAGGGAGAAAAAAGTGGATTTAATCCTTAGGATTAATTGTGGTTTAAATATATTGGATTCCTGATGCTGTGCAGCTCAGTGGCATCTCTAAAGCACCAAATCTGCTTGTTTCTGGCCTTCAGGAGGGTGGATGAGGGTGGTGAGAAGATAAGGAAATTAAACATATTTCTTATTAGACTCAAAGTGTTGTATCGCTTTTTCTTTGTTACATTTGTCACAGGACATACTAGTTCTTGAAGAGCACAGTCATTTAGATTACATGCAAAAAGCCCTGCAAATCAAAAAAGTATTTTTCAAAAATTTGCAGCAAATTCATAGGAAGGCAAAATCTGGTCTGAAGAGATGGGAGGCTACTTGTAATCTTCATCCCACTCTACTTCCCTGCAGAGGGATAAATTTTCCCTATAAGAGAGCTATCTTAGACCTACTGAAGTCACATAAAAGGTGGTGTATATACTGGATAATTTTTCTCAAATATGAAAAATGTTCAATTCTAAAGTACACAGTGCCCAAGAGTGTGGAATGTGGAGTTTTGGGCCTATAATAATAAAATTTGAACTTATGGCAATATATTGTTTTATATTAGCAAATAGAAGAGGGAATTGTGGAGAGAACAACATTCTGAAACTTCTTTTTCTTTTATAACGATAAAAAGCACAGATGTAATGGACAACTTCACAGGAGATCCTTAATAGAGTTATTTTCATCACCTGACCTGCAATTGAAAGAAATAACGAGACACACCTAGGTTGACATGAGAAAAAAAATGGCTGCATCTAAATGTACTTTTGATGCTTCTGTTCACTTGAAGCTTTGTTTTATAAGTTTAAATATGGTTTCTTTTAGACAATGATTCTTTAATGGCTGCTTGATCCTTAGGCCTATGTATTTCCCATTAGCAGGACTCAGTTTTTAGGATAGGTAGAAAATGTTCTGTTACTTAACCCAGGTAATTATTTTTTAACAGCTATCGTTAGGGGATATAACTGTTAGAGTTTGATTGAAATATTAAAACGGAAGTGTCAATCATCTGGCTGAAACTTCAGGAGGTGGAGTTAAGTTCTTGATCCACCAATCCAGCAAGTCTGATATTCAGCTTTGAGATTCCAGAAACACATTCTTGAGGTCTCAGGCACCAAGTCATTAACCAAACTCACAAGACACGGTCAATAAAAACTTAAATGTATTGTGTTATAATGAGATACTTAATTGTTATATAGATGATACTTTTCATTTTGGATTGATCTGTGTCCTTTTTTTTGTTCTCATAGGAAAGGATATAGAGGAAGTGAAATACAATGATAAGATTGCTCAGTGCATGTAGAATCAGTACAAAGGATGTGGTTGCTTACCTCTGATAGCTTACTGCCTTCATATCCACAATGGCCACACTTCCGAGTTGACAGGGTACTGAATTAGCAGTTAATGCACACTAACACTTGGAATGTTCTTGCTTTTCCATGATACCATACAAACTATTCCCATCCTTTTGAAATTTTTCTTCCTTTAACTATTGGAGAGAACCCCACTGTTAGGCCATTGTAGTATACATAGCTCTATGTTCATAAGATACATTCTTTATGGGAAGACATTGGAGACATACTGTCTCTGTTCACTATGGCATTTTTCATTTTAAAAAACACATTATTGCAATGTAACTCATATAACATGAAATTCAATCATTTAATATGTGATTTTAGTATATTTTTGTATATGTTTTAGTATATTGTTATACAATATATTAGTATATAATCTACACAATTAGTATACAATGTTTTCAGTGTATTTACTAAGTTGTATAACTATTACCACAATCTTAAAACATTTTCTCATCCCAGAAAGAAACCCTGTATCACTGACAGTCATTCATTATTACTCCCTCCCAGGCCTAGGCAAAAGTAATGTACTTTCTCTTTCTATAGATTTTCTCACTCTGTGCATTTCATGTAAATGGAATCATGCAGTATGTGGCCTTTTGTAACAGGCTTCTTTTATTTATTATAATATTTTCAAAGGTAATCCATATAATACAGTGTGTTAGCATCACATTTTTTTTTCTGAACAATATTCCACGGTGTATGTATGTAAATGACATGTCATTCATCAACCCATCAGTTGATGGACATTACAATTGCTTCCAGTTTGGGTCTATTATGAATAATGCTGCTATGAACATTCTTGTATGAGTTTTGGTGTGAATGTATGTTTTAATTTCTCTAGGATATTCCTAGGACCAGAATTTCTGGGTCATATGATAACTCTATTCAATATTTTGAGGAACTCCTGAACTGTTGTCCAAAGAGGCTGCCCCATTGTACATTCCCACCAACAGTGTATAGAGGGTTGCAATTTCCTGTGTCTTCTCAAATGCTTAGTGTGGTCTTTTTGGTTACAGCCATTCTAGTAAGTATAAAGTACTATCTCATCATCATTTTTATTTGCATTTCCTTAATGATTAATGATGTCAAGCATCTTTTCATGTGTGTCTTTGCCATTCGTGCATCTTCTCTAGAGACTTGTCTATTTGTGGTCTATGCCTGTTTTATGACTGGATGTCGATGATGATGATGGTGGGGTTGTAAGACTTCTTTATATAGTCTGTATATGTCTCTTATGTATATAATTTGCAAATCGTTTCTCTATTTTGGTAGTTTCTCTCTTCACTTTCTTGATGGTGTTGTTGCAGGACAAATTATAATTTTGATAAAGTCTATTTTTCCTTTTACCACTTGTCCTAATATCTAAGGAACAATAGCTTAATCCAAAGTCATGAAGATTTACTCCTATATTTTCCTCTAATATTTTTATAACTTGAGCTCTTATGTTTGGCTCGGTGAGCCATTTTGAGGTTTTTTTTTTCTATATATGATATAGGCTAGAGGTCCAACTTATTTCTTTAACATATAGATACCTAGTTGTTCCAGCACCATTTGTTGAAAAGACTATTCACTCTCCATTGACTAATCTTTGCATCTTTGCTACAAATAAATTGACCATAAATCTAGGGGTTTATTTTCAGACTCTTCAGGTCTCTTTCACTGGTCTATATATCTATCCTTACACCAGCAGTACACTGTCTTGATTACTGCAGCTTTGTAGTAAACTTTGACATTGGGAAGTGTGAGTTTTCCCACTTGATTCTTTTTCAGATCATTAAAAAAATGTCATCTGGGATTTTGATAAAGATTAAACTGAATATGGCAATAAATTTATGGAGTATTGGTATTACTATCTTAATATTCAGCCTTCTGGTCCATGAATATGGGATATTTTTACATTTATTCAGGTATCTTTTAATTTCTTTCAACAATATTTCATATTTTTCAGTATGGAATGTTGTACTCCTTTTTTTACTCTTTTTGATGCTATTGTGAATGGAATTCTTTTCTTAGTTTCATTTTTTGATTGATCATTACTAGTGTTTAGAAATGCAACTGATATTTTAAATATTGATCTTGTAGCCCACAACCTTGCTGAATTCATTTATTAGTTCCAATGTTTCTTTAGGGGATTTCACAGAATTTTCTATACACAACATCATGTGATCTATAAACAGAGATAGTTTTACTTCTTCCTTTCCAATCTGGAAGCCTTTTATTTCAGTTTCCTGCAAAATAGCTTTGGCTACTGCCTCCAATACAGTTTTTAATATAAGTGGCAAGAGTGGATCTCCATGTCTTGTTCCTGAACTTAGAGTAAAAGCATTCAATCTTTTACTATTAAGTTTGATGTAAGCAGTCAGATTTTCATTCATGAATTATACCAGTTGAGGAAGTTGCTCTATTCTAACTTTGTTGACTGTTTTAGTCATGATAAGGTGCTGGAGTTTGTCAAATGTTTTTTCTGAATCTTTTAAAATAATCATACAATTTTTGGCATTTATTCTATTCATATGTTGTACTACACTGACTGATTTTTAAATGTTAAACCAACCTTGCTTTCCTGGGATAAATACCACTTGGTGTAGTATATAACTTTTTAAATATTTTGCTGGACTTGGCTTGTTAGTTTTTTTTTTTTTGAAAGATTTTTACATGCATATTCATAAGGGATGTTGGCTTATAGTTTTTTTTATGATGTCTTTATCTTCTTTGATATCAGTTAACACTGACCTTATAGAGTGGTTTGGTTTTCCTTCCCCTTGGACTTATGGAAGAGTTTGTGATGGATCAGCATTTATTTTTTCTTAAATATCTCATAGAATTCACCAACAAAGTTATATGGGCCTGGAATTTTCTTTCAGAAGTTTTTAAATTACTAATTCATTCCCATTGTTATAGATCCATACAACTTTTCTATTTGTTCTTGAGTCACTTTTGACTATTTGTGTCTTTTCAGGAATTTATTCATTTCATCTAATTTGTTGGAATGTAATTTTTCATACTATTTCTTTTTAACCCTTTTTATTTCTATGACCATTAATGATATTTTTTTCTTTTTGACTTTAATAATTTGAATTTTCTCCTTTTTTCTTGGTCTAACTAAAAGGCTAAAGGTTTCAATTTTTATATTTTCAAAGAACCAGCTTTTGGCTTTATTGATTTCCTCCATTGCTTTAGAAATATCTATTTTATTTATTTTAGCTCTAATTTTTATTTCCTTCTTTCTGCTAATTTGGGCTTAGTTTGGTCTTCTTTTTCTAGTTCTGAAGGTGGATGTTTAGACTATTGATTTGAGGTTTTCTTCTTTTTTAATAAATACATTTAGAGTTATATCATTTAATTGTATCTTTGTTTGAGAACGACTTCTTAGGATCCAACAGTAGTTGGGTGTTGAGGGTGCAGGAATGGACACCATTACCTGGCTTCCATCATCTCCTGGTAAAGAATTAATGCAGCATGGAGCTGTAGAAAATGGGATCTGCTGATTTTCACTGGCTGTTGGACCCACTAGAACTAGCTCTTCCTCTGCAAGTAGCTGGGGAAAGATAGGAGCATACTTAAGCTATTCACCACGAACAGTCCAAGATCTGTAACATCCTGCTAAAAGCATTTAATAAGTAAGGATGATTCTTCTAGCTGTTTGCTAGATCACATATTATGGCATGTTTACAGGCAATTAGACTGGGCCACTTGCCTCCATTATTACCCAAGAGTATCCTCCAAATTCTGTAACTGAAGAGATGTGGAAGGCAGGCCAGCTGCTTAACTGCTTCCCACTCAGATGTTAATACAAGACAACACGAAATAGAGGCCAGAAAGAACTAAACTAATGTTAGTAAGTGAAATTTGTGAGGCAAACATAACAGTTATAAATAACTATGAATATCAATGAATCAAAAATATGGGAGTAACATTCATGACCAAAATTACAGAAGACACAAGGAGAAACAGAAAGAAACACACTTGTAGAAAGGGAATTGAATTCGCCTCTCATATATCAAGTGACCAGTAAATAAATAAAGATAAAAGACTAAAATACCATGATTAATAAAGTACATCTGACTGATATTACTAAACTCTATATCCTTAAATTGAAGAAAATATCTTTTTTTTAGTAAGTTCAAGGCACATTCATATTTACCTTCTTAGTCCCAGAGAAAAGTTTTGATGTACTACAAAAAAGAGAAAAAGAAGAAAGAAGAAAAAAATTCAGACATTTGTTGTATTTTTTACATTTTGATCATGACAATATTTAACAAATAATTATTTAGATAAGTAGCAAAATTTCTGTAAATTCCAACTTGATATGTTTCATTGAAAAATAAAGGAAGTTTCTGTAGCAAAGTTGTTTCACATTATACTTGTACATTGCCTAAATAGGATTTGAAATATTCTATGCAAGAACATTTAAGTTGGGCAAGGGTAGGAGACAAAAAAATGCATCCTACATCATGTGTTTTATGAAACAGTTTTTGGGAATCTTTTGAAGGGAAGGATATTGCATTTTTTCAATTTAATTTTTTTTACTGAGGTACAATAGGAAAATAAAATTTTAAGATATTATAAAGTACAGTGTGATTTTGTATGCATGTCTACTGTGAAAGGAGAGCACCCATTGATTTAAAACATCCATCATCTCCTTTACTATTTCTTTATGAGGACACTTAAGTTCTACTCTCATCAAATTTCATTTATAAAATACAATATTATCAATATACTCACCATGTTATTCTTTAGACCCTCAGATCTTATTCATCTTTTAACTGAAAGTTTTTATCTTTTTACCAACATTCCCTATTTTCCCACCTCTTAGTTCATGGCAACCTCTTTTCTACTCTTTATTTCCATGAGTTCAATTTTTTTTCTAAATTATAAATATAAGTGTTGCTATGCAATATTTGTCTTTTATGTCTGGCGTATTTC
>JAQQAC010004068.1:4166849-4198349 GCA_029783875.1 Phataginus tricuspis
TGCCTGTTGACCATCTGAATTTCTTCTTTGGAGAATTGTCTGTTCATATCCTCTGCCCATTTTTTAATAGGTTATTTGCCTTTTGGGTGTTGAGGCATATGAGTTCTTTATATATTTTGGATGTTAACCCCCTGTCAGATATGGCATTTATGAATATATTCTCCCATTCTGTAGGATGCCTTTTTGTTCTGCTGATAGTGTCCTTTGCTGTACAGAAGCTTTTTAGCATGATGTAGTACCATTTGTTCATTTTTTATTTTGTTTCCCTTGCCCAAGGAGATGCATTCAGGAAGAAGTTGCTCATGTTTATATCCAAGAGATTTTTGCCTATTTTTTCTTCTAAGAGTTTTATAGTTTCATGACTTACATTCAGGTCTTTGATCCATTTTGAGTTTACTTTTGTGTATGGTGTTAGACAATAATCCAGTTTCATTCTCTTGCATGTAGCTGTTTAGTTTTGCCAACACCTGTTGTTGAAGAGGCTGTCATTTCCCCATTGTATATCCATGGCTCCTTTATCATTTATTAATTGACAATACATGCTTGGGTCTATATCTGGGCTCTCTAGTCTGTTCCATTGGTCTGCGGGTCTGTTCTAGTGCCAGTACCAAATTGTCTTGATTACTGTGGCTTTGTAATAGAGCTTGAGGTCAGAGAGCGTAATTCCCCCCACTTTATTCTTCCTTCTCTGGATTGCTTTGGCTATAGACTTGAATCTTTTTTACAGCAAATTACTGACAGATATTAGTACCGTGTCTTGAAGAAGGGGAGCCATTTTTAATTTTGCACAAATTTGCTGCATTTGCTATTGGCTACTCTGTTTTATTAAACACTTTTCTTACATAACACTTACCAGAGTTAGCTGTTTTATTAATTATTCATAAAATTAAAAATATATATATTCTGTCTCTCACACCAGCTCCTGCACTCCCTTTGGGATGGAATTGCCGTCCTGTTCATTGTTGTGCCCTTACGCCCTGCCTTCTCACATGCCCCGCGAGGACATTCAGCACTACCTGATGAGTGACGTGGCTTGGAGCAGGTTGCAGTGCAGCTTTCTGGAGGCTTCACTGGTAGCTCCTGGGGTCTCAGACAAATCTAACTGCCCCCCTGAGCTATACATGTATTGCAGTTGATGTCTGCTGCTAGAGCCACAAGAAAGCAAGTTGATCACAATTTGCTGGTGGGTTATCTAGTTTGTATAACAGAAATGCCAAAGCAGCCACCATCCATGATACTTCATAGCATTTACTGATAAGAAACACTAAAAACACATTGGAGCTTTAAAAGTTTTTTACTTGTTGTTATAAGCACAGTGTGTGCATGGAGCAGAAAGGTTGAGAGGAAGTGCTAGTGAGTATAATAACATGGGCTTTACATCAGTGTATATAGTGTACAGCATTTTGGCAGTTTATTTTTCCTTCCTATTTTACAAGTTTTTCTCTAATATTATAAAATTTCATACTCCTGACAACCTGCCTCTACATAAGCAGCTCTCTGCACTGTGTTCAGAGAAGCAGGGCAGGTTCCCCTGGCAACTGGAGCTGCTTGAAGACTTCTTAATGCTCTGCCCTCTTCGGCTTCACTTTATTTTGGCTATTAATTGGTAAAAAAGAAGAAGAAGAAGAAGAAGAAAATAGAGTAGCCAAATGAAACAAAGCTACTTTTATCATTAGCAATTTTTTGCCTTCAAAAGACTGACTCAACTCTAGAGGTTTCTATCAGTGATCAGATTAGAACATCATCTTAGAGGTTAATAGTCCCAGGCTGAGTTTTGTGTTCTGTTTTTCTTATGGAAGTGTTTTCCCAGCAAAACCCCTCCACACACCTGTATGCATGTGAGAAAGGGAAATGAAGAGCTTGAATTATTGGAACTGTACCAACTTGGAAACCACTTTAAAGGTTTTCACCTCTTCAAAACTATACCTAAATTTTTTCAATACCTTTTCCTTTCTTCTGTTTTGTCCTTGCTAACTACTGTACTATATTTGTTTTGTCTTTTGGAGAAGAGTGGCTCCGCATTTGTTTTCTTACATGAAATTGTTCTAGAGAATCAGCATATGGCAAGAGCCAGACACGCCTGTGTGTGAACCCAGCTCTAACAGTACCAGCTGTGTGAGCCACCCGTGTGCTAAAAATAAATAAATAAAACTAACCAATGAGGTAAATGAGTGCAAAAGGAGGATATTGTGAACACACTTTCAAAAATGTGGAGCACAGAGGCAGTTGTATCTTCAAAGCATGGTATCATAGAAAGGCACATAGGTAATAGAAAGATCGATAGATGGAAAATTCTGTCCTTCCCAGTTATTTTCTTCTAACATACTGTTTATACTTTTCTTCTGACTTGGATGCTACTCAGTTTTTGTGAACTTCAGGCAAAATATCTTGCTTGGCTGTTTTGGTGGTAGCCTAGAATCCCAGTGCCAGGAAGTGAGCCCTCAGACATCTGGAGAAGACTTGTCTGCCATCTTCCTCACAGAGAGGGACCCTCACACACACACAGGTCCCGGCATTCCAATGTTTTGTGAAAGCAGGTGGCATCTTGCAATGAAAGTCTGCAATCAGACTTCAAAGAAATATAAGATTTAATAATTATGTTCAAAGCACCTAAGGTGCCCAGAGTTGAAGGGATACTCTTTGGAAAGGGGATCTTTCCTGGTGTTCTTCATATTACACTGCTCAAAAGGGCTGTGCGTTTCAGGGCTGTGGTAAGACTCTGGTGATCAAATCCCTCTTTGGGGGTCACAGTATCTCTTGGAAGAGGCAGGAACTGTCTTCTACTGTCAGCCACGAATAGAATGACTGTCTCGGTCATGATGGTGCCCAGCTGTGGGCATGGGTGTGCACTGTGGGAAGCAGTGGAGGACCTGCGTTTGTCAGTGAGTCTTAGACAAGGAATCCACTTAGGAAACTCATGTGCCTTGGTTTGGCATCCGGCCTCCAATACCCCACTGGGATTTGGGGTTCTCCCCCACCTCGGGGAGCTTCCCCGCTCTCTTTCAGTCCTCACCTCAGTGGCTGCTGAGTCCTGGCTCTCCTCATCCAGCTGAACTTTTCTTTCCTGCCTTTTCGTCTTGTCCCGTGGTCCCTTTGCCTCACGGTCTCTTTGATCAGGCAGAATCTGACTGCTATCCTTGGACTGGGAGAGTCAGGCGAAGAAATGATGATGACTCAATTTCTCTGTAGGGGTTTAGGTTCTCTGAGGTTTTGTAGAGAAGGCGTGATGATGAGGGGCAGTGAGCAGAACATGATAGTTGCAGAGATTAATGTAAGTAAGAGACGTTGTTATTCCCCTGGAACAACACTGAGACCTGAGTAAGGAGAGTGTTTTGCTACTTTTCAGATAATACCACAAAATGCAGGTAATACCTGCCAGGTGCAGCTTCCGTGTCGTCCCTGTTAGGGGTGACTGGAAGTAACAATGCACAGAAATATTCTATTTCTGTATATTAAGTCATTATTATTTTATTATCTGGTCTTATCCTAATTGATCACCTGGCTACTTTATTGGGATGGGTCATTTCAATAAACAAAAGTACGCCTTTTCTCCTCACCCGTAAAAAGACATGTCCTAAGAACTATGCGTACAATAGTTGTAGGGGTATCATGAATAATGCAGATGCATTCTTGACTAAATAGGCACACCCTTCATTACTACGCAGTCTGAACGGCAACCCAGCGGCTCACCGTCTTGGGCCCCTGGGAAGGCCGCGGAGTCCACCGAGAGGCGGCGGGAGGCTCGTAGGAGTTCCAGCCCAGGGGGCGCGGCGGGGCGCGCCGGTTCCGGGGGGCGGGCGCCTGCGGATCTCCCCGCGCGGGTCCCTGCGCCGCCGCGTCCTCGCCGCCGGCAGCCGGGCTGGGCCGCCGCCTCACGTGGGAGCCGCTGCGGAGGGCGCTCGGCTGGGAAGGCGGCCTCGGCCAGAGCGCGGGGCCGGGGTCCGCGATACGGCGGCGCGGGGCTGCGGGTGCGCTGCGCCTCCGAGGGCCGAGCGGGCCTGGGAACGCGCGGTCCAGCGCCGGCCCCGACGCCCCCCCGGACCACCACGCGCGCCTCCAGAAGCCAGAGGTGAGCTTTGGGCTTTCGAGGAGCCGTTCTTGGGAGCGAGGGCTCTGTGCTCCGGGGCCTCCTGTCCCAGGCGCCCAGAGCGGCAGTCTGGGGACAGTTCCGCCAGGGGACCGAGCCTTGGAAAGGAGGGGAGGGTGGGGGGTGCAGGAGCGGAGAAGAGGAGCGAGCGCCCCCCGCCCCACGCGGCACCCGGCTGCGCGTTTGCCAGCCAGGAGGCGGCGAGAGGTTCGTCCCCACCCCGCCCGGGAACGTGCGGCCGGGGCGGGCATCAGCGGGCCCTGGGCGCCCGGCGGGGAGCGGACAAAGTTTGCCTCACCGGGTCCAGCCGGTTCTCTCGCTCCTGCAGCCCCGCAGGTGCCGCGTTTCCCTGCTCTCCGGCTGCAGCCGCCCGACCATGGAGTCCCCCGTCCAGATCTTCCGCGGGGAGCCGGGCCCCAGCTGCTCCCCGAGCACCTGCCTGCTCCCCAACGCCAGCGGCTGGTTCCCGGGCTGGGCCGAGCCGGAGGGCAACGGCAGCGCGGGCTCCGAAGGCGCGCTGCTGGAGTCCGCGCACATCTCGCCGGCCATCCCGGTCATCATCACGGCCGTCTACTCCGTGGTGTTCGTCGTGGGCTTGGTGGGCAACTCCCTGGTCATGTTCGTGATCATCCGGTGAGCGCGGGGTCCGGGGGCTGCAGTGGAGGTTGCAGGGAGGGAGGATTCGGGCCCATCGCCAGGACGCAAGGTGGGGCGCCGGCCAGGTGGAGGGGACCGTCAGTGCAGGGCTGCGGAGAGTCTCGGCGGGCGGCCTCTTAGAAGAGGTGAGGGATTTCCTGGGAGAGTTTTTGGTGGGATACTGCAAGGCTTCACACAGGGCGAAGAGATTGGCCAGAGCTGTCTTTGAGGATAGAGTGACCCTCTCTCCCCCGCTCCGTCCCCAAACGCACACACACCTCTAGGGACAGGGAGGGTACTAGGTGTGGAACAAGGTCAGGATCTCCTGGAAAGGAAACTAGTCCATTTGCCTGGTCTTTTGTCTCTTTGCGCCAGTTTGGAGCACTTTGTTTTGCTCTTTGCATATATTTAAGATAAAGTTCAGGTCCACCTAACTAACGCACCCAAGATAACTCGGAATTTCCTGTGACTTATCTCAGATAGGTGTTATTATGATTTATGAAGCAAAAGCCAATATACTGTTTAGGGTTGTTGGTATCTATTCTGTTCACGAGTTTTTTTAGTACTGAAATGTCATCTCATTTGTTTAGAATATCAGTGACTTTTGTAAATAAGCTAATTTTTATCCATTATAATAGTATGAGTTGTGGAAGTTTTCAAAAATTGCTTTGCGTTTTTGAGAAGCAAAAGAAAAGAAGTTGATGGTTCTATTTTGTTGCTCTTTTGTGGAATTACATTGACCTTAACTTCCAGTAAAAAATATCCACATATTTGCTAACTTTCTGGTAAGTGAAGTAATTCTTATAGCCTCTTTTAAAAAGAAAACGTTCAACTTTGTTCTGGATGCCCTTTAAGATATATGTGTTTCACTTTGTGGGAGACAAAATGCTTTGGAAATGCACCTTTGGGACTGAATAAGAAACTTACCTTTCTTTAAGAAGTTCCTGTGAAAGAAAGGATGCAAGTCACTCTGTTTAGGGGCACTGAAAGGCTGAAGAACTAATTTCTTTTTTTAAATCCTGACTTCCGTTTTGAAATAGGCCCCTTATTTATGACCATCTTAAAAAACAGTATCTACAGTAGCATGAATCTTTCTCTTGAGAAATCATAATAAAAATGTTCTTTCTTTATTTATTTGGCTTGGGAATGTCAGGTCTTTTATCCTTATTTATGCTCTGGAACTCAATACCATCATTTAAGCCTCCAGATACATATCGGAAAGCTCATTTCATCTACAGTTAGTGTGTGTGTTTTGGTACCTTTGGTTTCATAATTGTTTATTAAATTTTGCAGGAAATCTATCAGTGATGAGTAAAGGCTACAGAAAGGGGGAATATTTTAAAAGGAAATTGTTTTTCCAACTCATACGTAATTTCAGGGATGCTCTCCATCAAAGAAAATTACAGTAACCAAAAGAAAAGACAGCTGTGTTCTAAATTATAATTACAATTTTTAGGAGCTCCTTGGTACAGAGGCCATTTTGTAATAAAACATTGTTACATGAAAAGGGGATGCTAAGGAAAAAAACTCTCTTCTTGCTTAGATCTTATTTAAGTGCCTGAATAAAGCAAATACACGTTATTGCCACTTGGATGAGCACCTGAAGTTTGAGTTTGAGAAGAGCTGCTTAGTTGCTGTACAACTTTTTATAGAGCCCTGCAGACTAGGATTAAAAACAATGACGAATCCTAAATATGTGCAAAGATAACTCCATGGGGAACATTAGACATGTCAGAAAGAAAAATGAATCATTAAGACTTCTAATGGTAAATATATACATTAAATAAAAATTATATATAGCTATATATATAAATATATATAACATATAATTATTTTGCACATATATCCCAAAGATATCCAGGACCAAACTTTGTTAGAAGGGGATAAAATCAGTTAAAAATACAGAAGTTAGGTAGTTCACATCATCTATCCTTCCATTCTCAACTAGTTAGAGATTGTTTGATGATAAAAATGAAAAAAGAAGTTACACTGCCATCCTAGAATGCCAACATACTTAAACAATGGCTCGTTTAAATCTACAGCTAAAAGGATTGAGGAATATTTAGAATGTGCTCAGAATGATAGAAGGTCAAAGAATTAAAAAAAACCTGAAAGAAAAGTTGGTGGACTTGGATTTATTTTGCTCAGGAAAAGAAAGGCCTGAAGATTCGAGAGAGGATGAAATCCAGTGGACCATGGCATTCCCATCAGGACTGAGACCCGAACCCGAACTGGAGTGTGGAGTTCAGGTGTAGCTTTGATCATTGATCTTGAGGGCTGAGTAACATTGCTTGAAAAGATGGAAGGTCCCTTTTGAGGAGGACACTTTTAAAATTTATACATGCAAAAGGGTCCTTGGTTCAGTCATCTAGGAAAGCATTCTAGAGATAGAATTTAGATGCTTGGATGGTGGGACATGTACAGGTATGGGATGGCCATTCAGACCTGGGGAGAAAGTTAGGATTGCAGAAAGAGCTTTGATATTTTTAGACCTGCCTTACAAATAGCTTTTTTCTACCTTGGGCACCTGAAATGCTACCCAGTATCTTCAGAAGATATTTAAAGTTTCTTGGGTTCATCATTTAATGTGTATCAACTGCCATAATTGCCTAATATCAGGGCACATTAAACTTTTCATTGTGAAAATCTTGAAATTTAAACATTCCAGCCTTGCCTCTCACCAGGCTTTGGGGTTTGTGATCCTGGAGTGGGAAGTTCTTACTTCAGTCCTGGATCCGTGTCTTTGGGTCCCACTAGCACCTTCGGTGTACCCATGGGTGTGGCACTCAGGCCCCGAGCCCTGTGCTCTCGACACCTCTTCCTGTAAAGGGCCCCTGCAGTGACTGCAGTGATGCCCACAGCCTGGGACCTTTCCAGCAGCCCCACCACTGAGTTCTACACACCCATTCTTCTGCTCTTACCATGACTTTCCACACATGGCTGTCTCCTCCCTTAGCAAGGCTGGGGAAGCTGCTTACTTCATGTGAATTGTTTTATTTAATCTCCACAACCCTATTGGGTATATCAACATACCCATTCAACAGATGACAAAATGAAACCAAAGTGAAATTAAATAAATTGATGAAGGTCACCCTTGTTAACTTGTGGAGCCAGAATGACCCCAGCAGCTTGACCCCAAATCCTGTGCTTTGACCCACCCTTCTATTCATTTTCTACTACACCACATCTGCCAACATCTGGATTCTTTCTTACTGGGGCTTCATTTCTCCCAGACTAGCTCTTTTCCTATTTCAGCCTCTCTTGATGATACGCTCAACTGCCTCGCCTTCTTGTCCTTCTGCCGCTGTCTTCCACCAAATCTTGACTCTGGATCAAGCCAGTAACCTATCTTCCTTGTTCCTATATCCAACTAACTGATTCAGCTATTTGGATGTCGCTGAATAAACTCAGTTTCATCTTTGTAAAGGCAAAGTCAGTGTCTTCAGGTATTTCTGACCAGTTCTGCCTTGCTTTTCTTGTTTCCTATTTTTCAGAATGAGCTAATTCCTTTTCCCATTTCCATAAATCAGTAAACCCTAATTTCATCAGGGCTAATCCCCAAGCCCTGTACCTGGCCATGTTCCACTCAGGGTCCGGGAAGATCTTTCCCTGTAGCTCCCTGTGGCAGTGGAGTCAGTCCAGCTCCCTGGAGCACTCCTTCCCACAGGGGGGCAGCCCGCCTCTCCTTGTGCCCATCTCGGTGGCAGGCTTTCCTTCTTCCTGCTCCTGGGTCTTGAATCTCATCACCTCCTGCTTTCCTGGGGTCTTTGCTGTGTCCGTTATCTCCTTTCTGCTCTATCTGTGATCTCTCCCTCTCCACTGCTTTTTTCCCTTAAGCTCCTGGGCATACTGAAGTATTTCTCATCTTATAAATGATCAGTATCCATGAACCTCCCCCTTTTCTGAGTTCCTGTAGCTAATTCTTTTCATCCTCCTGTCTGTTGTGGGTAAGCTTCTGTGAGGGCAGTCCCTCCTCTCCATCTCTTGTCCTCCACCCACTTCCCGGCTCAGTGCGCTTGGTTCCCTCCCTGCCCCTGCTGCACCTGCTGTAGTGCCTCCTCCCCCACCCCACCCCGGCGGTATTCGTTCTAGGCTGTCTGTCGCCTGCCTTCTGTGGAGGTGTGGCATGCTTGGCCAGTCTCAGGTCCCTCGCTTTCTCCAACAGCAGCCTGTCCTTACTTCCTTCTGCATCCCCTCGGTTTCACTTTGGTCTTCATCAGTGACTCCTCTTCTTTGGATGTTTCTTAAATGGTCATATTTTCCAGAGCCTCGTTGGCTGTCTTAGGCCCTCACTTGGCATATTCTCTGAGTTCATCAGGGTTCAACCAGAGGAGCAGAATCAGCAGGAAATGTACATGTTTAGAGATCTGTTATGAGGAATTGGCTTACGTGGTGTGGGGCTGGCAAGGAGAGTCTGAAGCCCTTAGGGCAGGGATTAGGAAAGGCAGGCTGCCTGTGCAGGTGGAATATCTTCTTTCTCAGGGAGATCTCAGCTCTATTCTTTCAGTTGATGGGACCAGGCCCACTCAGATTACCTCGGGGAGCCTCCCTGTTTAAAGTCAACTGAGTAAGAACTCAACCACATCTACAGAACACTTTTGCAGTGGCACCTGGATGAATGCTGGATTATTTGGGGGCTGCTGCTTGGCCAGGGCGACCCATCAGACTGACCAACACACTCTCAATGGTGTCATCCATTCTTGTGGCCATACCTGTCAGGGCCGGTCGCCCCAGTGCTAAATCCAGGCCTCTGTCTCCCAGTTACTCATGCCCAGCTGACTTGCTGGCCTCCTTCCTTCTGGATGGCTCCATGTGACTATCTCCTTGGTGCCTCGGGTTCCTGGAGAATCTGCCTGTTACTAGTTTCCTAGGGCTGCCATAACAAAGGACCACACACAGGGTGGTTTGAATTTATTTTCAACAGAAACTTATTCTCTTATATGCATGGAGGCTCAAGTCTAAGATCACGGTGTGGGCAGGGCTGGGTCCTTCTTCTGAGTCCTCTCTCCTGGGCTTTCAGAGGCCATCTTCTCCCTGGAGATATGTTCTCTTTTGCTTAAAGAAAAGCTTTACTCTTGTAAAGGTATGTTTCTTTTAAATTAAATGTAAGGATAAACAAGGAAATTTTATTAGGAAAAAAATAACACACATAAAAATGATTTGGTCCTTGGGCTTAAATTTGCCTTTTCCTTTTCTCATTAGTTTTCATGAATTTGTTGCTACTACAATAAAGACCTCTGGGGATCAGTCTTCTACTGACCTGGCCCCGGGAGTAGAAGACTTTTGCTTCCCTAAGTCAGCGTGGTCAGTGTTGAAATTTTCTAAAAGTGGCAACTTTATAAGGAGCTTAGAAAAAAAACAGAACAATAAAATCACTAGGGAAATGCTTTGATTTCTTGGACGCAGTTTCTTCTCGAAAGACAGCCAACCCACTCAACCCTGCTGGGCATGGAGGTTGTTCCTCATAAAGGTACCTGTTTTTTGCTCATAAATACGGCGACAGAGCATTTCTTTTCCAAGTCACTGACCGATGTCAGTGTTCCATGTCCTCCACCCCCTGCCCCAGCTCAAGGCCATCTTAGGAACACACTGAGTGACTTGGGTCATCTCCGAGTCAGTCTGGGCCCCATGGTTGAACTTGTGAACTTGTGCCAGTACCACCTGAGCTGTGTGGCTGTCACCAAATTGGGGAATAATGGAAAAGGATGGGGTGACCCAATCAGAGTGTTTGCCGTGGTGTTGCCTCTCTTCCTTCCCAGGCGTCTTACTACTCATGTACTGGTTATAATCATCACAGTTGGGTGTACACACATGTCCATATTCTCTCAAATGTCAAAATAGCCTCACTTACATAATATCCCCAAACTCTTCCCAGAGAGGCAGTAAAGAAAAGGCAGAGGTATATTGGTATAATATGCCATGTGCTGCTCTACATCTATCAGTCTTACCTGAGCTTTGATTGAAAAAAATGTGTTCTAATATATCCTGAATGCTTTCTTGGAATCAACATTAATCATTTCCTTTAAAGCAAGCATAGCAAAAATTACTTCAGAAATTGTTCAAAAAGAGCCTATTTTGTGTTTCTAAGAGTAATCTTAAAAGAGAGAATTGGTCTCATTGCAACTGTTTATATGGATTAGCTAAATGGGATTATTTTCTTCCCTGGAGGACATGTGATTGCAGAGGAAGGGGAAATCCTCAGGGAACTGTTTCAGAGATCAGAGACTACCCAGCTTCCCCGCCCCTCCCCCACCCACCAAGAAAAGAGAAAGAGAAAAATGGCCAATTTGGTGATCGGGTATAGGGCTCTTAAACCGTAACAGATCTAGGCAAAGTTGTAGTCTTCAGAATCACTTCTTGATTATGTTGACTTTATAAGACTTTACAGTTGTTCCTGATGTCTGTCCCAGAGTGAGTGTTAGGAGGAATGTATTCCTGTCTGGGAGACGGTGGCTTCCCCCAGCGGTCATTCAGCAGCATCTCCTGGGCAGCAGTATCTCTGTGTGACCTGTGCAGCTGGCCCCTGTTCCCCCCCAATTACCCTGTAGATGCCCCTAATTGTTGTTGCCCCCGGGAGGCGCTGTGCTCATCCCAAACCTATTGCCGTGTGGCTGCTGGACAGTTTCCTTCCTGAGGTTTGCCTTACGTGGTTTCAGTGGCTTAGAGCTGCATTGACAAGAGATGGTTTCAGACTACCATTTATTTATTCCTCAACAGAAAACCAGGTAATAGTTTTGTTGTTGTTTCTTTCTTTGGAGGGATTGCTGGCTTATGTTTTAGATAAGGAAGACTTATTGTAAGAAGAATGGATTTTAGGAGTGGGAATAATATTGTAAAAGCCATGTGTGTGTGTGTGTGCATGCATTTTAAATGCTATTCTCTCCACTAGCCAAGCAAATCAGAACTTAAGATGAGAAAAACATAAAAGGTGGACGCATTGAGAGATCCCAAAGGAACTGGTCTGAAGGTGGGCAGGGAAACCTTCAGATTAAGAATGGATAGAGTTATGAGTGTTTAGAGATCAGTGATAACAACAGGAATGATTTTCTGAGTTCCTGTTGGGTATTAACTCATTTCTCTTCACAGCAGAACTCCAAACTTTCTCTGCCTTACTCTGTTGCTTTCCCGCTAGTGAGGGGTCATGTCCTTCTGATAGAGAGCAGAGCAGGAGGGTGACCATGTCTCCTTTATGCTGGCTCCCTCTGGCTTACCTTAGTTTGGTCAGCTTCTGTATAAAATGGAAAAATGATTTAAGATATCTATATACTTCTAGGTTTCCAGATAACTGTACCCCAGGAAATAACCCGTCAGTCGTTTGAGATTTGTAGTTTTCTACCTGGTGTGGTTGTGCGTGATAAAGGCTCTCCCTGCGTGCCCAGCTGAATACACTAGAGCGTGGCAGTCGGGGGTGGGAGGGGTGACTGCGAGGAGGGGGAGCAGTCCATGGGGCAGCGGCTGTTGCAGTGAGATCCCTACTCTGCGTTCCTCTTCTTCCGCTCACCCCCCACTGCCCTGCATGCACAGCCTGTCTGGGGCACCTTGCGATGCTTGCCGGCCCTTCTGGCCTACATTACCACCAGAAGGGCAGCTGCAGTTGTGACCAGTGTGGGACTCAAACCACTCTCCTCTCCTCCTCTGTTCTCTTTATAGCTTCTGCTCTTGGCGTGTGGGAGAGTAATTCTGGGGAACTGAAGGGGCCTGACCCCTTATGTGACTATGACCCCTTTAGAATACTATAGGCTTAGGCAACATCAGTGTCAGGTCATTGCAGAAGCAATGACTGAAGTTCCCTTCTTTTTAAAAAGTTAACAAACTATACCCCCCACCCCCTTAAATACTCCAAAAGAATAGTATAGCTAATTAGTTTAATTGAGAGGCACTGAAAGTATCTGGAGAATTTAATGGAAGTAAACTCATGTTTTCAAATAAGTTCTTCTGAGATTTCACATCAGTGCAGGAATCCTTTCTGATTGTTTCAAACATAAAATCAAAAATGTCACCTGGAAAACATGCTCCAGAAAACAATTAAGTCACGCTTATTGGCAGTGCAGAGAAAAGTGCCAAAGCTCGTCACCCTCTAAAAAGGACTGCCTTCTTCCAGGAGCTGCAGAACTTCCCTCCGGCTGACACGGAGTTTGGGGGTCTCAGACTCCCAGTGCCGTTCCTGTGTAAGACAGCAGCCAGCTTCCCGTGGGGCAGGAGCATGGGATCCACTCAGTAGTTCGCCTGAACAAACAGCGCTTCTGCTGTACACAGGTATTTGCTGCATTAGAGTCTAGTCAGGGGGATGGCCACCTGGTAGTTGGTCTTTTCCGTTCTGCTGTGTGTAGTTTGGGGCTACCGAGAAGGCTCAGATGTGAGTTCCCACTGTCGCGCTAATTTGTGGTTTCAGGTAAGCCACTTACTTCCTCTTCACTCAGTTTCTTCACCAGAATAATGGATATTGCTGTGGAAAATCGTAACACCATAATGTACATGGTGGCATTTGTCCATTGAGGGGCAGTGTATGAATGTTATAAATTAGTCTTCTTTTCTGGACCTTGCTTCATGTCCTCATGTCAAATGTTTTCTCCCTTCATGAGGCATATTTAACCACATGTATCAGAGTGGTTTTCAATCTTTAGCTGCTGGAAGAAGGAGAATTCACAGAAATCACATTATTTCTCTGATAAAATTTCTGCCTTCTTAAGAAGGGTGGAAATGTCAGTGCTGAATTCCATTGCTTATTAGGTCTGGACTCTGAGAACCCCTGCTCATCTTCTCTTAAGACTGCTTCCTCTTCAGAAAAATGTGGGGGCACTGGTTATCTTACAGGATTGTAATAGGGGTGATTCGGACTGTGGTAGATAATTATTAATAATGGTAATGATAGTAATAACAGCAGCCACGGCAGGAATGAGGATAGTGAGGGCTGGCATCCATTGGCCTGTGCTAAGTGACCTGACTCATTGTCTCATTCAATCATCACAACTTTGTCAGATAATAGGAAGTTCCTGAAAGAGTGTCTGTCACATACAAAGCCCTTAAAGAATGCTTAACATAGTTTTTCTTCCTGGTGTCAAGGTCCTCTGTGGCCAGACACCCCTTTTCCCGTCCCCGCCCACCTCCCATTACCCCCCACACAGGACCCCTGACCTCTGAATAGGACTCTCGCCATCAAGCCTCTCTTCTGTGCAAATCCTTCCCAAAGAGTCTCTGTCCAGATTCTCTCTGTAAAATATGTCCTGATCGCTTCACGACTCACCGATCTTTCCCTCATCCTCATTTCTCTAGTTCACACTATACTTTTTGTCTCAGATAGTGTAAGAGACCCTAGAGGCAGAGTCCGCATGTTGAATTTTTTCCCAGTCACCCTCCATGTCTAGTGTATTGCTGTGCACGGAGCAGGCATTTAGAGTGTGTTGAAATGAGGGGACGATGAAGACTGACGAGGGAGCCTGAGCATGACTGGAGAGAGAAGAGCAGGGCGTATGTCAGCAGGGGGACAGCTGCTAAGAGCTGAAAGTAACGGAAGTCAGTAAATAAAATGTGTTTGTGTTTAAGGATATAGGGTGTTTAGCCATCAAAATTCTGGGCTAATTAGAAATCATAAATTTATATTTGTGTCATAAAACTAGAAAGGAGCTCCTGATTAAAGAAGAGCCATTTAAATTAAAAAAAATAAAAAAAGAAAGAAAACTTGGGCAGGGCACCTCAATAGCCAGGGGTGCTGACCCAAGAATGATCACTTCCACCTGCATGTTGTCCGAGCACAGCGGCCCGTGGGGAGGACAAGGAGCCGCGAGGCTGCTGTGCTGCTAGGTCAGTGTTCCTCCCGCTGGCATATGCCAGGTCTCCCTGAAATCCTGCCGGTGACGCTGGTTCCTGATAGTTCAGTAGATAACTTTGTTCCCATTTCTACTCTGCCAAGCATGTATGGCTGCCAGCTGAGAGGGCTCCCCTCAATTCTCTGTAAAGAGAACTGTGCTACGAAGGTCTTAAGTTAACGTGTGATGGGGAGCATCTCTAACCCCGGAGACGCCCTCCGCCACATTACCAGGTGATGACCTTCCTCGCGGCTGGCACCCTGAGGTCCCTGCTCACCTGTTCCCCTGGCTGCTCTGCGCATCCTGCCTGGTACAGCACACCACTGTTCCCAGACTGATGACAGTGACAGCTTCGTGAGGGCAGCCCACAGACTCTGCTCATTTAGTGCCGTGTGCTCCTGCAGTGTGTACACTAAAAAGCGCCACTACTCGCTGCCAGCCCAGCTCCAGCTTCTCTGCAAAAGCCAAACTGCCCACCCAGGTGGTACCATGTTCCTTGAGGTACTTGTAAATTTTTGTTAAGTAGTGGATGAAATGGAAGATAATTTCCTATCTTACTGTAGTGAGAAAGCTCACTTACTTGTTCTTCTCACCGGTGGATGTACAGTGACTGTGAAGACTAATTACTCTTTTGTTTTGGTTAAATACAAGCATTATCTGGGCTCTCACCAGGCCGCCGTTGAGGGGGAAGGCCTTGAAATCAGTTGTGCACAGGACCCAGTCCAGTGTAGTACATAGAAGACCGGCAGTAGATACTTGTTGGATTCACAGTTTATTCATTCCTTTGAATTAAACCCGTTTAGTTCTCCCTTTCCGTATGTGGGCCTTGCCCCGCGCCCCTTCCCAATCCACCTCCTGAGCTCCTGCCTTTTCTGACCCTACAAAAATCACTTTACTCACCAGAGTCTAACTATCTTAAACTATATTAGGGAGAAGACATTAACCCCCTGGGTAAACACAAAGAGAAGTTGTGAAAATCAAATGAGGTATGTGGAAGTCAAAATACTTGACTTTGTAATTTGTAACATGCTGGGAGAGGTAAGAATGCACGGCTGGGATCAAACCCTGTGGATTTGAATTCCTTCAATGCCTTTTATGACTTATCACCTGAGAAATGAGCGTGACTCCTGATTCTCAGTGGCTTCCTCTATAGAATAGACCAGGGATGCGATGCCTACCATGTAGGGCTGCTGGAAGGATTAACTGGACAAAGCATGTGGAACAGCAGAGTATCCCACAGGGATCATTTTGAGATAAATGATCATTACGATTATTGTCATTAACATGAACCACCTCCCGGCAGGTGGTGATGCCATGACATGGCCTGTTGGCTGATGCAGGCATCTCTCTAGGTCACTGATGGGGACCCCCAGCCCTTGGGGATGGTAACAGCAGCAGTTCCCACATGAACGATCTGGCCATAGCTTGTTCCTTTGCGAGCAAGGACTTTCACTCTAATTTGTATGATTAAAATTAGTGTAAACTGTAGACATTATTGTTATAGGTGTTTGTCATATTCAGAGATCTGATGGCAGGATTTCAGTTCTTCAAAAGTTCAAGTTTTAGGCAATTTCCTACATCGGTTTGTTAAAAGTATTTTTGAAAAACTAAGAACAAGTTATTACTCAACATCTTATGATTACTTAAAGATGTATATGATATTTTACTATAACTCATGAGTCATTCCATTCATGTTCTTACGGTGTGTAGGTCCCAGGCTTCAGGTTTACTACTGTCTTTATTATTCAAGCCAAACTGGGTAAATAAGACCATAGATGTTAACTAGAAATTATGTTCCTCTTTGCTTCTTGTGGCAGCTGGTAGATCCGCCCACATGAGAGGAGGAAGAGGCATGTGAAATAGATGCAGCACATTCTTTGGATTGGGCGCAGTCCATTCATTATGTTGGGAACTGCCCTTTTCAAACATAAAACCGTATTTTTAAGAAGACAAAATTTGAACAGGTAGCATTTCAGTCTCACTCATTAGAACGTTTGTCTGTCTCAGGAATTTGCTTTTTATCCATGCCTTTAAAAAGCCTATACTCTGACCATTGGCCATACAATTTAATCACTTTCTAAAACTTAGAGGCCATTTAATATTTGAGTAAAAACTGCAAAGACAAAACGTATTTTAAAATAGGCTCCTCACTCTCTGGATTAAAGCACTGTTTGGTTGACAGAATGTCAAAATGGGAATGGACAGATGTTTACTCTGGTTCCGGTCTTTACGATGCCTTCTTTGAGCGCACAAATCCGTTTCCTAACATGAAGAGAAGACAGCAGGGAAAGTGAAGCGTGACCCTGTGTGTCAGATATTTAGAGTTAGATCATCCGCTGCCTTTACCTCATGTATTGCCAGTTCAGGTTTATCAGCCTTATTGACCAGTAGGTAAAACTCAGAAAAATCATACACTGCATTCAAACCCAAGACAGTCTGGCTCCACACTGGACCACAAAAGCTGTCCTGTCACTACATGCGAAAAGAAGTTTCTCATGTGGAAATTTATGTATTGAACGACGCTGTCACAATGATCAATAAACACCACTGATGTTGATTTTATAGACAAAGCGGAAGTCGTTCTCCATAAGAAAACTCCTTCTATATGACTGTTCGCGAAAGTCAAAAGCCATAACATTAAGAAGCCTGACTCCCTGAAGATACCTGGGGCATAGCTGAATTAATTGTGATAAGGTCTACAAATCTGAAGTCGAGAGTAATTACCATTTGGATTTTCCCACCATATCTGAGCATTTGGTCTCGGAAAACCTGCTGATACTGTTTGGAATACTTCATGCCCTATGGATCCCCAAGGAAGCATTCTCTCAGTAAAGTAATCCTCTGAATTCACTTCTAGTTGGAAATAGAATTGTTCTAAACTTCCTGTTACATTAGAAAGAATAATTTAGGCTTACACACAAACTTTCTGACCTGTTTTGAAAATTACTGTCCCTTTAGTCGGAAGATGAAAAAAATTATGTGCTTAAAAATTCTTTGAAGACCAGAGGACAGAAAAACAGAATTAGTTCTCCCCTACTCTCCCAGGTTACCTTTAGTTCTGCCACATGCAAAAGGGAAGACCTCAGCCTGCTTTATTTACATAGTACATTTAAAGTGGAAAGCTTGTAGCACACCGGCAAACAAAAATCAAGAATCTTAGTTGTGTTTTAGCCATCAAAACCGAATGTACTTTAACAATTATAACCATCTTGCATTTTTAAGACATTATAATTACAATGACTGATTTCTCAAAGTAACCCTGAGGAAAAGTTGAGTATGTTTGATCTTTATTTTACACAGTGAAAGAAAAAAATTAAGTATTCGTTTAAATGCTTCAAGCCAAGCAACTCTGGGTAGGATTAAAATGAAATGTCAATAGCAAAATAAAAACCTGTATTATAGGCAAGTCTGTGGGGACGATCTGTGTATGTATTCATTTATTTATCTACTGATACTATTTTCTTTACCTTTTTAAAATTTGTATTTTGAACAAAGCGCTAAAATAAAAGCTAAATAAAGCCTGAGATCTTTGCCCATTTTTTGCTACTAACCCTTAAGTCTTTTACGTATTAGACACTCAAAAAATATGTAAAGAATAAGTGACTAAAAAACAAATTCAATCATCCAAAGGCTATTGTCACACATTTACCTCATGGGTTTGACATGAAGATGGAAGAAATGATCTTGTTTCTTATCTTTTAGCTACACAAAGATGAAGACTGCAACCAACATTTACATATTTAACCTGGCTTTGGCAGATGCCTTAGTTACAACCACCATGCCCTTTCAGAGCACCGTCTATCTCATGAATTCTTGGCCGTTTGGAGACGTGCTCTGCAAGATAGTCATTTCCATTGACTACTATAACATGTTCACCAGCATATTCACCTTGACAATGATGAGTGTGGACCGATACATCGCCGTGTGCCACCCTGTCAAGGCTTTAGACTTTCGCACACCCTTGAAGGCAAAGATCATCAATATCTGTATCTGGCTCCTGTCTTCGTCTGTTGGCATTTCTGCCATAGTCCTCGGAGGAACCAAAGTCAGAGAAGGTAAGGGCAATCGTTTTCATTTTGCTGTTTAAAATTAACTTCTAATTATACAAACTCTTAATTTGGGAGTGAGTAGGACACACATCTTGGGGAAAAACCAAAAGCCAATGGAAATATAATGCCTAAATCCATGAACGATGAGACTTAAATCAATTTTGTGTTCCTTTGCACATCTCAACACAGGATGGGATAATGACATTACCCAAATGCAGACCCCCAACCTGTTTGCTCTTCTGGAAGTGCATACCAGAGTCTGCAGGGTTGCGGATGAGGTACAGAACCTGGGCTTGTGGATTTTATAGTACAGTTAATTCCATTGCATCCTGGCAATTGTAAGATGCATCTCCTTATAATTCGCCCTAAAAGGGGCCCTAAATCATTAGAGACATATGCTGGCTCCCTAGTCGTTTTTCCTTAGGGGTTGATCTCCATGTCACTGTCATAACAACTTCATTTTGTAGGCCATTTGAAATTGAGTTTGTGGATGGTAGTGCAGAGGAGCAAAACCATTAGCTTTTGGACATATTAGTTCTTACCCCATGCAAACAGGATACTTGATGTTTTCCCAGTTATTCTGGGACAGTGCTTCTCACCCTGGGCTGCATGTTGGAATCACGCAGGTACTTTAGAAAGTACTGCCACCTGGGTCCCATCCCTGAAGGGTTGAGATACTCTATGAGCATCAAGGTTTGCAAGATTACCCCCAGGCTACTCAGCTCTGCCACCAAGATGACAGCTGCTGTTCTAGGAGTTTTGATTTACTAGTATAAGGTAAAGCTGTTCAAATACCTGTGGTCTTAATAGAAATTCATTGTGGGAAGAGCAGAATGATCACTTTGGACTTTGTAAATACTATTGATTGCCTTAGCAGTTGTCTAAATGTTACAGTTTATCAGGGAGGTTCGTGACACCCCTGAGTGCTTATAATGGGATATATGTAGTAGGGACTTCCCAGGTCATAGTGAAAGGGCAGGTGCTGAAATCATAGCTTACCTTGCATGGTACACATTTTTTAATGAAACATAATCTTTTTCCTCAAACTGTGTAATGAATTCGCAGCATAGCCACTGCAGGTGTTAAGCTGTAATACTTGGTAAATTTTAAGAAATGCCAAACTTTATCAGAGAAGCATTTTAAAATATGATTAATTACACACAGGATTTTGTTTCTCCATGCATACAAGTGGAGATAAAATTGCAAGGAACTCATCTGAATCTTAGGTATTGATACATAATAACTCGATTCAAGAAGAGATCCTGCATATACACTGTGAGTAAAGACAAATGTGCCAAATAATAAAAAAGACGGATGACTTTTCCCGGGGCAAATGGAAAGCTGATTTTTATACTTCATGTTATATTTGTACACTTAACCACTCACCCCTGTAATCATTGTCAGAAAATAACACCCTGCCAGAGATGGATTTCAGCTGGATTTTTAAAAGAGGAAATGAAGATAGATGTGGGCTTTCTAGGAAGGAGCTGCTGGAGATGAATGTGCACAGATGGAATGAAAGAAAAGATCCACCCATGTCAGCAAATTAGTGTGTGGAGCAGACAAAGGAGAAAATGGGAGAGAACTGAAGTAGTCTTGTAGGGGCACTCCATTCTTTCCTTGTGTCTTTTATCTTCTAAAGCAGATTTTGTTTAAGTGATGGAAGATTGTCCCAGAGTGTCCAGTGCACTCATTTTGAAGTGTTGCGTCACCCTGCATGTGAACACTCTGATGACCAAGAGGCATATTTCAGACAATCTTGCACTGTCTCAAGAGTGGAATGGCATTGGTAGGTCACAGTATCATGTCTGTGGAGGACCCTCACTGAAAGGAATCGGGCGTCAGCTGCATTAGAACATCTCCACCTGGACGAGACATCTCAGCTAATGGTTCAGAGGGTAGAGTATTTCTTTTTGTTTAAGAGCACAGATTCTGGAAGCAAAGTGCCTGGAATTGAATCCCGATCTCACCATTTATGGGCAGTGTCATTTTGGCAACATTACTGAGACTGCTGTGCCTCAACTTCCTCATCTGTGAAACAGGGGTCATCATAGTGCCTACATCCTTGGGTGCTTTCCAGGTCTAGTGAGTCCAGGCATAGAAGACTGGGAAAGCAGTGCCTGCTGTCAGTAAGCACTCCCTCACTGTTGGCTGGCATCATCATCTGACATAATGATTTTAACAGGTCCTGCCTGTTGCTGGTGTTTACCACCATCTATGGGGCATGTGTTCAATTCCAGGGGTTCTGTGTACAGTACGATGTTCACTTACGGGCATAAGATGTTCAGTATAACATTTTACATATTATACATGTGGGTACTATTTATTTTGGAAATGTATAGTCTGCCTATTGCTGTTATTATAACAGCTAAGTTATTGTGATATCTACCAGAAGAAACAGAATTATTAACAAAAAGAATACACACAAGGAAAAGCATTTAGTTCAGATATTAGAACTAACTATAATTATGATAGCCATGAGACATTGGAACATGTCAAAAAAAGTTAAGACTTTCTAATATTAGTATAAAAGGAAAAGAAAGACTACTTTAAAAAAACACTTTATTGAGTTATTATTGGCATGTAAAAAGTATGCATATTTAAGTAAACATTTGTTTGGGATATGTACATACCTGTGAAACCATTGCTGCCTCAAGACAGTACACATTTCTGTCACCTCTCAAAGTTTCATTTAGCATAACATCCACCAGGTCCATCCATGTTGTCACAAATGGCAGAATTTCTTTCTTAAGGCTGAATGATTGTCCATTGTATGTACCTGCACACACACAGACACACGCATAGACTCACATACACACATATACCTACATGTGTGTATGTAGGTATATGTATACCACATTTTCTATATCCATTCATCTATTGATAGACATTTAGGTTGTTTCCATTCTTGACTATTGTGAATAATGTTACAGTGAACATGGGAGGGCAGGTGTCTTTTGAGATCTTGATTTTAGTTCCTTTGGATAAATACCACAAATACCCATGATTTCAGTTCCTTTGGCATTGCTGGATCATATGGTAGTTCTATTTTTCATTTTGTGGGGAACCTCTGTACTGTTTTCCATCATCTGTACTGGTTTACAGTCCCACCAACAGTGCACAGAGTTCCATTTTGTCCGTTGTGCTGCTGACACTTATAATTTTTTTTTTAGTATCAGTAACCCTAACAGGAGTGGGGTGATATCTCATTGTGGTTTTGATTTGCATTTTCCTTCTGATTAGTGATGTTGATTGCCTTTTCATATACTTGTTTATAATTTGTATGTCTTCTTTGGAGAAATGCCTATTCAGGTCCTTTGCCCATTTTTTAATTATGTTATTATTTTTATGCTGTTGAGTTGAGTTCCTTATGTATTTTAGATATTAATCCCTTATAAGATATATGATTTGCAAATATTTTCTCCCTTTCTGCAAGTTGCCTTTTCATTTTGTTGGTTGTATCCTTTGCTATGTGGAAGCTTTTTAATTAGGATTAGCTTTTTAATTAGATTAGGTGTAATCTCACTTTTTTATATTTGTTTTTGTTACTTGTGCTTTTGGTGTCCCCAAAATACTGCTGCAAAACCAATATTAAGGAACTTTTCCCCTGTGTTTTCTTCCAGAAGTTATCTGATTTCAGGTTTTATGCTTCAATCTTTAATCAATTTTAAGTTGATTTTTGAGTGTGGTGTAAGATATGGGTCCAGTTTCATTTCTTTGCATGTGAATATACAATTTTCTCACCACTGCTTATTGAAGAGACTGTTCTTCCCCATTTTGTATTTTTGGCATCCTTATTGAGGATTACATGACCATATATCTGTGGGTTTACTTCTGGGTTCTCTATTCCATTCATTTTGAAATATGTATCTGTTTTTAATGCCAGCACCATACTGTTTTGATTATTATAGCTTTGTAATATAATTTGAAAGCCTGAAGTGTGACATGTCCAGCTTTGTTCTTCTTGCTCAAGATTGCTTTGGCTATTTGCCATATTTTGTGGTTCCATCTGAACTTTAGGTTTGGTTTTTCTATTGCTATGAGAAATTCCATTGGGTGTTGACAGGGGTTGCTTTGAATTTGTAGATTGTTTTGTGTGTATGGACATTTTAACAATATTAATTCTTCCAATCCATGAGCACAGTATATCTTTCCATTTATTTGTGTCTTTTTCAATTTTTTCATTGGTGATACTTACTGTTGCAAAGATCTTTCACCTCTTTGGTTAAATTTATTCTTAAGTATTTTATTCTTCTTGATGCTCTGATGACTGGGCTTGTTTTCTTTATTTTTTTTCAGATAGCTTATTATTAGTGTATAGAAACATGAATTCCCTGGGTTTTGTTTTGTGTGTTGATCTTCAGTCCTAAAACTTTACTGAATTTGTTTATTAATTCTAACAGTTTTTTGGTGGAATTCTTAGGGTTTTCTATATATAAGGTTATGTGATCTGCATATGATTTTACTTCTTTCATTCTTTCTGATTTGGATGCTTGTTTCTTTTCTTGCCTAATTGCTTGCTAGTAGTACTTCTAGAACTCCGATGACTATAAGTAATAAAGATGAGCAATGTCATCTTGTTCCTGATTTTAGAGGAAAGCTTCCAACTTTTCACACTTGAGTATGATGTTAGCTGTGGGCTTGTCATATATGACCTTTACTATGTTGAGGTACATTCCTTCTGTACCTACTATGTTGAGAATTTTTATCATGAATGGAAGTTGAATTGTGTCAATGATTTTTCTGCATCTATTGAGATACTTATTTTTATCTTTCATTCTTTAATGTGGCATATCACATTGATTTGTGTATGTTGAGCCATACTTGCATCCAAGAGATAAATCCTCATTGGTTATGGTGTGTGATACTTTTAATGTGCTGGTGAATTTGGTTTGCTAGTATTTTATAAGATTTTTGCATCGATGTTCATCAGAGACATTGGCCTATAGTTTTATTTTCTTGTGGTGTCCTTATTTGGCTCTGGTATCAGGGTAATGCTGCCTTGTAAAATGAGAGGAAATGTTTCTTCCTCTTCAGATTTTTGGAAGAGCTTGAGATGGATTGATATTCTTTAAATACTTGTAGTATTCACAAATGAATCCATCGAGCACTTGGCTTTTCTTTGTTAGGTTTTTTATTTAGTCTTGATCTCCTTATTGTTATTGGTTTGTTCAGATTTTCTGCTTCTTCATGAGTCGGTCTGTTAAACTTTATGTTTCCAGGAATTTGTCCATTTCTTCTAGGTTATCCAATCTGCTGACATAATTGTTTATAGTAATAGTGTCTTATGATCTTTTGTATTTCTGTATCAGTTATAGTTTTTTATGTTTCCTCTTTCTATATAATTTTATTTATATAATTTATATTTTTTCTTAGTTTACTAAGAATTTGTTAATTTTGTTCATCTTTTTTAAAAAACAACTTTTTTATTTCATTATTTTTGCTCTATTCTTTATTATTTACTTCCTTCTACTAACTTTAGGCTTTGTTCTTCTTTTTCTCGTTCCTTAATAAATAAGGAACTAGATATTCCTTATATATCTACTTAGGATTTTTATGCAATCTTTTCTTTTTCTTAATGTAGGTGTTTATCACTATAAACTTCCCTCTTACAACTGCTTTTGCTACATCTCATCAGTTCTGGCATGTTGTGTTCCTATTTTCATTCATCTCAAGCAATTGTTTTAATTTTTAAAATTTCCCTTTTGATTTTTTCTTTGACCCATTGGTCCAGGACTGTGTTAATTTCTATATATTTGTGAACTTTCCAATTTTCCTCCTATTATTAATTTATATCTTAATGTGTTCAGAAAAGATACTTGATACGATTTTAGTCTTCTTAAATTTGTTAAGATTTGCTTTGTGGCCTAACACATGACCTAAACTAGAGAATGTTCCACGTGTGGTTGAAAAGAAATGTATTCTCCGGCTCTTGAATGGAATATTTTGTATGTGTCTCTTAAGTGCATTTTATTTATAAAGTGTTGTTCGAGTTTGATGTTTCATTATTGATTTTCTTTCTGGGTGATCTATTCATTGTCGAAAGTGGGGTATCAAAGTCCCCTACTTTTATTGAATTGCTGTCTGTGCCTCCCTTCATTTTTGTTAATACATGCTATATATATATTTAGGTGCTCCAGTGTTGGGTGCGTATATATTTATAATTGTTATATTTTCTTGATGAATTTATCTTTTTGTCATATATAATGACGTTTGCCTCTTGTTACTATTTTTAACATAAAGTCTATTTTGTCTGATATAAGTGTAGCTACTTCTGCTTTCTTTTGGTTACTATTTTCATGGAATATCTTTCTTTCCCTTCACTTTCAGCTTATGTGTGTCCTTAAAGTTAAAGATGCACTCTTTTTAGTGAAATAGAGTTGGACTTGAATTTCTTTGATAATTGCCTCAGTACTCTCCTTTCCCTATATTGGTATAAATTCAGCTTCATTAATGGTTTTTTGGTTTTTTTTTTGCTATTATTAATATACAATTACATGAGCAACATTATGGTTACTAGACTCCCCCTATTATCAAGTCCCCACCACATACACTTCTCCAAAGAAGTGATTGCAGTCACTGTCCATCAGTGTAAAAAGGATGTTATAGAATCACTACTTGTCTTCTCTGTGTTATACTGCCTTCCTTGTATACCCCTGTCCCACCCTAACCCCTGCTACATTATGTGTGCTAATTGTAATAGCCCTTTTTCCCCCTTATTCCTCCCTTCCGACCCATCTTCCCCAGTCCCTTTCCCTTTGGTAACTGTTAGTCCATTCTTGGGTTCTGTGAATCTGCTGCTGTTTTCTTCCTTCAGTTTTTTCTTTGTTCTTATATTCCACATATGAGTGAAATCATTTGGTACTTGTCTTTCTCTGCCTGGCTTATTTCACTGAGCATAATACCCTCTAGCTCCATCCATGTTGTTGCAAATGGTAGAATTTGCTTTCTTCTTATGGCTGAATAATATTCCATTGTGTATATATACCACATCTTCTTTATCCATTCATCTACTGATAGACACTTAGGTTGCTTCCATTTCGTGGCTATTGTAAATAGTGCTGTGATAAACATAGGGGTGCATATATCTTTTTCAAACCAGACTGCTGCATTCTTAGGGTAAATTCCTAGGACTGGAATTCCTGGGTCAAATGGTATATCTATTTTTAGTTTTTTGAGGAACCTCCATACTGCTTTCCACAATGGTTGTACTAATTTATATTCCCACCAGCAGTGTAGGAGGGTTCTCCTTTCTCCACATCCTCGCCAACATTTGTTTTTGTTTGTCTTTTGGTTGGTGGCCATCCTTACTGGTGTGAGGTGGTATCTCATTGTGGTTTTAATTGCATTTCTCTGATGACTAGTGATGTGGAGCATCTTTTCATGTTCCTGTTGGACATCTGAATTTCTTCTTAAGAGAAGTGTCTTTTTAGCCACTCTGCTTATTTTTTAACTGGCTTATTTGCTTTTTGTTTGTTGAGTTGCATGAGCTTTTTACATAATTTGGATATCAACCCCTTATCGTATATGTCATTTATTAATATATTCTTCCACACTGTAGGATGTCTTTTTGTTCTACTGATGGTATCCCTTGCTGTACAGAAGCATTTTAGTTTGATATACTCCCATGTGTTCATTTTTGCTTGTGTTTCCCTTGCCTGGGGAGACATGTTCATGAAGAAGTTGCTCATATTTATGTCCAAGAGATTTTTGCCTATGTTTTTTTCTAAGAGTTTTATAGTTTCATGACTTACATTCAGGTTTTTGATCCATTTTGGGTTTACTTTTGTGTATGGGGTTAGACAGTAATCCAGTTTCATTCTCTTACATGTAGCTGTGCAGTTTTGCCAACACCAGTTGTTGAAGAGGCTGTCATTTCCCCATTGTATATCCATGGCTCCTTTATTGTATATTAATTGACCATATATGCTTGAGTTTATATCTGGGCTCTCTATTCTGTTCCACTGGTCTATGGGTCTGTTCTTGTGCCAGTACCAAATTGTCTTGATTACTGTACCTTTGTAGTAGAGCTTGAAGTCAGGGAGCAAAATCCCCCCTGCTTTATTCTTCCTTCTCAGGATTGCTTTGGCTATTTGGGGTCTTTTGTGGTTCCATATGAATTTTAGAACTATTTGCTCTAGTTCACTGAAGAATGCTGTTGGTATTTTGATAAGGATTGTATTGAATCTGTAGATTGCTTTAGGCGGGATGGCCATTTGGACAATATTAATTCTTCCTAGTCAAGAGCATGGGATTAATTTCCATTTTTTAGTATCCTCTTTAATTTCCCTTAAGATTGTCTTGTAGTTTTCAGGGTATAGGTCTTTCACTTCCTTGGTTAAGTTTATTCCTAAGTATTTTATTCTTTTTGATGCGATTGTGAATGAAATTGTTTTCCTGATTTCTCTTTCTGCTAGTTCACCATTAGTGTATAGGAATGCAACAGATTTCTGTGTATTAATTTTGTATCCTGCAATTTTGCTGAATTCAAATATTAGATCTCATAGTTTTGGAGTGGATTCTTTAGCCTTTTTTTTTATGTACAATATCATATCATCTGCAAACAAGGACAGTTTGTGTTCTTCCTTGCCAATCTGGATGCCTTTTATTTCTTTGTGTTGTCTGATTGCCATGGCTAGGACCTCCAGTACTATGTTGAATAAAAGTGGGGAGCGTGGACATCCTTGTCTTGTTCCCAATCTTAAAGGAAAAGCTTTCAGCTTCTCACTAAGTATAATGTTGGCTGTGGGTTTATCATATATGGCCTTTATTATGTTGAGGTACTTGCCCTCTATACCCATTTTCTTGAGAGTTTTTATCATGAATGGATGTTGAATTTTGTCAAATGCTTTTTCAGCATCTATGGAGATGATCATGTGGTTTTTGTCCTTCTTTTTGTTGATATGATGGATGGTGTGGAAGGATTTTCGAATGTTGTACCATCCTTGCATCCCTGGGATGAATCCCACTTGATCATGATGAATGATCTTTTTGATGTGTTTTTGAATTCGGTTTGCTAATATTTTGTTGAGTATTTTTGCATCTATGTTCATCAGGGATATTGGTCTGTAATTTTCTTTTTTTGTGGTGTCTTTGCCTGGTTTTGGTATTAGCGTGATATTGGCCTCATAGAATGAGTTTGGGAGTATTCCCTCCTCTTCTACCTTTTGGAAAATTTTAATTAGGATGGGTATTAGGTCTTCACTATATGTTTGATAAAATTCAGCAGTGAAACCATCTGGTACAGGTGTTTTGTTCTTAGGTAGTTTTTTGATTACCAATTCAATTTCTTTGCCGGTAATTGGTCTATTCAGATTTTCTGTTTCTTCCTGGGTCAGCCTTGGAAGGTTGTATTTTTCTTGAAAGTTGTGCATTTCTTCTAGGTTATCCAGTTTGTTACCATATAATTTTTCATAGTATTGTCTCATAATTCTTTGTATTTCTGTGGTATCCATAGTGATTTTTCCTTTTTCATTTCTGATTCTGTTTATGGGTGTAGACTCTTTTTTTCTTGATAAGTCTGGCTAGGGGTTTATCTATTTTTTAAATTTTCTCAAAGAACCAGCTCCTGCTTTCATTGATTCTATCTATTGTTTTATTCTTCTCAATTTTGTTTATTTCTGCTTTAATCTTTATCATATCTCCCCTTCTACCGACTTTGGGCCTCATTTGTTCTTTTTTTTCTAGTTTCATTAACTGTGAGTTTAGACTGTTCATTTGGGATTGTTCTTTTTTCCTGAGGTAGGCCTGTATTGCAATATATTTCCCTCTTAGTATAGCCTTCGCTGCGTCCCCCAGATTTTGCGGTGTTGAATTATTGTTGTCATTGGTCTCCATATATTGCTTGATCTCTGTTTTTATTTGGTCATTGATCCATTGATTATTTAGGAGCATATTATTAAGCCTCCATGTGTTTGTGGGCTTTTTCATTTTCTCTGTGTAATTTCTAGTTTCATACCTTTGTGATCTGAGACGCTGGTTGGTACAATTTCAATCTTTTTGAATTTACTGAGGTTCTTTTTGTGGCCTAATATATGATCTATTCTTGAAAATGTTCCATGTGCACTTGAGAAGAATGTGTATCCTGTTGCTTTTGGATAGAATGTTCGGTAGATAATCCATTAGGTCCATCTGTTCTAATATGTTGTTCAGTGCCTCTGTCTCTTTACTTATTTTCTGTCTGGTTGATCTGTCCTTTGGAGTGAGTGGTGTGTTGGTCTCCTAAAATTAATGCATTGCATTCTATTTCCCCTTTTACTTCTGTTGGTATTTGTTTCACATATGTAGGTGCTCCTGTGTTGGGTGCATAGATATTTATAATGGTTATATCTTCCTGTTGTATTGATCCTTTTGTCATTATATAATGTCCTTCTTTGTCTCTTGTGACTTTCTTTGTTTTGAAGTCTATTTTGACTGATATAAGTACTGCAACTCCTGCTTTTTTCTCACTATTAGTTGCATGAAATATCTTTTTCCATCCCTTTACTTTCAGTCTGTGCATGTCTTTGGGTTTAAAGTGAGTCTCTTGTAGGCAGCATATAGATGCGTCTTGTTTTTTATCCATTCAGTAACTCTATATCTTTTGATTGGTGCATTCAGACAATTTACATTTAAGGTGATTATCAATAGGTATGTAGTTATTGCCATTGCACGCTTTAGATTTGTGGTTACCAAAGCTTCAAGGGCAATTCCCTTACTATCTAACTCTCTAATTTAACTTACTTCCTATACTATTACAAACACAACCTAAAGGTTCTTTTTTCCCCTCCTTTTTCTTCCTCCTCCATTCTTTGTATGTTATGAATCATATTCTGTACTCTTTGTCTTCCCTTTGATGACATCTGTTTAGCCTTAGGAATACTTCCATCTATAGGAGTCCCTCCAAAATGCCCTGTAGAGGTGGTTTGTGGGAGGTAAATTCTCTCAGCTTTTGCTTATCTGAAAATTGTTTAATCTCTCCTTTAAACTTAAATGATAACCTTGCCAGGTAAAGAATTCTTGTTTCAAAGCCCTTCTGCTTCATTGCATTAAATATATCATGCCACTCCCTACTGGCCTGTAAGGTTTCTGTTGAGAAGTCTGATGATAACCTGATGGTTTTTCCTTTGTATGTGATCTTTTTTCTTTTTCTAGCTGCTTTTAAAAGTCTGTCTTTATCCTTGATCTTTGACATTTTAATTATTATATGTCTTGATGTCTTCCTTGGGTCCCTTGTGTTGGGAGATCTGTGCACCTCCATGGCTTGAGAGGCTATCTCCTTCCCCAGATTGGGGAAGTTTTCAGGAAGTACCTCCTCAATGACACTTTCTATCCCTTTTTCTCTCTCTTCTTCTTCTGGTACCCCTATAATATGAATATTGTTCTGTTTGGATAGGTCACACAGTTGTCTAAGTATTCTTTAATTCTTAGAGATCCTTTTTTCTTTCTGTGCCTTAGCTTCTTTGTATTCCAGTTCTTTAATTTCTGTTCCATTTACTGTCTCTTGTACTACATCTAATCTGCTTTTAAATCCCTCCATTGTATGTTTCATTTCAGATATAGTATTTCTTAATGATTGAATCTCCATCATAAATTCGTTCCTGAGGTCTTGAATATTTTTCTGTACCTCCGTAAGCATGTTTATAATTTTTATTTTGAACTCTCTTTCAGGAAGATTGTTGAGTTCGGTTTCATTTGGCCCTCTTTCTGGGGTTTGTGAGATTTTTGTCTGAACCATATTCTTTTTTTTTTTTAATTGAAGTATCATTGATATACAATCTTATATGGGTCTCAGATATACAACACAGTGATTTAACAAGTTCTGACATATGTATATACTCATGAAACCATCTCCACAGTCAGGATAATTCATGTACCCATCTTTCCCCAAAGTCTTCTGATATCCCTTTGAACCGTATTCTTTTGACATTTCATATTTCTGTGTGGTGCCCACTAGTGTGCAGAAACTCCAGTCTCTGGAGCTGCTCAGCCCCTAGAGTGAGGTTGGGGGTTGTAGGGAAGCGGAGCTGGTGCCTGGGGGGAGAAAAGATCTGTTCCTGCTTCCCGTATGCGGTGCCTATCTCCAGTGTCAGAGGCAGTGGGCCAAGCACACAGAGGTAAACTTCTGTGCTTTGCATCTCAGCTGTTGTAGGCAGGGCCTCACTCTGGCTGGCCCGGCCCTGCACAGTGACTGCGGATTTGCGAGCAGGTGCCTGCAGGCCAGTAGGAAGGCTAGACAGGCTTTGTGTCACAGTGGGGGGCCTTGGAGATGAGTAGGAACCCAGGGGGTTGGAGCACCTGAAGCTCCTCAAAATTCCCAACCAGCTGGGGAGAGTGCACCCAGACAACCTTAACCTTGTCCAGCTCTTCCTTCTCCTGTACAGCAAGCTCCACCCAAACCCCACCCCTTCAGCAGCCCTGTCGCTGCTAGGAAGCCTCTCAGACTCCCTGCCTTTCCTCTGACACAGAGCGGCAGGGTGTGGATCCCCTCCTCCACAAATGGCCAGAATGTCAATTTTCTTAAGCACACTGCCTTCTCCTAGCTCCCCAACATCCAGAGCACCTCACACTATAGGATTCTGCTCACAAAGCAGATGTCCAGGGCTAGGTATCCAGCAGTCCCAGGCTTTCACCCTCTCCCGTGCTCCGTTTCTCTTCCTCCTGTGGGTCAGTTGGGGTAGGGGAAGGACTTGGGTCCTGCCGGATTAAGGCTTTCCTATGTTACCCTGTTTCTTGAGGTCTGCTCTGTTCGTGAGGTCTGTATGCTGTCTGATTCAGCCTTCTTTCTTGTTGCTGTCTGAAGGTTATTCCACTAGAGTGTAATTTTTATAATAAAAATATTTTTCATTATTAGTTGTATTTATTAACTATATTTTTGTACTGTTTGTGATCTTGGGAGGAGCTCTCTGTCTCATCTCTCACACTGCCATCTTGGAACTGCTCT
>JAQQAC010004068.1:4198849-4236284 GCA_029783875.1 Phataginus tricuspis
AAGCTGATCCTCTGAGTAAAAATATGTATCCAAATTAATCAGCCCTTATGTTGCCTTGTTTATCTTTGCAGATTACTCTTTTATAATAACAAGTGTAATCATTCCATATTTTCAAGGATTTACATGTGGTATTCATGAGTTCATTTATTTAACAATTTATTGTCCTTAAACACCATATGTTCCTGCTATAGCAGGAGTTAAATATTGAATAAGGCAGGCTGGGTTCCTACCCTAAGGTAGCTTACATTCTGGATGGAGAGAAAAATGTTAGCAAAAGTAACACATTATTACAGAGGAGCTTCTGTCTGGCTTTTGTCATTATTTAGTGATTTAAAAAATCAGGATGAATGTAATACACGCAGGGGAATGGACTGTTTAAATGGATCAGCCTCTATATAAATATCTCTGAAGTGACATTTAAGCCAAAGCCAACCACAAGAAAGAAACAATGTTGGAATACACCAGAGTTAAGCAGTAAAAACAAACAAACAAACAAACATGTTTCCCACCTTCAAGGATGCTTGATTGAACAGAAAAATTAAACCCAGAATAGCATGTTTTAAACTGTTCTCATTTACGTAAATCTAAAACAAAAATAAAAAGAGATGCTTGTTTCTATAGTCATCATAATAATAGTACTTTGAAAAATGATTTTTTAAAGAGAATCAAAAGTTGCAAGTTAATCTAGGGGCTTTCAATTACCACTGAAAAGTTTGATCTGATATTTAACTGACAAAGTTCATGTCTCTAAGATACTCATCTTTATTCATTGGCCAAAGTAATTATATTCTTTATATTTTGAAGTATATCTAATTGAAATTCTCAGAAGATACATTTTGTTTTACTAAGGGATATTTGATTAAGATCACGTTAAAATATTTTAGAAAAGATCATTAATAAAGCTGTCTCACTATTTAAAAATATTCTAGTACTATTTTGGAAGCAGATATTTCCAATGTCAGAAGAAAATATTTTCATTATAAAAATTACACTCTAGTGGAATAGGAGGTCACTGTGATAATCTCTTCCCACACACACACCAAGGAAGTAACTATATTTAATACAGCTAACACGGAAAATGACCTGAGACTCTACAGCAGTCTACCTGCACCTGGCAAAGAAGAGGAGACCACACTGAGAAGAATAAAAGGGCAGAGGCACCACCAATCAGCTCTTCCTTCCCCTATCCAACCCACAAGTGGAAGGGAGAGAGGAATGTAGTAGAGAAGAGAAAATGCACAAGAGCGCAGCATACCTGGCCTCGGGTATCTGCTCTGAGGCAAATGGGTCTTCATGGCACTGGGCTTTGAAGATTAGTGGAGTTGGACACCAGCAAGAACGAGAGTGCTGTAGGAGGCTGAGTCTCCACTTGCAGAGAACTGGCAGGCTCCATCAATCTGAGACCCAACACCGAAGTGGCAGCAGTTTGAAAGAGAATTTGCTAGCCTCAAGAAGCTGCCAGAAGGGAGAGGTATGAGGGACCTTTCTCTGGAGGAGAAATACGTGAGAAGACAACACTTTTCCAGCCCTCCCATAGCCCAGTTGACCAGGCTGGTGGGAGCCAGGTCTGGAACTCCCCACTGCATCAACCCCAGCATTCCCCCTTCAGACCTGATGCACTCAGCATACTCAGTCCACTGGGCAGCCAGGCAGAGGGTGTCTCCACCCATAGCACAGAGGAAACGCCGACTTCATACAGAGGCATAGCAGTGAGGATCCACCATTGCTGGCAGACAAGTGGAGGGCAGGCCCTACCCATAGCCCACCAGCAGCGGTTACTGCCCAGCCCCAAAAGAGAATACTCTTGGAGTACTTGGCGAGCAGGAAATTTTGCATTCTGGGTCCCACAGAACATCTGCTCCATAAAGTCATTACTTTCAAGACCAGGAGGTATTGCTGATCTATCTAATACAAAGGAAGAAACACAGAAAACCAGACAAAATGAGGATGTAGAGGAATGTGTCCCAAACAAAAGAACAAAACAAAACAACAGAAAAAGTGCTAACTGAAGTGGAGATAAGCAGCCCACCTGATAAAGAATTCAAATACTGGTTATGGTCATAAAGATGCTCACTGATCAGGGTAAAGAATTGATTACCTCTTCAACAAAGAGATAGAAAATATAAAAATGAACCTCAAAGTTGAAATATGAAAAATACACCAGAGGGAATGAACAGTAGGCTACAGGATGCGGAGGAATGGAGCAGTAAGCTGGAAGACAGGATAGTGGAAAGTAATCAAGCTGAGGAACAGTGAGGAAAAGAATGTCTAAAAATGAGAACGTGCTAAGACTGCTCTGTGACAATTCCAGATGAAATAATATTCACATAATAAGGTCCCAGAAGAATGGCAAAGGAATAGGAAGTCATTTGGAGGAATAAGAGCTGGAAACTTCCCCAACCTGGGGAAGGAAACAGCCAGATCCTGTAAGTGCAGAGAGCCCCTAATAAGATGAACCTAAGGAGGACAATGCCAAGACACAATGTAATTAAAATGGCGAAGATCAAAGATAAAGAGAATCTTAAAAGCATTGGAGAAAGGCAGTTATCTACAAGGGAAACCCCACAAAGCTGTCAGCAGATTTCTTAGCTGAAACTTTACAGGCCAGAAGGGAGTGGCATGAAATAAAGTGCTAAAAGGGAATTATCTAACAACCGAGAATACTCTACCCAGCAAGGTTATCATTCAGAACTGAAGGAGAGATTAAACTTTACCAGATCAACAAAAGTTAAAAGAATTCATCACCACTAAATCACCCTTACAGGTTATGTTAAAGGGACTTCTTTAAATGGAAATATTTTTAAATTTAAATACTTTCATCAGTGAAAACAAATCTACAACAAAGGTAGTAGACCAATTACTTAAAAAGTGAGTAGGAAGTTCAAAAGACAAAGTAGTAAAATCAACTAAACAAAATTAGTTGAGATATACAAAATAAAAAGATACAGATTATGACATTATACACATAAAATGTGGAGGAGAAAGAAGAGTAAAAAAGTAGTACTTTAAGACTATGCTTGATATTAAGTGACCATCAACCAAACATAGACTTACATAGAGAGTAAGCTAGATATGAACCCTATGATAACCACAAACCAGAAGCCTATAATAGACACACAAAAAATAAAGAGAAAAGAATCCAAGCATAACACTAAAGAGATCAGTAAATCACAAGAGAAGAGCGAGAGGAAGAAAAGAACAGAGATGAACTATGAAAACAACCAGAAAACAATGAACAAATGCCAATGAGTACATATCTATCAGTAATTCCTTAAATGTAAATGAAACTAAACAAAACAAAAATGCAACCTACTATATAAGAGAAAATGTTTAAAAATGATATATCTGATAAGTTGTTAACATCCAAAATATATAAAGAACTCACACAATTCAACACCAAAAAAACAAAATCAAATAACCCAATTAAAAAGTGGGCAGAAGACCTGAATAGACATTTTTCCAAAGAAGCCATACAGATGGCCAGCAGGCACATGAAAGGATGCTCCACATTGCTAATCACCAGGGAAATGGAAATCAAAATCACAATGAGCCATCACCTCACATGGGTCAGATGGCTACTATTCAAAAGATAAGAAACAAGCATTGGTGAGGATCTGGAGAAAAGGGAATTGTCTTACACTGTTAATGCAAATTGGTGTAGCGTCTATGGAAAGCAGTATGGAGATTCCTCAAAAAACTAAGGGTAGAAATACCATGTGACCCAGCAATTCTACTTCTGAGAATTTATCCAAATACAAAATCCCTCATGATTCAATAGATGAATGGATAAAGAAGATGTGTTGTGTGTATATATATATATATACACACAATTAAATAAATTAATTTAAATTACACTTTTAGTTTTGCTCACAATTACTTTATCTGTAAGAGAGGATCAGAACAAAGAGAATTTGGCCTGCTCTGTGTTCCATGGTTGCTCAGAGGCAAGACGAAAACATGTGGGCTGGTTGGTGGCTTGGAAAAAGGGGAAGCCTGGAGGGGTGAGTGGGCCCCCAGTGCAAGTGTATAAATGATACTTACCCTGAGTCTGCTCTTCCTGGTCTCAGTACTTCATAGTATTAAGTTTACTCCAAAGAAAATACTATCCAGCAAACAGAAGCAGAGCAAATAAAGCAATTTTCCAAGTAATCATATAGAAATACTTGTTTTCTCTGGTACATAGTCAATGTTGGTAAAAAAGAAAAATGTGTCTGATTTATGAATTTCTTTGATGATGATGGTGATAATGATTCTCTTACTCGTCCTCGCCCCTCTTCTGTTTTCTTTCTTCTCTTCCTTCCCCTTCTTCTCCCCCATCCCTCCTTCCCCATCAAACCCCCTCCTTCTCCAAAAGTTCACTCATGTTTCAGCAATGCCCTTAATCACAATGACTACAAGTGTTTCCATTAAATCCTAATACCTGGGTTATATGCAAAGTTCATATAAATTTTTATTGACCTACATAATGATTTCTTGCAAACCATTTAATGTTTTTCAGACAAGTTGGTTTTTGTTAAATTGAATGGCTAGATTTGAAGTATTTAGTCATTTATTAGAAATAGATACTAACTTTTTTGCCAGATCCTTAGGTCTGGGAGAATTGTAATAAATGGAAATGCAGATAAGTGCTCATGCTATAAAGGAAAAATTTAGCTCTTCTGAAAGTCATCACTGTCAAAGTTTCCACAACTAGATGATTCATATCGCTAGTTAATTGGATTTATTCTGTAGCACGGTGTACGTTCCAAATAAATGGTGACTTTCTGGCTTCATTTTTCTACGCATAGAGATATGATGGCTAATATATTTGGCATTCATTCCTAATTTGGTGATCAGCTTCAGGTAATATCGTTTCACCATATTTGGACCTTTGCAATCAAAGGTATTAAAATTCACATTTAAAACGCTTTGCAGCCACAATAAGATTGGATTTTCTTTCTATGGTTTTTTGTTGTTGTTGTTCTGTTCGTCTTCTGCAGATGTGGACGTCACTGAGTGTTCCTTGCAGTTCCCGGATGACGATTACTCCTGGTGGGACCTCTGCATGAAGATCTGCGTCTTCGTCTTTGCCTTCGTGATCCCCGTCCTCATCATCGTCATTTGCTACACCCTGATGATCCTGCGCTTGAGGAGTGTCCGACTCCTTTCTGGTTCCCGAGAGAAAGATCGCAACCTCCGTCGCATCACCAGGCTTGTCTTGGTGGTGGTGGCAGTCTTTATCGTCTGCTGGACCCCCATTCACATTTTCATCCTGGTGGAGGCTCTGGGGAGCACCTCCCACAGCACAGCTGCCCTCTCCAGCTATTACTTCTGCATTGCCTTAGGTTATACCAACAGCAGCCTGAACCCCATCCTCTATGCTTTTCTTGATGAAAACTTCAAGCGGTGTTTCAGGGACTTCTGCTTTCCAATTAAGATGAGGATGGACCGACAGAGCACTAGTAGAGTCAGAAATACAGTTCAGGATCCTGCTTTCATGAGGGATGTTGATGCAATAAATAAACCAGTATGACTAGTCGTGGAGATGTCTTATAGTTCTCCTGGAAGGGAAGAGTTCAGTGATATAAGTTTAACTCAGATTACTACTGAAGTCCGAGATTGAAAGCTAGAATTTTTAACAAACTTTTAGAAATCTCATGGTCTGAAGTCATAAGGTGCAGGCGGCTTTAGCAACCAGGTCAGTGGCAGCATAAAGGCTGTAGGGGTGGAATACAAAAGATCTGAGTAAGCAAATACAGGCCCTGGCTTAGAGCAGGGGAAGCAAGGTTGACTCCTAGGTCCTTTGATGAACACAGAAATAAGCCTTTTTCTTTTTGTTACTCAGATTTAGTTCAGAACCCATCTGTTGTAGCCTTCCTATGCAGTATGGTTTCAAAAGCTCTGTTTAGAAAAAAAGGAAAAGAAAAAATATTGGTTTCAGAGATTAGTGGGCATCCAATCCAGATGCTCAACCTTGACAGCAACAGCTCCATAAGAACAAGAACTATTTCTGGGACTCATGCCCAGCTCACTTAATGCTCTGTGGATACACATTCTATGTGGCTGTGATGAGGATTCCAGCTTAACTATGACTTGGGCCTACATCTGTGGTGTCTGATAGTCATGTATAATGGAAAATTATTCTGATAATTTGAAGTTATTTAAACATACAAAAGGTGGTTTGCAACATAGTTTAATTTCTTGAGAACCACCGTTTGTTTCTGAGCATGCTATTCAGATAAATAATCTTGTAATAAAGTATGTCCTGATGTCAAGAAATATAAAGTGGTTTAAATACCAGTGACACTATATATAGTTGTGTCTGTAAATAATACTATATGTGCAAATAAGGAATGGGCTTGCTGTTCAGCCGGGCACTTTCCCTGGGGCATGCTAATGATATCCCCTGAGTTATTTAGAGCTGATGCGGAGACATTTTGCTGCAATGTAAGCCTCTCTCTGGGAATCAGTCATGGCACCATCATTTTCAGTCCCTGAGCACCATTTCGTCCTTCAATACTGTGCATGACTCATTTGTTAATGAATCACAAACCCGCTCCCAGGTTGTAACTTTGGCAGAATCTAGTTTATATGTAGCATCTCTTTATGAGGTGCAGGCATCACCAGATTCTGTCTGTTCACGGAGGGAGAGCATTTTGGTCATGTAGATCTCACAATACTATTTTGTGGCTCTCCGCAGGAAGTGGAATTGCTCTTAACTGTGAGCTGAATGAGGACATTATGTCACCCAGGGTGCTTGGACATCCTTTACACTGTGTTCTGTGAGGAGTCTACCTGCTGAGGATGATGCCATGAGCAGTACATTTAGGGTAATTTTGCTAAAACTTCTAGATGTTACATAAATTCCCCCATCTTTCCCCCTGAAACTTAGTTTCAGAGCTAATGGCTTTTTCTGTAATTTGCTTGGGCAGAAGAAAGGGATAATTTAGAAATAACACCCATCTCTTCTTTAGACTTATATGTTATTAGGGCAGCACCCTCTAGAATTTTATGGAAAATCAAATTTATAAACCTATGTAACTATAGACATAGTTATACCTATAAGTTCTGTTTACTGTGTACTTTCTCTCTGTGTATGTACTCTTTCATATGGAAACAAACTCTTTGGGAAACAAATGTTGCATTGAAGGTTTAGTATGTGGCTTCATAATTTTATCATAATGCTGTTTGTCCACATTCCAGATTTTCATGGCACCTAACACAGATGACTTAAGGCAGAGAGGCAAGGTTTTTCCTGATGAAAATGGAGTGCTCTTTTGAGCATTTCTTAAATTTCATTGATTGTCTCAGGAGTCCTTGTATTCTTACATCTAATTATATATAGGAATGGCTTAAATATTGGTTGACATTCACTCCATGGTTAAAAATCTTGGCTATCATACAGAAGGGATATTTATATAGAGGATAGTTTCAGGAACAAACCCTTCTAATGTGGGAAACATAAAATCGTCTTTATGGAACAGTAATACAGCAATTTTCTTTAAGGATTCTCATGCAGTGCCAAAATATAACAGGTAACAATCATGGAATGAAATTATAGTAATATGCTCCCTTTAAATTAGCACCCCACATACCTACAGAGCATCCAGTGCCATTATTGGAGGATGAACTTGAGCCTGATTATCATGCTTGTCTTCATATCTAAGTTTGCAGCCCAAGGAGAGAGTAGAAGTAGCACCAGGTGCCCATGAGGGCTGTTCCAAGCTTCTCTGTTATTGTTAGCACCAATTTCCCCAAAGTAAAAGAGGAGAGGATGGCTGTGCCATTTTAGGGCACTGCTTTAAAGAGTGGTAAAGTGAATTGTGTGTTAGGAAAAATACTATTCACACAAATGTGTTTTTTTGTCACAAGAGTATGTATACATGTGTGCCTGCATGTTAGTGTGAGTGTATCTGTGTGTGCGTGTGTATGTGCACATGTGTATGTGGGGGCCTGTGTGTGCATGTCTGTGTCCTATTTCTTGATGTTCCTATTCTCCCGTCTCAGCCAGGAGGCACTCTCCATGGTGTCTCTTTGCGACCAGAACTGCATTCATCTAACCTTGAGGTCAGTTCTCTACATTAACTCCATCTTCCCATCTTGGTAACCACTTCTGGAAGGCGGGATCTAGTGAAGGGTCAGAAAAAAATTTGGAAAAATGAAAGAGCCATGCAGGAGGCAGCAGTGAAGATGAAAAACCATAATCCTGGGAGGAGAATGGAGCCACCCTTAGCATCTCAGACCACTCTCATGAATCTAGGAGCATCTTCTTTGCAAAGGAGCATCCCTTAGTCAAAACTCTTTGTTTAATTCTTTTTTTTTTTTTGGTATAATGGTTTTGTGATAATAATATTAAATGTAATTTTTTTTTTACAATTTATTTTGGTATCATTAACCTACAATTACATGAGCAATATTGTAGTGATTACCCCCTTCATCAGGTCCCCCCCACTCTTTGTTTAATTCTAAAGAGGAAGCATAGTTTGGAAAGAGTTATGAAAAAAAATCAAGGAATACTCACATATCAGTCTTAAGAAAGTGGTTCTATTTTGTGATGTATTATTGAAAAATAAAGGTTCTTAAATCTGTATAACCATTATCAGACAATTTGTAGATGTTTCTTCTACTATTGAGACATAAGTTGAATAACCAGAATAAAGGGAATACATTGTCTGGCTTTAAATTAGCTTTTTAAAGAGAAAACTGTGACAAGGCTGTATGTATATTCAATGATATTTATTGTCTAAGCAAGAGCTGTTGGGAAGATTCAGCATAAATATGAAAATCCATCCAAAAGGAACATAAATCTGCTCACCCTAAGGCAGTTTCTTCCCTGAAACAAAACTGTATTCATATATTCTTTACTATAATGTATATTATTCATATCTTGTACTTTTAAAAGGTGATGATTTACATTATATATATGATTATGTGCCTTGCAATAAAATTTTAAAAAATTGTACCTGCTAAAAATCATAGCAGTTGATGCTGTGGTAAATTATTTATTTTTTAATGGCTTTGATGATGCTGCACTTCAGCAAGAAAATATGAAATGTTTCTCTAACTGTAAACTTGCTTTAACTTTCCATCCATGACAATGTTGTGGATGATTAATGAAAAGGAACAAAACGTGCAGGAATCTGAACTATGATCTTAAATTCCCAAACCTGTCAGTCACTTGGGAAAATTCACCTGTTTCCACAGTGAGGCCGTCAAGATCCCAGAATCAAGTCACATACTTCCCACCCATGAGAAACCATTTTTTCACTGAAAATATGCAAAATTCAAAATCAAGCTGTCCCACCAATGAAAAAGAAATGGAACTGTTGTAGAAACATAAGCAGCCCTCTGCCCTGCTCCCACAACGATCTAACCACATTATTGCCATGAATGATCTGTTCCTAAATCTCATGGTATTTGTACACATGAACAAAGATCAATTTAGAGACCAGTATCTTGACAAAAGAAAGACTTCTTTGTAAGTAGAATAAGAAAACTTAGGGAAGGGAAGTAAAAAGGGCACTCTTCTGGCTGATTGGGAAAAAAACACTAGCAGGTCCTATTCCCATGTAAAACAGCACATTTCTTATTACTTATTACACATTTCTTATTATTTTTTATAACAATTTCATTAGCCATTAGAGCTCAAGTTTATGATAACCTTCCATTTTTGGTGGATTCTTTAGCTTGTTTAATAAATTAGGGACAAAGGTAAATTGGAAGGAGTCTAAGGAAGCAAATAGTTTTTCATTTGAAACAAGACCCTTTCCTTGGTGTAGATGCTACATATCTGGTTGAAAAATGTTTGGGTCTGTTGACTGAGTAGAAACATTTTTTAAAGAAATTGTTACTATATTTGACCAGAGGGAAAAAATATACAGCAGGTTTTAGGGATTATGATATCTTACTATAATTAAATAAATGCAGATAGCTTCCAGGTTGGAGGAAACTAGGGATAATAACAAGCATCACCATTGAAATTTTTTCAGTAACTGGTGCTTGAAAGGATGTTCATTCATATTTATGTCAGGAACTATGCTAGATTCTGGATTGACAGGTCAGAAAAAGATGCACTTTGATGCTGTAAAGTCTTAAGAAAAACAAGCAATGAAGGAAGTAATTCAATGCATTGCAGTGGGGGCACAAATCAGTAGAAGACAAACTATTCTAAAAGTCTATTTATCCATCTGCCTAGTTATATTTTTTTAAATTGCTTCATCTTTGTCTTTATGTTACACTTGAAACTACTAGAATGATTAAAACAACAGTATTCCAATATTTAGATATAGTTAAAATGGCAACTACTAGTAAGTAATATAAGTAGCTTGAGTTTCAAATTGTCAAGGAAGCCAATATGTTGGAAGCCAAATAATTTAGGAACAATATAGGCTTGGGATTATACCAGAAGATGAGACATGGATAATTATGAGCTGTGCTGTCAAAGGGTATATGAAACACAAAAGTGAATTACAGGGTCTAGTGTAGTTGCTCCATATTTTTAAATGAACTGCTGAGGAAAGTGTTAAAATAGCTGGTCTGCAACCAATTCACTCCCCCTGTAGAGAAGCCTCTCCAAGCTGGGGGGGAATGAAGACAGGTGACTGCCTAATACCCTTCTCAACTGGACCTCTGATAAATAATGCTTTTTTCGGGTAGAAGAGACCATATCTACAGACTGCCCTAGCAGGACACCCCTGGCTATAGGATTTCTTGTAATAAACCTGTAACCTAGAAGTTTGTGGTCTGCAGTGTATAGAATGGATACGTTTCAGAACTTAAACACTCTCCTTGCTGTTTGAGGTGACCTGCAACTTCATCAGAAACCTCCACTATCATTTAGGGGAGGAGAGTCCATGTTTGACCCGGAATGGACTAAGGCAGTCACTCTTCAAGCTCAGATGTCTCTCTACTTCATCAAAGTTGGAGATTTTCCATATCCTTGGCCAATAAAACTTGATATTTCTATGTCATGATGTATCTCAACCAGAAATTCAGACCAAAAATATGCTGCTCAAGTCTCAGAGTTAGTGACTAGAGGAAATATAACTAGTTATTTACAGTTAAGTTTTGATTTAAAGATAACAGTGCTGCTATGGCTAGTACTACTAATGATAAAATCCTACGTTTATTGCTCTACTAAGTGTTTTATATGTCCTGAGTTAATACTTTCAGTAAGCCTATGAGTTAGTTGTATGAAATAGAAATGTCAAGTGAATTCACCAATGTCACATAGTAACAGAGGTGGCAAAAATAGAAGAAAATGTGATTGTTAGATGCAAAATGATGGGGTCTGTCAGAGACAGGGCTCACGGAGGAGGTTGGCCGGGTGCAACAGATGAGATTGGAAGGACACACTAGGGCCCTGGTTTTAAATCCCAGCTCCAGCTGAGCTTTGTGTGATCGTGTGCAAAAGTCTTTTCAGGTACAAAAGTGTCTTCTACACTACAGTATCCTCTGTAAGATATTGACAAAAAGTGTATCTACCACACAGAATTAGTGGGCTCATACAACTATATCGCTACTCAACAAGTATTAGTTAATATTATTATTCTCAATCAAACTGCGAACACATTGGATTCCATGATTTCTATGGTTTTTCTAATTTTAAAATTGCACAACTCTGGGATTCCCCGTGGGCTGCCTCGTATAGCCGTAGGAGGCAGCACGGACAAGCGAGGTAGCAGGCAGTGAGGGCACAGCTCATTTCTACTGTCACCTCCTTCCCACCAGTTAGTTGCAAAATAAAATCTGCATAACACTATGTCCCGGGAAGACGGCCTGGGTATTCTAGCATGATGACACACAGGTCTCTGGTCTTTTTAGCATAATGACAAGTCTCGTCGGATGGCTTTGTTTCCGTCTCCAAATGGAGAAATTATTCATTCCTGACAAACAAACTGCCTTATTTTCATCATTGATTGGCCCCTTCCAGAAGTGAGGGTTTGTACTGGGAATGGGCAAGGAGTGAGATGGTTACTTTCTCCCCCAGGGGAGCACCCAGCTGCTGGCTTATGAGGCCTGGGGGCCTTTATCGGCAGTGCGGCTCAGATGATAGAAATGGACGGATTCAGTGCTCAAATAATGAGGTCAGAGCTCTGCTTCTTTCCTCGTTTCTTTGTTCCAGTGCCTTCTGTGTTGTCTTCATTTTCAGGAATCTCTCTCTGTAAGTGAGGTAATGGTAACTCCAGGCTCACATGGTGCACACAGCTCATGATATCCAAAGAAGAGAGAGACTCTCTCTTTTCCAGCATCCATATATCCAAGAAACAGATTCTAATTACCATGTCAGTGTGTCCCTGAATCAGTCATTGTCACTGGGGCATGCAGCACTCCAATTGGCCAGGACTCGGTCCCAGGTTCCCTCAAGTGCCATGCGTGTAGTAACAGGGAGGAGCTGGAAGGGTTCGTTTTCCCTCTCATATAATGGGTTTCCACTGGACACAGGGACTCTGGAAACAGAAGTACCACAGCTGTCTACCATTGTACCCATCTCGTCAAATGTTTGCTTTTGAAACGCCTTTCCTCAATGGCTCTACAGGAAGAAAGGGGACGAATCTGGTGGGAATAGAAAAATGGGGGCAGCAGCTTTGAAAGGAATGTACACGTTAAAGATATTTTTAGTGGAGGTGGAGGTGAGCAGAGACTGAAAACAGCATTATTGTTAAGCTAGGCTGCCGCCAGACCGAGGGGCAGTGTCCTGACAACCTCTCTCCTGTTCTGGGCTCAATGTTTATGAATGGCCGAGAAGAAAACCCACACTAAAAACATGTCTGTCCCAGAGTATTAATTCTAAATAGCAACTAGTATTCCAATTTACAGATTTTGTATTAAAAAGAGAATAGAATATTCTTAAAATTAGTAAGTAAAAGTTAACACATAAGCCACAGAATAAGTAATGTTTTTGAAGAGGTCTAACACTGACAATATTTTATAAATAATACAAGGTGACATCTGTTAGAAAAACAACTACTATTTGCAGATGTGACAAAAAACACTAATAATTTCACTGCTCATACAAAACAGTGTCCAATTGCTTCCCACTGGTGACTAAATTAATGCTTTTCTTATACCTTCCATATCTTACACCTTTTTATATCTTCCACAAAGATGAGTATTTGTCATATGGGCTCTATTTATACCTAAATTTATTCTGTAACAGGTCTAAATTAGACACCACTTTGAGGAGGATAGATCAAAGGCATTTTATTGGCGTGGAGAAGAGATGATGATACGGGAACAATGAGAGGAAAAGGCATAAAATAATGTGACTTCAGTCCTTACACAGAGGAAACCGTTCTACCATTCTTCCTTGTGACTCCACACAAAACTGGGATATATTCCAGCTGGGGCATGCTTCCATTTGAGTGAAAATTAAGGATATTTGTATTCTGAGATAATTTGAGGAATATTGCACCAATAAACACTGAATACATGTTTTACTGCTGTGTATGTGCGTGTGTGTGGGGGTGACTAGAAGATATTTTTCTGTAGACTGTTTTCATTTTGGAGTTCTGCTTAGATGAACACACTGAAATTAAATGACCCTCTCAAGGTCCTTTGCCAATTATGCTTTCTTTATTCTATGATACTTACCCCCAACTTTATTTTCAGGTTTAAAAATAGATCTCAGTGTTCTTTTACGTGGTGTTTTGAAGTCATTCCTCTGTATATAAGCATTTGTTTCTAAAGACTACTTCTGAAGGAATAGAATGTATATCCCATTTAGATAAAATTTTATTTGACTCATGGAAATTTTCTTGATCATGTCATTCCAATATTAGTTTGAATATAATGAAGGACTTAAACAATGACCCCCGAAACACACAAACAAACCCCAAATATTTTGTCAGGGAATAAAAAAGTTGTGGGCCAACACTGTCTTTATTATTGAATGGTTTTGATCAAGGTTTTCAAGCATTACTAGACTTTCATGTTTTGTGATCAGCGTAGTTGCCACATCTACTTAAACAAGGTTTGCTAGTGTCATTCCTACTATCATCATGCAACAAATATTCATGATTGGCAGTCAGTATGTAAAGTATTAGCTGTCTTATATTATACTTTCTATATCTTAGGAATACAGAAGGACAAAGATCCACTCATGAAGACTAAATATGCAACTTTCACTGGTCTCTAGGGAGAGACCCATGGTATGAATAGTTTAACTGGCAAATAGTCCCATATCATTGATTCTTTTCATACTTCTGCTGTTGGGAAATCACACAGCTTATAAAATACAAGTGTATTTTTAAGATTTGACTCGCTGTGGCAGATTGTATTTTCCAAAATGGCATGACTTCCTTCCAAGTAATCTTCACTGTGACTGAGCTTGGCATTCTTCTCAGCTAAAGCTGGGCCTATATCCTCCCTTGAACCTGGACAAACCAGTGTTACTGCCTTAATACTCGGAGAATGGTGGAAATGAAGCCACGTAATTTCTGAGATTAGTTCAGGAAACGCCACGTAATTCTGTCTTTCTCTCTTGGGATGCTTGCTCTTAGAACCAGCTGCCATCTTGTGAGGAAGTTCAAACAAGCGCAGGCAGAGACGCCACATGGAGAGACGATGGGAGGTCTTGCTGAGCCCCAGCCAGCAGATGGCATCAGCTGCCGGTCAAATGAAGACACCTTCCTGGCTGTAAAGTCACTCCCACTGTAGTCTCCAAAATCCTCACTCACAGAATCAATAAGCATAATAAAATGGCTGTTCATACCACAAGGTTCTGTAGCACTTGTCATGTAGCAACAATAACTGAGCACACGCAGAGAGAAGCAATCAGATTTCACTGCCTTCCTCCACTCAGTACCTCCCACTAGCCTCTCTGTACTGCAGATGTGAACAACTACTCCTCTTAGCAATAAAAGGAATCATCCAGAGCAGATTTGGCTTTTCTTCAAGCCTTGCGAGCTAACCAATTCATATCCTAAGGACTAGGAGTCTATTACTGCTAAGGCTTCTAAGAAACTCATATGAGATCTCCTTCCCCACAACTACCATAGGACCATGAACAGCAGATAACAAACGTACCTAAAAAGACAGCTGAGCAGTGGGAGATAATAGACATGAATTTATCAACAATGTTATAAGCAATGAATACAGACTTTTATATGAACACAGAAAACAGATTTCCTTTAGATCTAGTTTCAATCATAACAGTTTGTAAAAAGTAAACATCATTGCATATTATTTCAGGTCCCTAAATAGTATTGCATCAAATTATACAATGTTATCACTGAAAACTTTGAGGGAAAGTTGAAAGACCATAGCTTTGTAAGCCAGAGAAATATGGATCTGCGATCACCTCCATTTACTGGCTTTATAGTTTTGAAAATATTATTTAACAGTTTCCAGTCCTAGTTTCTTTATGCAATGAAAAAAGAAAAAAGGATCTACTTTGATAATCTGTTATTAAGTTAGATTGTTTAATCAGAAATACAAATAGATATGTACTTTTTGGTATAATGTTGAATATATTTCCTAAGGCACATTACATAAAGTTTAGGCCTAAGAAAGCATCAAAGAGTTCATAATTATTTGCTCTCAGAGTAAAGGCAATGTATTCTATCTAAATTAATGGCAGGTGGGATATTTGATTACCTGAGTAGGTATAGGAGAAAGTTCACTGAAGCTTCACAGAGTAAGAAAGCCAACAGGGCTTGCAGTCAGCTCTTTAAAACTCAAAAAATGTTGGAGTGTAGTTTACAGTGACTTTCTTTTAAGATGGATAATAGATTTTCAGGCAAAAAATAAGAGGAGATGGGGAGGAGTGAGTTTTATTTCCATTATTCTCCACAAAAGAGAGGTTATAACTAACTTAAATGCATAGGGTCACTTATTTTATTATCAAACATGCATATACATCTGTTATTTCTGCACACACATACTCATTCAAACTGTGGGGCACAAACTGCAAATCCTTCCCACCACTTGGTAAAGAGCCTAAGAAAACGGCATCCCGAGCAGAGGCTGTGAGCTGGCACAGACGCACAGGTGGAGGTGGGAGGGGAGCACCGAGGGCAGCAGAGACACAGACTTCAGCTGGCAGGGCGGTGGGAGAGGCAGCAGGCCGAAGGCAGTGCGGCAGATACTGTGGGCAGGGGCACCAGCCTGCGGGAGACCCTGGGACCCTCACGCCCTGGACTGCTGAGCTGCGTCCAGGGCGCCCCAGAAACCCAGTGATGAACAGGCAGCACAATAAAGACGTGAGAAAGTCTAAAAATCAATAAATGGTTTGGAAATTATTTACATGACCTGAACTTAATTTCATTTGGAAAGCAGTTTTATAAGACACACACATAGTTTTGTTTAGAATATAAAAAAATACAGTTTGGAAGTTTTTGCTCTGTATATTAAACTTGCATATTAATTTACTTTATTAAATGTTTCTCAATAACACTCCTGTATGTATGTACACATGCATACATTTATATATGAGGAGAACAACCTTCATAAAATACCCGTACAACTTTCTGATTGGTAGTGTCCAGGTGTTAGGTAACCGTCAACGTTAATTTGTTCAGTGGGGCACTTAGTATGGCATCATGTCTATACCAACTGGATGCTTGGTTGATGAAGTCCCTCTTTCAAATGGTACTGTAGTGGCTGCTGGTATTAATTGAGAAATATAAAGCCCTAGGTCTGACATTGCTCAGTTGGGGGGATCTTATGCTTATTAAAATATTTTCTTAATCTTTAGTGTGCCAGTGGTATTTTCTTTCACTCATATGATACTTATCTTAAATTACCTTCTAGAAACATTTGGGAACATGTTCCAATCCCCTCCCATCAGCTACTTCCATCAGCTGTAGATAGTCTTACTGCAGCTCCGGGGGGAAGGGTGTTCCCGGCCCGGAGCGAGTCCCCTGCGGACCTGAGGACACTGAAATGGGTCAAGGGGAAGGATTAAGTTGAGAGAGAGTTTCTAGTCCTCACAGTCGCTAGCCGGCCCCGCACTGCCCAGCTCGGCTGACCGCGGCTGCCACTCTGCTTCCCTGCCCGCCCCTTCCGACAGGAACTCCATTGGCGGGTCCTTGGTGACTGGCAGACACCAGACCAGTTACATACCAGGAATGGAGGGGAAGCGAGAATAGCCATTTTCTCTCCTCCCCTTGCCCTGGAGGCTGCGAGACTCTGCAGTGGTGAGCAACCACTGATGCGTAAACGGACTAAGGCTAGGCGGGAGTTTGTGGAAATTCTGCCATTTACCCAACGCATACATACTTCGGATTTCCTCAGAGCCTACCGCAGGGCTTGGGAGTGTAGTTTAGAAACATTGTAGAAAAGTTTAGAAAAAATATTTAGAAAATTCCAAGTCTCATCAGGTTTCTTTCTGACAAAATGTCTCAATTATTTCCCCAACTTTATTGAGGTAAAATTGCCATATAACATTGTATAATTTTAAGGTGTGCAATGTGCCCATTTGATACACTTACATATTGCAGTATTATTACCACTGGAGCATTACTGACACTTCCATCGCATCACATAATTACCATTATTTTTGTGGTGAGAACAACTAAGTCTACTCTCTCAGAAACTTTCAAGCGTATAGTATACTATTGTTATACAATCAATTCTAATTGATATGTCTGAAAGTTCACTGATTCTTTCCTTAGTGATGTCCATTCTACTGATAAGGCCTTTGTTTATTTCTATTCCAGTTTTTATTGGTGTACAGTTTGATACTGAATTTTACATATTTTCGAAGTGAAAAAGTGATTTTTCATGGGGTGGGAAGTATGTGACATTGATTCTGTCATCTTGACAGCCTAACTGTGGAAACAGGTGAATTTTCCTAAGTAATTGACAGGTTTGGGAATTGACAGGTAGGAAATCCTACACGTTTTGTTCCTCTTCATTAATCATCTGCAACACCATCAGAGATAGAAAGTTAAAGCAACTGTTTATAGTTCTGAGAAACAGCACTGTTCTTGCTGAAGTGCAGCATTAGCAAAGCCATTAAAAAACAAAATTTACCACTACTATGAGTTTTGGCACTTGGATTTTTTTTCTTAGTTTCCATCTCTCTGCTTACATTCTATATCTGTTCTTGCCTGTTGTTCACACTTCGGTTTTTCTGTCCACTTTGAAGCCCTGAGGATATTATTCACAGTTATACTAAGTTCCCGGTCTGACAATTCAAAATCTCTATGGCATCTGAGTCTAGTTCTGATGCTTGGTTTCCCTCTTCAGTCTGTGCATCTTGCTCTTCGGTAGGCCCTGTGTTTGCTGTGGTGGCAGTGGTTCAAAGCCAGACATGATACCCTGGATAAGAAGAACCAAGGTAAATGTGCCTTCCGCGTGAGGTTTCCTGTTTACCTGGCAAGCAGTCAAGCTGGGTGTGCCTTTTGCTGTGGCTGTCAGTGTCATAGGCTGACATTTCCTCCAGGGTCCTTGTTTTTGTCTTTCCTGTTGTCTTTAGTTTTCCTAGCGACTCGTAAGAGTCTGAGCCTTGTAGTTCTTCGTAGCTGTAATCCACTGTTACTACAAAGGAGTCTGTTCCCAAAGTGGAAACATTTGGGGATGAAGACGCTTTCTGTATTCCTATGATTAGGGGTCAGCCCATGCCTCTGGGCTGTGACCTTCACAAGTGCCTCTCAGCTCTTTTTCACTCTCTTAGATGACAAGAAGGCTAGCAGGAGCTGGAGTTGAGTGTTTTTCTCCCCTACCGTTGTTAGACCCTGGTAAAACCCAAGCTGGCTAGGTCCTGGTAGTTTCCCTTGATGGCAAGCCTTTATCTATGAGAACAGAATGCTCTGGGTATATTTCACAACTGTTACTTTCCCCTCTTCCTGTCTAAAGCAAACAGGGTTTATTCTCTGCTTGTTACCTTGAGAGCCTGGTGGGGTTTCTGGAGGTAAAACTCACAAAAGTGCGGGGCCCCCTAAGACTGGGCTCACAGGAGTGTTTGTTTCCTCTCAGCCAGGCCACACTCAGCCTCCAGGAATTAGTCCTTCACTTGCCCCCCCCCCCCCGAGGCGTCCTCTGCCCGGCGCTGTGGCTCCCCCATTGCCCCCTCCAGTTTCCAGGCATGTAGTTTGCCCTGTGACCTTAATTCTCTGACGGGTCTATAAAAAGTCATTGATTTTCAGTTTTTCTCAGTCTTTTTCGTTGTGAGGATGAGAGTGATGACTTCCAAGTTCTTTCCACATCAAGCTAGAAACTGGAAATCTCTGGACATAAAACGCTACATTGCTCGTTTGTTGTGCTGAATTCAGGGACCTGCAATGGCTTGGAAACTGAGGATGGTTCTTAGTTCCCTGGAAGGCTGTCTGGTCACAGACCATGGAAATTTGGAGGTAGATTGAATGCAATGGTAGGTCAATGCTCGTCCACCTTCTGACATTTCTTTTTGTTACTCTATACTTTGAGCAAATGACTCGACACAGAAATCAAAGAAACCAAGCCAGCTAAATAACCAACTTCATGTAGTAACACTATTAATAGATATCATACTTTTTTATAAATATAATCAACTTTATAGAAAAATAAACATATTGTGAGAGACTGGGAACTGTCAAATTCAGGAAGCCAGAACATTCATGAGAGATCAAATTGTCAGTTAAGTTCCTTGAGTTTTCTGAGTGATGGAAATGTCCTGTCAGCCTCACAAGGAACTGGGTGAGATGCCCATGAAACCAGAATCCTCTGTGTTATAGGAGGAAAACCTGGTGCCAACTCTACTGAATGTGTCATTTAAAACTGGCTCTAGGCTTGGCTAAAGGTCAAGAGTGCTGTGTCTATATAATGCAGGAAGGTGAAAAAAAAGGTTTTCTTGTAATGCACAAATGATCTTTTCGTCACTGTTGTCAGATAGCTATAAAACTCCTTGTGCCAAGAGACACATAGGTTATTTACCAGAGAAATAACTACCTTACCCCATGGTTTTACATTGGTGGATAGAAGATCTGGGCAATGTATTAGCACTTGTCCCAGACTCATTGCAGTCTTTTCTGTTGTAGGCATTTGGAAACAGAAGTCAAATCAAATGCCTCCTAGGCCATGATATCCTCTATATTGAACTGTTTCTTCAGAAAAAGTGTTTTCCAAACTGGTATGCCATATATGAGCAATGAAAATATTGCATTTCCTGAGTTTCATTTTGCATATTGCATACTTTTTGGATTGGGAGGTAATACTGTATAAGGTTGGGATTTTCACAGATTAAACCTAAATGCCAAAGTTGTACTTGTAATTACCATGGTGAGAACTGCTGATCAGTATTAAACTGTCCTTCTGGGACACGTATGGCTGTCCTAGACAATAACAACTGCCACTGATTAAGTATTTCTGTGTGCCAGCTATTGCCCAAGCACTTTTCATGTATTAACATATTTAACTCTCTAACTAACCCAGTGAAGTGGGGAGTACCATTGTTCCCATTTTGTAGATGATGAAATTAAGGCTTCATGAAGTTAGACACCTGTGCAAGCTCATGCATGTGACAAGTGGCATATCAAGTTCATGCTCTGGAGCTGGTTGCTAAACTTTTTGCAAAGAGATGCTTCTATTCATTGAGAGTTTAATCAACAAGGGTGAAATCAAATTCAGAGTCTCACAGCTACCATCTCAGAAGATAGTGCTGGTCACTGGGAGGAAAGTCTAGGGGGTCCTGGTCATCTTCTCTGGCTACCCTTTCCTATGGAAAGGCTATCATTCCTTAAGACACAGTAATGGCGAGTGATGCAGTCAGCGAGCTGATAGCTCTAGCTACAGCCTCAGAGGAAATACTTGTTTATTTTTCACTTTTGGAGGATGGCTAGAGCAAGAAGAAAAACTCATCATGTATTTCACATTGATTTGGTTTCAAATATTATCTCTTTACCAGATGTTCTCTGTATTAGATCCTAGGCCTGCCATACAAATTACCACAAACTAGGGAGCTTAAAACAACAGAAATTTTTGTCTCACAGGTTTGGAGACGAGTGTGAAATCAAAAGTGTCGGCAGAACCACGCTTGCTCTGAAGGTTCTGGGGAGGATCCTTCCTTGCTTCTTCCCAGCTTCTGGTGGTTGCTGGCAATCCTTGGATTTCCTTGAATTGCAGACAAATCACTCCAATTTCTGCCCCAACATCACGTGACTTTCTCCTGGTGTGTCTCTTTTGTATCTGCTTTCTTGTCTCAAAAGGACCCCACGTAGACTGGATTTAAGGTTTGATGGACAGCTAGCCTCTCTCTATCATGAGACTTATGCAAAATAAATGAGTTAACATGTATAAAGCACTTGGAATAATACCAGATACCTTTAACATTGTAGACATGCTTTTGAAATTTTCCTAACATTTAATTATGTTTTCAAATATAAAAAAAGTTGAACCAATTTTAGAATGAACACCTGTATACCCACCACCTAGATTTTGCTTGAATATTTTCTATTTGCTTTATTACATCTATCTACCCATCCAGCTCTCCACCCAGCACTCTTCCTCATTTTTAAATCCATTAATGTTAAGTTGCTTCAGTACATTCCTTCCCTAAATACCTCAACATACATATTTGTCAGAGTTTGATATCTGTTTATGATTTTTTTCTTTGGAGATAAATGTTACATAAAACTGAGTGCACAAATCTTAAGTGCATCATGCTCTGAATTTTGATAAATGCATGCACTGGTGTAACCAAATCTCTATTAATAAATATAACATTGCTGCCATCATAGGACATTCCCTCCTGGCCTTTCCCAACCACCAACCTTTCAAGACAATCACTGCTCTGATTATTTCCCACCATAAATTACTTTTGCCCATTCTGAAACTTAACATAAATAGGATGACCCAGTATGCAGGTTTTTTTATCTAATGCTTCTTTCATTTAGCATAATATTTTGAAATTTATTCATGTGTGTATTCATTCTCTTTAATTACTTTGTGGTATTCCATTCTATGAGTGTATCAGAGGTTTTTTTCTCATTTTTGTTTTACTGGACTCATGAGCTATTATTAATAAAGTATCATAAGTATTCTTGTATGTGTCCTTATATGGACACATGTATTTTTTTTTTGAGCAACTATGTAGGAGTAAAATTGCTGATGATAGGATAGGTAGGTCTATGTTTAGTTTTATGAGAAACTGCATATAAAAGATTCTTTGAAAATTAAAGATCATTAACAATATCATATCTATCAGGCCAGAGATTCCACTGACTGCGTATCATAATCCTCCATGAAGCATATAAATAATAGATGCCAAGCCTGGTCCCAAATCAACACTTCGGGTACAGGGGGGTCCCCTGTATTTCTAAAGCACCACAGAAACTATTGCCATGTAGTCGGTGTTAAGAGTGTCAGTGAGCTTAATGACAAATGGAGGTTTTACCTATCTGCATATCTTAAAAGACTAATATAGTTTAAAATCTATAGAATATGTGTGACAAGCATTTGTTGAACTGAGATGTTGAACACTGTGGCTTGAGTAGTAAATGCTCTTACCTCACCCTAATGAATACGTTAAGTGTTAGATATAGAAATTTAAGTGTTTGAGTAATTTTAATGAAGAGTTGTATGTTACACAAGTACTTCACTCATTTTTACATCCCTTAATGTTAAGAAGCAGGTTTAATGGACAGCTAGGGTTAATATTTTCAGGGTTAACAAGCAACAATTAAAAACTGAGGTCATATTCATCTTCGTTTTCTCAATTAGAACCCATCAAATTGCCTTACACTTAGCAAGTAACCAAAAAAGACTAACCTAATTAGTAAACAAATAGAATAAAATGGTGTGGTTCTTATTAAAATCATATTACTATGGAGAATGCCTACTTAAACCAACAGTTCTAGAACATTAGCCTAGTTTTAATTTTAAACACATTAAAATCACAGACAAAAAAGATCCATGCTTCCTTATATTAACTCCTGTAAGTCTAAAGACCATGGGGAAATTCTGAAGGTCCAACCAACGGCAAGTCCACAGGTTCAAGGTTTAATTCAACCCCGGAGAGTCAACTATGTGTCTATGCCAACCACATACCCTGAATATTTCCATGATGGTCTCCATTTTAAGTTTCAAATTAGGTATCAGACATATAGATTTAGAACTCTTTTCCTGACTAGACATGGATCCAGGTAGAAAAAAATGTGAAACCACCCGTCTCCTGCTTTTCCAATCATGCTGTATCCGCTCCCAATTTCTCAGTTCTTACAATTCTTTTGACTCCATCTCTCACCCCACATCACCTTAGAAATCCAGAAAATATTAAACAGCATTGATGTACTATATTTACTTCCATTCTGTTTCTCAGTAAAACCAGCCTTGGAACTGTAATGCCATACTTACAATTAAACGATAAATGCTATCATTTAATTTGCTACAGATATTAGGGGTCATTTTTGGAATATGATGATTGAGAAAATTCAAACTATTTGTACAGAAGGAGCCTGTATAGCTGTGATCAAGAAATGCCTTTCGGCATTCCCCTTTTTTGCACTCAACAAATGTTTGTTGAATAAGTGAATGAATTATGTGAAGTAGAAAATTTATGGTGCTATGGCAGCAGCAGACATATTCTGCATCATTTACTAGTTGAAAAACCTTAAGTTAGTCACATGTTTCTCACCTAGAAAATGAGGATAATTAAAACTACCCATCAGGATGATACTAAAGAGATGATGAGATGATTTATATTGAAATGATTATAAAAGACCAAGCTCTATACAAAAAAAAATAGTTATGATTAACCTGCTAAGTAATGATCCAGGGGTTAGCAACTAAGAAACTCTCCTGAAAGCCAAAATTAAGACTCCCTATTGGCTTCATTTTATACTGAGCTAAGGAGTCTGGCTGGGGCCAATTATTGCCTTTGGAAGGAAACTATGCTTAAAGTCCGTGTGACCTAAGGGAAGAAGTAAATTCAGAAACTCTAATCTCACAATATTGAGCTATGTCTGGCAATGTCTGTCTAGATCTGTATGTCAGATATACTTGGCAAATGTTAAATCAAAATCCAGATCGATTTTTCTGGCTAGGTTTTTAAGTCCAAGGTTTTCATTCTTGAATACAAAACATTTTTTAATAACACCATCATCCATGAAAAAGCAATCTTCTTTTTCTGAGAAAGTCTTCCTTTGTAGAAATCTGTTCATTTTAAAAGGCCCGAATCCACTAAATAATCTGAATGATGATCTGCCAAGAGTTTTCTAAACTGTTTTCCTTTAAATGGGCCTCATGTGTTGTAGGGCTCTTTGGCTAAACTTAGTTTTGCCCGGAACCATTTTATGGCGCGGTTAGATCGCTCTGACAAAGGAACCGCTAGTTTTGTCACTGCGGACACACCGCCAACAGTTCCAGGCTTTTGCTGCTCCATTAAACGTCATTTACCTTAAGCTCCAAGAATAAGAAACCTCAAGCATACTTCACATATAGAAACAGGTGCACACTAAACTCCTTAGCGGCGAGGAACGAACCTAGTGTCAGGTCAAGTACAAGGTCCATATAGAATATTGACATGGGAATGTAGTTTTGCAACTAGCCCATGGGAAATCATAAGGAGCTGACCCAAACCTTAAGATATTTAAATGTACGTTGATACTCTCCACAAAAGACTTCCTTGGTTTCCGTGGTATCCCACAGTCCTGGCTGCTCTGGCTCTCTGGTGGGCTTAATTCAATTTGTAAGAACAAGAATGTTTCAAAGAGAATATCTGAGAAAAAGGACATCCTTCGTCGGGTCTTTCTGCTGATTTTATTCTATGGTGCCCTTATTGTAGCCTGCTCTACTCTGGAACACGGTTCGGGACTCTGCACCTATGGTTACTGAACCACGTTTCTTTGACCTTGCTAGTCCTTGAAGCTATTATACAAGTCCCCGTCACCTTAGATGTTCTGAAAAATAGTTTTCGCTCACTGTGCACCTTTTAAAGATTCTGTTGATAGTTCCACACGCCTGGTTGCTGCCCCACTCGGGTTCTGCACAGGAGAGAACCTCCTGTTAATTCCCTTTTCCCCAAAGGGGAGAGCCAAGGCCCAGCCTTTGCCCCCTCGGGCCCTGTGTGAGCAGCGCTGCCTGCTCGCGCCCGGGAGTCCCTCCCGACGTGGCCCTGCCCTCATGTGCTCCCTCGCTCACGGCTTCCTGTCGCCGCTGCTTCCTGCACCTTGGTTTCCCCGCCATTACCGTGTCATCTGTATCCACTCATTTTTTTCACGGATCCCAAAACTCCACCTGGGGCTTTGGCCTTGACTCCACGTTTTAGTATCAAATCCCAATATCCCTGACTCAGTCTCCTCTTCTCCCCAAACTCTTTCCCTGGCAAGCTACCTATTCTGCCTCAGTTACCATACTTTCCCCAGCCACCAAGGCTTCACCTCTGTGGCAATTTTGACAGGATTGCCATTTCTCCCAGCCTGTCACCAAGACCTCAGAACGGGTCCTGTAGCGCGCGACTTACAATCCTTTCAGCTTTTCCACGGGGTAGTTCAAGTTCTCGTTTCCTGCTTGTCTGATCACCTTACTTCTCTCCAGCCACGCCCTCCCCGCCCCCTTCCCCTCCAGAACAATCCCACAGCCCCTGGCATGGTAGTCTTCCTCACATGGTGACACTGAGGCCAATTAACCTTTTGAGCATTTTCTAACCCTTTTGAGCAGTTCTTTATTGTGACGTATGTATATCTTTCTTCAATTACTCCTGACAAAAAACCTGTGCGGTAGGATACTATTACTTTGATACACATTTTACAAGTGGAACATTAGGGCTCATAGAAATGAAGCAACTTGACCGAGTTCACACAAGCATAAGTGGCAAAGCTGGAATTCAGAGCAGGTCACCCACCCCTGAGGCATGTGGGCCTGCCCCCCACGAAGAGTGGCCTGGAATCTGGGGTCTTGGTGTAGGCTTCTAGGTGTGTAGCTGTAAGACTGCCGCTTCCCCGTCAACCTTACTATGCCTTTGTATTTAGCAGGAGTGGGCCCCCAACTTCCATCTCCCCTATGCTCAGTTCCTGGTAACTAAGAACCACCCAGGTCTTACCCCATGCCCTTGTCTGCGATCCCTGTTGACCTGCATAATTCTAGTTGCTTCCACCCCCTATCTTCCACCCAAATACACCTAAAAATTGCCCAGCGGCTGTTGGACCTCAGCCCTGCTACCTGCCCGAGGTGCCTGCTCTTACTCCTCTGTCTTTGATACAAATCTGATAGAGCTTCTGGCATGCTGTAATTTGTACCTACAATGACTCTCTGAAGGACCCTTTAACTCTCCAGCTCTGCTTTGCTAGGTCTGCTATAACCCTGACCACTACTTAAGACCAGTCAACTGTGACCTTATCTTCCTCAGTTGTCTTATCCTAATTAAAATCCACACTATCTAAGCCTGACTTCCCAAACAGGCCAGCTCCAGCTCCAGCTCCGGGAATGCTTTCATCTTCCCTCTGCTTCCTGTTTTCCAGCTTTTCTGGGATCTCCCCACATCTCCAGAGCCCTCTGCTCTCTTGTGAAAAAACCATAGCAATGTGTTGTCTTCATCAGCTGAATGCAAACTTCCCAACATAAAGGATGTGCATCAGATCAGAGATTTTCAAGCTTGGCAGTGCATCACTATCAGCTGAGAAACATTCCAAATACAGATGAGAAGCTGTGCTAAAGTCCTGCTGACTTCAGACCCATCAGCCAAGACTTCTTTGAATCCTCAATGCTTACGCATGATAAACAACCATTATTCGTGATGGTCCTAATTTCTCTTTTTAAACTTCAGTTAACTTGTAAATTACATAGGCTATGTAAGCCACTTGGCCCAATGCCTGATGCATAATAGGTATTCAAAATGCTAATTATTTCCCCTACTCTTTATTTTAGCCATCATAAATTTCATAGTCTTAAGTTGTTTTAGTAAACATTTTTAACAGATTTATATTTCCTATATTTCTTCCTGTTCTGTATATTTATGGCTTCTTCAGTAAAAGGTTCTCTGACTTACTCTTGACCTTCAATTATCCCTTTCAGACTCCTTCTTTGACATTTGATATGAAATCCATTCATTGGTCTGCATATTTCTCCGTCTTCTACACAATTATATATTCTGCTGCCACCTACTCTTTTTCTATGTTTAGCCTTGATCCTTCTTTATTTTTTGCTATAATTTTCTTCCAGCAAGTCATGAAGTAGAACTTGAAATCTCAGAGCCTTTGATTTGATGTTTTACAATATTTTAATTTATTTAAATTACCTTTGTTGAAAATTATCGAAAAGTCTTGGAATTTCTTAAAATTTATGTTTTCTGCCTGATTAGGATGGCCAGTATAAGTGAAAAAGGAAGAAGAGAATTTCAAAGCTAAAAGAGATCTTGTATATTAGTTCATCTGCTTCATCTTACACACGAAGCCACTGAGACACAAAGTGAATTACTAAAGGGTGCGTTAGTGGCAGATTCATTTTTTGTGGGGCTGGGGCAAAGGAGACTAATTCATGTTTAACTGAGACATTTTAAAATTGTGCAATTGTTTTGGCCCCTGTTAATACCTACTCTCATATTTAGTCTTTTAAAATGACAGAAAAACACCAAGCAATCAGAGGTTTTGAATTTAATAATTGACTCTAGTTCTTATTTATAACGCCTAATATTCCTTTGAAAAAGGAGACAGACCCTGTGGTGGCTAACAGTAAACTTCTGATCTCCTGTGTTGGAAAAGTTTGCATTTTCTGAGCATTCTGTATCGCAGGGCCACCAGAAAATTGATACTTCCTCAAAGTTCGGGAACTTGAAATGCATCAGTGAGAAAAGTTTTCTCTCTTTTTCTTTCTTCTTCCAAGTAGGTGTTTCACAAAAATAAATAAAAATCTAAAAAATAGAACAGCTAGAGTTACAAAATCCACAGGTGGTGGGAACAGGAAGGGGTGGTGGGAGGCTGAATAGCACAGGGAGAAAAACAAGTACCCAATCAGTTCAGACTCAGAGGCTGGCAAAGGCTAGAAAAGAGCTGAGAAAAACCTGTGGTCTCTGCAGGTTCCTGGTAGCACTGAAATTCCACAGACTGGTGTCAGGATGATTCTGCCTTATATTCACCACAGACAAAAATTCCAATTTCTCAAAGGAAAGGGGATATGCAGAGGCCCTTGACAGGGTAGGGATTGGTGGACCGGGAAAAAGCTACCACCAGGTTCTTCCAATCCCACCCGCTCCTTCAGCAGGCGGCCCAGTGGCTGCATAGACTTCTGTTAGGACACAGATGCAGTGAAAGCAACTCCTCAGAGGAGGCTGAGCTGCTCAGGGCCAATGAAGGTGAGCAGCTTGTTACTCAGGAAGACCACTAAAACCATGTGCAGCTGGCTTGTTGCTGTTCATTAGCTGGTATGAATAAAGGAAAGAGGAGAGAGAAGAGGCAGCCCCTGATAATGAATGAGGACTGCAGGGTTGGGAGGAAAGCCAAGCGCAAACCAGACCCAAGCTGGGAAGGCCAAGGCTTTCCCATGTTTGACAACTGCTTATTCCAATGCCCTTACTGAGCCAGAGACATTCAAGCAACACAGTGAGTAGAGAGGGACATTTGCTGAAGACTAAGCAGCTGGCCAAAGGAATGAGTGGAGAGACTTACAACAACCCCTGCATGAAGGAAAGAGCCAGCAGCAAACTGTTGAAGGGCAATGAGCAGCTGTTTTACTGCCATTAGGGATTGGGTGAGGCTTCCTTCCTGATACCTCAGATGCCAGGTCAGCTGTAGCCTGAAACCAAATGGCAATGTCAGATTGGCTAAGCACAGTCAGGGCAGCACCAGCCCTGGAAATTGCTGTAAGGAAGAGCTCTGGCAGAGACCAGACATCTCCTTGTAGCAATCAATCACCAAAAACTCGTGCTGTTACTGTCTGAAGCACAGGAATAAACACTCAGTGAAGCAAGTTGGCAGTGATTTCTGCCAAAAGGCATATGTCTGGACCACAAAGCAAGAAGGTGAATCCCAAGCAGAGCACGGTCATCTCGCAGATTGGAGGAGACAGATGGGAGCTCAGAGAGGTGGGCGTGCTTGAAATAATCAGGGCAAATCACTAGGCAAGAGGAACTACACAGAAAAAATGGTCCAGGAATTTGCAGAGGTGTCCCCTTGAGCCATTGGTAGAGAATTAGTGCCCGGATGTGGAAGGTGAAATGCTGCAAGCCACACAAAGAACAACTGCTGGGAGCTGAAAGGTGAACAATTCCTGCAGTTCACCCAGTCGTTTCAGTCCAGCCAGCCAGCGTACAAAGAGCCTGTTGAAAACTTGGAGAACTCAGTAAGCATTTTAGAGGGGCTAAATTAGCTCCAGAAATAAGGGTACTCTAGGACCACCTAAGGGAGTATTAAAATAATCCTCCCAAAGTACCAATGTAATCCAGAGGGAATTTAATTTCTTTCTCAAAAGAAAACTAACATTCTTCAAGTAAAATAGCAAAATCTAAGCAATCAGCAACATGCACAATGTCTGGCATCCAGTAAAAAAATACCAGACATGCATAGAATTAGCAAAGTATAGCTCATAGTAGTAAGAAAATAACTCAGAAATGATGGAAATGATGGAATTAGGCAAGAACTTCAAAACTGCAATTATGCACCTTATAAATGTGCTTGAGGATTTAAAGCAAATACCAACTTACAATAAAACACCAACATATGTGTGTGTGTGTATAAATGAAACCTCTAGAAATAAAAAATAGAATGTATGAAATAAATTATGGGACAAGTTGAACAGATTTGACACTACAGAAGAAAAACCACCAGTGAATTTGAAAACAGCAATAGAAACTATCTAACATTAAGCTAAGAGGGAAAAAAAGACTATAAGCTAATAAAAACCTCAGTGACCTATGGGACAGTATCAGGTGTCCTAACATATGTTAAAAGTCCCAGAAGGAAAGAGGTGGGAAACAGAGGTATCAGAAAAAGTACTTAAAGAAATAATGGTTCAACTTGAGGTAAACCATAATTCATAGAAACTATAATTTCAGACTTGAGGTAAACTGTAATTTATAGAACAAAGAAATTCAACAGACCCAAATAGAATATGCACAAAGAAAAAAGTAAAACCTGTTAAACTAGAATTCAATATCCTTCAAAATTTTCCTTAAGAAATGTGACGGTAGAATAAAGACTTTTCCATACAAACAAACGCTGAGAGAATGTGTTGGTAACAGATCCATACTACAATATGTTAAGGAAAGTTCTTCAGGAGGAAAGAAAATGATACTAAATGGAGATTTAAGATCTACATCATATCATGAAGAACAGTGGAAATGGTATGTTTTTGGGTAAACATAAAAGCTTTTCTTTGCAAATTATAGTTTGATAAAGCTGTTAAAAATGTAAAGACGATTGTTTAAAAGGCAATAATGTACTGTGGGATTTAAAACATATGTAGAAATAAAATATATGGGAATAATAGGTCAGAGGATAGGAAAGGAGAAATGGAATTATAGTCTCAGAATGTTCTTACTTTATGTGTGTGGGGAAAGTGGGGTTCCTATGACCAGGATCTTCACTGAACTTAAACCACCTGATGATGTAACTGGCCTGTTGCTATGCTACTGCTTCCATACCTTTAGGCAATAAGCTATTATTGTGTTAATATAAAGAGTTCCACCCAGTGCTCTGCAGAGAGCAGAGCAGAGGCTGGAGTGGGGGCAGCACAGAGTACAGAGGCCCAGAGGACGGCTGTGCGGGATGGCTGTACAGAGAGGCCCAGAGGAAGGCTGTGCAGACAGAGGGGCCCAGAGGCAGAGACCGGCTTGCTGCATCCGAAGCAGCAGTGATAATACAGACTCGCTCTGAGTGAACGGGGTTTTAGTGACTGACCTGCCACCTGGAAATAAACTTGGGTATAACCCTTTCACCCCAAGAATCCTTTGCTTTAAATTTCTTTGGTCACAGTGAATCTATAGTGAACTTGCCTGGGGCTGAAACCCATTTGCAACACAATGTGTGAATGGTTATAGCCTTAGTTGAAAAGAGATTGTAATAAAGATGCATATTGTAAACACTAGTGCAACCACTACGTAAATACAACCAGGACATACAACCAAGAGGGCAATAGTAGCAATAAAACTGAATATTAGAAAATGCTTGATTAATCTAAGAAGGGAAAACATAAGAAAGCAGAGAGGAAAAATTGAAAAGAAATAACAAAATCGAATATTTGAACCAATCATATTAACAATTATATTACGTATAGAGGCGGGAGAGGGTGTGATTACAAAGGGGTACCAAGGGGGAAATTTGGGAGGACATAGAATTGTATGTACCTTGATTATGGTGGTAATTAAACAACCCTATGGATTTGTTCAAAACAATGAATATTACTTTATGTATTTAATAAAATGAATTCTAAAAATTAAAAGCAATGCTCATCATTGCCTGGGAAATACAAATTAAGCCCACAATGTGATACATTTGCACCACAGTGAAAACAATTGAAAAGACTCATAATGTTGTAGAAAATACTGGAGAAACCTGGACTGGATCACTGACAAAGAACCAAGCGGCACTGGGAGGTCTTGGAGTGCTGAGGTTTATTTCACACCGGCGGGCTCGGAGGGGAGTCATGTCCCAAGGTCTGAGCCCTGAGCACAAGCAAGGGGAGAATTTATATTATGTTGCTATGTAGGCACCGCAGGGCAAGAGGAGCCCGGGGGAAGGGAGGAGGGAGCTGGGAGGGCTTTGCCAATTGGAGGAAAAAGCGGTTTGCTGACCTTGACAGCTGCCATGAATATTTTCCTGATCAGTAATACCAAGACTGGAACAATAGGAGCCCATTGCAGGTAGGAATGCCAAAAGGTACAGCCACTTTGGAACACTTTGAAAGTTTCCCATAAAATTAAACATAAACTTTCCATATGAATCAGTAGTCCCATTGCTAGGTATTCAGAGAAATAAAGACATGTCCATACAAAGACTCATATGCAAATATCCATTACAGTTTTATCCATAATAGTCCGAAATTGGAAACACTTCAAATGTCCATCAACAGGCGAGTGCAGAAAAAAATATTGTGTATCACAGCAACGATAAAAAGGAACAAACTGCTGATACCTACCACACTGTGGATGAATCTCAAAGACAGACTGGAGTAATGTTCGTCAGTAGGCAGGGGTGAAGGTCAAATTAGAGTGTAGAGAGACGGTCAGTAGGCGGGAGGGGTGGCATTGAAAGGACACCTAGGAGACCCCACCGCAGTTTAAACAGCAATGAACTGGATGGTTTTTATTGTGCTGGATCCTCAGAATATGCAGTTTTACAAGCAAGAGACCCAAGTGGACACTCACTGAGCAGACAGGCCTGATATTTAAAGCTACACTTTTTGTTATTCCTAAGTAGAATTAGACAATCCAAAGCTTTTAATCTCTTGGATTTTAAGTACAAATATATATGATGCTTTTCTCATTGATTAGTAATTAACAAGTAAAAAAAAGTCTTTAACTTCATGTAACTTCCATTCTAATGAGGGAAGTAGACGATAAACACAAAAGTGATATATAATGTAATAGCAGAGAGGGATATGTGCCAAAGGACGTATAAAGCACTGGGAGGGAAAGATGGCTGGGGTGCTTCTCAGAGGGACATCAAGAGAGCCTCCATGAGGGGGGAGCTGGGCATAGAGGGGCGTCCGCACTGACGCCCAGAGAGAATCTTCAAAGAGGAGGGACAGCAAGTGCAAGGGCCTGAGGTGCAAACCCAGGTAGAACTCTGATTGCTTTTTATTTTCTTCCTCCAACAGATTCTTGGGTGCTTTTAAAATAAAAGCCTTAGTAACAAACATCATGGTGATGGGCTCCATGTTATCTATGTAATGATTTCCAAAGTAATACAAATTCTTTTGAAATCTTACTCAAAATCAGAAGAGGTTCATTTCTGACTCAGCAGTTCCTCTCTCCAGAAGATTGTGTTAATTACAACAACAGAAAATTAACAAAAGTCTACCAAACATGCATTGGTGGTAAATCTGTGCTCTGTCTCAGGGATCGGACCAAATAAAGAGATGCATAGATGTGGTGCAAGGGAAACATCTCAAGGGCCAGAACTTACTGCTTGTGGGTTGAGAATGGAACAGATCACTTCCCATTTCATGACTAAAATTAATCTTGCAATGCCGTGTGCTGCTGCCTCTCACGTTTCATGTGACCTGGGTAACCCCCAAAGGTGCTCACAGACTACACAGTTCTCGGTATCACACCTAAGAGGCACAGAGAGGAACTGGGTTTCATCCAGGGGAGTGCGAGCAGAATATCTTGCTAAGCAACTTGCTCTAAAAGCCAGAATTTAAATCTGGATCATCTGATTCCTAATCCAATGCTCTTTGAACAATAAAAATTCCTTTCCTTTTTATTTTGAGGGTCTTTTTAAAATGTAGGTTTCTGAATTATTTAGAAATCTTTTCTTGGGAAAATATTTATAATAACTTGCATTAACATGAAATGATTTGGAGAATGTTATATATTATATTCGATTAATGCCTCATTAAAATTTGTCTGGGTCAAATAAACACATAAAATAAATACTGTTATATGATGACAACATAAATAATTGCCCTAAAGTCTGTAACCCTGAATAAGTATAGGAAACTTGGAAATGTCTGTCCTGAAACAGATTCCTTAAAATACACTGAGATGGTTGTTCAAGGTGAAAGTTAATAATTAAGTCAGTTCTAAATAAACCAACTATTTGCATCGATTATTTTAATATCTTCACTTTACCAAGTCATAATTAGTAAATGCAGGCAAACTATTAGGTTAATAATAACATTTCCAAAATTGCTAGATAAACAAGAGAAAGAACTCTTTGTTCATTTACATTGTATCAATTTAGGAAGAAAGTATATACTACTTCAATAATTCTGTCATCAGTTTTCAGTCCAGTGGATTTCCCTTTAAATTGTTTTAAGGAGAAGTTTCCTTTTTCAGTGAAGGAAAAAGCTCAATTTTCAGATATGAAAATTTAGTTATAAAAGCTTCCCTTGGTTCACTTCCTTACAAATCATCCAGTAATATCATTTCCTCATAGATTCTTTATTCCTAATAGATGGAGGATTACTCCTAACATCTATTTAAGTATTATTTTTGCTAAGGCTGCCAATTATCATGGAAAGTGTTCCAATAACACCAGAACTCATATTTGTGGAAAACTCAGTGATACCAATGAGCCTTTAAATAATGTAAAGATAAACATGGTTGCTAATTACACTTGGATTTTCTAATTGAAGTAATGGTACATTTTTCCTGCTCTATTCAGTGTTGGAGACAAAAAAGGGAAGTATCTTAAACCAGTTGGAGCTAGTTCTTAGAGAGAGAGGTGTTGTCTTACTGCAGCTAGGTGCTGAGATCAGGACCCAGCAAATGCTACTTGGCCAGGCACCGAGTATGTCTGCACATGCAGTAAGCATGCGGTGGACCCAAGAAAGCCCACACCTGGGAAAACCTTCCTGACTGCACTGTAAAGCAGCGAGACCAATGCCTTGGAGGACCAAAGAGCAGGCCCTGAACTGTGTATCTCTGAGTCCGTGGCTTTATAGACCCTTAACTTAGCAAGCCACCTCCATGCCCTGGCTGAGCTAGGTTTCTGAAGCTTTGGCGCTAACCTATAATATTAACTATTAGACTGTGCATCCCAGTCTGTACAGCCATTTTGAAAAATATCTTTCTGGAATTCCAATTTCAATATTAATCAGATTAAGTGCATATGCGACTTTTTTCTTCACAATCCTGTTTGAATAAAAAACCCACCAGGCACTGGATGTGGAAGAAAGGAAACTACTGAAACACTGAGTGGGCACAGATTAATCTGTTGACATCAGGATGTCCTCATGTGAACCTAACTGATGATTCTAGATTATTTATACTTTGGCTTTCTTTAGACTCTTTTTCAATAGGCCTTTTCATAATGCAATTGGATTAAAAGTATGCAAGATGTGATTCTTCTTCTAATGTTTCCTCTATAGCAATATTATTGCCTGAGAACAGGAAAAATAAAAGAGACTGTGGAGAGTGATAATAAAATATAAAACTCTCAAGTTTTGGAGCTTCAAAAATTGTTAATTTTAGAATCATCTTCATTTCTACTTAACTTATCCATCTTTTCACAATAATGACATGATACTCTTCCAATTGTTTTAAAGAATTCCCACTGAAGTCAATGGAGTAGATATTACTGTCAAATTTGATAGCAATGTTCAAAGGACGATTGTAGGAAATTTTCCTCATTAACCAACTGTCATATTGCAAGAGACTAATGCTCAAGGGATTCTTACCACTTCTATAGTTTGAAAAAAATGATCCTGGAAATTTGAAAAGAGATGTTTTAAGACAGCCAAAGGACAAAATCTATGCATTTATAAGTAATGCATGATTCCTAGTAAATGTTATTTTTTGATGAAAAAGTGTTAAATAAGAAAGTTATCCATAAGTACTAGGCCTTCTACTACCAGAAGTATATGTCTCCACTGCTTTATCAGCTAAGCTAAACGACACAATTTTCATGAAAGACTGAAGTATTCCCACATTACTTAGGGGAAAATATTGTTACCAGTGTCTTTAGGTTCTTTTCCTTGTCCTCCACCTGATACGGATTGGCTAAATTCTACAGACAGTCTACAGACACTCAAAGGGATCAAGTGGTTAAATTACGGCAGTGTCATAATAAGGTATGAGATGGGGCAGTAGGTTTATGCCACAGGGAATGTGACATTGCTCTAACGTTGTCCAAAATATTCTTTGCTTGTGCCTATGGATTTTTATTTTCTTCCTTTGGGTTTAGAATTAAATAGTTGATAATAGAAAGAAATCTTCCTAAAATCATCCAACTGCTAACAAGTTAACGAGAGATTACCAGGCAAACTCTAGGAAAGAGTGAGAATCCAGAGTGGAAAGTAATTACACCCTGGAATTGAGATGGTGGTGGATCTGTAGGAAAAAGGGTAGAAAAATCAAATCTGGGGCTAGCTGAAGGTCATAACATGGATAATTCCCAAATGAAAGCTGGGATCAGCAAAATAAGAATGAACACGAAGTAGCCTAACCTTCTCTTGCACTTACAGTTTAGGTTCATGTTGCATATGTTCCTTAAGGAAGCTAATCCTTGATCTTGAATAAGGATAGAAAGTACCCAGTGGAAGTAAACAAAAATAGTTTTCTGGAGAAAGGTGGTATCATTCTAGGCTTCAAGTCATTATTATATTTCCTCTCCCAAATATTACATTCAGCACCCAAATATACATAAGAGCACTTTTAGAAGAACCAGGAGAAATAACAGACCAAAAATACCCCCATATATACATAAGCTATTAAAATGATCAGACCGACAATAAATTAACTATACTTGTTATACTTAAAGAAATAAGCAAGAATACTATCAAATAAGAAAATAAGGGAATAAGAAATGCTACTTTAAAAAAATTAATTAAGTTGTAGATTACAAAATAGAATAGCCAAATGAAAGCTTGGTGGCTGGATATACATTAATTAGATACAGATGAGTAGACAATTACTGAAGTGAAAACTAAGCAGGAAAAAATTGTTTAGAATGCAGCCCAAAGAGATAAAAAGATGGAAAAGTCAGACAGAGAAACTAAGAGGCAAGAATTTTGATGAAATGCACAATTCTTGAAATCCATTACAAAACTGATAAAAGAAAAAATAGTAAATCTGAATTTCCCTGTATCTAGTAAAGAAATTAATTGCATTATCAAAAACTTTTTTATTAAAAAAACAAAAAACAAAATAACCAAATGGCTTCCCTGGTGAAGTTGATTTGACATTAAGGAAGAAATTATATGAAAAATACATACATGCTTTTAGTAGATATGAGAAATAAACATTTGCAAATAAATTTTTTATGAGGCTAGGAAATCTGAAAATCCAAAATAACAAAGACATTACAAGAAAATTACAGACCAATATCCCTCATGAACATACACACAAAAATCCTTAACAAAATAACAGTAAATGAAATCCAGCAATATGTAAAAAGTAGACTATATCATGAACAAGTGGGGTTTAACCAAGGAATGCAAGAATATTCAAATCAATCAATTACTACATTAACAGAATAATAAGGAAAAATATGATTGTTTTATAAATACAGAAAAGCATTTGAAAAATTGACTAGACTTTATAATCAAACTCAGTATACTAGGAGTAGAAGGGGATTTTCTAAAATTGATATTGAATTTCTGCCAAAAAAACCCTATGGTAACATCATGTATATGGTAGAAATATTGAATGTTTTCCCTTTAAGTTTGAGAGCAGGCAATGATGATCCATTTCACTACTTCTTTCCATATTTATTTAACTGTATTTGAACTTCTAGCCAGTTAAGCAAGTAAGGAATAAGAAATAAAGTTATAAAGACTGGAAAGGTAGAAGAAAATTCTGGTTGTATATGTAGGAAATCTTATGAAGTCTACAATGTAAAAAAAGAAAGCTACTAGAATTAATAAATGAATCTAGCAAAATCATGGAATTTAACATACAACAAATAAGTAACATTTCCATGAACTAGCAATGAACAATTGG
>JAQQAC010004068.1:4236784-4256170 GCA_029783875.1 Phataginus tricuspis
AAATGTTCATTGAAACATTATTCACAATAGCCAAGATAGGAAAACCCAAATATGCATAGACAGACAAATAGATAAAATGGGTTATAAACATTCAAGAAAATATTATTCAGACTTAAAAATAAAGGAAATATTGCCATTTACAACAACATGAATGGACCTGGACGACAGTGTGCTAAGGGAAATCAGTCAGTCACAAAAGGACAAATACTGCATGATTCCACTTAAATACCTAAAATAGTGAAATTTATAAAAGCAGAAAATAGAGTGGTGCTTGCCAGGAGATGGGAGTGGGGACAGTGGAGAGTTGTTCAATGACATAAAGTTTCAGCTATACAAGAGGAGTAAGCTCTAGAGCTCTGCTGTGCCACATAGTGCCTATATTTAACAATATGCTACTGTGCACTTCAAATAGTTAAGAGGGCAGATCCTGTGTTAGTTGTTTTTTACCACACACACAAATAAAGGAAAAACAAAGGGACACGGGCAACTTTTGGAGGTGATGGACACGTTTATTGCCTTACCTGTGGTGATTGTGGGGATGGTATTACAGGTGCAAGCATATGTCCACCTGTAATACTGGGGAGTTGTTAGGGAGTACTGTGCCTTCTCCAAGTTACAGGGTGAGAACCATCAATAGTGTGGCGCAACTTGGGGCCCTTTTCAATGCCGTGGCTCTTGCTGCCTGCAGATGTTACCCTTTGCATCTTCCTGTGCTTGTGGACAGGTTTGGTGATCCACTAGGAATAAGGATTTCTTCTGAGAGCTTCATGGAATGGATCAGTGAGGATAACCTCAAAGAATTCATCAACGCAGTAAGAATTCTTGACTCTCAGAGCCCCACAGTGGCATGTGGGTCATTCTTTGGCAATAGACTGAAGGCTTTGAGCACACTGTATCTGGTTAAAACCAGGCTTGCTCTAGGTTACACACTCAGGTACTGGGTGTTTGTAGCCATCATGGTGAACCCAAGTTGGATATACGACATAACCTTGTTTGCTCTTCTCTCCAAGTCTGTGCACTTTATTGGGCGAGCTGGGGCGAGGCCTGTGGATTGCCGAGCTGCTGGTACTGCCAGCAGCGCACCCTGGCAAGAAAGTGCATTACATCGACTGCCTCTTCCTGCATAGCTCCTGGGTGTACTTAGAAGCACCCATCCTGGCTTACCTGATGGCTACTGCCAACAGAAAAGATATTTTTAATTTTTTCAAGAACCTCCATATTGTTTTCCACAGGAGCCGTACCAATTTATACTCCTAACAACAGTGCACCAGTTCTCTTTTCTCCACATCTTATCTCTTGTCTTTTTGACACTAGCCAACCTAGAAGTTGTGAGGTGATATCTCAGGGTGGTTTTAATTTGCATTTCCCTGATGATTAATAATATTGAACATTTTTCATATACCTGTTGTTCATTCGTAGCCTTTTTTGGGAAATGTCTGATCAGGTCTTTTGGCCATTTTTAAATTGTCTTGTTTGTCATTTGCTGTTGAGTTGAATGAGTTTCTGATATATTCTGAATATTAATCCCTTATTAAATATACATTTGCAAATATTTTCTGGCAATCCATAGCTCGCTTTTTCACTTTGTTGATTGTTTTCTTTGCTATGCAGAAATTTTCTAGTTTGCTTCAATCCCATTTGTTGATTTTTGCTTTTGTTACTTGCACTTTTGTTATCATATCCAAAAAATCATTGTGAAAGTCAATTTCAAGGAGGTTTTTCCCTATGTTTTCTTCTAGGAGTTTCAGGTCTTACATTTAAATCTTTGATTCGTTTTGAGTTGATTTTTGTATATAGTGTAAGATTAGGGTCCAATATGTTTTCTGTTCTGTTTTTGTTTTTTTTTTTTGCATGCATGCAAATATCGTTTTCCCAATGCCACCTACTGAAAACACTATACTTTCCCTATTGTGTATTTTTGGCAGTCTTGTCAAAGATCAATTGACTGTATATGCGGTAGTTTATTTCTGAGCTTTCAGTTCTGTTGCATTGGTCTATGTGTCTATTTTTAATTCCAATACCTTTCTGTTTGATTACTATGGCTTTGTAAGATCATTTGAAATTAAGAAATGTGATGCTTCCAATTTCATTATTCTTTCTCAAGATTGTTTTGGCTACCCAGGGTATTTTATGATTCCATATTATTTTTAGTATCTTTTTCTATTTCTGTGAAAAATGCCATTGGATTTTTGATAGAGATTGCATTGAATCTGTATATTGCTTTGGGTAGTATGAACACTTTAACAATATTAATTCTTCTAGTCCATGAACATGGAATGCCTTCCATTTTCCAATTTCTTTCATTAGTGTTTTATAGTTTTCAGAGTACAGATTTTTCACCTCTTTGGTTAAATTTATTCCTAAGTATTTTGTTCTTTTTGATGCTATTGTAAAGGGTTGTTTTTTAACTTCTTTTTCAGATAGTTCATTGTTAATGTATAGAAATACAAATGATTTTTGCATATTGATTTTGTATTCTACTTTACTGAATTCATTTATACTAACAGTTTCTTGTGAAGTCAGTCTAGAGTTTTCTACATATAGGATCATACCATCTGTGAAGAGAGATAATTTTACTTCTAACTTTATGATATAGATGCCTTTTATTTCTCTTTCTTGTCTGATTGCTCTTGCTAGTACTCTAAACTGTGTTGAATAGAAGTGGCAAGATCTTGGAGGAAAAGCTTTTAGTTTTTCCCCACTGATTATGATGTGATGTAGGCCGTAGGCTTTTTGTAAAGGGACAAAAAAAAAAAAAGGCTTTCCATATGGCAGTCACTTTTCCTGGTAATTTTTTTATATCAACTTCAATCTACTTTCTGGAAAGGAAATTTTTCTCTCATCTCCCTCATATGAAAAAAAAATGTGTTTATTCTTTATTCAGTAGTATACACGCAGAAAAAGATTTTGTTAAACTATTTAATGTTGATATTATAGGGAAGGTCTTAGATGTTATGCCGGAGTCCTACCTGAGTATTTCCTGAGAACATATGGGTAGAATTTGTGATTTAAGGTTCTGTCTTATTCGGTTGTGAGCAACAGCAACTTTGCAAGCCAGAATATCTTCAGAACTTAGTCAAAATCAGGAGGGTGAGAGTGATTCCTAAATATATCACAACATTTGCCTAATTACCCCCACTCTCTCAAGGAGAAAGAAAATTGGACCCACTTCTCTGAATGTTTTGCAGCAGAACAACTAAAATAGTCTCCTTTCCATTCTTGCTCCCTGATGTATCACCACAGGGAAGGGCTCTCAATAAACATTTGTTGTATGAATGAATAAGTGAATGAATGAATGAATTTTCTCAACATTTGCCTCCCATCTTAGTATTTGATGTCTAAAAGCAGAGTGAGAAAATTTATAAGGTCCAGAATACATGTGGAGAACAAGGTATAGCAACAAGGGTGGAACCGGTACAACACAAATCAAAACTTCAATAAAAACTGTACAATACAAATTGTATAGAGATTAATGACCTAAATACTAGGAGTTCATGTGCATTATTTCATTACATAAATGTAGTCAAATCAGCTTACCAAGACTTCAAACATACTGATATAGATATGGTGATATATATATATATATAAACATATATTCTCCTTGTGCCCAAAAGAGACAGACTTACCACCCTGAGATGGTTGAGACCTGAGGTTTCACTTAGCTATTTGGACAAAAGACTCTTGTAAATCAGCCGAGTTTCCACTGGATGCTGCTTAAGTGTATGCAAGCAAAGAAAAAACAAGAGATGGGACCATTTATTAAAGGAAAAAATATTTGTTGACCTCAGCAAACACCATATTAACAGCATAACAACCCTCACCTATAAGAATGCTATGGTTCAATAAGGAAGCACTTTGACCGAGTGGCAGGACAAGGCAGCCTACTGTTTGCTCTTTCTAAATGCATTCTAGCTGTACATTTACCCATTTTTTAAGCATTTGTTTTTCAGATGTCATGTCCAGTAGCAAGTCAACTGATGGGGTCATAATATATTCGTTTGGATTTTATCTGCATAACTTATTAACCAAGTTATATTTTTCTGCAACAATATACCCTGTTGCTTGAGAATAATTTGAATTAATTATAAAATTGTTTATTTTTATTTAGGATTTAAACTTAAAATGTTAATGGCTAATAAAAACAAGAATTATTTCTGTATCCATTTAAGGCAATGCTTAACCTTAAGAGCAAACTATGGTAAGTAATTTTCATTATCCCTAAAACAGGAGTGTAATTTATACTGTGGAGGAGAGTTTGTCCTGGTGACAGTCAGGGCCACCTCAGTTAGATATCATCCTGCATCCATTTCCTTCTCCTCATTATCCCCATCAAAAATCAAAACAAAAATTAGAATTATTATGTTCATTCCCCCACCCCTCTCTCCTATGGCAACCACCAGGCGAAAAAGGGGAAGGGAAGATAGGGACAAACTTTCAATTATAAGATAAATTAGTCACAGGGATGAAAGTACAGCATAAGGAATAAAATCAATAATATTGTAATATCTTTGTATGTTGACAGATGATAACTACACTTATCATCATGAACATTTAATAACGCATAAAATTATCAAATCACTATGTGGTACACCTGAAACTAATATAATATCATTACAACTATATTCCAATAGAAATAAACTAAAAGAAAGAAAGTGACAAAAGTTCATTAAGAAAGGATTAGAATTATTAGTAGATTCATTTAAAAGCCCCTGAATGTATTTTTCTCAGTGACAAGGTTTCAGTAAATCAATAAGAAAATTCAGATTTCAAAATCACTCTCTTATCCTGGGAGCCATCAGCTATTTTCACAAGTATAATAATGGGAAATTGCCTTAGCAACATCTCTGGGAATTTAGGTTAAATTCAATGGTGTTCTCAGAATGTTAATATTGTTATTATGGCACAGAACACCACAACCAAATATTTGGGGCTTATCTTTGTGTCTGTTAGTCAGCCCCTTAATGAAGTCTTTGTACAAATGAACTCACTCAAAAATGTACCTACTTGCTGAGAAGACAGACTGGTGACAAAGTCTGAAAGAGCTACTGTCAAAATAACATTTTAATGATCTATCCTCTGTAGGGCTTAATTATATATTCTTCTGTCCTTTATAGAAGTGAAATCTATCATTTTTAACACATATTTAAAAAAATTTGATTCTACCAAGGAATTAATTATATACTCCGATAACATTCAAAACATGCTCATGAATTGCTTCTTTTCTTGAAAACAACTAAAAATAATAATAAAACAAGAATCTTCTCTGAAAAATTGGAAATCCTGGAGACCCTGAAAAGTAATGGGAAAGGTGCAGGGATAGTTCAGTAGTGTGGGATGATGTGACAATGGCACAGCGGTGTGATAGGTTTTGGAACAAGCTGATAAAGTTTACACCCAATGGGAGGCTTACACATAAAGCAAAAACCCCAAATCTCATATTTCAAAAACGAGAACAGGGTATTCTTCTTGGCATACTCTGGCTCCAAGAAGCAGAAGAAGATTGAAGCATCAAAAATCACGTAGTCAAGTTATAGTTGTGTGAATCTCTGTCCTGATGAGAGAGGTGAAGAACTATGAACACCATACAGTTGTCTGTCCCCACTGGCTTTGGAGAAGTAAAGACTAAGGGAGAACATCCATCACACATGGAAGTTACCTCATTCAAAGATGAATTTTCATAAAAGGACCACCAGAAGATCTGTAAAAACTATGAGAATAAAAACAGAGGCAGAAAGGGACTGGAACATGAGAATGATAAAGAAAAATTAATTACCGTTGAAGTAAATCTTTGCCTTCAGAGCAAATAAGAATTTGACTAACCATTTGCAATGCACTTAAAAAAAAAACTAACAGTTGGAACAAAATCCCCCTTTAAAACATGATACCATAATGTCAAGATGAAAGAAGAAAAGAATTGTCAAAAATCACAAAAGATGAATAAATGTTGGCAGAGATCAGAGAAAATTTGAATGAAAAATATGATCACAGGAATGAGGATGAAATTGAAAGCTGTGAACAGTGGAGTGTAAACACCACAGGAAATAAAGAAGATGGGGATGGTTGGAGTGAACAAAGTGGAACAGAAATTTAAAAAACCAAGTAGTTACAGCAAAAATAATACAGAAGCAAGAGAAACAAAGGAGACTAAAAATATACATAATTGAATCCCCCACCCCAAAAATAAATCATAAATAATGGAACAGAAAATTATTGAAAGATCCATTCAATAAAACCTTCAAGAAAAAAAAGACATGAATCAACAGATTTAAAGGAAATACTCCATTCCATGAAAAATTACACCAAGTGTTCTACAATAAAACGTATTATAGTAAAGCTTCTGGACATCAGAACTAAAGAGCTATTTGGCAATCATGCAAAAGCATTAAGATGCTCAAAAGGGAAAAACATTTCCTAAAACCCTATTCATTAGTGTATTAAAAGAGAGGTGAGCATATTACTCATAAAAGAGAATGAAATCCTGCCATTCGTGACAACATGGTTGGACCTAGAGGGTGTTATGCTAAGTGAAATAACTCAAAGACAGACAAATATTACATGATTTCACTTAAATACAGAACCTAAAAACAAAACAGAAATGGACTTACAAACACAGAGAACAGACTAGTGGTTGCCTAGGAGAGGAGGATAAGGGGATGGGTGAGATAGGTGAAGGAGAAAAAAGAATTAGTGAGAATGTTTGATATCTTGTTTTCTTCAGCTTTACTGAGATATAATTGGCAGATAACATTATGTGAACTTAATGTGTACAGTGTGATGATTTGATGCACATGTATATTGTGAAGTGTTCACCACGATAGGGTTAGTTAGCACATCCTTCACTTCACATAGTTACTGTTTCGTTGTCATGGTGAGAACATTAAAGCTCTACTCTCATAGTGACTTTCAAGTTTACAATAGATTATTATCTGTAGTCACCACGCTGCACATCAGATCTCTGGAACTTACTCATCTTATAACTGAAAGTTTATTCCTTTGACCAACATCTATCTCCCCATTTCCCCAAACTCTCAGCCCCTGGCAGCCACCTTTCTACTATGTTTCTGGGAGTTTGATGTTTTTAGATTCCACATACAAGTGAGATCATATAGTATTTGTTTCTCTGTCTTTTTTCACTTAGTATAATGTCCTCAATGTCCATCCAAGTTGTGGCAAAAGGCAGGATTTTCTTTTTTTGAAAGAATAATATACCATTATTTATTTTATATATTTATATATTTATATTGTTTTATACATCACATATTCATTTATCCCACCAGAGTTCCCCTTTTGTCCATATCCTTGTCAACATTTGTTATCTCTTGTTTTTTTTTATAATAGCCATTCTAACTGGTGTAAGGTGATACCTCATTGCAGTTTTGATTTGAATTTCCCTGATAATTAGTGATGTTGAGCACCTTTTCATGTACCTGCTAGCCTTTTATGTTTTCCTTGGAAAAATGCCTATTCAGATGCTCTGTGCATTTTTTAATTGGACTGTTTTTCTGCTGTGAGCTTTTATTAACCTCTTACCAAATATATGGTTTGCAAATATTTTTTCCTATTCTGTTGGTAGCCTTTTCATTTTGTTGACTCTTTCTTTTGTTGTGCAAAACTTTTCTAGTTTGATATAGTCACACTTGTTGATTTTTGTTTTAGTTGCTCATGCTTTTAAAAAAGATTCTTGTGTCTTAAAAAAGTTGCTGTGTCTTATTTTAAAAAAATCATTGCCAAGACCAGTGCCAAAAAGATGTTTCCTTATGTATTCTTCTAGGTGTTTGATAGTATCAGGTCATCAGGTCTTGTTTACATCCTTAATTCATTTTGACTTAATTTTTGTGAATGGTAGAAGATAGCGGTCCAACTTCATTCTTTTGCATGTGACTCTCCAGTTTTCCCAGCACCAATATTGAAGAGACTGTCTTCTCCATTGAGTATTCTTGGTTCTCTTGTCAAGTATTAGTTGATGATATATGTGTAGGTTTATTTCTGGGCCCTTGCTTCTGTTCCATTGGTCCATGTATCTGTTTTTATGCCAGTACCATATTGTTTTGATTGCTATAGCTTTATAATATAGCTTGAAATCAAGAATTGTGATGTCTCTGCTTTGCTCTTCTTTTGCAGGTTTGCTTCAACTATTTAGGGTCTTTTGTGGTTCCACACAAATTTTAGGATTATTTTTTCTATTTCTGTGTAAAATGCTGTTGGAATTTTGAAAAGAATTGCATTGAGTTTATAGATCGCTTTGGGAAATATGAACATTTAACAATATTAACCCTTCCAATTCAACATGGGATATCTTTCCATTTATTTTTATATTTTCTGTTTCTTTCATCAGTGTCTTATAGTTTTCAGTGTATAGATCTTCCATTTCCTTGATCAAATTTATTCCTGAGTATTTTGTTTTTGATGCTATCATAAATGAGATTTTCTTTATTTTTTTTTCACTTCTCTGTTAATGTACAGAAATGCAACTGATTTTTGTATGTTGATTTTGTATCCTAAAACTTCACTGAATTTATTAGGTCTAACAGATTTTTGGAGTTTTAAGTGTTTTCTATATATAAGATCATGTCATCAGCAAACCGAAAAGTTTACTTCTTCCTTTCCAATTTGGATCCTGGTTCTGATACTCTGCTATCTTGCTAACGTCACTCCATATATATATTTCCGATTATACCACAACCCCCATATCATTTTACATAGCTGGCTAGGGGCTGGGATTCCACAATTTTTTCTATATATACATAATCCCCATACATAGTGACTTTGAAGAAGCAGATTTGGGGGATCACTGCACCATCCCCCAGTGCCTCTTTCATAAATATCTGATAGTCCCTGATGTCAGAGTTGTTTTTTAGTGAAGAAAACGTGGACTACATTGTATGCTGGTAAGTGCTAACAGGGAAGATGCGCAAAGAGAGGGCTTGTTAAATAAAACAAAACTGATTGAATAACGGCTAAGAGTTGTAATTTTATCTCCATGCTTCCTTTCTTTCCTCAAACCATTGTCACCTATTATACTACCTGCATTCAAACATCTAAAATGAAGTCAATAAAAAATATTGAAATTAAGTAATTCACCATCCACTAATTATCATTTTAAATACATGACACCTTTACGGTTCTTCAGCAGTAGAGCAGTAATTTCTTTTTATTATTTAAGTGTCCTCAGTGTCTGAGTAGATCAGTAATTGTGGCATTGTATAAACTGGGTTCAAGGGACCTTATTCTATTTTATCCTCTTTCCAAAATATGTTATTACATGGAAACTGAGGTTTCAGAGGGTCATTGTAAACCCACTGGCATGGTCAAAAGCATTGTGAAAGCATAAATCACAGAGTAGAATGATTTGTATTAATGCAAACATTTGTATTTATGAAACATTCAGGACAAGCAAAATTGCATTGTTTACTAATTTAGCCCTCTAAAATTTTACTACAATCAGATTAATTTTGATAGCTCAATAAAAGGCAATTGACTGTCTAATGACTATCTCTCCAGGATATTCAGACTCCTCTATGAAACAGAATGGAGTCTGAAATTCACACAGTGATGGGTCAGCTGCTGGCAAAATAGCAAACATCCCTTATGCTCAGGTGATTTGATTAGTCATTCACAGAATTGTGCTCACTTATGCCTCATGCCTGACCAATTGGCAAAATCTTAAAAAAAAAGGAAATAATTTTTATCTGGAGACCCTTGCATTTTTAATAATCTCTAGTATAGTTTAACCTGTTGGACTGAATGCTCTTGTCTTTTGAGAAGATAGATAACATTAAGTGGATTAAAACAAAGATAATTAATATTTATAAATTGTGATTCATAGAAGAATCTAAAGGATGTTTTCCTAGAATTAAGCCTTGATGGATAGTACTCAAAAAAGCACAGTTACGTTGTCATATTCAGATTTTTACTTTCTTATAAAAGGAAAAATATACAATAAAGAGAAAAGAGAATTTTAAAGTTTGTCCTAAAGGAATTTCAGTTAAGTGAAATCAGATAGTCAATTTTAATCTTCCCCTTTTCTGAATGCTGTATGTTTAGAAAACATTCTTAGGTCTTTTTTGCAGATTTATTGATTAATCTTGGTCATATTGTTCTAGTACATTTTTGTAATAGGGCTTTGTAATGGAACACAACCTTCTTATATTTGGACATCATTTTGTAGCTAAATGTCAGGGAAAATTGTTCATAATCACAAACCTCCTCTTCAATGAAATTAAGTGGATTTGTTACCCTTGGCAGGATCCCAGTGCTCAGCTACACAGGGGACTCACCAGGGTGCCTAGTCATGGTACATCAGGCATTGCTGGGAGTCAGTGAGACCTGGCCTCCCAGATGCCTCAGATGCCTCCTGAGAAAGAGATTTTCTCAACAAGCCAACTCTCCTCCCCACCAGTCTGTACCTATTGGAGCCCTTGGCATCAGTACAATTCTGTCCATTCGTGGACTCCTCCTGTCTCTGTACCTATGATGTTAGCATAAACCAGGGTCTCTGGAATAAAGCACTGAGATGAAAATCATAAAGACAAATGATGGAGGAATGCTGCAGAGCAGAGTTGTGTTAGGAAAATGTTGTTTCAGGGGTGAATGTCAGAGCTCTCTTTCCCTTACAGCCATTCTCAGGGCCTCACTCTACTCTGGGTGCTGGAATGGGGGCACCAGAGTTATGGTGACTGTAAAAACAAACATAGACTGCAGCCCAGATATTTATGTATTTTTATTTCATTCAATTCCATCCAAAACTATTATTCAGCAATTACCAAGTGCAAGGTCCCTGCTGGGGAGCCTCAATTTCAATTGCATTGCCACATTGTCTCCATAAACCATAAAAACATATTAGAATTTCCACTGGCTTATCTCTCAAATTGCTTCTCAGTCCCAAAAGTGGCACATATGCCTTTAGTCAAGCTAGGAGCTTCAATTGTTGAATTAGAAACTATGGTCATTGTTATTGGATGGGAGCAAGAGAGAGTCATAAAGTGACAAAAAGATCAAGACCAGGGCTGTCCTCCCAGAGCTATGATTTTTCAAACAGTGTTTAAATTTTGTGTGCATATGACCAATGGTTAGTCATCTATAGGGAACCACCTGATTATTTGAAAACACTAAATCATAAAAATGCTTATATGACTGAGGCTATTTAAGGAATGGCAAGACAAATTCACATGAAACAAGGTTCTTTAAATTTTAAGGTAGAGACTGATTTTTAAAGATACAGACTGTAAGCAATTTTTTTTTGTTGTTCAGAGGAGTGAAAGATATCACTTTCACTGGGTTGAAATAAATATTAAGCAATTAGGATTTTACCCCAGTCTCATAGCCAATTACGTCTTAGAGACAGAGGATCCCTCATGGGTATTGGAGACAGAATCAATTTCTGTAACGATGAGGATCTTTGCTGTTCAGACCCTCTGGAAAAGGGAGGCAGTGTGCAAAAGGAGACACCCTCCTCCTGTCAGGACACCTTTTGTAGTTTTGGACTTGAGGTTCTGACCTGTCTACTAGGTTCCCTCCTCTCAGAAAGCAGCTATGGGCTTGCTACTGAGAACCATGAAAATTGAATGGTAACCCTTAGAATTCTTCTGATTCAATGTACATCAGGAATAATAATCTGTAGTTTTCTTGTTGTATCTTTGTCTGGGTTTGGTGTCAGAGTAATGAATAATGCTGGCTTCATAAAAGGAGTTTGGAAGTGAATTAGAAAAAGATTGGCATTAATTCTTCTTTTAATATTTGGTAGAGTTTTCCAGTGAAGAACATCTAGTCCCGGCTTTTCTTTGTTGGGGGTTTTTGGTTAACGATTCAATATCCTTCTAGTTAATGGAGTTTTTCAGAGTTTATGTTTCTTAATGATTAAATCTTGGTTAGCTGTATGTTTCTAGAAATGTATTCACTTATTCTAGGTCCTCCGATTAGTTGGCATGTAATTGTTTATAGTAATCTCTTATAAGTCTTTTAGTTTCTGTAGTATCAGTTACAACAGCACTTCTTTTATTTATAAGTTTTATTATTAGAGTCACCTTTTTCTCAGTCTAGTAAGGGTTTGTCAAGTTTGTTGACCTTCTCAAAATACCTATTTCTTAGTTTCATTTATCTTTTTTACTGTTTTTCAATTCTCTATTTCACTTATTTGTGCTCTAATCTTTATATTGTCTTCCTTCTACTAACTTTGGGTTTCTTTGTCTTTTTCTAGTTCCTTGGTATGTAAAATTAGGCTCTCTGATATCTTTCTTCTTTTAAAAAATAGATGCCCACTGCTATAAACATTCCTCTTAACACTGATTTTGTTGCATCCCATAAATTTTAATATATTGTGTTTCCATTTCCATTTGTCTGAAGACATTTTCTAATTTTCCTTTTGATTTCTTCTTTCTTTTGAATTTTTTAAATTGTTTTTTATTGAAGTGTAGTTGATAACAATATTATATTGATTAGAAGTATACAACATAGTGGTTCAACAGTAATATACATTATTAAATCCTCACCTCAATTAGTGTAGTTACTATCTGTCAACACAGAAAGGTGTTACAGAACTATTGGCTATATTCTCTATGTTGTACTTTTATCCTCATGACAAATTTGTATCATTAAGATTTTGTGCATTTAGCCCCTTCATCTATTTTACCTACCCGTCCCAACCCCTCCCCATGATTACCACCAGTCTGTTCACAGCATCTATGAATCTATTACTGTTTTGTTCATTTTGTTTGGTTTTATTGTTAGATTCACATATTAGTGAAATCATATGGTATTTGTCTTTCTCTCCCTGGCTTATTTCACTTAGCATGATACCTTCTAGGTTCATCCATGTTGCCATAACAGGATTACTTTCTTTTTTAATGGCTGAATAATATTCCATTGTGTATATGTACCATAACTTCTTTATCCCTTCATCTATTGATGAACACGTTGGTTGCCTCCCTATCTTGGATATTGTCAACAATGTGGCAATAAACATAGGGGTCCATATCTCTTTTGAATCAGAGATATTTTTTTCTTTGGGCAAGTTCTTAGAAATTGAGTTACTGTATTGAATGGCATTTCAGTTTTCATTCCCTTGAGAAATCTCCATAATGATTTCCATAGTGACTGCACCAATTTCCATTCCCACCAACAGGGTAGGAAGGTTGGCTTTTCTCCATATCCTCACCAACACTAGCCATTTCTTGTCTTTTGGATTGTTGCCATTCTAACTGGTGTGTAGCAATATCACATTAGGGTTTTGATTTTCATTTCCCTGGTGATTAGCAATGTGTTGCATCTTTTCATGTGCCTGTTTGCCGTCTGGATGTCTTCTTTGGAAAAATGTCTATGCATGCCCTCTACCCATTTTTTAATCAGGTTATTTGTTTTCTTGGTGTTCAATTGTATGAGTTTTTTATATATTTTGGATGTTGACCCCTTATAAGATAAATCATTTATGAATATATTTTCCTTTTTGTTTTTGTTTTTCCTGTAGTGTCCTTTCCTGTACAGAAGCATTTTAGTTTGATGTGGTCCCATTTGTTCATTTTTTATTTTGTTTTCCTTGCATCGATGATGTGCCCAGAAATAAATTGTTCATACTTATATTCAAGAGATTTTTGCCTGTTTTCTTCGAACAATTTTATGGTTTCATGTTTTATATTTAGGTCTTTAATTCATTTTGAGTTTACTTTTGTAGATAGAATGAGACAGTAATCCACTTTCATTCTCTTGCATGCAGCTGTCCACTTTTCCCAACACCAGTTATTGAAGAGATTTTCTTTTTCCCACTGTAGGTTCATGTAGGTCTGTTACTATTTGTTTTATATATTTAAGTGTCCAATGTCGGATGCACAGATATTTATAATTGTTATATCCTCTTGTTGGACTGACCCCTTTATCTTGCTCCTCTATCCATTCTTCCACCTTTGGTGCATTCAATCCATTTACATTTAAGGTAGTTATTGACATGTTATTAATTGTTTTATGGTTGTTTTTGTAGTTCTTCTCTGTTCCTTTCTTCCTTTTTTATACTTTTCTATTGTAATTTGATGGTTTTCTTTAGTGTTATGCTTACATTCCTTTTTAAAAAAAATTTGTGTGTCTATTATGGTTTTTAGGTTTGTAATTGCCATAGGGTTCATAGATAGTTTCCTAAATATGTAACAGCCTATGTTAAATTGGTGGTTGCTCTAATTTGAACATAACCTAAATGTACTACTTTTTTGTTCTTCTTCCTCCTCCACACTTTATGTATAAGATGTCATAATCTACATCTTTTGCATATCCCTTGACTTATTTTATGTATAGTTGATTTTACTACTTGTTTAAACTTCCTATTTGCTTATTAGTAATGGGTGTACTACCTTTATTTTCACTGATGAAAAATATTTAAGTGTAAAACCAATTTCCATCTGCAGAAGTCCCTTTAATGTATCCTGTAAAGCCAGTTTAGTGTTGGTGAATTCTTTTAACCTTTGCTTATCTGAAAAACTTCTAATCTCTCCTTCAATTCTGAATGATAACCTTGCTGGGTAGAGGATTCTTGGTTGTAGGTTCTTTCCTTTCAATACATTAAATATTTCATGTCACTCCCTTCTGATCTGTGAAGTTTCTGCTGAGAAATTTGCTGATAGCCTTGTGGAGTTTTCCTTATAGGTAACTGTTTGCCTCTCCTATGCTGTTTTTAAATTCTCTCTTTATCTTTAATATATGTCATTTAAAGACTATATGTCTTGGAGTTGTCTTCCTGGGATTCATCTTATTAGGGGGTCTCTGTACTTCCAGGACCTGGACATCTATTTATTTCCCCAGATTTGGGAAGTTTTCAGCTATTATTTCTTCAAAGAGATTTTTTTTCTCTTATTTCTCTCTTCTCCTTCTGGGACCACTATTATGCAAATATTGTTTACTTTAGAGTTGCGACACAGCTCTCTTAGCATCTTCTTATTTTTAAAAATTCTTTTTTTCCTCTCTGTTCCTCAGCTTGTTTTCCTCTATTTTCCATCTCAGTGATTCTTTCCTCTACTTCTAGCAGTCTACTATTCATTCCTTCCATTGTATTTTTCCTTTTAGTTATTGTGTTCTTCAGCTGTGAGTGGCTCTTTTTCAAATCTATCTCTTTGTTCAAGTTCTGACTGAGATCATCTGTTCTTCTCTGCAGGTCAGTGAGTCTCTTTATAATTGTTACTTTGAAATCTTTATCAAGAGGATTGGTAATCTCTATTGCATTTAGTACCTTTTTCTAGTGTCTTATCTTGTTCTTTTGTTTGGAACATATTCTCCCTCCTCATTTTGTCCGTGTTTCTGTGTTTCTTGCTTTGTATTAGACAGATCAGCTACACCTCATGTTCTAGAGAGTAATGATTTATGAAGAAGGTGTCCTGTGGTGCCCAGAAACTCAAGACTCTTTGCTCATCAGTGTCTGGTTTTCCTTTGTGGTAGAGCTGCAGTTGCTGCTGGTGGGCTATGGGTAGGGCTGGCCTTTCTGCCTGTCTGCTGGCAGTGGCTGATCTCTGTTAGCAGAGGCTGCCAGCTTGCCTCCGTTGGCCTTTTGTCTGCCATGAGGTACTTCTGCTGGGATTTGTTGTGGGCAGGGCCACCTTCTCTCTGCTGGTCAGCAGTGGTGGCTGCTGCTGGGCCAGGTGGGCCAGGTGGGGCATGTGCACAAGGGAGCACTGGTATAGGGCTGAGTCACCAGTGAGTGAGCTGGAGAGTTTGGAGGTGGCTCTCTCAAGCATCCCACCAGTTGGGCTGAAGGACAGTGGGAAATCCAGGAAAGTGTCCTTGCTCTGCCTACTAGGTAGCAAAGTCTCCTTCCATCTACCAGGCAGCAACATCAAACTGCTGCTGGGCCAAGTGGCAAGATGGAACAGGTGCACAGGGAAGTGGTGCTATGGGGTTGATCCACCAGCAAGCAAGCTAGAGAGTTTATAGCTAGCCCTCACAGGTGTCCTACTAGCTGGGATAAAAGAGGACCAGGAAATCTGGGAAAGTGTCCTTCTTCCACCTGTCAGGCAGCAAAGTCTAAGTGGGCCAAGCATGGCAGGTGTGCAGGCAGGTGCACCTTGGGGCTGAGCCACCAGGGAAGAATATGGAGCATTTGAGCTGCTCCCACAAGCACCCAATCAGATGGGCAGAAGGAGGGCTTAGGAAGCAGCATCCACTTGCCCTTTCTTCTTTGAAAAGTTCCCTCCAATCCCCATCCCTCCAGCACACTTTCTACTGCTGGCAAATCTTTCAAATCGCCACCTCTGTGTTGGGTCTCAATGGGACTGACAGAGTGTGCCTTTTTTCTACAACTGACAAGAGTCTCAGCTCCCCCAGAGTGCTCCAACTCTTCCTGGTGTCTAGCCCCATTAATCACCAAAGCCCAGTACAAGGTGGAATAGATCTCCAGGGCCAGGTGTGCCTGACTCCTGAGCTCTTATCCCCTCCCTACTCCATTCCTCTCCCTCCCTCTTTTGGGCTGGGATAAGGGAAGGTCTTGAGTCCCAACTGATCACAGCTGCCACTTTACCCTTCTCTGTGTGGTCTTCTGCTTCACCAGGTGTAGATGATCTTTTCCACAGTCTTCAGGTCATTTTCAGGGTTAGTTCTATTTATTTATTTCTTCTTTGACTCACTGGTTATTTAAGAATGTTTAATTTCCAAAATTTGTGAATTTTTCAGTTTTACCACTGCTACTGATTTTTCATTTCATTCCATTGTGGTTGAAAAAGATACTTGATTTCAATTTAAAAATTTTTTAAGACTTGTTTTGTGATCTAACATGTGATCTATTGTAAGTAATGTTACATGTGTGTCTCAGAATAAAATGTATTCTGCTGTTTTTAGGTGGAGTGTTCTGTGTATTTCTGTTAAGTCCAATTTGTGTATAGTGTTCAAGTGTTGGTCTATACTCTATTTCTTTACTGATCTTCTACTATTGAAAATGGGATATTAAAATCTATAATTGTGTTATTGTTTATCTCTCTCTTCAATTCTGTCAAAGTTTCATATACTTTTATGTTTTTATGTTAGGTGTATTTATATTTATAATTGTTTTATCTTCCTGGTGAATTTACCTTTTTATCATTACATAATGTCCTTACCTCTTATGAGAGTTTTTGACTTAAAATCTTTTCTTACATAAAAATGGCCACCCCTATTTTCTTTTGTATGGAATGTCTTTTTTTTCATTCTTTCACTCAGCCTATATGTGTCTTTATATATAATGTGAGTCCCCTATAGACAACATTTAGTTGCATCTTGTTTTTTTAAATCCATTTAAATTTCTTATGTCTTTCCATTGGGGAGTTTAATTCATTTACATTTAAAGTAATTTCCAATAGGGAAGGATTTACTATTGCCATTTTGTTAATTATTTTCTTCTCTTTTGTCCTCTTTTCCTTTCTCTCTCTCTCTCTCTCTCTCTCTCTCTCTCTCTCTCTCTCTCTGTGCGTGTGTGTGTGTGTTTTATTAATTTATTTTGTATTGGGATTCTTTGTTTTCTTTCTCATTTTCTTTTGTATATCTTCTATCACAGGCATTTTTCTGAGGTCACCATGAGGTTTACACAAAACATCTTATAGTTAAAACAATCTATTTTAAGCTGATAATAGCTTAACTTCCATCATATACAAAAACTCTGCTCTTATACATCTCTTCATACTCATTTGATGTTACTGATGTCACAATTTACATCTTTATATATTATGTATCCAACATGGTATTAGAGTTATTTTCTTTGCCTTCATCTTTTAAATTCTACACCAGAATTAAAAGTGTTTTACACACTACCATTACATCTATATATTTACCTTTACCAGCAAGCTTTATATTTTCATATGCTTTCATGTTGCTGTCTAGCATCCATTCATTTCAACTTCCAGGACTCCCTTTATCATTTCTTATAAGGCAGATCTAAATGATGAAATCCCTCATCAGTGTTTATCTAGGAAAGTCTTTGTTTCTCCTTCATTTTTGAGGAACAGTTTTTTCAGATACAGTATTCTCAGCTGAGTATTTCTTTCAGCATTTTTAATATATCACCCTTCTGACCTGTGTGGTTTCTACTGAGAAATCCACTGATAATTTTATGCGAGTTACCTTGAATGCAATTAGTTTTCTCTGCTGCTTCCAAGATTCTGTCTTAATCTTTGACTTTTGATAGTTTAATTATATATTTTGATGTGGACGCCTTGGGACCTCCTGGTTGGATTCCCATGAGCTTCTTGAATTTGGATATTCACTGTCTTCCTCAGGTTTGGAAAGTTTCCAGCCACTATTTCTTCAAATAAGTACTCTGTCCCATTTTACTCTGTGCTCCTTCTGGGACTCCCATAATGCATATATTGGTCTACTCAATAGCTGTCCTGTAAGTCCTTCATGATTTTTGCATTTCTTCATTCTTTTTTCTTTTTGCTCTTTTGACTCATCTTATCTTGATCTCATTTAATTGTCTGTCTGTGTTCTCTCACAGATCATTGAGCTTCCTCAAGGTAATTATTACCCAGCCTCTGGTAACCACCATGCTACTCCCTGTTTTTATGAGTCTACTTTTTGTAGATTACACATATAACCGATATGTCAAAGTATTTGTTTTTCTTTGTTTGACATGCATAACATAATGCCCTCAGGTCCATCCTGCATTTGTCACAAATGGCAGGATTTCCTTCTTTCTCATGGCTGAATATTATTCCATTAGATCCATTTACCTTTTATCCATTCATCTCTTTACAGACACTTAAATCATTTCCAAGTCTTAGTTATTGTGAATAATGCTGCAATAAACATGGGAATGTCTATTTTTGAATTCCTGTTTTGATTTCCTTTGGATATATGCCCCAAAGTAGGAATGCTGGATCACATGGTAGTTCTAGTTTTAATTTTTTAAGGAATCTTCATATTGTTTTACATAGTGGCTGAACCAATTTCCATTCCCACCAAAGTACAAGGGTTTCCTTTCCTCCACGTCACTGCCACCACTTTGTATCTATCGTCTTCTTGATGGTCATTCTAAACAGGTGTGAGGTGATATCTCATTATGGGTTTGATTTGCTTTCCCTGATGATTAATGATGTTAAACATCTTTTCATGTGCTTGCTGGCCATTTAGATATCTTCCTCAGAGAAATGTCTATTCAGTTACTCTGCCCATTTTTTAGTTGGAGTGTCTATTTCTATTGTTATTGAGTTTGTATCAATTCCCAAAATATTTTGGATATTAACCCCTTATCATATATATGGTTTGCAAATATTTTCTCCCATTCTGTGTTTGCCTTTTCATTGTTTTCTAATGTTTTTTTTCTGTTTAGAAGCTTTTTAGTTTGATGTAGTCCACTTGTTTATTTTTGCTTTTGTTTCTTGTACTTTTGGTATTACTAAAAAAAATCATTGCTAAGACCAATGTCAGGGAGCCTTTTGACTATATTTTCTT
>JAQQAC010004068.1:4256670-4267122 GCA_029783875.1 Phataginus tricuspis
GGCTGCCTGACATGCAGAGGATTCTCATTTCATTCCCCTGGCTTCTGAGGGTACCTCCACTGTGCATACTTTCGGGTACCATTACTCAACTATCCTCATAGTCCGTACCCATTCTAAGAGGGCTAGCCACACATCTTCCCCCCAGATGTTCTTGTTCTCAGGTCCCTTGATTAACTGGACAACTCATAGTACTGCCCATAAATCACTACAGACCCATACCTCAAAATGTCTCTTCTATGCAGAGTGGTCAACCACATGTTCTGACCAAGGGGCTACTCGCAGGGACAATATCCTTTCATGGCTTCCTTTCAGAGCACTTTAGAATGCTGGTGTAGAAAAATGGACACCCCTTTCTCACTAGGGTCATATATGTTATGGATTTTTCCATAAACAGGCCTGTATTATTTTGTGTTGATTGGCCATAGGGAACTTTTTCTGAGATGCTAAGTTTGGGCTGGGGTAGAAATTTTGAAACAGCAGGAGAGGGCTACCCAGGCAGTGGGTGCTGTAGCCTTCAATCTATGTCTATGCAGGGAGGGAGTTAGGGCACAAAGACGCTGATACCCCTCTTCTAGCACCCTCCAGTCCGTCAGTGCTTCACCCTGGCTGGCTTAGCTGAAAGCTAGAGGAAGCAAATAAGGCTGATGCCAGGGTTCCAGGACAATGCACAGAAAAATGGAGAGTGGTTCTGCACGGACTGAAGAAAGATATGCAGAAGAAGGGGTTTATATTGTCACATATGTCTTCTTCTGCTTTTCCCCCAACTCTTCCCCCTCCTTCTTCTCTCTCTCTCTCTCTCTCTCTCTCTCTCTCTCTCTCCCTCCCCCGTGCACACACATGCACACACACACACACACAGAGGCGCATTCATGCATACATATGCAGTAAAGGCGTCTTGTTATTTAACAAGATAAATGCCATTTGTTGCCTTCTGTGATTGTGAATGGGCTTTAAAGATCATTAACAGTGCCCTCAAGTGCGGCTAGTCTGAAAATTATATGGGGCTTCTGGCTCTAAAAAGGAGACTTGATCTTCCAAGACATCACACTTTGGAATAGTCAGAGTCTGAAATGCAGTGTCTCAGTCTAGTGATTTGAAATATCCGTGGGGACACATTATCTTTGGTGGCACTAATTCCTCTGACAGCTCCTCACATGGGGCACCATGATCATCATCAACATATTTTAAAATTCTGGAGCCACTGACATCTGTCTCAGAATTTTTTAATTGAATAATAAATAATTTTGAGGTATGAGGCTAAAGGCTGAGTTGACTCCAGAGGTGATTGATTTTCTACAAAACTAAAGAGAGTTTAAAAAACTATTCAAGATTAGCCCAAAACACGAGAAGATGAATAATTTTAAAGCATGGTTTAAAAGAGTAAATGAAACAATAGTGAATGAGGTTAAATTTTGAAGAAGTTGTCTAAATCAAGAAAAAAGATAAACCTTTACATTTTAAGTCAGTACTTTCATCACTATTCATATAAAGCAAATGTAAATGAAGTAGGTGCAAACTTATTGGGCAAAATATTCTCCTCAAATATATTTCTTAGAAGCAGGTTATAAAAGTATTCAAATAAACAGACACCAGGAAATTACAAATTATGCTTATTTTGCTATTGTTTATGGTAACAAAGTAACTAAAGGGCATTCATGACATTCAAAACTAAAAAGCTTAGATTTATAATACTTTAAAAAGCAGCTTTGTTTTACAGGCGTCTAACCCGAGAAGTGCATCCCTCTTGGTGAAACAGACCGCACACCTCTTGGCACATGACCACGCGGCCAGAGCCTCAGGCAGAAGGACGTGACCAGACTTCAGCATGGCTTCTGGAAACTAAGGCTGCTCCTGGGATGACCGGCCCCTTTTCGAGTTCCTGTCTGAAAAAGCTCAGGTGCTATGGAGCGAATTTGTTGATTGTTCTTGCAACGTCTGAGGATAGGTACCTGAGCATTTACTAAAAGAGGCTCAGAGCCTTTACTAAGAAGGGCTTATAATTGTAAGTCCTTCCTCTGTCCCTTTGTCTTTTTTACTGACCTGAAGACTATTCTGATGAAATGTAACCATCAGGAAGGATAGGGAGAGTAAAATCCTGACCAAAATGGCCAGCTAGCAGACACAGCTGGCCTCCTCATTTACAGCGACCCACCCCTTGTAATGTCCCACTTCCCCGACTCTACTGTGATCCCTCTTACCCTCCGTGCCCCTCATTCTCTCTTTAAAACTCCAGTCACCTCTGCACAAATCAGAATGGAGTCAGTGTTTCCCCTCTTGTCAGTAGTTACTGAATAAAATGTTGCCACTTTTAACTAGTGTCCAGCTCTGTTTATCTTTGACAAAACCACCTCGGGCACCAGAGGACAGGTCCCTTCTGGAACCAGAAATCATACAAACTCCACCATTAAGAGTTTTTAAACACTTTTATCTTGTACTAGCCTCTTCCAGTTTATCAACCTTCAGAGGCGATATACAAAATAAGAATCTAAAATCAACCCTGAAAGAGATGCGGGTTTGATTTGTCAGCATTTGCACATAAGGAGGCTGCTGCCAGTTCGCAGGACAAATGCCATTTCCAAACAATCACCCAGTTGATTAAAGAGGAAGAGGGGCCTGTATAAGGTCTTTGGGACTATTCTTTGAACAGACAAAACAAGTTAGTTAGACAGAAAAAGCCTTTTTAACATCTTAAGAGGGATGTTTTAAGAGAGGGAAACCCTTTTAACATCTTCTTGATTTCGGCACTTTCAAGAAAATAGTGTTCCCATGAGACTTTAAGCTGAGTTTCCAGTCCCAAGCCAATGTAGAAAATCATCTCACTTGCCAGGAATAAGTAAGATATTATAAAAATAGAAAAAGGGTAATAAAAACTGGACTTAAATTAGCATTTAAAGTTTCTAAAAAACGTTGTCAAATACAACCAAACATCTTGAAACATCTTTCTATCTGCTCAGTATATAGGAGATCTACAGTATGAGACTAGTAAGATATTTTGTAACATAGTAAAATTTTAATTATACACAAATACTTGAAACTTAACATAACTGGGAATTTATTTACAATAGTATATATATCAGTAAATGATATTCAGGATACCAATTCACATTCACTCAAAAGGAACAATAAAATTATGTTCAGGATAGCTACAGTGTAAAACATGCAGTAAATTCCAATGCTTTGAAAATTACTTAATCAGACATTTACTAAGAATATCCAATACCTAATTTCCCAGCCATCATGGAGTTTAATGCATTTATTTTTCTGTGTCCTTGTCACAAAACCTGAACAGTCCTTGTGGAGGGAAAAATGGTTATATTAATGAACCAATAACCCAACAAATCAACAAACAAATATTACTGAAAATTTATCAAGAGTATTACTGTTACTGGGGAGTCCCTTCTCGGGAGGTCTCTCTCTGCACAATAGGTGAAACTACGACCTAGTTGGGGGAGGAACGGCTCTTGACCCTGACCGGGGAAAGAATTCACAAACAGGTCAAATGAGTGCAGCAAGAGAGGAACTCATTAAAGCAAAGCGGCAGCATGTATGAGAGTCCCATAGGGCCAAGAAGAATGGTTCTTTATTTGTGCACCCACGCAGGCAACGGAGAGCAAGGAAGACCGAGGGAGGGAAGGAAATCTCATGATACTTCTGCCCAGCACAGGGCAAATCCCTTGACAACTCCTAAGGCCAGGGTCACCTGGTCCACTTGTATCTGCAAGGTGTGGGAAATATGCCCCGACCACCCCAGGATTAGGGGAGCCCGGAGCACTGGATGGAGTGAGTTTACATTCTGAGAACTTCTCAAGGCAAAGAAAGGAGACGTTTGGGCAGGCTGCTAAAGAACATGATTGAATGGCCGCAGTCCTGTCCAGGTCACCCCGGCAATAGGAAAGGGCAAGCCTGCCCCCACTGGTCTGAAATAAAACAGGAGAGAGAAAAGGATTGTATTTAAGGCTAGAAAGCTGAACGAAGTCGTGAAGTGGCAAAGATACTTAACACCAGTGCTGTAGGTCAGCAGGTTTTTGTGTTTGTCACAAAAAAGAATTCAGAAACAACGTTCAATAGGCTTAAGCAGCAAGAGAGTTTTATTTAAAGCAAAGTATGCACTCAAAGTGGGAGGAGTGTAGGCAGGCTCAGAGAAGAGGCACCAAGCAGGTTTTGTTTAAAGGGACAGTACCCACGCAGACAGGAGTGAAGGTGACCTCAAGAGAGGATGTGCACTTAAGCATTGAGGGCTTGGGGATTTATAGGACCTTTTACGTAAGGGTCAGTATAAGGCATGAGGTAAGCAAGCAACTAGTAATTCCTCTGAAGTTTTGTCTGAAGACTAGGGTTACTTTGGTGATGGTGTTGATCCAGATCTTGACATTCTTTATCCACATATGTTTGCTTGCATTCCAGAAGTGCATTTTCTAAAGGAAATGAAATCACTATTTTGAAGACATATCTTTATCTGCATGTTCATTTCAGCAGCATTTATAATAGGCAAGACATGGAAACAGCCTAAATGTTCATAAACAATGAGTGGATCAAGAAAATGTGATCTATATCTATCTATCTATCATCTATCTATCTATCATCCATCTATCTATCATCTATCTATCTATCTATCTATCATCTATCGATCTATCGTGTGTGTGTCTCTGTGTATATAAAAAGTGTCACAGGCAAGTGTCACCTGTGGAGACATAATAACTAAACTTGATGTTGTATTTTGGTTAGGATCTTGGAACAGAAAAGGGGTATTAGATACAAACAAAAGAAATCTGAATAAATCATAGACTTTAGTTAACTGTTCCCACCAGGATTCTGCCCTTTCATCTTCAGTACATGACCTCCACCTTTACGTCAACAGATCACTGCTGCAGACCAAACACCTTGGACTCAGGCAAGAAGAAAGAGGATAAGATGATGGGGCACGAGGGCCCAAAACACCCAGGGGAACCCTCTTTAAAGAGTTTTCTGGGCAAATTTCCATGGTGGCTTCAGCTTAAACTGGAGGCTGGTGACTGTAGACTTTTTAACTGGGCATATTGCCATCTAGAATAAACCTGGGGTTCTATAAAGAAGACTATCTATAAAGAAAATCTACTTAAAATATATAAAGAAAAAGATCTTTAAAGAAAAATCCAGGGATCTAAAAAGAAGAATACACATGGGTAAGTAACCAGAAATTTTTGCCATATTCTGTAAAATATTTGCACCTGCTTTTATGTAAAAAATAATGTCTTCAATCACTTAAAATTGATGCTTTTGAATATGTACTACACTTATCTCCTGACTTCCAGTCTCAGAAGCACAGATGCAGGCAAATGTATACTTATAATTAGGCTCTGAAATCATACAGCTTGTCATGTCTTGTTCAGATGTTTAAAAAACAAGTGCTCTCACTCATTGCATAAAGTTTTGTCCTTCCCAGTCCTTATCCTGGGCTTTTCACACATCATGGAAGGGCCACAAAGGGTTTGAGAAAAGGCAAAGACTTCTTCACTGAAGTGGAAAACAAAGTGAGTGGGAGAAGAGCAAAAACAGAGAAAGAAGAAAAGGCTTTAGAGGAACTTGGGACTAATTAAAAATTTTTATTTGTATTCTTGATTTTTATATTTTTGAGAAACTCTGCAAGAATTAAAAAGAATCGTAGGAAAGAGAATAAAATTTGAAGAAGCATTGCTACAAACAATAAATCAGAAACTCTGCTATGTCATATTCTTAAAGAAAACCTCCCCAAGAAGGGAATTACTTTCTCATTTGAGTGCTGTATATGCCCTTAATGACGTGTGACTCATCGCAGAGGCTGATGTGTGTGTTTCCACGCAGAATGTGCCTCATACAATCTTTGAAACACAGTCAGTACCCGAAAGATGGCAGTTACCAGCAGCTTCAGAAATCGGGAGGTGGATTAGGAAGCTGCATAACAAAACATACTCACTTTATTGCTAGGATATAAGCTGCCTTCAGAGTAAGTTGTCACGATCACCATCACCATCACCATCAACCCATCACCCCCTCATCACCACCATCACCCTCATCAAACCACCAGTAACATCACCTCCATCAGCGTCACCATCAGCGCCATTACTTGGAAAAGCCTGGTTGAAGGAAATGTAACTTCGTCAACAATGCAATGTCCTTTGTTGACAATATGAGGGTAAAGGAATTAAACCGTTCAACATTTCTAGAAATATGATATGACTAAATACCTTGAAAGCATCTATGGAGATACAAATGCTAAAACAGATACTTAGGAGTGGTTTTATTGCTTTTAAAAAAAGACTGAACTATTAAATGACTCAGGGCATGGCCAACACAGCCCAAGCCATGATGGCCTGGCAAATCTTGGCAGATCTTTCTCTTGGCAAATCCTTCTCTGTGGTTTACAGTTTGGGCTGAGGGGGAGAGAATACTTTTGTCCTATTTGGAGGCCAAACCCTCTGTTCAGCTCTTCTAGGTCTCTGGGTTCTGAAAAATCTCTAGAACCACTGTTCCCATGAGATGAGCATTTTCCAAAAGCATTTTCTATTTAATAACCCTTTAAAATGTAAGCAAAGGGGAATGAATAAAATTCCCTGAGTGCAAAGGTATGGATGGGTTTGCAGAGTTCAGGCAGTTGGGGTCGCAGAGCTAGCAGAGAACACAGCCCCTAGTTCCTTACCTATTCCTCAGTATTATCTGGCAGCTAAACTGAGCTACCATCTTGTAGTTTATATTGATTTGGGCTTTGAGTCTGAGTGGATAGCAGTTCAAAGCCAAGTGGTATCCTCCCCCCTTCCTGAATTTGTTTATCTTTAATTGTGGATAACTAGTTATCTCATTGGTCACCTGGATACTTTCCACTTCCACCCTAGAATTCTCTCCTTCTTTTCAGTCTATCTCTTGCCATTCAAGTTAATAATAGTAATGTAAAAATAATAACATCAATTATTTAGTGTTAACTTCGTGCCAGGCATTATGTTCATTTTCCAGTTGAAGACAGAAAGATTTAGTTAACTTGCTTCAGGTCAAAATCAACTAAACAGTAGAGTGAGAGTCAACCTAGATTTAACAAAATCCATGCACTTAACTTTCTACAGAAGCACAGCTTCCTTGAGTCTAAGACTATCTTGGCCTGAATTTTCAATCTGTCCCCTCCCTAGCAGTCTCCATGGTTCTCTGTAGGAAGCCTCACCCTTAACCTCTGCCCTGTGCTGCTGAGTTGAGCAGGTTGTGAAGGCCACACCTAGTGATGGAGGTGCTCAGCAAAGTCTCTATTGTAAGCTAGCATCTTGCCCTCAGTGCTTGAGGAACAGGGAGGACCGACATGAACCCAGAGTGCTTGCTACCTAGAACTCTTCAAGGAGGCACTGGTCAACCTAACAGAGAAAACCTTCTTTCTGCTTCTAAAGCAACTCCGTTTGGGTCACCCACTAAATTCCTCTTGACAGAATGCTTCCAGCTGTTGTTGATTTCCGGAGTGTGGGAAACCAGACAAGTCTTTCCCTGGCTTCCCACCAACAGATCATCTCATGCTAATCTTTTCCTTCACCCACAGGCATTAATAGCATCTTTGAATCTTATTCTTACTACATATGAAATTTTAAATTCATCTCCACATAACACCATATGCCCACACAAGCCCCTCAAATTATCCTATACTTTCATAAGGTGAAAGTTATTTCATCTATAATATACAATATTTAGACAACATTTGATATGTACCAGGCACCATGCTCTAAGTGTCAGAGATATAATGAAAAAGAAACAGCTACCTGTGATTCCCACTCATCTAACACCAAATACAATTTTGTATTTTTTCTCTACATATATGTGTAACAATAACAATATTATACACAGCAGTAATAGAATAACTTCATTTGGGTTCCCAGACCCAATTTCAATGTGTGTAAGAATGTGGGAGGGGGTCTTACCACACATACTTACACCAAGCAATTCTCAAACACCAGCAGGGTGTTTGGGAACTCAACTCAATTCCATGCTATCTGCCCAGAGACAGCACCGGATTCCCAGGTTAAGGTCTCGGTCCTACAAGACTGTCCTTCACTACCCTACTTGAGACACTGGTTGCAAGCCCCAGGCAGATACCTGCGCTTCTGACCTACTGGCTACAGATTGGAGGTTCCCACAACTGCCCCTTAGTTTTGATTAGTTTGCTAGAACGGTTCAGATAATTCAGGAAAACACTTATGTTTACCAGTTTAATAAAGGATACAAATCAACAGCCAGATGAAGAGAGACAGAGGCAAGGTCCCAGATAAAGGCGCTTCTATCCTCATGAAGCTTGGGGCCTGGCTCACGGACATGTGGAGGCGCTCAGGCTCCCCAAGCCTAGAAGCTCTCTCCAACAGAGCAGAGTAGGCAAAGCAGAGCAGAGAGAGAGAGCAAAAAGCTCTTCTCAGAGGGTTTTGTGAGGGCTTCATTGCAGAGTCATGACTGACAACATTATTGGCCATTGGTTGATTTAGCCTCCAGCCCCTGCCCTTGGGTGGGGGTCCAACAGTCTCTCATTAACATGACAAAACACCCATTTCACCTTTAAGACTCGGCAGTGTTTTCAAGAACTATGGATGAAGACCAATATACTTGGGAAATATATATTTGGTCATATGAATGACCTAATATGTATTTCTTTAAAACTCATTATATCACACTAGCCTTGAGGAATTGATAGTCCAGTGGAGAGGTAGGTCTGCAAACAACTTGATATTATTTAGGACAGAATGACCGAAATACTATAATAGAAATAAAAATAACAAAAATAAATTTATTGGTGCAGAGAAATGAGTGGTTGATTTCTATTAAATATGATGCTGAATGAAAATGCTGTATATATCAGGTCAATTATTTGGGAAACTAGTTGACTTCACTTAGCTTGTGGCTTCCAGCATAAGCAAAGTTACTTATTAGTGAATATGGTGGGAACATTGGCTGGAGTATCTGGTCAGAGACCAACAGCCATCACCAGGCAATTCATAATCAAAGACCATCAAGAGCCATTGAAGACTGGGTTCCAAGGAAAAGGCAGTTTTATTGACAGCATGTGAAAGCATTACTTTAACATATTCTGGAAACTGTGGGTCAGGACTTTGAAATGTCAATCCTCAAATAAACAACAAAGACAGGAAGCTATCATTACTGTCTCAGACTTGTCAAATCACCTCTTGAGAGGTAAATGGTGTATTCCAAAAAAGTGTGTGTTAATTTTGCAAACAATATTCAGAGGAAAAGTGGGGAGCTGCTAACTGTGGCCTTGTGTCAGCAGTTGTCCAGGGCTCTGTCTACCTAATATGATCTCCCCTGGTTTGGAGTACATTTCCTACCTCCTGAAATCACACTAAAATTAGGGGCAGGGCTACAATAGCCCTTAAAAAAATACATGTTGGTGTCTGAGGATGAGGGTCAGAGAGAGGGACACTTTGTCAAGAGGAAACCTGTTGGAGCATCGTTAAAAGTCTCAGCCTCCCCTAAGGTCTGTCCTGTACACCATAGTGCCACAACTCCTTCCACTGAGTGTGCATTTGACCATAAGAGTAGTTGCAACATTTTGGAGTTAGGCCAAAAGATTTTGAGGAACATTACTGTAAAGTGGTTCTATTTTTAAGCTCTTTTGGTTGGATAAATATACACAATAAAAGTTTTTAAGAGGCTGCCTACACAGAAGCATTTCTTTGCTTTTGGGAGAAAAAAGGAAGGTGAGCAAGTGCACAAGGAAGCATAATAATCGGTAAATATTCTTTTATAGGGTTACGATCAATGTTGGACTAAGGGTAGGCATTGGTATCAACGTTAGGGTTCAAACGCATTTAAGTGCATTTTTAGGAAAGCAAAATATGCCACCCCAAAATATGCCACATTGGCATGAGGATCATTTTTAGCTGAAGGCATTTGAGAATCAAGGGATGCAGAAGTATATCTTCCTGGAGCTTCCCTTATCTGACTAAACACAGCAATTTCTGAAAAATGCTATAAATGCCCCCTCTAGGCAGTTTTTTATGTCCATAAAGAAGATGAAGTTGGTGCCTGCACAAACACACCTCACTCCAGTAGTTTCCCCCATGTATTTATCTTCCTATAGTTTACTGCCCTTGGAAGCCTAAAATCTCTGTCTTGTTACTTCTCCATAAATTTATGGTTCTTTATCGAGATGCTACATAAGCACAAGTTCTAACCACCCTTTGAGCTGCTCACCGCTGAGCTCTCCAGTTTGCGCCTTAGTAAGCTTCTATTGGTCTTTCTCTAGCTAATCTGTCTTCTGCCAGCCTAATTTGCAGGTCCCCATTGCAGAACCTGGGAGGGTGAAAGGGAAAGGTTTTCTTCCCCTGCACATACTAATCTTTGAAAAATCCTTTTTTTTTTTTCCTGGGTTTCATGTTTGTAAAATCATTGTTTGGCTTTTTTTTACTTATTTATTAATTTTCCTTTGAACTTTTAAATTGAACCCTTGAGTATATTTAT
>JAQQAC010004068.1:4268493-4300680 GCA_029783875.1 Phataginus tricuspis
AGATTTTTGCCTATGTTTTTTTCTAAGAGTTTTATGGTTTCATGACTTACATTTAGGTCTTTGATCCATTTTGAGTTTACTTTTGTGTATAGGGTTAGACAGTAATCCAGTTTCATTCTCTTACATGCAGCTGTCCAGTTTTGCCAACACCAGCTGTTGGAGAGGCTGTCATTTCCCCATTGTATATCCATGGCTCCTTTATCGTATATTAATTGACCATATATGCTTGGGTTTATATCTGGGCTCTCTTTTCTGTTCCACTGGTCTCTGGGTTTGTTCTTGTGCCAGTACCAAATTGTCTTGATTACAGTAGCTTTGTAGTAGAGCTTGAAGTCAGGGAGTGTAGTCCCCCCTGCTTTATTCTTCCTTCTCAGGATTGCTTTGGCTATTCGTGGTCTTTTGTGGTTCCATATGAATTTTAGAACTATTTGCTCTAGTTCATTGAAAAATGCTGTTGGTATTTTGATAGGGATTGCATTGAATCTGTAGATTGCTTTAGGTGGGATGGCCATTTTGACAATATTAATTCTTCCTAGCCAAGAGCATGGGATGAATTTCCATTTATTAGTGTCCTCTTTAATTTCTCTTAAGAGTGTCTTGTAGTTTTCATAGTACAAGTCTTTCACATCCTTGGTTAGGTTTATTTCTAGGTATTTTATTCTTTTTGATGCAATTGTGACTGGAATTGTTTTCCTGATTTCTCTTTCTGCTAGTTCATTGTTAGTGATAGGAATGCAACAGATTTCTGTGTATTAATTTTGTATCCTGAACAAGTTGTTTTTTAGTAAATAACTAATAGTGGGTTGCTGAACTGTATGGTAAATGAGTGGTATACATTATAAGAAAGTGTCAAAATGTTTTTAAAAATAGTTGTACACAAAAATTTTTCCTATATTTCTCCTTGAAGTTGTGTAGTTGTAGCTATTGTATTCAGGTCTATGATTTAATTCATGCTAATTACTCTCTCTATGTGTTGTCCTGGTTTGAATTGTGTCCCTCCAAGAAAATATGTTGAATTCTAACCCCAATACCTGAGAATGTAACCTTATTTGGAACTAAGTTTGTTGCCAGTGTAGTTAGTTACAATGAGATCATACTGGAGTTGGGTGGGCACTTAATCCAATATGTCTTGTGTCTTTATAAACAGATGGAGATTTGGACACAGACACAGAAAAAAGATGGCCATGTGAAGACACAGAGACCCTGAGAAGAATGCCATGTAACCAAAGAGGCATGATTTGGAGCAATGTGTCTACAAGCCAAAGGATGCCAAAGATCGCTAGCCACCACTAGAAGCTTAGAAGAGACATGAAACAATTCTTCTGGAGACCCTTCAATAAACCATGGCTTGATCTTGATTTTGGACTTCTGGCTTCCAGAACTTGAGAGAATAAATTTCTGTTGTTGTAAGCCTCCCAGTTTTTGTTATTTTGTTATAGCAGCCTAGGAAACTAATACATGTATTGTGTGGTAAGGATAAAGATTCATTCTTTCCCCTACCAATATCCAAGTGCTCCAGCAGCATGTGTTGAAAGGATATTTTTCTGTTAAATATCATGACACCTTCATGGAAAAAATCTATTGTCAATATATTTTCAGATCTATTTCTGTACTCTGTTTTGCTTCCTGAATATATGTGTTTATCCGTATGTAAGTAACATACTGCCTTAATTACTGCAGCTTCACAGTAAATCTTAAAATCAGGGAGTTTAAAACCTTCAACTTTGTACTTCTTGTTCAAATGGTTTGAGCTATTCTAGGTATTTGCATTTAAATGTAAATTTTGGAATCAGCTTCTCAGCCAAAAGCCTGCTTTCTGGAATTTTGATTGGAGTTGTTTTGAATTAATAGACCTTTTTGGAGAAAATTAGTTTCTTAAAAATATTGAGTCTTCCAAACAATGACTATAAGTATATATCTCTGGCATTTAATATCAGCGATAGTTTGTTTCCATATGCAAGTCTTACACATATTTTGTTAAATTTATCTCTAGTCAATATATTTTAAAGCTATGGAAAAATGTCTTTTTTTTCAATTTAAAATGTTTTTACTGCTAATCTATAAAATACAACTAATATTTTAGTAGGTTGGCCTATTATTTTAAGACCTCACTAAACTTGCTTATTAAGTCTAGTGTCATTTTTATAAATTTCTTAGGGTTTTCTAAATAAATGATAATGTTGCCTATGAATTAAAAAATATTTACTTCCTCCTTTCCAATCTCCATGGCTTGTGTTCCTTTTTCTTCCTTCATTGAACTGATTAGGGCTCCCAGAACAATGTTCAGTAGAACTCTAAGTATATTCTTTCCAATTTTAGAGAGAAAACATTTAGATTTTTATCATTAAATATCATTAGCTCTAGATTTTTCATATTTTTTAAATATATTTTTTATCAGGGTGGGGGAATTACTACTATTCCTTATTTGCTGAGTATTGGTTGAATTTGTCAACTGCTTTTCTCTGCATCCATTGAGATAAACACATGGTTTTCTTTTTTCAATATATTGAGTGAATTATGTTGATTGATTTTGAATGCTAAACCAAACTTCCATTCCTGAGATAAACCCCACTCTGTCATGATTCCTTTGTTGTATATTGCTGGATTCAGTTTGTTGATATTTCCTGAAGGATTTTTGTAGTGATGTTCATAAGAGACATTGATCTTAATTTTCTTTTTTATTTTATTTTATTTTTTTTTACAATTTATTTTGGTATCATTAACCTCCAATTACATGAGCAATATTGTCGTGATTAGACTACCCCCTTCATCAGGTCCCCCCCACCAACCCCATTACAGTCACTGTCCATCAGCGTAGTGAGATGAGAGTCACTACTTGTCTTCTCTGAGTTGAACAGCCCTCCCTGTGCCCCCCCACCTTATGTCTGCTAATTGTAATGCCCCTTTTACCCTCTTATCCCTCCCTTCCCGCCCTTCTTCCCAGTCTCTTTCCCTTTGGTAACTATTAGTCCGTTCTTGGGTTCTGTGAGTCTGCTTCTGTTTTGTTCCTTCAGTTTTTTTCTTTGTTCTTATACTCCACATATGAGTGAAATCATTTGATACTTGTCTTTTTCGGCTTGGCTTATTTCAATGAGCATAATACCCTCTAACTCCATCCATGTTGTTGCAAATGGTAGGATTTGTTGGCTGAATAATATTCCATTGTGTATATGTACCACATCTTCTTTATCCATTCATCTACTGATGGACACTTAGGTTGCTTCCATTTCTTGGCTATTGTAAATAGTGCTGCAATAAACATAGGGGTGCATCTGTCTTTTTGAAACTGGGCTGCTGCGTTCTTAGGGTAAATTCCTAGGAGTGGGATTCCTGGGTCAAATGGTATTTCTATTTTGAGTTTTTCGAGGAACCTCCATACTGCTTTCCACAATGGTTGAACTAATTTGCATTCCCACCAGCAGTGTAGGAGGGTTCCCTTTTCTCCACATCCTCGCCAACATTTGTTGTTGTTTGTGTTTTGGATGTTGGCCATCCTCACTGGTGTGAGGTGATATCTCATTGTGGTTTTAATTTGCATTTTCCTGATGATTAGCGATGTGGAGCATCTTTTCATGTGCCTGTTGGCCATCTGAAATTCTTGTTTAGAGAAGTGTCTATTCATGTCCTCTGCCCATTTCTTAATTGGATTATTTGCTTTCTGTTTGTTAAGGTGCGTGAGTTCTTTGTATATTTTGGATGTCAACCCCTTATCAGATACATCATTTATGAATATATTTTCCCATATTGTAGGATGTCTTTTTGTTCTACTGATGGTGTCCTTTGCTGTACAGAAGCTTTTCAACTTGATATAGTCCCATTTGTTCATTTTTGCTTTTGTTTCCCTTGCCCGGGGGGATATGTTCATGAAGAAGTCACTCATGTTTATGTCCAAGAGATTTTTGCCTATGTTTTTTTCTAAGAGTTTTATGGTTTCATGACTTACATTCAGGTCTTTGATCCACCTTGAGTTTACCTTTGTGTATGGGGTTAGACAGTAGTCCAGTTTCATTGTCTTACATGTAGCTGTCCAGTTTTTCCAACACCAGCTGCTGAAGAGGCTGTCATCTCCCCATTATATATCCAAGGCTCCTTTATCAAATATTAATTGACTGTAGGTGTTTGGGTTAATGTTTGAATTTTCTATTCTGTTCCACTGGTCTGTGGGTCTGTTCTTGTGCCAGTACCAAATTGTCTTGATTACTGTGTCTTTGTAGTAGAGCTTGATCTTAATTTTCTTTATTTGTAATGTTTTTGTTTGGTTTTGGTATCAGGATAATGTTGGTCCCATTAAAAGATATGGGGAAAATTCACTCCTCTTAGAATTTCTGAAAAGTTTGTGTGTTGTTAGTATTATTTCTTCTTAAATATTTAATATAATTAATCACTGGAGCCATTTTGTTTGTGGGTTTCTATATGGAACGAATTTAAGCTATGAATTAAGTTTTTTTCAGAGATATTCAATTTTTTTAGAGAAAAATTTTACATTAGTGAACATATCTTTCAAGAAATTTGTCTTTTTCTAATCTCTTGAATTTATTGACATAAATTGCTAATATTCTTATCCTTTTAATGCATCTAGAACTATAGTGAAGTCATATCTTTCAATCCTGATGTTGGATATTTGTCTTTTCTTTTTTCTTGATCTGTCTATCTGGAAATTTATTAATTTTATTATATTTTTTAAACTTTTGCTTTCATTGATTTTCTCTGTTTCTTGCCCATTTTCTGTTTTATGGACAGAAACTTTTATCTTTATCACTCATTTTTTTCTGCTTATTTTAAATTTTATTTGCCCATTTTTCTTCTTTAGTGAAAGTTGATATTATTAACTTAACCTTTTAAGATATTGCTAATGTGAACATTTATGTTATAAATGTCTTTCTAAGCATTGTTTTAGCTGCAGCTCACAAAGCTTGTTATTTTGTGGTTTCATTTATATTGTTTCCAAAATATTTTCTTATTCCCCTCATGATTGCTTCTTTGACCTGTGATCTATTCTGTATTGTGTTGTTTAATTTCTGAAGGTTTGTGGTTTATAATTTACTAAGACTTGCTCTGGTACCAAGATACAATGGTCTAATTAAGGGGCTATGCCACATGCGTTTGGAGAGAGTAAGTATTCTGCTGCTGTGAATGGAGTAATACATCAAATAGGTCAGGATGGTCAATCATGTTGTCTTCCATGTCTTCACTGATTTCCTGTCTATTTGTTTGATTATTTACTGAGAAAGGAGTATTTAAATCTCTGATTCTATTTGTGGATTTGTCTATTTCTTCTTTTGTTTCTGTCAATCTTAACTTCGTGTACTGTAAGGCCCTGTACTTGGGTCATACACAGTAAGATGGTAAGTCTTGATGAATTGACCCCCTTATCACTATGAAATGTTCATCTCTATCATTGTTTTGAAATCTGCGTGTGTTGTCTACCTTCAAGAAATATTGTACATTCCATGGTTAGTGTAAAAACTTAGAAGTGTTATACTGGTAATAATACTGATAATGAAGTCTTTCAACTTTGCTTGTCTGAAAGGTCTTTATTACTTCCATTTTGAAAGGCATGTAATTCTAAGTTGACAATTTTGTCAGTGCATTAAAAATGTTCTATTATATCCTGTCTGGAATTGCTTCTGATGAGAAATTAGTTATTCTTCTTTTCTTTATTCTGCTATACATAATGTTTCTTCTATTTCCTCTGGCTACTGTTAATATGTTCTCTCCAACACAGGTTTTCAGCAACTTGATTATGATGTGCCTTGGTGATTTTGTTTACGTCTATTCTGCTTGTTGCTAATTGAGCTTTTTAGATCTGTGGATCTATTTTATGCATTCAATTTGGAAAATTTTTAGTAATTATTTTTTCAAATAATTTTTTCCCCTCCACACACATACATGCACACTCTCCTCTCTTTCTGGACCCAATAACACGTGTGTCAAGTTGCTGGATATTGTCCCTCAGGTCACCAATCTTCTGTTCATAATTTTCAAGTTTTTTTCTCTTCTATGAGCTTCATTTTAGAGACATTCTATTGCTATTTCTTCAAGATCACCAATCGTGTTCTTATCTGCTATTAAGCCCATCCTCTGTATTTTTCATTGCAGGTATCATTTCTAGAAGTTCCATTTGGGTACCTTACATTTTCCATATCTCTACCTACCATGTTTATATTTTCCTTTAGGTCATTGAGAATATATTTATCGTGTTTATAAAATCAGTTTTTACATCTTCATCTGCTATCTTGTCCTCTTTATTTGCAAATTTGGTAATTTTAGATAAAATGGCATACATTATGAATTTGGTGTTTTGAGTACTAGATTTTGTTTTATTCTTTTTAAGAGTAGTAAATTTGTTTTTGTTTGTACTTGGGGAATAGTTGATTCTTTTGAGGTTGTTTTAAATCTTTGTTTAGATATGTCAGAGCAGTCTAAACTGGTCAGTAATTAATTAGTCCCAATACTACATGCTATGGACTGAAATGTAACCCCTTCCTCCAAAATCCATATATTGAAGCCCTAATCCCCACTGAGTTAGGGCTTTTAAGAGGTAACTAAGATTAAATGAGCTCTTAAGGGTGAAGTCTTAATTTAGCAGGTTCTGTGGCCTTAAAAGAAGAGAAAAAGAGAGAAGCCTCCATGCACACACATAGAGGAAAGGCTTCGTGGAGCCACAGTGAGAAGGTGAATGCCTGCACACCAGAGAGCGCTCTCACCAGAGACCAAACCTTGCTGGACCTTGATCTTGGATATCTAGCTTCAGAACTGTGAGAAAATTAATTCTGTTGTTTAATCCCCCCGGTCTATGGCATGTGCTATGGCAGCTCAAACTGACTCATACATTAAAGCTCTACTCCTCTGAGAATTCTTCTCAATGCCCATTTTCCACAAAGCTTATTCACTCCATCTGCTGTGGACATGAACTGTTCCCAATCCTGTGTGAGCTCTGATAACTCTGACCTAATGTTCTTTTCAGTTATTCCCATACTTGCCAACGACTCGGGAGGAGCTCCCATAACTCTCCAGAGCTTCCTTTGTTCAGCCCGCCTGCTCTGCACTCTACCCCTCAAATCCAGGCACCGCACCATTCTCGGACTCTGGCCTCTTTCTCCTCAACTCAACAAAATTCTGGGCTCTGCCTGGGTTTCTTCTCCAGGCACTGAGGCCTGCAAACTGCCTCCAGGCCATAATCTGGAGCGGCCATCAGTTAACAGGGCTTGTTTCCCTTCTCTGTCCTGCTTTGCCTCTTGCCTAAAGTCTGAAAGCATTTGTTCAATATTTCTTGAATGAAAATATGAACAAATATTTCATATTTTTTGAGTAGTTGTTTGTGGAGAGGTCAATAGCATTTCATCTTTCATGGGTAAAATTGAATTAAAAAATTTTCCCCATAAAAACCTTGAACACTTTTAGTTAATAGTTTCTGTTCCTAACATCAATAGTATCCCGCTTATTATTGTATTGAACAGTAATTCATATATGGTTTGTATTATATGGGTGTCACTCTTTAACAAACAACTAAAATCAAGGACTTAACTTGGGACAATCTGTGAAGTTTACTCAGGAATAGAGAAAGGTCAAGTAATGTAATTAAAACAGTAAAACCTTTCAAGACTTTTCTAAATATTCAGAAGTGAAAAAATTTTCTAATGTTCAAATATAAAGGGATCAAGTTTGCTGTAAAATAAAATTTGTTATATAATAGAATATTTATTTCTAATTGCTATGAAATATGAGGAGAAAAATTCTGTTCTTTTCTAAAACCCTCAGAATTTTCTGTTTATTAACAACTACTTTACTAGATTAAATAAAACTAAAGTTAAACTATTTTTATGCAAAGTATGTACTAAATTTTAAATACCTTAATCAATGTCCAGATCAATTCTATCACAACAGTCAACTCATTAAAACCTTTTCTAGATTATGGACTCTCAACACAATAATCTTAAAATCATCAAAGGGTGGAAGCCTGTGTCCCATGCAGAACTCTGAATAATTTCACTGTCTGCCATCGGCAGGCCAATCAGCTACAAAAAGAAGCCAATTATCCTTCTAGTGGTGGGAGCCACGATGGCCTTGCTCACAGCAGGAGCAGATGTTCAAATGCCATGTATGCCTTTTTGGAAGTTCCTGCTATATACTGACTTCAGATTCACAGTAAAGCCACAACACAATCTAAAATAGCTGCACATTTCACAGAAGATCTTGTAGGAATATTGCCAAAAGTTTCTTGACTAAATCATTAATTAAACATGTTAAGCTTGGCAAGCATACAAGTTTATACTGTCTGAAATGGATCCTTCAGCCTCTAACAGTTCAAGGGTCTACCAGTGAAGTTCTGATAAATGAGGATATGACCTAAGTCTATACTGGAAGGAATTTATTAGTGCACAAACTCTGTTACTTAAAACTAGTATCTGTTTTTGTTTTAAACAAAGCAACAAGAACACTGTGTAGGCTTGTTTGGGCAAGTTGTTCTAGTCCATTAAAATATTTACAAATAAGTTTCCACATTAGTTAAAAATATGTGACTCTAATAGTTTGTGTTTCTTTTAATGCTTTTCTTCTTACATTATTTTCCACAAACAGATTATCAGACTGACTGATGAATTTTCATGACATGATTATTTTTAAATGACACATAAAATCTTAAAGTGTAACATTTGTAATTTGTATTCCCCACCACAACCCAGTGGTTTTGTTTCCTTAAAAAATATATATTTTGATTTTTTAATTATGGAATAAATAAAATGTGCCAGAAGTTCATAAAGTAGTATTTCTGAGATCTATGATAGCTATGTTTTCCTAAATTCATGAGCTCACTCTTTTTAAGAAAGAAAATATAAAACAAAAGCTAATAACTCCATCCAACCCATTCTTGTTCTTCCTTTAACTTCCCCAGAATTATAACTATACATAGGTTGGGGCATATTATGTTTATATGATTTTGTAATTTTATTACATATGCATATATCCATGGTTCTGTTTCTTGTATGAAGTGAATAGTTCAGAGTGAATAGTTCAATAGGATGCAGGGAATATACAAAATGCTAGTAGCAAATGATAATCATATTTCTTTTCTCTTTATATCCATCTTTGGTTTCCATAGGAATCACATGCCAATTTGCCTTAAGTGACCGCAGAGTCAAATATATATAAGGAATGCAACCTCTGCCTTCACTAGTTATGAAATATGATCCAAACTACCACTGTTCCCGAGTAGGCATTTTACTAGGAAAAAGTGAACTACTTTTTATAGAAAGATGAAGCTGGGTTCCTTGCCATGGCAAATTTTTCAAAGAAAATCAGGTGCATTTGTAGCAATTTAATTAAGAACTCTGTGAAATAGAAAATACTATAACTAATTAAATAACATAACTTGGTTCTTCTATGCATCTAAAGGTTGTGCATAGTGCAGATAGAGTTATAATTGGAGCAATTCAGAGATAAGTTGAAGCAAAATTTAGGAATAAAACCTCAGAAAGGAAAATACATATATAGATGTACCTGTCCAGTTGCAGTGAGTATATAAGTATCTATACCGCACTTCAGCTCCTCCCTTACCATCCACAGCAGTCCTCACCACACTGTGCTGTGACTCACACATCAGCCCCTCACATTCTGTCCTGGCTTAGAGGAAGCTGGGAGAATGGGCAGAAGGGAAGCACCTCACAGGGTCCTCAAAGCCACCTGCTCTCACTTGGGTTACTTGACTGTCTTCCAAATTCACCTAACTGAATGTTCAAATAATTGCTATGTGCCATTTGGGTTATTACAGTGTCCACTTTCATTTGTCTAAGGAGAGATTTCTGCTTCATATTTGCCATCAATGCATTCCCTCTCTGGTGCTCTGAAAGCATTTGCCACATAACAGCATGCTTATTTGTTCATGAATGTCTACACTACAAGGCTGTAAACTCTTCAGAGGCTGTGTCTCCTCTCCCTAAAGAGTTTTTTATCTAATGGGAAAGAAAGGGAAGTAAAACAGTAAAAACCATTTGCATCCATGATGAATGTTTAGTATCTCCATCTAGGGTTGACGTGGTTCTAGCAAGCTCATCAACATACAATTTCCTAAGGATATAAGCTCCTCCTTTAGAGACCTCCATATTTTTAAAAGACCCCAAAGATATATTAAACTTTAATAATTTACCACCCATAATCATACAAACAATATTTTTGCTCACCTATTACATATGAGACATTGCTTGGGACTCCAGAGATAACACAATGAATAATTTTAAATTACTGCCAACTGGTTTCTATTCTAGCATACTTTTCATTTTCCAGGGTGTCAAGCAATTTGATTTTATATCTGAAATAATTTCATTCACCACGACTACGTTAGAGATTCCCTTTCTATGAAAATTTTATGATATTCGCCAGATGCAGTGACTCAGTGGGTGAGAGATTCTTTGCAGTTCATCAGTCAAGTGGTCATTCTATTTTCCACTTAGAAGAAAGGAAGCAAACCTCGAGGAAGGGGGAAAAAGATGGTGGAGTAGGAAGGTAAGGCAGAAACCTCCCGCACACACACCAAGGAAGCAACTGCAGCAAACACAGCTAACCCTGAAAACAACCTGAAGACTGCAGAACAGGCCGCTGCTGAAGAAGAGACCACACAGAAAAGGGTGAAGTAACAGAGCCATGACTGAGCAGTACCCAAGCCCTTCCCCCATCCTAGCCCACAAGCAGGAGGAAAAGGAACGGAGTGGGGAGGGGGATAAGTACTCAGCAATCCTACACACCTGGCCCTGGAGCTCTGCTCTGGGAATATGAGTCCACATTGCCCTGGGCTTTGATGCTTAATGGGGATGAACAGCAGGGAGAGTTGGAGCAGTCTGGGAGGCTGAGACTCCTGCCACTTGTGGAGAACAGGCATGCTCCTATGGTTCTGTTGAGACCCAACACAGAGGTGGCAGTCTGAAAAAATTTACCTGCAGTGGTAAGGGTGCCAGAGGGATGAGGGTTGGATGGAGCTCTGGCTACAGGAGAAAGGGCAGGTGGACACGTCCCCAGCCTTTCCTCAGCCCAGCTGACCAGGTGCTCCCAGGATCCCCAGTTGTTCCATTCCCCTCACTGGCAACTCAGCTCCAAGGTGCTTCCCTGTGCACCCACCTGCCCACCCAGCCCATTCGGCCGAGGAGAATCAGACTTTGCTGCCTGGGAGGCGGGGACTTTGCTGTCTGGCAGGCAGAGGGAGGCTTTCCCAGTGTTCTTGGCCTCTCTCAGCCCACCTGCAGAGGGGCCTGCAGGAGCCGGCTCCGGGAGCTCCTTCCTCACGGGCAGCCCAGGTCCTCACCACGCTGCCTTGTGCAGCTGTGCACCACCCCGCCAGAGAGCCCATTAGCCCCACCATGGCTGCAGGGCAGACACAGGGCAGCTGTATCCACAGTGATCCCAGCATAAGCACCCCTGATCAGGTCACAAAGGGTCAGCTGAAGTGAGCTGCAATCCTCAGCAGACGGAGATCAGCCATTTTAGCCAGACAAGCAGAAAGGTGGCCTGACTCGTAATGATCTCAGCAGAAGCACCAACTGGATGGTCCACAAAGGGCTTCTGATGACAGAGATCAGCCACCGCAGGCAGACAGGCAGAAAGGCAGCCCCACCCATAGCCCATCAATAGCAACTGGGCTCCACCTCAAAAGAGAACCAGACACTAGTGAGTAAAGAGTCATGAGCTTCTGGGTACCACAGGACACCTTCTTCATAAAGCCATTACTCCAGACCAGGATGCATAGAAGATCTAATTAATACAAAAGAAGAAACACAGAAACCTTGACAAAATGAGGAGGCACAGGAATGTGTTCCAAATGACAGACAATAGAGAAAGCATTAAATGAAATGGAAAACAACAGTCTTCTTGATAAAAATTTCAGAGTGACAGTATATGCTCATTAATCTGCAGAAAAGTATTGATGATCTCAGGGAGGACTTCAGAAAAAGAGGTAGAAGAGTTGAAAGTGTGCCACTCTGAGCTGAAGAATACAGTATCTGAAAGGAAAAATACAATGGAGGCGATGAATAAAAGATTGCAGCAAGTAGAGGAGACAATCAATGAGATGGAAATAAAGAACAGGAAACAATGAAGATGAGGAACAGAGGAAAAAAAGAATCTCTAGAAATGAGAAGATGCTAAGAAAGCTGTGTGACAACTCCAAATATTTACATAATAAGGTTACCAGAGGAGAAGAGAGAAACAAAGGAGTAAAAAGTCTTTTAGAAGAAATACTTGTTGAAAACTTTTCCAATCTGGGAAGGAAACAGACAACCAAGTCTGGAAGTGCAGAGAGCCCCCCAAAAAAGAACCCCAGGAAGACAGCAAGACATGAAATAATTAAAGACATAGATTAAGGATAAGGAAAGGTTATTGAAAGCAGCTAGAGAGAGGCAAAAAAATTCTTATGAGGGAAATCCCATCAGGTTATCAGCAGACTTCTCAGCAGAAACTTTACAGATGAGAAAGGAGTGGAATGAAATAGTAAATATATTGAAACAAAAGGACCTTCAACCAAGGTCCTTTATCATTCAAGATTGAAGGAGAGATTAAAGTGCCCCAGATAAATGAAAGCTGAAGGAATTTACCACCACTAAACCAGTCTTACGTGATATGTTAAAGGGAATTTTGTTGATGGAAATGTCCTCAAGACCACATATTTTTCATCAGTGGAAATAAACCCACAGTAAAGGTAGTAGGTCAATTACTTACCAAGCAAGTATGAAGTTAAACAAAACAAAAGTAGTAAAACTAACTATGTACAAAATCAGTCAAGGGATACACAGAAAAATGCAGATTATGACATTTAATACAAAAAGTGTGGAGGAGGAAGAACAAAAAAGAAGTATTTTTAGATTGTGTACGAAATAGAGTAAGCACCAACTAAATATAGACTGTTACATATTTAGGGAAACTATCCATGAACCTTGTAACCACAAAACTAAAGCCCATAGTAGATACATAAAAAATCAAAAAAAAAGAAATTATCACAACATTAAAGAAAACCATCAAACAACAATAGAAGATTATCAGAGTAGTAGAAAGGTACAGACAGAAACTACAAAAACAAATTGAAAACATTTAATAAAATGGCAGTAAGTACATACCTATCAATGACTGCCTTAAACATAAATGGACTCAATGCACCAATCAAAAGACATAGGGTGGCAGAATGGATAAAGAAATAAGACTCATCTATATGATGCCTACAAGAAACTCATTTCAGACCCAAATACATACAGGAAGTGAAGGGATCGAAAAAGATATTTCATGCAAATAATAGGAAGAAAAAAGCAGGAGTAGCACTATTTATATCAGACAAAATAGACTTCAAACAAAGAAAGTAACAAAAGATAAAGAAGGATATAAATATAAATCCAATATTATATATATATAAATAAAACACAATATTAGTAGAAGGCGGGACATAATAAATATCAGAGCAGAAATAAATAAATCAGTTCAAGAGTATATAGCCAGTATAAATATCTATGCACCCAACATAGAGCACCCAAATATGTGAAATAAATAGTAACAGAAGTAAAGGGAGAAATAGAGTGCAACTCAATCATATCATGGGACCTTCACACACCACTTACAACAATGGGCAGATCATCCAGATAGAAAATAAATATGGAAACAGAGGCATTGAACACACATTTGATCAGATGGACTTAACAGATTTCTACAGAACATTACACCCAAAAGAAACTTAACAGATTTCTACAGAACATTACACCCAAATGCTGCAGGATACACATTTTTCTCAAGTGCACATGGAACGTTCTCCAACATAGATCACATACTAGGCCCCCCAAAAAAACACTCAATAGATACAAGAAGACTGAAATTGTATCAAGCAACTTCTAAGACTTGGTATGAAGTATGGTATGAAGCTAGAAATAAATCACATGAAGAAAACAAAAAACCCACAAGCACATGGAGGCTAAACAACATGCTTCTAAATAATCAATGGATCAGAGAACAGATCAAAGTAGAAATCAAGCAATATATGGAGACAAATGAAAACAAAAATACAACAGCTCAAAATGTGTGGGATGCTGCAAAAGTGGTTCTTAGAGGGAAGTACATAACAATACAGGCCTACCTCTAGAAACAAGAACAATTCCAAATAAACAGTCTAAATTCACAACTAAAGAAACTAGATAAGTAAGAACAAATAAAACACAATATTAGTAGAAGGCGGGACATAATAAATATCAGAGCAGAAATAAATAAAATAGAGAAGAATAAAACAATAGAAAAAAATCAATGAAACCAAAAGGTGGTTCTTTGAGAAGATAAATAAAATAGACAAAACCCTAGCCATACTTATCAAGAATAAAAGAGATTATACAAATTAACAAAATGAGAAATGAAAAAGAAATAGTTACATTTAACACCATAGAAATACAAAGCATTATTAGAGAATTCTATGAAAAATTATATGCCAATAAATTGAACAATGTAGAAGAAATGGACAAATTCCTACGCAAGTACAACTTTCCAAGACTGACCCAGGAAGAAACTGAAAATCTGAATAGACCAATTACCAGTAATGAAATTGACAGTAATAAAAAAAACTCTGAACAAACAAAACACCAGAACCCGATGGCTTCACAGCTGAATTCTACCAAACATTTAAAGAAGAGCTAATACCCATCCTTCTTAAAGCATTCCAAAAAGTAGAAGAGGAGGAAATATTTCCCAACTCATTCTTTGAGGACAATATTACTCCAATACCAAAATCAACGATACTACAAAAAAAGAAAATTACAGACCAATATCCCTGATGAATATAGATGCAAAAATTCTCAACAAAGTATTAAACCAAATAAAAAATACATCAAAAGGATCATCCATCTCGACCAAGTGGAGCTTATTCCAGGGATGCAGGAATGGTACCATATTCATAAATCAATCAATGTGGTACATGCACTTAACCAAAAAAAGGATAAAACCATTTGATTCTCTCAACAGATGCTGAAAAAGTATTTGCCAAAATGTGTATGGAGGGAACATACTTCAACATAATAAAAGCCATATACAGCAAACCCAACAGCTCACATCACACTCAATAGTGGAAAGCTGAAAGCTGTTCCTCTAAGATCAGAAACAAGACAAGGATGTCCACTCTAAACACTTCTATTCAACATAGTACTGGAAGTCCTTGGCCTAGCAATCAGAGAAGATAAAGAGATAAAAGTCACCCAAATTGGTAAGGAAGAAATAAAACTGTCAGTATTTGCTGATGACATGATAGAAAACCCTAAAGACTCCACCAGAAAACTAGTAGAAATAAAAACTGCATTCAGCAAAGTTGCAGGATACAAAATCAATATACAGAAATTTGTTGCATTCCTATAAACTAACAATGAACTAGCAGAAACAGATCAAGAAAACAATTCCATTGACAATTGCATCAAAAAGAATAAAATACATCAGAATAAACCTAACCAAGGATGTAACAGATCTGTACTCTGAAAACTGTAAGACACTGATAAGAAAAACCAAAGAAGACACCAATAAATGGAAATCTATCCCATGCTCATGTATAGGAAGGATTAATATTATCAAAATGGCCATGCTGCCCAAAGCAATTTACAGATTCAAGGCAATCCCTACCAAAATACTAGCAGCATTGTTCAGTGAACTAGAGTAAATAATCCTAAAATTCATATGGAACAACAAAAGACCCCAAATGGCCAAATAAATCCTGAAAAACCAGAACAAAACTGTGGGTACTATGGTCCCTGACTTCAAGTTATACTGCAATGTTACAGTAATCAAAACAGTATGGTACTGTCACAGGAACAGACCCATAGATCAATGGAAAGGAATAGAGAGCCCAGGTAAAAACCCATATATATGTGATCAATTAATATACAATAAAGAAGCCATGAATATACAATGGAGAAAAGACAGTGTCTTCAATAACTGGTGTTGGGAAATTGGAAAGCTACATGCAAAAGAATGAAACTGGATTACTGTCTAACTCCATACATAAAAGTAAGCTTGAGATGGATTAATAAGCTAAATGTAAGACATGAAACCATAAAACTCTTAGAAGACAGCATAGGCAAAATTCCCTTGAACATAAGCATGATCAATTTTTTTCCGGCACACATCTCGTCAGGCAAGGGAAACAAAATAAAAAATGAACAAGTGGGACTACATCAAATTAAAAAGCTTCTGTACAGCAAGGAACACCATCAACAGAACAAAAAAAGCAACCTACAGTATGGGAGAACTTATATGACCCAACACAAAAACCCAAATAATCCAATTAAAAAGAGGGTTGAGGACCTGAACAGAAATTTTTTCAAAGAAGAAATAGAAATGGCCAACAGGCACATGAGGAAATGTTCCACACTACTAAGCATCAGGGAAATGCAAATCAAAATCACAATGAGATATCATCTCAAACCAGTTAGACTGGCCACTATCCAAAAGACAAGAAATAACAAATGTTGGCAAGGATATGGGGAAAAGGGATCCCTCCTACACTGTAGGAGGGAATGTAAATTGGTGCAACCACTGTGGAAAGCAGTATGGAGGTTCAAAGAAACTAAAAATAGATATAGCATGTGACCCAGTAATACAACTTCTAGGAATTTACCTGAAGAAAACAAAAATCCTGATTTGAAAAGATATATGCCCCCCTATGTTTATTGCTGCATTATTTACAATAGACAAGATATGGAGGCAACCAAAGTATCCATCAATAAATGAATGGATAAAGAAGAGGTGGTACATATACACAATGGAATATTATTCAGCCATATAAAAAGAAAGAAATCCTGTCATTTGCAACAACAAGGATGAACCTAGAGGGTACTATGCTAAGTGAAATAAGCCAGGCAGAGAAAGACAAATACCATATGGTTTCACTAATCTGTGTATTATAAAACCAAAATGAAACAAAATGAACAAAATAGCAGTAGACTCATAGACAGTGATAAATGACTGGTGGTTACCATGGGGAGGGCATAGGGTGGGCTGGTAGGGAGGGTGAGGGGGATAAAAGGGCACAAAAATTCACAATCATAATATAAGTTGGTCATGTGGAGTAGTACAGCATGGAGAATATAGTCAATGATTCTGTAACATCATCCTATGATTGACAGATAGTAACTATACTAGTTGGGGGGAGGGTTTAATAATATGGGTAACTGTTGTATACTTGAAACCAATATAAAAAATTATACCCTTTTTAAACTATTTGTATTTAAAACACTTGAAAAAAAGTAGGTATTACCACTTATGTTATCTTTTTAGTTTTGTCCATTCTTCACTTTATATTTTGAAGCCCTAATTGGCTCTAATATACATTTAACGAAGTGTAGGAACACATGTCAAAAACTGATTTGAATTTCTGGACATTTCAAGTTACACATAACTTTTCACAGTCTATCTGAAAATGTAAGCAGGAATAGCAAGTAGGATTAAAAATAGTCATATGGAACACTATTCTGATAGCCAATGACTGTGAATTATAGATTTTTCACTTATAAAACTTGCCCCACACCTATTTCAGAGACTGTTACAACACTTAGCAGGTTAATGATCAGAAATATTTTGAGTACGTATTTAAAATAAATGAATGGCTAAATAATAACAGGAGTTGGGAGTCAGATATGCCGCTACCTTCTGGTCTGCCTGCCCCGGCCTCCTCACACAATCAGCTCTTTGGAGGAAAGGTTTATTTGCCTATAGCTATGGTACCAATATAATGTTCTTTTTCTCAAGTAAGGAGAATTGGGATGGCTTTTTTTTGCTTCCAAATCAGTCAACTTAAATTGTGCTAATTAATCACATTAATTAATTTTAGAATAATTAAATATTTTAGTTTTAGCTTTACATACAGCAGTTTATTGATGAATCATTCAGAGGAGACTAGCACTTGTAGTAGATATTTATGAGGTTTATTATGTAGTATAGATTGTACTTCATCAACTAGAAAGACACCTATTTGATATAGGATTTAAATAGTTTTCTACTACTTAAAGTTAAAATCATTTATAATTTGGGAACGTTGATATTCAGGTTGTCGAGCAAGTGTCTGAATGCTTGCTAAAGGAGATAGCATAAATAAGTGCATCCTGGCACAAGCTTAAATGACCCAAAGGGCAGTTTGAGCAATAATCTAAATATTTCAAGCTAAAAAATAAGTGAGTTTTGCTTTGGTTTGGTTTGGTTCCAGGTTTTTCCACGGAGTGTGAAGAATAAGAAAGTAAAAACCATGCATGGGATAAGCATTTCAGGGGATTCCAGGGCACACATGTGCCTGACTCTAAGGCATCAAGCTAAGATCCTTTCCAGTCTCACTTATCAAGAAGTTTGTCATCTGACCGTGAGAATGAAAGCAAACACTTGTCATTCAAAGTGAAATGCACTTGTAAAAACAATACAGTTAATGATTTCGGTTTTGGGGGAAACAATTTCAAATAAGGCTTTCCGAGATGCAATATTATTGTTTTACTGAATGTATTCTCAAAAACACTGACTTTTTTTCTTTCACTAGAAAATGTTCCACAACCAGGACTCTACACTTTTCCTTTTATACATATTGCCCCATTTACTAGAGAGCTCCATGAAACCTCAGCAATCTGTCCCCACTTAAATTCTTTTGTTACATATTTAGAGAAGGCAGCAACTTGACCTTGCCCAGCTGTCTCAGCAGAGCTGGGTGCTGAGCTTTCGTCCATACCCATAGCCAGAGACCATGACTTCTATTTCTTTATTACTCCCAATGTGCCTAGTACACTGCACGACCCATTATATATTTGTAGAGTGAGTGATAATTAAAGATGATTCTAGAGAATTTGCAACATATCTATGAAAAAAATCAGGAGGTGATAGATTGCACTAATATCACCCAGCATTTTTCCAATTCCCTTTTATTGCCTGAAGCTGCTCTGTACATCTAATCTCCCTAACAGTCACTGTGGTTCATAGCAGGATAAAAACTGAAACCAAAATTTGAATGATTCCATCAGGGTTTTTTTTGGTTTGTAACAAAATCCCGGAGGGAAAATTTTCTAGTGTCTAAGAAATTCATCATTGAACTCACTCCTTATTTTGGCTTTTGTTCTGTGCTGAAACTTTGGCAAGCCAGATGGGTAGGAATTTGAATCTTGAAGCCCTTTTTCTCTTATTTCATGAGTTTAGTGATCTGGAAGAGAATAATTTAAAACTTCAGTTTAAAAAAATTTTTTTAGTTATTGGATCGTTTCTTTCTGAATATGTCTATGTAGGAAAAGTAAAGTGGGCAGTTGAAGGCAGCATCCAGATGGTCTGAATCATCATATAGCTTCTCTATTGGCAAAGAGGGAATTTTGTTTACTGTTTAGAACTTGATTGGCTCTGATGAATTGTCTTCTACACGGAGACACTTATTCAGATCATTTATCAGCCGTCTACTTAATTTTGGTTTCATGAAAACCAGTACGTCAAGAGTCCCACGGTTTTCATTCCCAGTGAACAACGGAAGAAAGCCCTCCCAGCTCACGACTCTTGGGGTTCCTGCGAGTGAGACTTTGAACCCTGGCCAGCTGTAGCAGTCTCGGCGAGACCAGCAGTCACCTGCATCCCAGTTCTCTATAGGTGCGCAGCCCTGGGGAGGCGCTGGTAATGCCACCGTGATTTCAGATTGAAGCTACCAAGAGTATCTTACTTGTCTTAGTATTTCAGCACCTAGCAAAGGCCCGAGCCCTATGTAGATGCTTCATAAATATTAAATGAGAGAGAGATGTGAGCTAAACGTGTGGTGTAAGACCATCCAGGATGTTCAACAATCATTTTATTAAATCTTTTTAATGCAACAAGAAATCTGGATGGTACTATCAGGGTACTTTGCCAGGGCAATCCTTTAGGGGCCAGTTTGCCTTTGGCAAGAGACTGTAGGGCTTCCTCAAGCATCAACATGGAGGCAAGGTTATTTAATAAACCTATAAAGAGTTAACATATGTACTTGTAAATGATGGCGACTTGTCTACTGGCAAAAATCAAGCATGAAACAATAATGAGTCAAATGGATTTACACAATAATCACCAGTGTTGAGTGTGCTGCTCAAACTTCCCACCAACAGGAAAGATTTAAGAATTTAAGTGGTTGGATCATAATAATTGTGAGAAAGTGTATCTGTCCTTGAAGATCAATTATCAGGAAACATCCTAAAGCCTCTGGAAAACATCCCCTTGTCGCCCAGTTATTGTGGGTGGACAGGTACCTTGGACCTCAGGGTTTTGTCTCTGAGGAGCTCCAGCTGGGGAGATCAGCAGAAGCTGAGGTCCCCTTGGCTTTAGGGACCCAACAGCTAAGACTTATCCATGTTCCCCTTCTGTACTCCAGCTGGGCTGGTGTCAGGAGAGTTCGTGTGCTCACCCTCAGGCATGGTAAAGAAAAGCCAGACCCAGTTTCCTACAATTCCACTCATTGTTACTGGAAGTCACCCTTTGTTTCTACCAGCGATCTCCGTCTGTAAACTGCCTGCTATTTTACAGTCTCAGTGAAACCTACCATTGATGCATGGTCATAATTATATTTCTATTAAAAGTACAAAAAGAAATACCAGTTAAAAACAAAAACATATTACAAATAGAAGTATCCATTATTTGCATTATATGGATAAAACAACAAAAAGATTAAAGAAATTTTCCATTTTATTAGCATAATGTTTTTGCTATTAATCTTTCCTGCTTATTTGAAAGGCAATGGAGTGTGTTAATAAAACATAGGCTCTAATTCTCCTTCTCTGTTACCTAATAAGTGACCATAAGCAAGTCACACTCATAGCAATAATAAGGGGACTGGACCTGAGAGGACGTCTAAGGCCCTTCCTATCTTAACATTTGATGACTGAATGACCACCACAATAGGTGCATATCTATTTCTACATTTAATGGGCAAAGAAGAGATTCTACGGGCATCAGTTGTATCTGATCTTGAAACTCAGATTAATTTTTCTGATAATCAGCTGCAACTTCAGGGAGAGGTAAGCTTTCCAATTCAAACCATCTACCCCACAACAATTCAAGGCTGCTAAGTCCACTTCATTATCTATGACTCATATCCAGTGTTGTGCGATACAATATTTCTACTTAATTTTGCACAAATAAAATGTCTTAGCATTTTTAAGAAATCTTAGGCCAGAAATTCTCCTGGTTGAGACACACTGCATTAGATCATTCTTAAAACAGGTGATCAAAGTGAAGAAATGATATTTGTAAAGGGATCAAGAGGAGAAATGCTGCTACATTGGATTCTTTAGATCAGGGACATTAGGTAAATTCTGGTTCTGATATCCAAAAGCACTGTGTGCTGAGAGAAGGCCACACTGAGGGACTGGATGTGATAGTCACCCCAACTGCCCCTGGAAATGTTCTTATTTATTTATTTATTTATTTATTTATTTTTATTTTGCTTTTAATAATGTACAATTACATGAGGAATATTATGGTTACTCGACTCCCCCTATTATCAAGTCTCCACCACATACCCCATTGCAGTCACTGTCCATCAGCGTAATCACTACTTGTCTTCTCTGTGTTATACTGCCTTCCCCTTATGACCCCTGCCGCTACATTATGTGTGCTAGTTGTAATACCCCTTTTCCCCCTTATCCCTCCCTTCCCACCCATCGTCCCCAGTTCCTTTCTCTTTGGTAACTGTTAGTCCTTTCTTGGGTTCTGTGAGTCTGCTTCTGTTTTGTTCCTTCAGTTTTTCTTTGTTCTTTTACTTCACCGATGAGTGAAATCATTTAATATTTGTCTTTCTCCACCTGGATTATTTCACTGAGCATAATACCCTCTAGCTCCATCCATGTTGTTGCAAATGGTAGGATTTGTTTTCTTCTTATGACTGAATAATATTCCATGGTGTATATGTACCACATCTTCTTTATCCATTCATCTACTGATGGACACTTAGGTTGCTTCCATTTCTTGGCTATTGTAAATAGTGCTGCAATAAACATAGGGGTGAATATGTCTTTTTCAAACTGGGCTGCTGCGTTCTTAGGGTAAATTCCTAGGAGTGGAATTCCTGGGTCAAATGGTATTTATATTTTGAGTTTTTTGAGGAACCTCCATATGGCTTTCCACAATGGTCGAACTAATTTACATTCCCACTAGCAGTGTAGGAGGGTTCCCCTTTCTCCACATCCTCACCAAAATTTGTCGTTGTTTATCTTTTGGATGGCGGCCATCCTCACTGGTGTGAGGTGATATCTCATTGTAGTTTTAATTTGCATTTCTCTCATGACTAGTGATGTGGAGCATCTTTTCATGTGTCTGCTGGCCATCTGATTTTCTTCTTTAGAGAAGTGTCTGTTCAGCTCCTCTGCCCATTTTTTAATTGGCTTATTTACTTTTTGTTTGTTGAGGTGCGTGAGCTCTTTATATAATTTGGATGTCAACCCTTTATCGAATATGTCATTTATGCATATATTCTCCCATACTGTAGGATGTCTTTTTGTTCTACTGATGGTGTCCTTTGCTGTACAGAAGCTTTTCATCTTGATACAGTCCCACTTGCTCATTTTTGCTTTTGTTTCCCTTGCCCAGGGAGATATGTTCAGGAAGAAGTTGCTCATGTTTATGTCCAAGAGATTTTTGCCTATGTTTTTTTCTAAGAGTTTTATGGTTTCATGACTTACATTCAGGTCTCTTTTATCGTATATTAATTGCCCATATATGTTTGGGTTTATATCTGGGCTCTCTAGTCTATTCCATTGGTCTATGGGTCTGTTCTTGTGCCAGTACCAAATTGTATTGATTACTGTGGCTTTGTAGTAGAGCTTAAAGTCAGGGAGCGTAATTCCCCCTGCTTTATTCTTCCTTCTCAGGATTGCTTTGGCTATTTGGGGTCTTTTGTGGTTCCATATGAATTTTAGAACTATTTGCTCTAGTTCATTGAAGAATGCCATTGGTATTTTGATAGAGATCGCATTGAATCTGTAGATTGCTTTAGGCAGGATGGCCATTCTGACAATATTAATTCTTCTTATCCATGAGCATGGGATGTCTTTCCATTTATTGGTATCTTCTTTAATTTCTCTCATGAGTGTCTTGTAGTTTTCAAAGTATAAGTCTTTCACTTCCTTGGTTAGGTTTATTCCTAGGTATTTTATTCTTTTGGATGCAGTTGTGAATGGAATTGTTTTCCTGATTTCTCTTTCTGCTAGTTCACTGTTAGTGTATAGAAATGCAACCGATTTCTGTGTATTAATTTTGTATACTTCAATTTTACTGCATTCAGATATTAGATCTAGTAGTTTTGGAGTGGATTCTTTAGGGTTTTTTATGTACAATATCATGTCATCTGCAAATAGGGACAGTTTGATTTCTTCTTTAACAATCTGGATGCCTTTTATTTTTTGTGTTGTCTAATTGCCATGGCTAGGACCTCTAGAACTATGTTGAATAAAAGCAGGGAGAGTGGGCATCCTTGTCTTGTTCCCGATCTTAAAGGAAAAGCTTTCAGCTTCTCGCTGTTAAGTATAATGTTGGCTGTGGGTTTATCATATATATCCTTTATTATGTTGAGGTACTTGCCCCTTATACCCATTTGTTGAGAGTTTTTATCATGAATGGATGTTGAATTTTGTCGAATGCTTTTTCAGTATCTATGGAGATGATCATGTGGCTTTGTCCTTCTTTTTGTTGATGTAGTGGATGATGTTGATGGATTTTTAAATGTTGTACCTGGAAATGTTCTTATCAGTCAACCTTGACCAAGACACACCATCTATTTCCCCATTCTCTTTTATGACTTTAATTCACAAAAACAATTCCTGCCACATAAACACAGATTCTAGATCAGCTCTCCTGTTCTGCTTTACAAACACTTAGTCCAAGTCACTCTAGTCCTCTTTTATTAAGAAAAGTACATGGGCCTTCTTGTGTCCCACACACAGACCTGCTAAGAACCCCAACACTGGCACAGGAAGAGAGGTAATGATGAATTAATAAAATAATTTTCTTTATCATATGGAATAATGTATTTACATCTAAAAATCAAGTTGGCTACCTATTATTTACTTTTGAATTTTTGAAAAGTCATTCCCCCCGTCAATGTCATGGTTTATAGAATCACTTTAGCAGTTGAATAGTGCCTTAAATGTTTAAGTAGTCATGAAATACTACTTTTACATACTTAAAATGATATGAGAGAATGGAAAATTAAACAGTCTGCGTTGTTCAACATTAACTTATAGAAACATTTCAAAAACTAACTTTAACTTTACCTATTTAAAAAATACAAAAAAAAACCCACTTTAGAAAGTGTAATGTGACTACAAATAAGGCTGAATGGGTAAGTTCTGGAGGATTCATGAATCACAAGGAAAACAGCTCAAAGTGAATATTGAGCATGTGTGTAGATATGTAGAATGAGAGCTAAGTTTCTGTGGGTTGTGAAAAGAGGGAAGGCAAGTCCAGTATTAAAGTCTTATATTTCAGGGACTTGACAGGAGAGCAGAGAAAGGACAATCGCAAGGAAGAAAATTATGCAACTGGAAACAACAGAAGAGCACGGGCATGTGGTCTGAGACCCTTAGGCACATTCCTTATATGTACTAGGCCTTGGCCTGTTCATTTCTAAATGGTGACAATGGCATTTCATCAGATGGTTGAGAACAAGGGAGACCATATTTGTACAAGCACTTCTCATGTTCTGTTCATGGTGCTTGGACAGCATATGCCCCATGTATCCGCGTTCCTTAGTCTCTTCCCTTCAGTGAATCTATCAGCAATTTGTGTTTGACCTTCCAGTTTTATGTAAACAATGGAGGCCAGAATAAGCTGATTTCACAAACACTGAGCTGCTTAAAGGGCCCAGGACTGTGGGAAGTGAAAAGCCCAAGGGGAGTCGTCTCTGGTTCTCCTGGGTATCAGAGCTTGTGAACAGGAAGGTTGTCTCAAGGGCAATGAAGCCTGACGGAAACATTCTACACCTCTTCAGCCTTTGTGAGCAAATCACTGGGAGACCAGGCTAGGTATTTTAGAATAATAGATACTTATAAACAACAAACTTTCAAACATGGGAGGCTTCAGCCACTTACTCAAATACTTTTTTATTCCCATTCTCTCTCTCTTCTCCTTTTGGGACTCGAGGAAATGAATGTTAGCTCTTTTGTTGTTATCCCCTAATCCCTGTGGCTCCATTCACTTCAAAAAAAAAAAAAGATTGCTCTCCACTGTTCAGACGGGCTAAATACTCTGTACAGACTGGGTAAGTTTTATCATCTAAATTCCCTGATTGATCCTCTGTCATCTCAGCCCTACTATTCAGCCCAACCAGTGAGGATTTTTTTTTTCCTTTCTATCTTTGTGAGGGTATTTTTCAGCTCTGTAGTTTCCATCTGGTTTTTGCTTTATCACTTCTATTTATTTTCTTGGATTTTGTATTTTTTCCATTTGTTTTAAGAGAATTCATTACTGCTTGTTGATGCAATTTTATGATTGGTATTTCAGTAATTTGTCAAATAATTACATCTGATTCATCTTGCTGTTGCTCTTTGTTGATTGTCTTTTCTCATGAAAGCTGTGATTTTCCTGATTCTAGGCATGACAGCTGATTTTCTATTGTATCCTAGACATTTTGGATATTATAAGGCTCTGGATCCTATTTAATCTTTATTTTTGGCGCAGGCATTCCTCCTGTTGGTGCACACAAGAGTCCAGTGGGTGGGTATGCTTAGCTTTCTGCTGCATCTTGTTGACCCCATTCTGGCAAAAGTAGGATACTGATCCACACTGCTTTTTTGAAGATAGTTGGGGTAAAATTCACACCTCTCCTTGCCCTGCTACAAGTACTGTATCAGCCGACACCACTTCACTGCCTCCAGGTGGGATGTGTAAGTTACTCCTTCCCTGTGCCCTCCTGCCACCAGAAAGGGGGCTCATAGCACTTAGTTCCTACACAGTGTGGATGGAGGCTCTCCAGGTGCACCAGGAGACAAGAGGGGGAAACGGAAAGCCCGCTCGCTGCCTTCACCACCTCGTTCAGCCTTGTTGATGACGGACAGAGGCTTAGCGCCTGGCCTCATATGGGGAAATTGGAAATCTGAGCCCTGACTAGCCCCACCCTGTGCATCTCACTGATGCTGGAGGTGGAGGCTCCTGCCCCTGCTGTGTTCTACTCTTACGAAGGGAAAGTAGGGGAAGCAGCCTGCTGGCTGGCCCAGCTCTGGACCACCTCACACGGTCTCACTGCTTTGGAGGCCCAGCTCCCAGCTGGAACCTGCTGACATGGGGAGCAAAGGATGTAGCCTAGTGGTCACCAGCCCCACTTCCTGCCAGCTTGTTAACTGATTGGGTGGGAAGCTTAGCTCCTGGCTCTACCTACTGACGCTCCCCTGACGGTGGCATCACAGAACTTCCGACTCCCCAACCTGCCCTACTGATGACACCCTGGCAAGGGAATCAGGGTGCTGCCAGTTTCCTCGAGGCAGGGAACTGAAGATTAACTCCCTCTTGTCTCCACAGACACCAGCAGGCAAGGGGGGAGAGCACCTCCACGTGCTTCCACAGGGCAGGCAGGTCAAGCAGTACATCACCTCCTTGCTCAGTCCTGTGGAGACCATAAAGCAGGGGATGTGGGAGGAAGGGGTGCAGTTTTTCTGCTGGTGTTTGGCTGAAGTAGGATGGGTATTGCCAAAAAAGATTTTCTTTTGTTAAGCCGCCCCAGTCTTCTGGCCAGGGAAATAGGCTTTTCTCAGAGCTCCTCTTATGTGCTATTGGTGGTTCCGGGCAGGAGACTCTGAGAACCCTGTCTGGGATGTATGTAAGGTGGAAGGAAAACCAGGGGCTACTGCCATGCGTTCCTCCAGCTCCAAGGGTCCCAGGTGCTCTTCTTTCTACCTTTCAGAGCCTTCCTATGCTTGCTGTTTGTTATATCCAGGGTGCTTTTAGTTGTAAGAGAAAGGAACTAAAAGGAATAGGGTCTTTGCCAGAAAGAGAAATTCCTATTCCTTTCCAACCCAAACAAACAAGGCTTTTATCCTTCATATCCAAAGAAATTACTGATGTTAAAGTCAGTAATGACTCATGTGGTTTCAGCCAATCTCATTCTCTATTCTTTTCTAAGCTGGCCTATTGGCAACACCTGACACAGCTGACCATTCCTGTTGGAAACACTCTTCCCTTGGCTCAAGTACACCGCCTTCTCTTGGTTGTTCTCCTACGGTACTGACTGTTAACTTTTTGAGACTTTTGTTAATTTCTCCTCATTTATACAGTTTGAGGACAGTGGCCCCAGAGCTCTGTTCTCAGAGCTCATCTGTCCTCAGGCTACATCTACTCCTAGGTAATCTCAATCAGTCTCAGGGCTCCACATGCCATCTACACATTTAAAAACATGCTTACAATTTCTAAATGTACATTTCTACCTCGGACTTCCCCTTGGAATTTCAGCTTTACATGTAAAACTGCTTGCTTGACATTTCAGACATTAGATATCTAAGTTGAATGTGATTTCCTTCAAACCTGTTCCTTTTTCTATCTTCCCCGTCTTGGTAAATGGTGACTCCATCTCTCCACCTGCTCAGGTCAAAAATCTTGGTGTCCTTCTTGACTTCAGTTTTTCTCTTGTGTTCTACACCCAGTTTGTCAGCAAAGCCTGTCACCCTTTTCTCTTTTCCCTCCAAAAGGACCTGTCATTTTCCCTTCCCCGCCACCCGTCCTTATCAAAACCACCTCGTCTCTCACTGGGTGACTCCAATAGCCAGGTAATGATCTCTCTGCCTCCTCTCTCCTCCTGATCTGAGACCCATGATACCAGCTTCTCAGTCTGGAAAGTCCGTGCTCAGCTCTCAGCAAGGCATTCTTGCCCTACCTCCCCTGTTTATTTAATGTGTTAGAACTTTTGAAAAGAATTTGAAATTTTTTATGCTGTGTTTATTTTCCTACTTAAATGATTTCATAAGGCAATCTCTTTCACAGACCACATTTCTTAAGGTTCACTTTAAATTTTAAAAAACTTCAAACCATTCCAGTTAATATCTTAAGGGCTCAACAACATTGCCTTTCAGCAACAAAGTAAATTGAAAATGGTTTAAGTGCAAGTAACAGAGGTTAACTGAGGTGGTGTATTGATTAATCCATTCCCAGTTTGTATCAGAGTTGGACTGTTTTTATGCATTGTTATTCATGTGAGTTTTGAGAAGAAGGGGATATGGAAAATTCCCTGCAAGGTCAGCCAGTCCACCTCCCAATCAGGCAAAGTACTTTTCTTCCAAATGAGCCCTTCACACCTTTGCCCTGCTGGGGCGTATATCCTGAATCTCAGCATGGCAGGGATTATCTGGAATGTGGGAGCTGTCAGACCTCATGATCTAAAGGCAGCTTGGTAGACGATGTGATGGCCATTAAAAACACCTATTGCAGCTCTAGCTGACAAGGGCCATTTGTTTGCTTGACATCAAAATCGTTTAAGTCACAAGGGTTGCAGTTTCTCATCTTCACAGAGGGATTTTTTTCTTTTCTAGTTTACCTTCCCCTCCTTCTAGGCATTTTGCCAATAGAGTGACTGTTTATTTTAGCATTTTTTACTTTCAATTTCTTTTTTTGTTGTTGTTCACTTTATTGTATTCTGTGGACTGTAACCAATAATCCCTGAAAGTCTTCTTTCTGGTTACATTATTCAGTAATTTGTTGCCTTTGTAATAATGTTTATTTGATATATATGCTTTCTTAAAGATATAAATAATTAAGGTTATTTTTGTTAACTCTTTGACACTTTTTTCCTTTCCCTATCTGAAGAAATTTAATGATGTCCAAATCTATTGGACTTAGTCAAGCAGAGGATTGTGGAGTCTGGGTCTCAGTTAAGTTACTAGTGCTAAGAAGTAGAAGCAGAAAAGGGTTGATGGACTGGTCAAGAGGTTAACATGGACAGAGGAGTAAATGTTGAATGATTTAATTGTTGAATGAATAATTTAGCTGCTCATCCTGAGAGTAAGATGGCAGCTGGGAGTCTTAGATCTTGTAAGTTCAATTTTGCATTTTTTTATTCATTCATTTATCCAACAAATATCTCAGTCCCACTCCTACTACCAGGTACTATATCAATCTGGGACTAGTGGAAATAAAACTTTAAAATTTACCAGGGCCTACAAGCTCTAAGTTGTATCTTCATGCAACTGGTAGTCCGAACCCTGAGGACAGGGTGCCCTTGGGTGCTGCCCAGACCACTGAGAAAGTGGTGTCCTGCAGCAGGTGTCCAGACCTCTGAAGACATAGCTATGGGCAGCCTGGACTCTGTGTGCCACAGGTAGTTGGGGGCAGAAGCCAAATGTTTGCTGCTGCTTGAGAAACACAGGCAGTCCCTGGAAAACTGGAAGTTCTTCTCCCCTTCGTCCAGCTCCCAAGGTCCCTTTGGTGCGTCCCATTGTCAGAAGTTAGAAGGAAGCCAGCTGGAAAGAGAAATAGACCTTTAAAGGTGGGATTGTGAAATCAGTTTGGTTATGTCTTTGACCTTGTACTAGTGCCGGGCCACCTTGCCAGTGTAAATGGGATCCTGGTATCCCCAGCGTAAAGAGACATCCCAGATCATCTAATTATCAGTCATGGTTGCTTGAGATGAAGTGTCTATTGGACCCAAGACCACGTGAAGACAAATGGCTGAGGAAAACTGTAAGGATGTTGAGGTGGGCTGCTGTCCTGGCTGCACTGCTGAGCTCAAAAAAGGGCTAACTTGGGTCTTTAAAGTCTCAGCTCAAGTTATGGCCAAAGAACCAGAAAGGTTTTATGGCAGCTGTATCAGCAATCTGTTGCTGTGTAACAAATTATCCTAGAAATTGATGATGTAAAATAATAATAACCCTTATCTCTCAGTGTCTGCGGGTCTGGAATTCAGGAGTGGCTTGTTCTGGCTCAGAGTCTCTCAGAAGGTTGCAGTCAAGGTATTGGCTGGGGCCACCGTCAGCTGAAGGCTTGACTAGAGCTGGAGGATCCATTTCAAACTTTCAATTTCTTTACCCCTAACTTTTCTAATACTTGAGAGCTTCATTTACTCATGCTGCTTTAAGAAACTCAACTTTTCCCTTTCTAAGGATATTAAAAGTATCTAAATATTACTTGATACAGTTCCTTTTTCACTATGCCTATGTTTTTTTTTGTAAGGATGTATTTTCAAATTCTGAAAAATTCTATTATATAAACAGCAATTTATTCAGCACAAATTAATGTATAATATTTTAATAAATTCTTTAACTTTTTAAAGAATAAACTGAAAATTCTTAATAAACCTAATTGTCTTCATAATTCCAAAGCCATCCCTGTCACTCCTCTTTGGAGCATTTACATGAATTTGACCTGAATCCTTTTAATCTTTTTTTTTACCTATGTGTCTATGGATCTATCACCTACCTGTACCTGTTTATCTGCCCATCATTAGCAACACATACCCTGAAGTCTCCGTTTTATTTTACTGATCTTCTCTTCCCTACCTGTGCTTTATTGTGTTGTTTTATTACTTAGATTTTTAAAAAACAAATCTTGATGTCAAGTAGGACCATTTTAAAAAATGTTTGTTTTTCTTCCCAATTATCTTAAATATTCTTAGAACTTAATTTCCCATAAAATTTTAGAATCTGTCAAGTTCTGCAGAATTTTGGTGGGAATTTCATTAATAATTTAAGCTGCCTTCCTAGTGAAGAACATAATGTATCTCACGTGTTGTTCAAGTCTTTTTTCTTCATAATGATTAATAATTTAATTCATAAAGTTTTATTTGTTTACTGTTTAAAAAAAAAAGACTTATGCCGAGGTGTCAGAGTGTTTATTACCACAGTGAGTGACCATTATGAACTAAGCAAGAAAACTCACAGATTGTGGGTCAATTCTGTGTATTAGCACAAGGTATGTAATAGCACAGAGTGGATAAGAATTTCTACCTACCTCGATGGATTTTTTTGGAAGGTGGTCAATACATTTTTTAAGCTTTTTTGAGGTACGAGTTACAATAAACTACACATATTTAAAGTATTCAATGTGATCATCTTTGACACACATGTAAAGTATTTTGCATTTTCTAATAATCATATAAAGCTGGAACTATCATGACAATCAAGATAACGAACAGATCCATCACCACTGAAAGTTTCATAATGCAACTGCTAATGCGTGCTTACTGTCCCTCTGCTACCATCCTCAATGGGAGTTTATGGGGGGAAAAAACAAGTAATAGCTGAGTACATGAAAACGAAATGTGAGTATGAGAGGTGGTATTCTGTGCTGCATTCCCTGCCTACATTCCTAATTTGAACAGTGTATGGGTATTTTAGAGTGCAGGTCTCTTTCTTCATTTTCTAAGCTTTTCCTTCTCTTGAAGTGAGGACCAGGAACTTCTGACTTGTAACTCTACCTTTGAATGACCCTTGAGTGGCAGGTGGATTTGAGCCTGGAATTTGTATCCTCTTCCTTTGGGATTTGGGACGGCTGCTCTTGGTTCCCTATTCCAAGAGTGGCTTTTTTTCCACAGTTAACTCACCAGTATTGACACTAAGAACTAAAATATTCTAATTCTTAGAAGCAGGTACATTTATCACAGAGAGCTTGCAGATCTCGGTTCCATTATAACACTGTTTCTATGGGAGACATGCATTTAAAGTTCCAAACAATCCAGGTAGAAAGGAACTTTGGAAATATGAGCTGCATGTAAGTCGGGAATACCTATGTAGACATCATCTGTTATGGGCCTCTTTCTTGTAAAGGTCATTTCCAGCTCTTTCTGTTTCAAACATTTTCTCCTGTTTGTCTCTATATAGGTTACTATTTCCCTTTTTGGTTATTAGGAGAAAATTAAAGTTCATTGCATGAAAACCTTTCCTTCTTCCCTCTCTCCCTCCTTCCTTTCTTCCTTCCTATCTCCCTTTCTCTTCTTCCCTTCCTTTTTGAGGAAAAAAATTTCTCTACCCTCTTCATTTGAAAGCTGGGCCTTCAAATGAAACAGAAAAAAAATTCAGATGGAAAGTAAAAAAGGCTTAATTCATATGAGGAAAGGAGCTTCACATAAAAGAAAGGCAAACCCAAAGAAGCGGTCAGACTTGAGTTTATGTACCATTTTAATGAAGTGTGGCAAATTGTGGAGAAGTGGCAAAGCAAAGGAGAGGGGCTCCGGGCTAGTGGGAGCGGGAGGTGTGGGAAGGCAAATACATTGGGATAAACTAATGGAAGATAAGGATTATTTAA
>JAQQAC010004068.1:4301822-4322183 GCA_029783875.1 Phataginus tricuspis
CCTCCATTGTATGTTCATTTCAGATATGGAATTTCTTAATGATTGAATCTCCATCTTAAATTGGTTTCTGAGTTTTTGAATATTTTTCTGTACCTCCATAAGCATGGAGTTATGATTTTGATTTTGAACTCTTTCAGGAAGATTGGTGAGTTCAGTTTCATTTGGCCCTTTTTCTGGGGTTTGTGAAATTTTGGTCTGAACCATGTTCTTTTGACATTTGATATTTCTGTGTGGTGCCCTCTAGTGCCCAGAATCTCCAGTCTCTGGAGCTGCTCAGGCCCTAGAGTTAGGTTGGGGGTTGTAGGGGAGGCGAGCTGATGCCTGGAGGGAGGAAAGATCTTTTCCTGATTCTTGTCTGTCGTACCTGTCTCCTGTATCAGAGCCAGTGGGCTAAGCACACAGATGTAAGCCTCTGTGGTTTGCATCTCTAGCTGATGTAGGTGGGGCCTCCCTCTGACTGGCCTGATGCCAGTGAAGTGACTGCTTTTCGAGCTGGTGTTGTTAGGCCAGGAGGAAGGCTTGGCAGGCTGCATATCACCGTGGGGGGCCTCGGAGCTGAGTAGCCAGGCAGGGGAATGAAGCACCCGAAGCTCCTCAAAGTTCCTAGTCTGTTGGGCAGAGTGCGCCCAGACAACCTTGTCCCCCTATCCTTTCACCCGTGCAGCAAGCTCCGTGCAAACCCTACCCCTTCAGCAGCCCGCTCGCTGCTAGGAAGCCTCTCAGACCACCTGCCTTTCCCTTGTCCCAGAGCGGCTGGGTGTGGATCCCGTCCTCCACAAATGGCCAGAATCTGTCTCTCAAGCACTCTGTCTGTTCCAGCTCCCCATCCTCCAGAGCACCACACAATGTAGATTTCTGCTCACAAAGCAGACTTCCAGGGCTAGGTGTTCAGCAGTCCCAGGCTTCCACCCCCTCCCTGCCCTGTTTCTCTTCCTCTTGCCGATGAGCTGGGGTGTGGGAAGGGCCTGGGTCCCACTGGATCAAGGCTTTGGTACATTACCCTGTTTCATGAGGTCTGCTCTGTTGGTGAGGTCTGTATGTGCAGTCTGGTGCAGCCTTCTTTCCTGTTGCTGTTTCAGGTTAGTTGTAGTAACTATATTTTCACACTATCTGTGGTTTTGGGAGGAGTTCTCTGTCTCACCTCTCACGCTGCCATCTTGAATCTCTCCACAACTAACTTGTAATGTTAAATATAAATCATCAAAGAAAATCAAGTGGATATATAGATACTGAGATTAGCATTCTATATGTACAACCTTGTTCTGATTAATGGAGAAGTTTTTCCAAAACTGTCTGAGTTAAAATTCACAACTTACAAATATTGTTAAACTACACCATATTAAAGTATAATTATCAAAACTGTATGATCATTGCTCTCACACAGATATAAAATGAACATATGTGAAAGATTTTTTTAATTTAGTAATCATTGAAGGAGCCATTAAAATATCTAAAGCACTTAATAATTTATGTATATAAGCTATTTGATGGAAAAAGCGTTAGAATACAATTGCTACATTAGATATAAAACTGATTTAAGTCCAGAAAGACCATGGACCACGATCTCTGGGTTAACTGATGAACAAACCGAAGTTACTTGCCTCTCTACCAGCCAAAAATCTACAAGTTAACCTTTGTTTGTACAGAGGTAAATTCCCCAGATAATAAAATCAAGGCCAGCACCACACTGAAAGAACAGCAAGTGATCTTTTGCCTATTTCCAAGTTTCAGACACATTTTCTGACTTCCTAAAAAATAGTATGCCTGAGTTGTCTACCTATTCAACTACTTTAGTTCACCATATTTCATAAGTATAACAATGCCCACATCACAGCAAAAGCAATAATCAAAATTGATAAATACTGGATTCAGAGAATATAATTAAAATCCATTCATTCAATAAATATTTTGATAATAATAATAAGTAATAGGTGACATTTATTGAGATCTTCTTGTGTTCCAGATGCTGTGCTTTAAATATATTATCTCGTTGAAAATTCACCAAAACTCTATGGAATAGCTACTATTGTTATCTTCATAACTCAGAGAGTTTAAGTAACTTGCCCAAAAGTTTACCTGGCAAATGGTGTGGCTGTGATACAAGCCAATGTCTGTGGGGTAAGAGAAACCACACTCCTAACTCATGGATTTTCTCCTGCGGACCAGCCACAATGCTTGACACTGAGAATATGATGGAGGGTAAGACACAACTCCTACCTTCAGGGAGCTCTAAGTCAAGTGTGGGAGGTGGCAAACAACTGTTAATTATAAGATGTAAGTGTTAAAAAGTGGTGAGTATAGATAAGAGGGTACAAGGGTAGATGGGAAAGGCACTGAACCCAATTTGGGGGTCTTGAGGGGCTTTTTTAGGGGATGTCTTTACAAATGCAATTATCAGTTTGGTAATGTGATTCCATTTTATTGTTGTTTATAATCTATATTCAGTAAATTCGCTATAACCAAACCCAAAATTGCAACCTATTACCTGTCCTATTTATTCCTTTTGTAGAAAAGAAGATAGCAAATGCCAATTCAAAATGTGAATAAGTCCCTGGGTCTTGTAAAGGACCATTATTTTTGTGGTATAGTATAAAAAATTTGTTTTTCAAATAAAAATTGAACATTGTAATATAGTGAATTTTAATACCTAACAACACTTTCGTAAATTTTTAGACATTCCATTTATATATTAATATCAACTTAAATTTCATAATATAGACCAATATATCTTAGATACAAAAAGGAGACAAATGTCAATTGAGACATCACAGCCAGTCCAAATGCACAACTCAGGTAAACACCTAGTGACACTGTTTGGCAGAAAAATAGACATGAGCAAGCGGAGAGAGAATAAAGCCAGTAAACCCACTAAAAGAGACTCAAAGAGTTAACCAGATAAAACCAGAGAGCCAGAAAGGACTCACAGAGTTCATTAGTTAATTAGTTAAAGTTTCAAAGGCCAGGAGTGACTTACAATGTCTAGATATTCCCCAGATAAAGGAAAGTCAATCAAGGACTTCTCCGCCCTACCTCGGGGAAATAGGACACGAGTCATGCCATTGTAAAATTTACTTAGCCTGTGAAAAGGGCCTAGATTTTTCTTTAATTTAATCTATGTGCTGTTCTTCTTCTTCCAGTCCCTTATTTAACTTTGTAACCAAGACAGAAAATAGACCTCTGAAGTGTAAATAAGCCTATGTGGAAAGAATGCTGATATCTGACCAATGCAGTCACCTAAAAAACCCTATTCTTAAGACAAAACTTCAAAGGAATTATGGATCAACTGTACACACCATGACTTATGCTAACCCTTACCCAAAAAGACCCTATAACCCCAAACCCTAAAATAAACCCTAAGTGCACCTCCTCTCTGCGGTTGCCTGCACTCTCCTTTCTTCCAGTGTGCCACTCTCTCTGTTCTATGCCAGGTAAGTAGGGAGGGGCAGCTGTGAGTTCTGATTTGGGCTTGTAAGTTCCCATCACCTGGGTGCCCCGGACAGGACTGCAGCTGTGCATTCATGCTTTTTAGTAGGCTGCCTTGCAGATCTCTCTTCTTCACTTTGGGAAGTTCTCAGAGCATAATTCACTCCATCCTGTGCCCTGCGGCTCCCCCAAATCCTGGGGTGGTAGGAACTAGCTCCCATGCCATGCAGATTCAGGCAGACACTGGACTCCTGGTGACCCTGCTTTAGGAGTTGGCAAGGGATTTGCCCAGTGCCAAGCAGGAATTTAATGAGCTTCCCTTTCCTGCCTTTGTCTACCTTGGCTCTGGCCCGCCCCTCCCTTGGAGTGTATCCAAATAAAACTTCCATTCTGCTTCACTAAGATGTCTCTGCCTTTCAATTAATTCTTTGTTGCGGCAGGGACAAGAACTGAGGAGAATGAACTCAACCCATTCCTATACCTTCTAATATTTGTAAACCCCAGTACTTTTAATGCAGAGTTTTCCTTGGGATTTTTTTAGAGGAACTTTCATGCTACACTTAAGTCTTCTTCCCAGTATCTGCGGAAGTACATGATTTCTACTGGACTCTATCACTGGCCTCTTTATGCCATCTAGTGAACATTTACAAAGTATTCATAGAGAATGAAATTCAGGAAGTTTTTGCTTACAGACATGCAAAACTTAATGATACATAAGTCATATAATCTTTAAAATCCATTTATCTCTGTTATTGTTGAATAAATATTCATGCCCTTTCCATAAAATTCAGTCTCAAAAATAAAGGTTTTATGAAACCAAAATAGAAAATAATTTTTGAAGTATTTAATGGATTTTACTTTTATGAAAGAGCATCTCTGTTATATTTTACTTTTCTTCTTAAAGTTTTTCTTAATATTTATACTCTCCATTTTTGTCCATCATGCCCTTTACATGAATGCATAGCGGTATCAAATTTAAAATTTTTCAGTTCTTTGCTTGGCTAGGGAAGAATTTTTCTTTTATATTTTATTAGTCAATTCATTTGATTTTATTGATCTAGTAGTGACACACAAAAAATATTGCTTAATTTCTTCTAGATTGTTGAGTTCTGATTCTGTGTTTAGACCCATGCTGGTGGCATGACATGAGGAGGCAAATATTGCTTTTCTCATGTGTTCCTTTTCCACATTATTCCTCCTGCTCCCCACACCCCAGGTTTGCAAAAGCTGCTCTTGACCATAATTTGGCTTCATGTTACTAAAGGAAAAGCCTTCTGAAAGATATAGCATAACATAGCTAACAAGCTATAACTTGCTATAGCAAAGCAAAGTTCTAATACAGCCTTTATATTGTCCTTTATACCTTCCTGAATCATTATTTTCCTGACACTAGGGGTGGGAATGCCTGTTTAAAAGGTATTAGAGGAAACAAGGAATAGAGGGACGTTTCCTCAACCTGAAAAAAAACATCTACAGAGAACCTATACTAAAATATTTAATGGTGAGAAGCTAGAAGCGTTCCCACTAGATCAGGAACAAGGCAAAGACGTCCCTTCCCAATACCCCTCTTCAATATCTTACTGGAATTCCTAGTTAATGCAATAAGACAAGAAAAGGAACTAAAAGGTACATGGAGTGGGAAGGAAGAAATAAAAGAAAAGGAACTAAAAGGTACATTGCAGATGCATGATTACATATGCCAAAATGGAATATAGAATGACAGCTAGCAGGGCCTGGGGGTGGGGCAGGGGAGAATTTGAGGGATGTTGAAGGGTACAAACTTGCAACCAGTAGGTAAATAAGTCCTGGAGGTCTGATGCACAGCATAGTAATTACAGACAACCATACTGTATTATAAACTTCAAAATTGCTAAAAGACTAGATCTTAATTTTTCCCATCACACAAAAGAAACAATAATTAGGTGACATGAAAGAGGTGTTAGCAAATGGTGGTAATCATATTACAGTATACAAATGTATCAAATCAACACACTGTAGACGTTACACTTACCCAGTGTAGTATGCCAATTACTTCTCAATAAAAAGTCGAATTAAAATAGATGATAGACCTAAATGTAAAATGCAAAACTATAGAACTCTTAGAAGATAACAAAAGAGAGAATCTAAATTACACTGGGTTTTGTGATAACTCTTTAAGTACACCAAAAGCATGATCCATGAAAGAAATAATTGTTAAGTTAGACTTAATTAAAATGAAAACTTACGCTCTGCAAATACAATGCCAAGAGAATGAGAAGACAATTAACAGAGAAGGAGAAAAATATTTGCAAAAGACATACTTCATAAAGGACTGTTATTTGAAATATACAAATAACTCTTAAAACTCAACAATAGAAAAATGAACAACTCAGTTTTTAAAATGGACGAAAGGCACCTTGCCAAAGAAGATATACAGATGCCAAATAAGTGTATAAGCAATTGCAAATTAAAAAAAAAACCACTACATACCTATTGACGTGTCTAAAATCCAAAACATTGACAACACCAATATTAGAGAGAATATGAAGCAACAGGGACTTGCATTCGTTGCTGCTGGGAATACAAAATGGTACAGCCACTTTAGAAGATAATTTGGCAGTTTCTTGCAGAACTAAACTTAGTCTTATCATATGATCCAGCAACCATGCTCCTTAATATTTACCCAAATAAGTTAAAAACTTATATTCACAAAAACCTGCACACTGTTATTTATAGCAGACTTAATTCATAATTGCCAAAACTTGGAAGCAACCAAGATGTACTTCAATAGATGAATGCATAAGGAAACTGATTCATCCAGGCAATGGAATATCACTTGACACAAAAAAGAAATGAGCTGTCAAGCCATGAAAAGACATGGAAAAACTTCAAATGCATATTACTAACAACGTATATAGTATTCAATTCTGCTTAGGATGGAGAAAATCATGGAAGAATTTCTTTCCACACTTAATTTTAAGAAAAAGCTGGATAAGCTACAAAATCATAACTTATTGGAGCCCACCAGAGAGAGAAACAATCTTTTTCATCTTTGGAAGAACACAGAGAAAGAGAGGTCAGTCATAAAAATGTGTAAGAAGAAAACAATGCAATTTTAACAAAGTCTTGAGTGCAGGCTAATCTGACATTTTAAGTCCTCGGGAGCGCTGACACAGGGGGAGTATGCACTCCTTAGCGTAAGTGCCTGACATTCTGCTTTTTTTATTATAATATAAGTTCCTGACATTAAGCTTTTGATTGCTGAGGCATCCATTTCAAAGACATTCATCTCTACTAGACAAACATATTGCAGCCTGTATGACAGCTGCTACTAGAAAAACAACAAGATAAGAAGCCAGGCACTGCACCCATGAAGTTCCCCTTTTAGAAAGCCCTGGATAACGCTTCAGTGACCTTGCTTTCCCTTCCCACACCCGAATTCCCACTCTTATGCTTTCAATTTGCAATAGTGAACCTGTGAAACCCTAGGCACCCCACCTCTGACCCTAATAAAGGAAGAGCCCAAGTACATGCACACTCCCTCCCTCTCCCCTGTGACCTTGCCGGCCCTGCAGCCCTCAGGCATGCTGTGTAACCTTCAGGACCTGCAAGTAATAAATATTGTTTTTCAAAGTTCCCTGATGGTCGTTGCTGAAGTGTCTTCTGCAATTACAAGGACCAAAAAGGCTAGTTCAGCCAAAACACTGGCTCTCACAGAGAAATGTCTATGGGGACTCCCCACAATCACTAGGGCCCAGGCCAGAGCCCCAGGCATTCCTAGCTGAGAGCCTCACTACCAATAGGCTGAGACCAACACGACACATTCACTCCATTCCCTTTCCAAGCAGCATCCACCAGGGACCCATGAAAGAATCTGGGATCAGGGCAGACCTGAGATAGCTGCCCTTGCTGGAGCATAGGCACTGAACCTTTGCTGGCACAGACCCTTTTCTCATAGGAAGAAAAGCTGTCATCCAGTGAAGGGGGCAGGACAACCTCCAGCCCAGATCACAGGTTTAGATTCATGGCCTCTGGGAAGAGGAAACGAATACCATCTACTGGGGCTGAGGGACTGGAAACACTCCCCAAACCTGGTCCCGACTGAAGGCCCACTGACACCTCAGGGCAGTAGAATTAAACATAGTCTGCAGCTCGGGAGGGAACTGGCACCCCTCGCTGACACAGGAAGCCTGCCCCTGCGGGAGAGGGGCAGAAAACTTGCCCCTGCCCAAGACACTCGTCCACTACGAGGCAGAGCTTGGGCGCCACAGAGGAGAAGGAGGCATGCTGAGAAAGAGCCGCCTTGAGGCCCCCGCACACAGTGCCTGCCTCAGGGTGAGGGGGGGAGAGGAGGGCCAAGAGAGCCCCACCATGACCATAAGCAGTGTATCGAGTACAAGCCTCAGCAGGGCATCACTGGGAGGGCACCAGAGCTGAGATTCTGCAGGAACATGAGGAAAAGCCTCCCGCGTTCAGACTCCACACGGGCACCGTGGAGCAGCAGCCCACCCCTCAAGACATCTGAGATCTGCGGTACATTGGCAGTAATAGCGCCCCAGCAGGTCCCAAACTCAGCTCAGTTACAGACCCCCACTAACCAGAGGAGACATGCTCATTTCCAAGTGGAAATAGTATTTACCACAGAAAATAGTATTATCACAATATCATAGTAAATAGTATTTACCACAGTAATATTCATTTACAAATTAAAATACACAGAAAAAAGGCAAGAAGAATAGGACTCCTTGGTAAGAGATGAAGCAATCAACAGAACCAGAAATCACTGAGACAGACGGTGGATTGCACAGAGGTTGGAATTATCACGCAGGAACTTTAAAATAATTTTGATTAATAAGTTAAAAGACCTAGTGGGAAGACAAACAATGTGTAGGAAGAAGTGGGGATTTCAGCAAGATATGGAAGCTACAAAGTCAAACAGAAATACTAGGGAAAAAGAAGTACCAGAGATGAAGGATCATCTCAAAATATCTATCTGCCGGCAATATTACACATGGACAATTCAGAGAGAAGAAGCTGTGAACTTAAAGAGAAGTCCGTAGAAATTATCTAATTTGAAACACAAGAAGGATTAAAAAGAAACTGAGCATCGAAAATGTAGGGTCAATGTCTAGCATAGTTGTAATTCGTCCAAAAAGGAGAGGGAGGAGGAGAAAGGGGAAAAGGGTGGAGGAGGAGGAAGAGGGGAGGTGTAGTTGGAAGAGAATAGGGCGGAAGAAATGTTTAAAGTGATAATGGCCAAAATTTTTCCAAAATCAAGAAACATAAAAAACATAGACTAAGAAGTCAAAGTAAACGAAGTATGATGAATTAAAGGAAAAATTATATGCAATCACTGTCAAAATGCTATAAACAAAAGCTACAAAGAAAAGCTGGATGGAAAGCAGAGAACCAGGAAACATCGTGAAGAGAACAAGTGTGAGAAGGACAGCGCTTCCAGCCAGAAGCTGAGAGAGAGGCTGCAAGGAAGAGAGGGCTTCAGGAAAGGGCCTGCCCGCCTGGGACTGAGCAGAAACATCTGGGCAAAATATCAAGGCACACTTATGAATTTTTCAGGCAAAAAAAACTGGGACATTTATCAACAGCTGTCCTGCCCTAGATGAACGTTAAAGGCAGTTCTTCGTACAGTAGAAATACGTTATCAGATGCAAATATGAATTTCTACAAAAAAATAAGAGCACAAGAAGTAGTAAAAAATGTGGGTAAATATTATAGAAATTATTTCTTATTTTCAATCTCTTTAAAGGATAATTGATGATCTAAAAAATAGATATATTATACAGTTGATATATATAATAATAAAAATAGCACAAGGGAGGGGAGGACTTGGAAATGTATTATTTTAAACTCTTAAAATATGTACAAAGTGGTATAATATTATTGAAAATAAACTATAATTATTTAAAGATGGATGTTAGAAAACAGAGTAATGACCAATCAATAAATAAAGAGGTAAAACCCTCAATTAATTGAAAAGAAGGCAGCAGAGAAATAAGAAATAACAGACGTGACAAACAAATAGCAAACGAATAACGATGTGGTAGATTTAACCTAAAGTGTGACAATAATTACATTAAATTGAAAGAGTGACATTCTCTAAAAGGTAGGCATTGTCAGACTGGATTTAGGAAGAAGAGCAAGACCCAAACGTATGTTGCCTACAAGAAATCTACTTCATATATAAGGACATAGGCAAATATTAGTCAAGCTCATTGAACTATAAGGATGAATAATTCAATAAATCTGACTTTAAAAATAACAAATATTGAGGGGAAGCCCCTGGCAATGTCCTCTTAGTACAGCCTCTCGAGCTGTGGCACTGCTAAGTCTCAGCCACCTCAGCAATGCCAGAAATAAGGTCACCAGCAACCATGAGCACCATGACATGTCAGGCAACATGCCACTCACGTTACCTTCCCTCCCAAGGATCATGGAAATATTATCCTTAGTCAGCATGACCGCTTTTCCACAGACAAGGAAACCACCCTTCTGAGACATGACGGAGCGGGCCGAGGGCACTGTAAAGCTCAGCACTGGGACATCAGCTGACAGCGACCCAATGGTCCTCATCAATGTCACAGGAGGGCTGATGCTATTACACACCACAGACTGCCATTCCCACTAGTGAAGAAAGCAGAAGAGAGCATACACGAGGAATTCTAGGCCCTCTACGGCCTTCTCCCCCCTCATCTAAGCCCTCCTGCAGGACTTCCCCAGAGAGGATTTAGACATATGCCGGCTAGCATTTATCCAATAAAAAGTGGGATGTCGCTGTGACAAGGGTTCCCAGAATCGGGTGCACGGTCCAGGGCTGAGCCATGACTAAGTTTTTAACAGTCCACCCACAAAATGAGGGGGAAGAGACAAATGAGCTAGTGTTACACAAAGCTAAAATATTTAAATTTAATTTTCAAGTAATCTTGAAATTATACCATTTCTATTTTTTAATGTTAAATATTTTTTTTTAATTATAATGGTGATGGTACAGGGCAGGGCTTTTTGTAGAATCCTTATCAGGCAAAGGAAAAGTAAATACTAAAGATTTGGAGGAAAGTTTCTCCATGAAATCTGACAGTTTTGTAGTCACTATTCTATAGCCATTTTTTATGGCATCCAGACTGGTTGGCATGCATCTTAGAAATCACCTTCAACACCGTGTCCCATCACCAGGCCAACGAGCATTTTGTCAGGCACTTGGACAGCGCCGGACCTTCCTCCCAAAAGGGAAACATTTCTAGGGATGTATTGGGAGGAGCATGATTACAGAGGTAATCTCACGTCTGGGCCTGGGGACAGGAGCGAGAGACTCAGCGCCCTGAGCACTGATAAAAGCAGCACAGATGGTGCAGGAGGTGGGCTTCTGACCAGGAGGGACACTGCCTGGCAGGAGGGCCTGGGTCCCACGAGGCATCCCATCCCTGAGAGAAGATGACCTCCGTCTGTACCCAGGAAAAGCCTTCGTCACTGTCTGAACAACTCCCCACGGCCGTCCTCAGGCAGCAGCCCTTCTCTGGCCTGCTTGTGGCATGTGCGGTGACGTAAAAAAACCATCTCAAAGCACCTCCAGGAATAAATCTGGGCTCAGGCAGGATATAATTCTGCTGCCTTTCCTGACTGAAAAACATCAGACAATCCAGGAATGACGCAAGGGCTGGCAAGAGGATGAAAAGATTCCTTTTCCCTCCAGTAAATTTCTGGGAAGACTACGATTCACCATAGAAAGAACCTGCATGAATTTAGACAGAAGCAGGGTACATGGTCCAGGGAAATGGAGGACGTGATTTATAAAGGGAGGTGACTGATGCAAAGACACATGGGGGGACAGAGACACCTAAGTGGAGACAACTCATTACACTGGATGACAGTTCACAGATTCAGGATCAGACAGTGTAAACACTGAAAACCCTCTAATTCAACACAGTGTTTGCTAAGGAAGCATGAAGAGCAGGTGACTGTGGCTGCCCCCCTTCCACTGGTGGTTAGCCCCAGGCCCTACTGAGTCCCCTTGTGACCAAACAGAACCCAAGGGGGTGACCTGCATATGTGAAGGGAATGGAGGGCAGAGGAGGGGGAGGTGCAGAAACCCCCCTAGGAGTCACGCAGTAAACCCACTTCCCAGGGGTGCCTTTCTGAGGGGGCGGTGCCTCTCCTACCTCTCCGAGATCTGGGCCCTTCTCTGCCCTAAATCTCAGCCAAAGGCCAAAGAAACCCACGCTGTCACTTTCCCATTTTCTGTTCTCCCTGCTGGGGAATGTGTGCCAGGCACTCAGCCAAGATGAAGAACAAGCTCACACAACTATCAGGGTGAACTAAAGGTACAAAATGCATATATACAAACACATGCATAGGTAAACACTCAGATACACACATTGTGGGTGTATATATGCACAAAAATCACACCATCAGGCTTTGTTTTCTTTATAATACTTACAAATATTAAAAACTGTCTTGCTACTGATGCTTTGTTTTCTTGCTTTCTGAATGTGTCTCTTGTTCTAGAATGTGAGTTCCATGTGCATTGGGTCCTATTTGTCTGGTCCGCTAGCATATTCCCAGTACCCATGAGACAGGGACTGTGGGTGTAGTCAGAGGAGGGGAAGGGCCTCCGGAAAGAGCAAGACAGAATATTTGCAGTCAGAGCAATGTAACTACATGCAAGGAAACCCCCTACCAAAACTCTGTGTTAAACATTAAGCTCCAGGGTCATTCTTCAGTAAGATCAGTGGGTGCTCGACTCACACAGGAAGCATGGCAGATGCTGCCAGCTGCCTCCACATACCAATTTCCTCTTCTTCCTTCCTCATAACACTGACTTTATTCTAGGCAAAAATATGCACAGCTAACGTGTACACCTTACAGGCTCTCTTGCAGCCAAGGGTGGCCCTTAGAAATGATTCTGGGATGTACATGCAAATCTTTTGGAGACTTTAGGAAATGTCTCTACAAGTATGACCTCATCCTCTTTCTTCCTCTCCTCCTGAGTTGGAGTAGCCATCATAAGACAATGAAGTAGAAAAACAAACAATCTGTGATAAGGGTGGTGAAGTGAAGAGTTTCAAGGACCCTGGGACACTCATGTCATCATGCAGCCATCACAACTCTGAACTGCCAACCCTCAGACTAAAAAAACTCCCCATAAGTTTTTATAAGAAACCTCCCATCCGTAAAAGGAGTTAGGTGTAGATAACATTACTTGCTTGGTTATTACTTTTATCTTGATAAACTTGATTACTCGCTTGGTAATCAATTACTAATAGGCTAATCCATTTTATAGTTAATCACCCAGGTTTATCAACATTTACATGGCAGAATTAAAAGCAGATTATGTTTAAATTGATTATATTTGGAGCAATCCAAACGTTTAAGATAATATAAAAATAACATCCAAGTAAAATCTTCATGTCTTAATTATGTAAACATGGTTATAGAATGAAAATTTTAATTTCCTAATGATTGTATCCAGACATATTATCAACTTTCAAACAACTCAGATGATTAACCTAATTAATGAAATTGTTTCAGGCCAGAATTATCTTAATTGCAGGATCTGGTTTAAGAATAAATCTGACTATTGATATTTTTTATTTTGTGGGTTTAACTTTGTAATTTTTGTTCCTATATATCAAACATAGTTTATACAATCATGAGAAATTTTTCGGTTCTGAAGGAAACCTAGTAAAATTACTTACAACCAATTGATTCAAATAATTAGTAATAATTTTGGGTTGTTGTCTTGCCAATGGGTTTCAGCCCCGGGCAAGTTGGCCATGGATTCAGCGTAACCAAAGAAATTGACAGCAAAACGTTCTTCCGGTGAAAGGGTTATACCCAACTTTATTTCCAGGTGGCAGGTCAGTCTCTAGAATCCCATTCACTCAGAGCGAGTCTGCATGCAGCAAGCCGGTCTCTGCCTCTGGGCCCCTCTGTCTGCACAGCCATCCTCTGGGCCCCTCTGTCTGTACAGCCGTCTCACACAGCCGTCCTCTGGGCCTCTCTGCACAGTCGTCCTGCACAGGCGTCCTCTGGGCCTCTGTCCTCGGCGCTGCCATGACTCCAGCCTCTGCTCTGCTTTCCCGCAGCCTTGCAGCCGTGCCACCATGTCACGCCCAGAGTACTGGGCGGAGCTTTTTATATAGAGTCAACAGCCATGTATTGCCCACAGGTGTGCAGTGAGCCAGTCAGCCACGGTCAGGCGAGAATCCTGGCCACAGGAACTCTCATTTTATCCACAGGTGTTTTTCCTAACAAAAATTATCTCAGAGCTCCCTCTGGTGGCTTTTCTTAAAAATAGATTTTTATCTGCTCTCTGGATTTAAGGTGTTAGCAGGACTTCTTAAAATTTCAAGGAAAACTTACTAAAACTCTAAACTGTTGGAGTGAATTATAAAATATGCAGTGAAGTTGCCTGAAACCTAAATGCCTGGGTTTGAAGATATTCAGTCATTTATCCCTCAATTCCAAACACTCATTGAGCACACATTGTTAGAAGATAAATAAGCATATTAAAAATTTTAAGAGTTTATTTAAGAAAAATTCTATTTGAGTCAGGCAGCACCAGCCTGGAAGTGGTTAGGAGCACCGCACTGAGAGGAGCTGGGGAAAGACCTGAGGCCAGGTGGAGGCAAAGCAGGGAAATTACTTATTTAGCTATATAGCTAAGCAGTAACCTTATTTGGGAAAGCCACGTTGCTTGTTTGTGATCGTCTATCCTTAGGTTTTGAGTTCTTAACCTTGAGGCACTTCCGGCTTAGTCTTTGGGTTGCTTCCATAGGCTGGTAAGGCATTAGTGCCACCTAGTCTCAAGGCCTCCTTATTTAATCAATTTACCACTATGTCTCAGGCGCTGTGCTAGATGTCAAGGACCCAGTGGGAACCCGGGAAAAACAATGCCTGCTGTCATAGTGCTCACATTCCAGTGTGAATGACAGACAGAAGTCAGGACATAAATGAAATGCCTAGAAATTGTAACAGAAACAAACAAGAAGTCAAAATAAAGACTAGCCATGAATAGTAGGTCAAGATCTTTCTGAGAAAATAAAGTTCAAGTTGACCTCAGGAATGAAAAGGAATTGGCTGTGTGAGAGCTGGGGGGCAGGAATTGGCCATGTGAGAGCCGGGGGCAGGAATTGGCCATGTGAGAGCCGCGGGCCAGGAATTGGCCATGTGAGAGCTGGGGGGCATCTCCGGCAGAGCAAAGAGCAGCAAAGGCACTGGGGCGGGGAAGTGCTAGGCACGGTGCAGGTCACTGCTGCTGGGCCGTGGTGAGCAGCAGGGAGAGTGGCCACAGGATAAGACAGAGTGGAATCACGCCGTTCCCTCTGGAACATGGCAAGGCATTTGGATTTCATTCAAACTGGGATGAAAATCTACTCAAGATATAGTCAGTGAGCAAAACAATTTATTTTAACAGGATCACTCTTGGTCTACATGGAGAGTGGATTAGGAGAACCCGGAGTAGAAGTCAGGATCAGTGACAAGGTTGTTTCAATAATGCTGGTGAGAAATGCTTGTGCCATTTCCAGCAGAATGGCTTATGCAAGCATGACCTCAGTGAGTAGGTGTAGGGACAGAGAGAGAGGAGAGTGACAGGAACAGGGGACAGAAAGAGGGGGACAGGAATAGGGAGAAGGGAGAGGTACAAGGTCAGGGAGAGCAGGGCACTGAGCTCCGATTCAAGATCCATGTTAGAGGCACAATCCCTGGCTGGTCTTCGGGATTTAGGGGCAGAGGTAGGAAAAGAAACTGAAATTAAACAACCCGATGGAACTACACACAGGTAAGTGCATGGGTTTAGGATGAGGCTGGGGGTGTGGACAAATGTTCTGTTAGGAGGTTTGTGATATCTAAGATTGTGTGGGACATCCGAGTTAAACATGGGAAGCAGAAGGTGGACACACAGTTGTGAAGATTGGAGGGCATGTTTGCAGGACAGGAAATCTGGGTGTCATTAATAAATCCAAGATATTTGACACCTCATATTTGTTCAGATCATTGGAAGAGTGGGTGTACGGAGAGAAGCTAGAACCAGGCAGTCAACACTCCAAAGTTGGATAAAGGAGGAGGAACAGAAATCTATGCTGGGAAAGACATAGCATCACAGAAGACCCATTCAAGAGGGACTACTGAGAAACTGGGTAAGAGAGGGGAGTTTTCATGCAGGTGGAGGCAGAGCTGGTTTTAGTGGACTGGTAGTTTGGGCAAGACCAGTACAGAGTGCCCAGCAGAGTAGACAAAAGAGGAAGTTAAGACAAAGTGCAGCTCTTTCCAGATGGGCTACAGAGAGATGTAAATGATAAAACAGTAGATTTAGGCAAAACGTGGACAAAGACAATTTATTTATTTATTTTTCGTATTTTTTTCTTAACTACACAAACTATGAAAAGTAGACATATACAGGAAAGTTTATGAAAGTGTTTAAATATACAGAAAATTTTGAAAGGGAATTACAAGCAATCTTTTCCCCTCTATAAATGCTTTGATGTATTTGCTTTGTTTTTATAGATACACACACACACACACACACACACACACACACACACACACAAATATTTTGCCAAATAATTTGCAAAGTAAATGAAAATATCATGACATTTCCCATAGAAATGTTCAGATCTTTATATCCTAAGATCAGGAAATTCTCATATATAACCAAAATACCATTACCACAAATAAGGAAATTACCAAAACAAGCCCTAATAATTTCTAAAATCCAATCCATATTCAAATTTCCCCAATTGTTTCTAAAATCTCTTTTAGAGCTGGTATTTAAATCAGGATCTGGTCAAGGTGCATCTGTTGCCTTTGATTGTTATTGTTTTTAGTCTCTTTTAACCTAGAACATTCCCCCATCTCTTTTGGGTGTGTGTCATACTGAGGTTTTGGAAAATTCAGCAAGACAATGTCTTAAAGAATTGTCCCACATTTGAGACTTATGTGATTGTTTCTTCATGATATTCTTTTTTCTATTCTTCTATCCCTAACTTTACTCTGTTAACCAGAAGTTATTCAAATGTTTCATTAAGTTATAGTTAAACATGCCACAGTGGTGCTGTATATATTACAGTACATGGTATACATATATGCATAAGCCATAGTGCATATTACCAGATGGCACACAATGTCAGGGTGTCAGTCATGCTAAACTGGATTACTTGATAATCCAATCAGATTTCTCCTTTATAAAAGCATTCCTTTGCAATTAGCAAGTAATCTTTGGAGTGATATTTTAGCAACATACAAAGTTCCTTGTCCCCAACAAATCTTTCACCCAATAGTTTTGGTATGAATTAATAAGCCTTGCTTAAATTGATTATTACAAAGTGGTTGATGGTCTAACTGCAAATAGGTGATTTTTTTCTAATTCTGTCCTTCCTTCTGCATTTATTAGCTGACATTCATCTGTAAAGCAGAGTTTAAAGAAACTTAATTGTTGTAGATATTACTTCATTGTTTGTATATAGGCATGCAACAGATTTCTATAAATTGATTTTGTGTCCTATGACTTTACTGAATTCATTTATTAATTCTAATAATTCTTTGGTGGAGTATTTAGGGTTTTCTACATGTAGTATCATATCATCTGCAAATAGTGGTGATTTTGTTTCTTTCTTACCAATTTGGATGCCTTCTTCTTCTTTTTCTTGCCTGATTGCAATGGCTAGGACCTCCAGTACTATGTTGAATAAAAGTGGTGAAAGTGGGCATCCTTGTCTTGTTCCTGATTTTATAGAAAATCTGTTCAGCTTTTTGCAGTTGAGTATAACATTAGCTGTGGGTTTATTGTGTATGGACCCTATTAGGTAGAGGTCTTAATTCACTTTCTTGGGATTTTTAATCATGAATGTATGCTGAATTTTGTTAAAATGAATTCAACAAAGATATAGAAATTATAAAAAAAGCTGCAGAGCTGAAACATACAATAACTGAACTAAAGAATTCAATAGAGAGTTTCAACATAAGACTCACCCATGCAGAAGAAAGAATAAATGACGTGGAAGATGGAATATTTGAAATTATGCAGAGGACCAAAACGAAAAAAGTGAAAAAGAAGAGAGCACTATAAGACACAATGAAAAGAAACAATATTCACATTATGAGATTTCCAAAAGGAGAAGAGGAAGTGAAAGAGACAGAAAGTATATTTAAAGCAATAACAGCTGAAAATTTCCAAAATCTGGGTAGAGAAATGGAAATTCAGATCCAAGAAATCCAAAAGATCCCAAATAGGTTGAACTCAAGCAAGGCTATACAGAGATATGTTATAATTAAATTGTCAAAAGGCAAAGACAAAGAAAGAATTGTGAAAGCAGAAAGAGAAAAGAGAAAAGTGAATATTTCAGGCTACATGAAAATGGGATGATATATTCAAAATATTGAAATAAACAACTCATCCAAGAATTCTATAGCCAGTGAAGCTGTCCTTCAGAAATGAAGGAGAGTTAAAGACTTTCCTGAGCAAACAAAAGCTGAGGAATTCATTACAAGTAGACCACCTATAAGAAATGTTAAGGGAAGTTCTTTGAATGGAAATAAAAAGATGCTAATTAGCATCATAAAAACATAAGAAGACAGCACAGAAGTCACTGGTAATGGTAAATATAAAGTCAAACTTGGATTCTGTAACATTGTAATGGTGGTGAGTAATTAAGAACCTTAGTTTAAAAGTTAAAAAAAATAGTAAAATAAACATAACTACAATAATCTGTTATTAGTTACACACTAAAGTATAAGTAAATTGTAACATCAATAACCTAAACTGTGAGGTGGGGGAAAAACAAGAATTTTATTGCATTTAAATTGTTATTAGTTTAGCACAGAAAAACATGATAAAGAAGTCAAAGCAGACTGATACTAAAGTCATCAAAGTGTAAACCAAAAAAAAGACCTCAGGTTAAGAAACAAGGAACAATGGATCTACAAAAAACCAAAACACAATGAACAAAATGGCATCAATAAGTCCTTATTCATCAATGATTAAGTGAAAATGAATTAAATTCTCTGATCATAAGGCACAGAATGGCTGAATGGATAAGAAAAACAATATACTGCCTACAAGACATTCACTTTAGCCTTAAAGACATACATAGACTGAGAGTAAGAGGATGGAAAAAGACATTTCAAGAAAATGTTAAACCAAAATAGCAGGGGTAGCTTCACTTGTATCAGGAAAAATAGACTTTAAAAATAGTGAAAAGAGACACAGGAGTTCTCCTTATATAATGCTAGCAGGGTCGATCAAATGTACCCAACACTAGAACACCTAAATATGTAAAACAAAAACTAACAGAGCTAAAAGGATAAATAAAAAGCAATACTATAATAGTTGTGGACTTTAATACCCCACTCTAAGCAATAGATCATTCAGACAGAGACTCAATAAGGAAACATATGATTTGAACAAAACTATAAAACAAATGGACCTAACAGACATATACAGAACATCCAATCCACCAAAAGTGGAAAAACCTTCTTCTCCAGTGCACAAGAAACATTTTCATGGATAGACCACATGTGAGACCACAAAACAAGTCTTAGCAAATTCAAGATTAAAAACAAATCAAGTATTTTCTCTAATGGCAATGGTATGAAACTAGAAATCAATAATGAGAAAAACTGAAACATTTACAAATACATGGAAATTAAATGACACACTCCTGAACAATCAGTGGACCAAAGAAGAAATTAAAAGGAAAATCAAAAAGCATACTGGGACAAAACAAAATGGAAACATAACATACCTAAATTTCTGGGTTGCAGCAAAAGCAGTTCCAAGAGGGAAGTTTATAGCAATAAACAGTTACATTAAGAAGTAACAAAGAACCCAAATAAACAACCTAAATTTATGCCTTAAGGAACTGGAAAAAAGAATAACATGCACAGCCCTAAGTTAGCAGAAAGAAGGAAATTTAAGGATTAGAGAAAAAAATTAATGAAATAGAGAACAGGAAAACAACTGAAAAGATTAACCAAACTAAAAGTTGGTTCCTTGAAGAGATAAACAAAACTGACAAAATTTTAGCTAGACTAACCAAGGGAAAAAGAGAGAAGACCCAAACCAACAAATTATAAATGAAAAAGAGACAATACAACTGACACTAAGAAATACAAGGAATCACAAGAGGCTACTATGAACAACAATATACCAACAAACTTGACAACCTAGACAAAATGAAAAATATCTTAGAAACATACAAACTACCAAAATCAAATCAGGAAGAAATAGAAAGTCTGAATAAACAAATTACTAGTAAGCAGTTTGAATTAGTAATAAAAAAAACATCTCCCAACAAATAAAATCACAGGACAAGATGACTTCACTGAATTTTACCAAACATTTAAAGAAAAATTAAAGTGAATCCTTCTCAAACCTTTCCAAAAAGTCAAAGGTGTGGGATCATTCCCACACTTATTTTATGAGGCCAACATTACCCCAACACCAAAACCAGGAAAGATCACTATCAGAAAAGAAAACTACAGACCAATATCCCTGATGAATATAAATGCAAAAATTCTCAGCAAAATACTAGCAAATTGAATTCAGAACCACAGTAAAAGGATCATGTACTATGATCGAGTGGGATTTATACCTGGGATGTAACAATGGTTTAACACACACAAATCGATCAATGTGATACATCACATTAATAGAATTAAATTTTAAAAATCACAATCATCTTAATAGCACAGAAAAAGTATTTGAACAAATTCAACATCTGTATATGATATAAATCCTTAACAAATGACATCTAGAAGGAACATACCTAAAAATATTAAAGGCCATCTATGGTAAGTTTACCACTAATATTGTACTTGATGGTGAAAGGTTGAAAGATTTTCTTCTAAGACCAGAAACAAAACAAAGGTGCTCCCTCTTATCAATCCTATTCAACATGGTACTGGAAGTCCTGCCAGAGCAATCAAGCAAGAAAAGAAAGAAAAGGC
>JAQQAC010004068.1:4330689-4356117 GCA_029783875.1 Phataginus tricuspis
TTGTTTGTGATTGCATTTGTAACACATGTGATTTGCTATCCAGATTTACCACTCTTTTGGTAATACAACATGAAAAGGACTCAATACTGATGGATCCAGCCGCTTCTCTGTACTGGTGATATGCTCAGGTCAGCTATCATCCCAGATTTCTCCTGCTAAATCCATGCTTCTGTGTCCTACTGTCCACCTCCTCCTGCATATCCAGAGACAGTTCAGCTTTCCACAGCCAAACCAGTCACTTCCCATCCCACAAACCAGATTGTCACATTTTCTGTAATGGCATAGCCAGTCACCCTAGCCAGAAACCTATCTTACCTGATCTCTAATCAGAACTCTTGCTGAGCCTAACTCCTAAATACCTCTTGAATCCAAATCCTCCTTTAAATACCTACTAACCCAGCCCAAGTTCAGATCTTCATCATGTCTTGTCCGGGAAATAGCAATAGCTTTCTGGATTCCTTATTTCTACTCCAGCGGTATTCTTGTCCCAATACCAATTTTATATTGTTGCTTGGGTAATAGCTCTCAAACCCAAACATGATCACAGTGTTCCTTCATTTAAATCTTTCAACTGAATTATATTACTGTGAGATAGGACTTGAACACCTTATCCCATCAGCCATATTAACTCCTTGCAGGTGTGGGGGTCCCTCCTCTGTGTCCCCATGATGTTTGAACATCCCCACAACCTTCTGTGTTCTAGACGCCGATGTTTGCTTACTCCATGTTTCCGACTAGACTGGATGCTGGCTGAAAAGACGCGAGTGTAGCCTTAATCTCTGTATTTCAACGCCTAACACTGGATGGCAGGTGCTCAATAAATGTTTAATGCAGGAATCAAAACACTCAAATTACTGTACGAGAGAATCTGCTGAGTTGCTCCCAAACCTTCTCTGGCAATGTTTGCAGTTTCAGCCAACATTTCAAGCCAAGGAAATACTCCAGATTTTTAGTTACTAGTTCACCAATGGAGGAATATTTGTCAGCAAGGATGTCTCTGATGGCTCCCAAATCAAACCATTTCTGTGCGGCCTTTTTTACACACGCAGAGGGGATCTTGGCCGTCTATCATTATTTATGGTCTCTCCTTCATTATTCTTGGCCAGCCTGGTAAACTGGCAAGGCTGCCAGTAAGATTAGCCATTTTTACAGCTTAATTCTGTCAGCTCAGCTTTCAGGCAGTTTATGTATGGCCCAAGTGCCTATAACTTTAAGGTCACAAAGCTTTAATAAAAGTCTAAAGGCTGTTCATTCATCTGCTTTCTTTTATGACCCTATATGAGAAACACAGAGGTAGTACTGATAATTCACGAAGGTTCTTATTTAGGTACTTAGAGTACAATACTGAGACCTGGAAAAGGTCCACAATGGCATAATACCCATTGTATAAGCATGGTGATTTACTAGCCAGAATTTATCATCTCTCAGCAACATGGTGTTTTTTTTGCCCCTCTTTGCTGTGATTTGAAAGAGTTCTGCTGCCATGATCCTCCAGTGGGTTTCCTCAGAGGAAACCTTAGCTTTTCAAAATATGGTTCAGGTTCTGAAGCAGCAAAGGTGGCTGCCTGGCACACAAAACCTCGACTGTCACCTGGAGAGCTTGGGGCATGGCGGCGTGGTGTCATAAGAGAACACTGTGCTAGACGTATGCAAAAGTACTCAGAGAACCCAGAGCTCTTTCCAGTGGGACCATTAGGGAAATGCTGTGCGAGGGGCAGACTCCCACCATCTCTCACCACACTGCAGGTGTGCTAGGGAAACTGAGTCAAAGTGTCCTGTAATGTTTTTTCCTGAAGTTTGAATCGTTTCAAGACTAGCTCATGGTAAGGAAATGGCCACGAAGCCGTACCTTTGGACTATTGAAACCAAGATGGGTATTTTCACTTCACTTGCTGTTAGAGCCAGAAGGCAAGCGGGGTATTTGGAGGCAACCACCGCAAAAATCCCTTGTGGGAAAGGTAACAAGCTTATCAAATGTTCGGGATGGTGGTGTTTGAAGTGGTTTACCTCTCTCAACTTGTCTGACCCTCAGGTTGCTCCTGTTACTACTATCTTCATCCTCCAGGGGAGGAAACCGAGGCATAGAGAAAGTGAGTTACTTGCTGAAGGTCAGGAGTGGTAAGCAGACTGGAGCGAGTCCAGAGCCAGAGCCCTTGCTCCAAACTGGTCCTCCAGACTTCACTTGCCCCTTAAATGATCAAAACAGGAGACCAGGAAACAAAACAGGGCATCTAGGGATCCTAATAAATTAGGAACACAAACAGAAATCCTTGGAATTAAAAAAAAAATACTGATCCTGTAATAAAGCTTTGGAATTAGATTCAATAAAACTGGCTGATTTGCCTAATATTTTTCTAAGCTGTTTGTCAGCAAAAACATTAAATTTTCAGCTCTTGAGAGTTCTCAGTAGTTCCTGATAGTATGTCAGTAACATGCTAACAGTGGTTGCTTCAGTTTTTTAAACATTATAGAGAACTATGGGGCTATTCTGTCCCCCCTTCTTTCCCAACTAAGTGTCCATTTTCACTTATGGCCACGGATAACTGCTGATAACTTGCAGATGTAAGACAGCCTCTCTAAAAATTCACGTTAGTTTTCAATTCTCTGATGAAATCTAATCTTATGAAGATTTTTTTCTTTTGTAAATACATTCACTTAATTTGTTATATTTGTACTAGAAACGATTCATTCATTTAATAAGTATCTGTGGGTGTCAGATATTGTGATAATGGGTCAGTCATGGTTACCAATGTTAGCACAGTGTGAAATAACTGCATAATCACATTTTATGATCTTCCTAGCAAAGCTTCTAAATGATTACAGTTCGTTTCAAGTGAAAATGAAGTTAAAACATGAACTCTGATATGTGTGAATTTGTCATGAGACATAACTCTAAGAAAATAGAATGTCTCCATTATCATAAGTTTATTCTCTTAACTTGAAACCCTTCAAAACTAAGAAATGTAGCTGTTTATCCTCCAGGTTTGCTCAGTTTATGCTGTAGATGATCCCCATGCAGGGATTTTTGCCGAAATGCACTTTGGGGTACATTCCAGTAAAAGCAGTGCCCAAATCACACATGCCATTTGAGAAGTCTTAATACAAGGACAATGAAATATACAGGTAAGGTTTAAGGAAATGAGTAAGAAATAAGAAAAGGGGTGTCATGCAGCTGGCTGCCATGGTGGAGGAGGTGGTATTACCGCCTAAGGGCCTGCAAGAACGAAACAAGGGAGAGGTTGCTGCAACTCAGGAGGGTAGCTCATGGTCAGGGCTACAGGGCAGGGACCCGCTGTGGGGCTGCAGCTGGATCCCCTTGCTCCCCAAGAAGGAACCCCCAGAAAGCACCCCTTCTTCCCTCGCTTGTCCTCTGACCTCCTGTGGGGTCTCGCATTGGCCATACTCATGGGAAGCCAGAGAGCAAAGAGGGCCGTGGGGGCAGCCCAGGGCTTGTCTCCTGGGCCCAGGATCACGGGAGCAGGGGAAGGTGGGCAGGGAGTCTGAAGGGAGAACAGAGGACGTTGCATGGCACTCCTCTTTCATTTTCATGCTACAAGAGTTTCAGGAGCCTCATGAAATGTGGTCATTCAAAATTTAGTTGAGAATATTAATATAATAATAATCTTTTGGATTTCCTTCCTTTTTTCTCTTCTAACTTCCTTTTCCTGAACTTAAGATAATTCTCCTACACACTGTAAGCTGAAATATTTGAAAAACAGATAGCAAATTTTTTTGGATATACTTAAATAATTGTTAATTTTTTTGCTCTTCTCAAAATAGTGAAAAAGACCAAAATAGTTTAAAGAAGCACAGGGAACATTTGAAATACAAGTTAGAAGGAGCTAAGCAGTATGTGTAAAATGAAAAAAAAAAATGCTCTTGCTTCTATGGTGTGCATTTCCCACGACATTTCCTGAAAACCACGTGCTGAATGAGTGCGTGGACGGACAGGGGGGACAACACATAGGCCTGGGGGCCCAGGAGGCCGTTCTGGCGGTAACAGGTCATGCTCCCTCTCCCAGTGTGTTTCTTCTCCAACACCCTTGATGTCGGCGATGTAACCTGTTTACATGTCTGGCTTTCTGACCAAACTGCAAATTCCTCAAGAGCAGCTACCACATCTTCTCAAAAGCACTCACTTGGAACTTAACTCCTGTTTTTTTAGGTTAGTTAACAAGGCAGGAATTACAGCAGTAATTGCCAGCTGTGTAGCACAGGAAACACTGGCTCTGGGTGCTGAACAAAGGATGTCTAGAGCTCCCGAGTGACAGTGGGGTCTGAGCCTCAAAGCAGGGCTAGGACACAGACTCCAACTGTTAAACGGCTGAAGAAATCCTTAATAAAGACAGATTGGCAGTAAAAGGACACCACACCCATACTATCATATATGATAATGATTTGCTTACACTCATCATCAGTAAACACACGTTTTATATATTTTCATGTCCATTTTTATCATTATTATACACATGAGTAGTGTTTACCATATGCTGTTTTGACCATCCTCAAATAATTCCCTCAAACAGGCTGGATCCTTACCTCACACCATCTGTTACACAACTCAAGAAGGATTAGAGAAGCAATTATCAAACTCAGAATATCTGAGTTTACAGATCGAAGGTTCTCATCATGCACAGAGCAAAATTAGTGACACAGACAACTATCTAATCTATCCTGTCTTCCAATCTTTTATGGTTATTCCAAAGATAAAAGAAAAAATTCTACCCAGGCAGATAAAAGATGAAACTATCAAGTTGATTGCCTACTTTTCATCAATTCTAAATGCAAAAAGAAAATGCACTGTAGCCTAAAGAATACCGAGGAAAGCATTTGTGGTCCAAGTTGTATTTACCTGCATAACTGAGAAAATTTAAAACCAAAACATCTAAATGGTACTATCTCTCATTATAACCTAAATAAATATTCTGTAAATTATTTTAAAAAGATAGCTTAGAGAGTAAATATAAACACCAATATCATAAAGAAACTAAAAGAAAATATAATTGCATATTCTGATGGTAATGGCACTAATGTACGTCACTGAGGGGCCCATATGTGCTTGAACCCTGCAGGGGCCAACCAGCTGGCACTGTAGCTGGGTCATTCTATTTTCCAGTTGGTACTGGGATGGAAGTTTTACAAGCATCAGATGAAGGCCCTCATGTGACAGTTATCCTAGCTATCTACACAGGGGTACCCCTGATTGAGATTATGTCTCTTGTTACATCAAATAATCTCGAATACTTGGTTTTCAGGTGTGTGTTCTTAAACGAAAATCCTCCTTTCTTGAGGAGGGTTGATGATAAAAACTAATTCCAAAAAAGGAGCTATAATTATTTGATCCTTAACTAAATTACAATATGCAATTCTCAAATGAATTTTGAAGTTGAGCAATACATCCACTGTGAAGCAGTATATATTTAACATTCTTAGCTAATATTCATTCTTAGTCATACACAGACTATACCCATGAAGTGTGAAGAAACATAATAGACAAAAAGATAGATTCTAAGCCAGTCTTCCTATTTCCATTTAGAAAAAAAAAACAGCTAGAACTCTTATCTTTATGTTGTAAACTAGTTTTGAAGACAGGATGAAAGAGCCTTCAGACATGTTCTATCTTCTGTTCTTTCTACCAATTTCCTCTTTACTTTCTAATGTCACAATGATAATACACTTATTAATATCTTAATAGTAAAAAAGCTGATACACAAAAAGTAGTTCTAAAGTCTCATTATCTAAACAGTTATATTTTTCTTCCCTGAAGTATATGTCATATTTTGTATATTTATATTCATCAGGCATAGCCATCATTAAAAATTATGAGCTACTATGAGATAAGCAATGTTTAAGTTCTTCATAATTTTAAAATTTATAACATTTGTTTTTATTTTTATAGTTTTAATTTTTTAAAACCTGGAGTCAGTGTTCTTTAGGATTAATTTATATTTACTTAATTCCCTTTTATGAAAACAACTCTCACATACTTAAGGAATCATAAATTATCTATGAACCCTATGATAGCATCATTAGTACCATAGAAAAGGTTATCAACTACATAAAATATGAATGTTACCTGATTACTTATAAGGGGACTCTAACATATATATTCTTTTGAAAATTTTAGGATGCATTCGGCTCAGCATATTTATCTTATAAAGTACATTTAAAAAGAGCTTAGTCTATAAATCATCATGTTTACCTAATCTTTCCACACTTAAAAAAAATGGCATTAACATTATGAAATGTTTGAAAAACATTGTCATGAAGTAAGACTTGAAGAATGTTTTTGCTCTTTTCCCATTGCCCACTCCCGCCATGCACAAATGAGCCAAGCCCACATACACAGTCTTCCAAGCCTGAGGGGAAGAGAGGTCTGAAGCCCTGGTGGTGAAAGGCTTCCAAAGTAAGGATCACTTTACCTATCACTTTGTGCATGGTCTGTGCTAAGTACTCAATTGATGTGAATTTAATTGATAAAAATCCCTCAGCAATTATCAGAAAGCTATTACACTCAATATTACAGTTCTCCTTATTACTGTATAACAATTCGAATATGTATAAAAATACGACAGAATAAAACCCAACTGCCCCAGGTCTGCATTCTACTATTAAGTCTCCAATTAAGAGAAATTAACAAAATTCAACTGGTCCAAACCTCATAGAAAATGTTCACGTTCCAAATGCCAGAAAGATTTGCGGGGAAAAAAAAAAGCCTTTATTCTCTACCTTCTTTTTTCTCTCACCAAAAATGATCACTTTTATCTCACTAGTACCAAATAGTGTTTCTTTTTGTTTAACTTATGATTTTCACATTTCCAATATACTTATATATTTATTAATATTATAGACATTTAATTGTGTCTACTAATTACAATTCCCATTATATCTGTTTAAGGGAATTTTAGTGAAGTTCTAAAAATGGTCTCACTTTAATGTAGGTAGATTTCTTTCTGAGGAAACGATCCCAATTGCATGATGTATTCTTTAAATCTAATCAAGCAACTGCAAAACTTCTCAAGCCAGGCTCCTCTAGTGCTTCGTTATGCATCCGTGGGGTGGCTTCAAAAGCTTCATAGTTCATGAAGAAAATGGTTATTTTAATACCCACGTTTTAAAAAAGCAAATATAACTTCTATCCTGTGTGATATCAATCTGGAAAATAGTTTCTATAATTTCAGTATCTATGATGTCTCAGTGTAGTTTTTAGTCAACATAACAATGTCCATGAAGTTTAGAATGAACTAAAAATTAGGGAAGAAATAAGTTGGTACCTATGAATAGAGCTACTAATTTAGTGGTAAAATGAGCTTTTGCCTGAAATTTCTTATCAAAATATCTGAATGCATTTGTGAGTGGAGGTTTTATGTTATTTTTTTGATTGCCCACTTGGTCTTTAACAATCTTATTCTCAGGAAAATAATTTAAATCTACTTAACTTGTTTTGTGAAAGGTAAGCCAAGTTTCTCTTGATTTATCTTTATTATAATTACTTATTAGGTTATATTTATTCTTGTCACTTAAGAATATAAATTATTTTAAGGCAAGCCGATTGAGCGCATGTCTAATTTGCAGTGGCTCCATCCTTCTCTTCCTCTGAGGTTAGTAGATGAGAAATGGGACGGCTGCACTGGAAGCTCTCTGAAGGTGGGGTTTCCTATCACTTTCAGTCATTTCTGTAACCATGCACTCAAAACAATGCTATTAGTTTTCAACTGTCACTTTTTGAAGGACTAAATCAACCAAAGCAGATGTCCAAGTCCATTTCAGCTGCTTAAACAAAAACAGCATAGACTAGGTAGCTTATAAACAACAGAAATTTATTTCTCACCGTTCTGGAGGCTGCAAGCCCAGGATCAAGGCACTGGCAGATTCAGTGTCTGGTCAGAGTCCACTTCCCGGTTCACAGAGAGCTGACTTTTATCTATAACCTCACACCGTAGAAGGGGTGAGGGAGCTCTCTGGGATCTCTTTCATGTGGGCACCTAACGGCCTCCCAAAGCCCCACCTCTAAACACCATCACATTTGGGATTAGGTCTCAACACGTACATTTCTCAGGGACAGAAACATCCAGTCTATAGCACAGATCTTCCTCCCCTCGGTGTAGATGCCAAAGTTGGAAATTGGGGTCAGATGTTTTTAGGTTATCATAATGTATATACATCATGACATTTATATATCATAAATAAGAAAATAATACAGATTCTATGATTAAAGTCTGGTTTTTTTGGTAGTACTTCAGAAAGCAAGCCTTCAAGTAATAAAGCAAATAAAGCTGAATGTGGATGCTTATAACATGTTTCACACTCAAGTTAATCTCACAGATAGATGGGTGATGACAGACATAGATGGACAGACAGATAAATTATGTTATAATAAAATCATACTGTGGCTCCTTGGTCCATATGTCAAGTTTTATCCTGATTGGAGAAGGTAAAGGAACTTTTGTAGATGTTTAACCAATAAGTACATAAAAACCAACTTTGACTTAGATCAGTTTCCAACACTGGACTGATGATAAGGTTCACCTACAGACTTATGGAAAATATATTTCCAGGCTCCTCTATGAATTCGGTTTCATTGGACCTGTAGGGACCCCAGGAATCTGCATTTTTTATAAGCTAAGCAGTGATTCTTACAGTCAGCTATGTGGGCAAAGTGGCCCCAATTATACAATTGTTGGGAAATAATACAAAAGCAAGAGAGAAAATAAATAAGTATGAAATAACATAAAATGGCAACTTGTAAAAATAAGAACAACATATGAATAAATAAGAGAAAAATAAGCAGATAAGTTCTGATAAACATCAATACCTGATAGGAGAGTAGAGACATGACATTTTAGATGTCATTTTAAAAATAAAGGATACTTAAAAAAAAAACTTATTCTTTACTTTTATCACAAGTATTTTAGCATGCTGTAACAGCAGCTCCTAAATATGTGCAACTTACAGTTATAAAACTGTGTCCAAAGGAGGATATTGCCCAGGAAAGATGATCCTTCATTTGGAAACTGAAGGAACAACTTGTGTCTGATAGACCATTTCATGGGTATGACTAGTACATGTAATTAAATCACTACTCCAAGGCTCAGGTAGAGAAAAGCCTAAAACTTTGAAAAAGTCTTGTTGATTTAAGGCCTCACAGATTTAAACTCCATTAAAGAAAGATACAAATACAATTTTGGAGGTGATTTTTTTGAGAAAACCTGTTAGAGACAACACAAGTTAGGGTTTAAAGATTTCCTAGTGCAGGTAGTCAGTGGTCAATTTTATTTCCTTAGACAGTTTCTCTACAGTATCAGCCACATTGTCATGTGTTCAGTAGTTGTTCAGTTATTTAGATGGGTTTTTATAGAATAGAAATTGTATCAAGTATGTGTGTCAATTTGGCAAAAACTGACATCTTTACTATGTTGAGTCTTTAAATATACTCTAAGAATATATGAGTGCAAATATGTGTGAGAAGTTGGACCAAATGCTTCTTATATTCCTTCTAATGGTAACAATTTCATGAGGTATTTTTATACCAATGAATAAAATAGACCATGTATCCTAAAATATGCTGCCAGAAAAAAATAGCATGCACTCCATTGCTAAAAATATGATCTCTGAAGGATTCATACCACCAATTCCTACAATTAAATGCATACAGTTTCGAAGCCAAAGAGGCAGGTAACTTGGAAACGCCGACAGTTGCAGATCAATAGTAGCCTCCGCAAAAATCTGTATTCTTTCACGAAAGGATGGGGAAAGAAGTAGCCTAAAAGGACAGAGATCTTAGACAATAACCACTCTACTCCAACCAAAACCATCAGTGATGCTGTGGTCTCACCCTGCCCACGCCAGCAAAGGGAAATGAGGAGCCAGCCTCCCACCCTTACCAGCTGCAACAGGACCCTCACCCCCGGGTGTCAATGAGGGCCACAAGGGGAACCTCGACTTCTACCTCCACCCAACAGTAACAAGGGAATGCCCACTTTCTCTTGCCAGAGAGGTGTCCAAAAAACCTAGCTAAAGCAGAAAGTTTATATAAGATACTGAGCTTGTTATATAACACCAAGATATCCAGCTTTCAATAGAGAATTACTTGTCATACCAAGAACCGAGAAGATCTCAAACTGAAAGAATAAAAGACAATAAATGCAAGTAAACACCAAAATGACAGTGATATTAGAATTACCTCACAAAGATAAAAGCAGTGGTTAAAAACAGTTCAATGAGTGTGTGGGGTAAATTGCAGGATTTCCAGAATCTCCCACCTGGCCTTAGTCTATTTACATATCAATAGGTATTTCCTGCTGTAGCCTCCCAAAACCTCCAGGGCAAGGAGTAGAGAGATAATGGCTGTACTCTCCTCCCCTCTGTTCCTGGTATGTGATTGGTCTGGAGTATCCCAGTCACTAAGGTCCCCTATCAATGGAGTTCCTCCCAGAAGGGGCAGGTAGGAAGCAGAGAGCGCACCCAGGTGGCAAGCGAGTGGTGAACAGAGGAGACAGTTGGGGCTGGGCCTAGCCAGCAAACTGGAGCAAGCTGTGAGCAATAAAAAATGGTTTCTCCCAATTTTCCCATTTTTTCCTTGACTTATTTCATTTTCACCAGTTTCATAAGGGATTTGCCCCAGGCCAGGAACACCCTTCCCCCTGGAGCTATAATGAGCAATTACAAAACACTTGAAATAAATGAAAAATAGAAAGCCTCACCAAAGGAAAAGACCCAAATGGGATTTTAGAACTGAAATAAATACAATAACTGAAATAAAAAGCTCAGTTGAGGACTCAACAACAGAAAGAAGGGGACAGAGGAAAGAACTGGTACACTGAAAAATGGAAAAACAGAAATGATCGAATATGAACCAAAGAGATAAAATTGGTGGAAAAATAAGTGAACAGAACCTTGGGGAACTGTGGAACAATAACAAAAGCTCTGATGTTCATGTCATCTAGCCTCAGAACGAGAGAAAAAAGAGGGTTGAGCAGGAAAAGTCCTCAAATAAATAATGACTGGAAACTTCCCAAACTTGGCAAAAGACATAAGTATACAGTCAAGAGGCTACGTCGACCCAAAACTGGATAAACCCAAAGAGAACTGTCAGAGCACATCAGAATTAAATTTCTGCAACCAAAGATAAAACTCTGAAGCTGCAAGAGAGAAAGTGAGACAGGGACCGTGGGTGTAGTCAGAGTAGGGTGAGGGCCTCCGGAAAAAGCAAGGCAGAATATTTGCAGTCAGAGCAATGTAACTACATGCAAGGAAACCCCCTACCAAAACTCTGTGTTAAACATTAAGCTCTAGGGTCGTTTGTCAGTAAGATCAGTAGATGTTCCAAACATAAAAAAGAGTAGCACATGAAAAAAATATGCTAATCATTTATAAGATTGACTTTAGCATGCTAAAAGGCCCAGGCCCATGTGCTGTCTTTCCTCTTTCAGATCTGATGGGGTGGTTTTGCAAACTGGGCAACTAATTTAGCATGCAGACCCAGCTGTAAACAACATATTAAAAGGCCAGAAAGATTCTACCTTAAAGATAAGATTGCATTTTAACACCCAGGAAGTTTAAGAAGCAAGATTCTTAACTTATTCTTTAGCAAACAGACAATACCTCAGCCCACCTTGGGGGCTGGGAAGGCCGCCTTCTGATATGCTCCTAGACCAAGACGCCAGTATCCCGGAGAGAGATCGGGGCGAGAAATTCCTTGTGTTAAGTTAATTCTGAGTGTTCAGACACCACTTAGCAGGTCTACACCCCTAAACCTTTTTTTCATGTTCTCGAAAAATCCTCATCTGCCTTTAAAACCCCTAGTCAACGCACCACACCGGACTCTCTTGTCCCCTCCTGGCGTGAGCCGGGAGCTCTGTCCTTTCACTTTATTTCTAAATAAAAAGCCTGTACCTTGCTCTCCTACCTTGAGTGTTTATGAAGCTCAGTCTTCGGCTTCCTGAACAAGAACCGCGGCCTCAAAAGGACACCTTCCTGTAGGGGAAAAACAATTTGAATGACAATGAATTTGTCTTCAGAAACCATGAAGACCAGAAGTGGCTAAAAGAAACGAACTGCTGACACATCCTGTACACAGGGAAACCATCCTAGACGTAGGAGAAATCCAGACAGCCTCAAATGAAGCAAAACTAAGAGAAATATTGCCGGCAGGCACATCTAAAGGAATGGCTCAAGGAAGTTCTCTAAACAGAAATGAAATGATAAAAGAAGAAATCCTGGGATGTCAAGCAGAAAATAGAACAAAAAGACCAAAACTAGGAGTAAATGCCCCTTTACCTCTCTTGAGTTTTCTACATTATGTTTGATGGCCGAAGCAGAAATTATAACACTGTGGTTAATAATAATATAATACATGTGGTTCCAAATGTATGCAGAGGAAATAATTAAGATTATTATGTTATAAACATGGAGGGTAAAGAGGCATAAAAGGGTATAAGGTTTGTATGCTTTACTCAAACTGGTAAAATGATGACAGCGGTTGGCTGTGATAAGTTATGTATATATGATGTAATATCTAGAGCAACTACTAAAAAAAAGCTAAACAAAGAGATATACTCAAAAACACTGCACATAAATATATACAATAGGAAAGAAGAAAAGTATCAGATACAGAATCTAAGCTTCCATCTCAAGAATCTAGAAAAAGAATAGCAAAAATAAACACAAAGCAAGCAGAGGGAAGGAAATAATAAATATAAAAGCAGAATTCAATGAAATCAAAACAGAAAACAATAGAGAAGATCATTGAAACAAACTTCATTGGCAAACCCTCTAGAAACCCTGACACAGAAAAAAAAAACAACAGAAAACCAAGATCAGGAATGAAACATGGAGTATCAGACCCTATACATTGAAAGGATAATAAGGGAATAATACTCCGAACAACATTACACACATAAATTTTACAATTTAAGTAAAATGGACTACTTCCTAAGAAGACACAAACTACCACAAATCACCCAATATGAAATAGATAACTTGAATAGCCCTATATCTATTAAAGATACTTAAGTTTTAATTTAACAATTTCCAAACAAAGAAATCTTAAGGCCCAGATAGTTTCACTAGAGGACTCTCCCAAATGTTTATAGAAAAATAACAACAATTCTAATGTCTTCCAGAAAATAGAAGAGCTATCACATCTCAATTAAGTTTTTGAAGCTAGTATTGCCATGACAAAAAAGCAAAGACAGTACAACAAAAAGAAAACAATAGATCAGTATGACTCATGAAGATAGACACAAAAGTCCTCCACAAATATTAACAAACAGAATTCAGCAATATATAAAATAATTATGCACAATGATCAATTGGGGTTCATTCCAGGGATGCAAAGGCTGGTTCAGTTTTGAAAATCAATTAATGTCATCCAACCATATCAACAAGTTAAAAAAGAAAATTGCCATGATCAATTGTTGCAGAAATTACATTTGACAAAATTCAAAACCCACTCATGATAAAAATCTCAGAGAAAAGAAGGGAATTTCCTTGAATTGATGAAAAGCATCTATAAAAATTTACTGCTAAAATAAATAAATAAATAAAATTTTTAAATAAAAAAACTTAACCACTAACATTATACTTAACGGTAAAACACTTGAATGTGCCTACTCTAAGATAACAAGGCAAAGACATCTGTTTCCAATATCTGATTCATCAGAATTCAGGAAGTTTTGTGAGTGTAATAAGACAAGGAAGAACACAAAAGATATACAGATCAAAAAGGAAGAAATAATACTCTATTTGCAGATGAAATAAGTCTCTATTTGCAGATGACACAACTGTCTAAGTAGAAAATCCCAAAGAATCTATGAAAAACTCCTCAAAATAATAACTGAATTTTACAAGGTCTCATGATGCAAGATAAACACACAAAAAATCAATTGTTTTTCCATACGTTAGCAATGAATACATGGATAACAAAATTTTAAGTGCAATACTATTTATAACCATTAAAAAGAAAGAAAAAAAACCACTTGTGTAAGTCTAACAAAACACAGACAGGACTTGTATGATGAAAACTATACAACAGTTATGAAAGAAACCAAAGCAGATCTGATAACTAAAAAGTATACCATGTTCCTGTATTGAAAGACTCTACTTAATAAAGACTTCAGTTCTCCCCATATTGATACACAGGTTTGATACAATTTCTATCAAAATCACAAAAAGTTTTGTATAGACAGACAAAGAAACTGTTATAACTAAAACATTTGAAATGGAAGAATAAACAGAAGAATCAGTTTACCCAATTTGAAGACATTACATATATAGCTACAGCAATCAAGAATGTGTAGTATTAGCAGAGAGACAGGCACATAAATCAGTGGGGCAGAGAACCCAGAAATAAACTCATACAAATATGCTCAACTGATTTTAGACAAAGGTGAAAAGGCAATTCAATGGAAATAGATAAATTTTTCAACAAATGGTGATGGAGCAATTAGACATCATTGGCAAAAGAAAAGAAAAAGACCTCAATCTAAGTCTCACACTTTAAACAAAATTTAATTCAAAATAGGTCATGGATTTACATGCAAAACATAAAGCTGTGTAACTTTTAGAGAAGAATTATAGGAAACAATCTTCAGGATCAAGGTCTGGGAAAGAGTTCTTATACTTGGCACCAAAAGCATGACCCATAAAAGGAAAAGCGATAAATTGGATTCCATCAAAATTTAAAATTTTGACTTATGAAAGACCCCTGAAGATGATGAAAACAGAATCTACAGTGAGAAAATATTCATGAACTATACATCTGAAAAAGCACTAGCATTTAGAATAATAAAGAACTCTTAAAATTCAATAGAAAAAAAGCAACAATCCAATTGAAAATGAGCAAAAGACATAAAGAGACAATTCATCAGAAAGGATATGCAGATGGCAAATAAGTACATATGTTCAACATCACTAGCCAGTGGGGACATGTAATTAACACATCAGTGAGATATAACTGTACGGCTATTACACTGTCAAAATAAAAAATCATAACACCACCAAATGCTGGTGAGGATACAAAGAAACTGAACCATTCATACATGGCTGGTGGCATTATGGAATGGTTTTGCCCCTCTGGAAAATGGTTGGGCAGTTTTCTAAACACAAAACATTGAACAACCATACAACCTAGCAATTGCATTCTTGGGCATTTATCCCAGAGAAATGAAACTTTTATTTACTCAGAAAGCTTCACAAATGTTGATAGAAACTTCATTTACAGAAGGCAGAAACTATAAAAAACCTGTATGTCCTTCAATGGGGGAATAGCGGAACAAATTACAGTACATCCCTACAGTGGAATATTATTCAGCAATTAAAAGGAATGAATCAACTTTGATTATTCTCCAGAGAATGACGCTGACTGAAAAAAGCCAGTCCCAAAAGGTTAGATACTGTATTATTTCATTTATACAATATTCTTTTTTTATTAAAGTATCATTAATATACAATCTTACGTTGGTTTCAGAAGTACATCACATCATTCAACAGTCCCCATGATGAACTTATATTGTGATTGCGAGTAATTGTGCCCTTTTGTCCCCCTCGCCTTCCCCCCACCCTAACTAGTCACTTCTCAGTGTCTATGAATCTACTGCTGTTTTGTTTCTTATGTTTGGCTTTGTTTTTTATATTCCACAAGTAAGTGAAATCATATAGTATTTATCTTTCTCCACCTGGCTTATGTCACTGAACATAATTCCCTCTAGATCCATCCATATTGTTGCAAGTGGCAGATTTCTTTTTTTTTATGCTGAATATTCCATTGCATGTGTACCACATCTTCTTTATCCAGTCATCTATTGATGGCCACAGGTTGCTTCCATATCCTGGCTATTGCAAATAGTGTGGTGATAAATATAGGGGTGCATATATCTTTTTGAATCAGGAATTTTGTTTTCTTCTGGTAAATTCCTAGGAGTGGAATTACTAGGTCAAATGATATTTCTATTTTTAGTTTTTTGAGGAACCTCCATACTGCTTTCCACAGCGTTTGTATCAATTTGCTGTCCCACCAACAGTGTAGGAGGGTTCCTATCCTCACCAGCATTTGTTGTTTCTTGTCTTTTGGATAGTGGTCATTCTAATTGGTGTGAGGTGGTATCTCACTGTGGCCACGATTTGCATTTCCCTGATGATTAGTGATGTGGAGCATCCTTTCATGTGCCTGTTGGCTATCTGAATTTCTTCTTTGGAGAGCTGTCTGTTCAGGTCCTCATTTTACAACATTCTTGAAATGACAAAATTATAGAAATGGAGCACAGGAGGTGGTTGTCAGGAGTTAAGGAGGGGTGTGGGGCAGAAGAGAGGCATGGCTACACAAGGAAACAGGAAGAGCCTGGTGATGGCAGAACTGTTTCGTGTCTTGACCATATTGATGTCAATATCCTGGTAACAATACTGCACTACAGTTCCACAGGATACTACCCTGGGGGAAACTTTGTAAAGTTACCTGGGTTTCTCTGCATTGTTTCTTACAACTGCATGTGAGTCTTCAATTATCTCAAAATTTTAAAGTTTAATTAAAAACAAAAATGACATAACCAAAAAAATTTAATAGAGAAGACATACAATTTGTATTTAGAAATTATTCAAATGCCAACTCCATCAGTTTTTTCATGTACTGAGTGGTGATTATAATAATTTGGGTGGATGACAGCATTTTATTTAATAGCTTTTATATAAAGAATATATTAAATAAATGGCAACTATTATTATTGTTACTATGCAAAAATTTTTAAAGTTTCATTGCTTCTAATGAAAGCATATACTCAATGTCCACTTCCCGCTCAGAAAGCAGAGCCTGGCCCACGAGAGACGGTCACTGAAGAACTTCCTAAAAGTGGTCAGGGAAGAATCAGGGAAGGCTGTGGACCACCCCAGAGTCTTGTCGGTGGAATTTTAGTTCTGTCATGAACCAATAATTGTCCTTTCTTTCCTGAATGTTTACTGTGGCTGTCCCACATCTTTCCCACCATTGTAGATTGGGTGTGTGCTGGGGGAAGGGTGGATTACTGGTCTTTTTCATTTACAGGTGTGCACCCCATGATGGCCCTGCTTGGACTAGATGCAGTGACTACTATCCAGCTGGGCTTGATAACTTGGGTTTGATACTGTGCAACCACAGAAACTTTAGGCTGTCTATCCTAGAGACAGAGGGGTATAAGCCACCTAGGGAAAGAAGAGTGGACTACCCAGAAGGACAAACTGAATAGACATTAGTAATGCTCACCCAATCTGCCAGTAAGTCAGAGCACCTAATCGCTGGGTGACTTTCCTAGCCTCCTCACAGTTACATGGGCCCTGTGGCCAGTTCTGGCTAATGAGCCACTCTGAAAATGATGTAAATCACTTCCTGGCTGGAACGCACAGTTCCTCATTCCCTCTTCCCCTGCTGTGAAGGATCATTCACGGAAGCCAGAAGACTGAAGCAACATGAGTCACCGAGCCATTGCATGGGGAGAGTGGTTCTGGAGAGCATCCTGGACCTACATGGACTTGCAAGGAACAATAAATAAAGCTTAGTTAAGCCACTGACATTTGGTGATTGTCATCACAGTGTATATAGCGTGGTATAGCCTATCCTTACTGATTTAGTTGAATATGGGGGTCTACAAAAATATTTCACTAGATTATAGTTGTGTGATCAAGCTAATGATAATTCACCACTAACGAGCTCTGAAAGCTAGTAGGTCAGGTAATGCCAGAGAAATGAGGAATTAAATGTTGCAAACCTATGTTGGTTACAGTTATTGAGCCAAAATAGATAAAGTATTTTAGATAGAGAAAGGATTTCAGAGTGTTCTTATCTGCTCCTCTTTATTCATTCATTCAAGAACCTGTGAGTCACTTAAGCAATTTATTTCCGCTATTGCTCAGTTTGAATCATGTGAAATATAAAGATACTTTCTTTCCTCTCCCAAGAAATAGCCTACATTGACCACAAAATATCCAAGTAGAGGTAGATAGAGATTGATAGGAAAGAATGAATATCCAACATGGTCTATTTATGTAGCTACAAAATATTAATTATTCATAGTTTCATCAAACTTAAATTTGAGAAAAATGTAGAAAATCCTCTATGTTTAAGCTTTACTGGACATACAAATGGTTACCTGTTCTCTGGCAATTAAGAATATAGTAGGATAAATACCACGATAAAAGACTAATAGAGTTACTACCAATAGAAGACAGAGCAAACACGTTTGTTTATACTGGAGGAATCTAGAAATTCACAGAGGATCCAGGGTTCAATTTGACCCTCAAGAGGCAGCACCTCAGAAAGACAGCGGGCATTTGGGAGAACAGCTTAATAAACATTTTAAGGTGGAAAAGTATAGGGCACTTCAGTGAGTCTCAGTGTTTATATCTTAGAAGAGGAGTTAGAGGGGGCACAAAACAGTATCATTATACCCAAGAAATGGCATGGTTTTGTGGGTAGGATTTCATTATAATGGCTTAAATTTTACTTTACATATTGAGGTCAAAGTATTAGCAGGACATACAGATGGAAATCTCCAGAAGGTAAATTTAATTCTATGCAGGAATGGAGCTCCGAACAGAAATTAAATTTAGAAGAAAATATTTAGAATCTAGCATTACTATAATGGTGTTAAAGATATGGTCGTAGATAGGATCACACATGTAAACAGTACACAGAGAAAAGGCAAAGAGACACCGACTCCCATTTTTAAGACATAGAAAGTAAAACAGTCACAGAAGAAAGAAACGGAGTCAGAAAGGGGGTAACAATGATCAAGGGAGGGAAGCCTTCTTAAAAATGAGACATTTGACAGTATCAAATGCTACAGAGAGACCATTTAAGGTAATTTTTCAGCTGTGAGGTGATGCGACAGACAAAAGAATGCAAGTGATTTCAGATGGGGTCGAGGTGGTGGGAATAGCTGTTTGAAAAGGTTGGCAGTGAGAGAGAGAAATGCAGACACTTAAAGGAGTAGAATTTAGGGTATACTGTTGGCTTTGTCTGTTTCACAGATTTGATTATGCCTCTCTGAAATCAGAAATGGAGTTATTGAAAATGTGGGTGAGGTGGACAGAATGGAGTGAAAAATGACCTGCCCCATCTGCAGTTGAGAAAGACTGCAGCTCACACATTACAGACACAATCTCTCCACTAGCCCACAGGGGATGTGCTTTATTTAAAATTGAACCATGCTGGGTAGGCGGCCCAGGATTCAGGCTTTGAGAAACTTTTAAACAGAAAATAAATGAAAGCTTAATAACAGTTGACGACAATGGTTGCTAAGCAGTGGGAAGGTCCTGGCAATGCTAAAAGCATGGGTCCATTGCATTCACACCTTGATTAACCTCCATCAGTCGTATGTAGGCTAGAAATGGGGACAAAAGGCAAATGGGGCACAAAACAGTGTAATTATACCCATAAAATAACCGCATGGGACAGGATGGATGTGAAGGCAAGTCCAACCCACCAGGGCTGCAGGGAGGGGTAGACTTCAGATAGCAGCCTCCTCTCCATTCCATATCCTTCAAGCCACAGATCCTACTGGCAGGAGGAAGGCGAAAGCTTTGCATCAGATAATGAGATGGCAGGTTTAGATCAGATGGAACTTTAATAACTCAAAATGACCAGAAACCTATGGAATCTACCCAAAATATCATCAAGGCATCTATAAAACATAGCTTAGAACTAGAGAAAAATAAACTGCTCTGTGTTTATATCCTAGTGGGTTCAGAAAGCTCAATAATCGCATGATATGCACATGCACAGCTGAGTTTCCAGTTTTAGAGTCTGAAGAATTCATGTTTTGGCTGTTAAAGCGTTTATCGGTTCTCCCGTTGGCTCTCAGATCATACTTTCATACTTCTTTCTCTGTCTTTGATCAATGTTTATTTTAATGTAGGGTTTCATGGTTTCTACATTGAAGGTATTATATCAAATCCAAATGAAACTCCACACTTGGGAGATAAATTCTCTATGTTTGTGAAAAGAAACTCACTGCCCTAACAATTGGCAATTTTTTCGTTTTTAAGTTCTTATATGATATGACAAAATCAATCAATACCGTATGCTTCCAAAACATGGCAGGAACATGGCAAGTAGGTGAAGCTGCCCCAAGGAGAGATGTGATCTGCTCTGCTGTGGTGGCCACCAGGGAATGAATCCCTCATTCCCTCTCCTGTCACAGGACTTAATTATTTGAAATGAAATCACTCAGAAAAACTGAAACTGCAATTCCACCTAAAAGAAATAGCTAAGAAGACGGCAAGCAGGGAGCACGCCCCTTCCCCTTCCGCTCAGCCTGCCCGTGGACCTGAAGGGGCGGCAGGAGGTTGTACGGCCTTCAGCCCTGACACCCGTCCTTCCTTCAAATGCCCTCCAGCCCATGTTGTGGGAAGGCTCCTCTGACCTCTGCAGTCTGACCGGGATGTTTCTCGGGCGTCACAGTGCCACCTATCACAGCACATCCCAGAATACCCGGTAATGGCTGACTTACAAGTCGGGGTGTCACTTGCACTGCCACCAATAACTGCTGCTGCTGACTGTTAACACTTACTGGCCTTCAGAGCCAGCATTTTACTTACTCCCTGACCAAATTGCCAGCGTAAATACCATTATTACATCCATTTCACAGATAAGGAAACAGACACTTGATTTGCCCAAGGTCACAAAGCTGATGATGGACAGAACCATCAATCAAAGAAAGGCTATTTCCCCAGGGTCTGCACTTCTGACCCAATGAACGAGCGAGTGAATAATTGTAAATAGAGGATAGGTGGGGTCTGCACTGGAACCCTGGGTCCCACCCGCTCTGAGGGGGCTTGGGCAACTGCAGGCGGCCAGTGTGTCCCTGGGGAAAGGCCGTGTGACCCTGGGAATGAGCCCCTGTCCACGCCTCACCAGCCGGTGCCCAATGTTCAAGATCCCTCGCAGCCCTGGGTTGGTCCTGGGTCACACCCTTTCTCCATCAAGGACCTCAAGTCACTCCATGCTAGTCCTGCAGCTTCTGATCTTTGTGTAACCCCCCATTTTGCCATTTTGCAACTCCATCACCTTTCTAACAGGCTTTTAATGAATTGCCTCTGATTGATGTTATTTTTTCTTGGGGTGTGTCCTTCCTCCAACATCTGCAGGTGACCAGCTCTCCTGTGTGGGCACCAACTATACAAGGAGTTCAGGGCTTCCCGACAGCTCATTTCATCTTTGGAAATGGCTTAGAGACATTTTTCTCATATTAAACTAAAATCCCTTTCTATTATTTTTGTTCAGTATTTTCTAAGGAGGAAAATAATGTCTCCAAATATCAACTTTAGAGGGAAAAGATAAGGACCTCAGATTTCATTCCTGCCCTTTTCTTCTCTTTCATGAACTCCCAGCAACCTTAAGACAAGTAGCTGACAAGCAACCAGTTGTGCCAGGAGTGTGGCAGCAAGACCTGGGGGACAGGGGAGGGGCAGGCCCCTCTGGTCACAGTAGTGTAATTTTTCTTTCCAACCCTTTGGCTGAAGTCAAGCGAGCAGATCATTTGAAGCCCAGGGTATTTAGTCACTCTCCAGCACAAACCCCCAGTGTACTATTAAGGGCAGCACAAACTGTCCCTAACTTTGGGGGGTGCTTTCCTCCACTTCACACGTCACTTGTGGGAGTGACTTGTGGTTATCAGTACAGCAAACTAGGTGCCAAGAGATAGACACAAAATGCAGAAGAGTTTAATGATTCACAGCCTCTCTCCTGTAATCTGACTTTTATGATCTATAATCTACTTTTTGATCTTGAAAACAGCTGCCTCCTCCTTTTGGTCTGTCAGTGCTTAATAAAATTCATCAGCCAAGGGAGAAGGAAAACAGTAAGACAGTTGTAAGAGAAGGAGCAGAAAGTAGGAGCAGCCACACAAAGACAGCTCAGCGTGCAGGTCCCGGTCATGGGCAGACTTGGGAGCCGGTCCCATCACTGATCTCACTACCTGGGACTCGGGGAAAGTGACAGAACATCCTGAACCTCAGCTCCCTCATCCTGAAAAGGGGCATAAACAGAACCCAGCCTTGCTAGAGAGTTGTGCACATTTAATGAAATCATAGTAATGCATGCAATCATCTGGCCCACAGTAATGGGAACAGCTAGCTGTATTGTGAATTTTTTCTCACAAACATGGTATGCACAACCACTCATACATCCACACACACTTGATTAAGAGAAACGACTGAGAAGAAGGCAGTGTCTGGAGCTTGTTGATTCATTCATCCAGCCAGCCACCACTACTAGATCCTGGAGGAGTTCACAGTCTCGCAAGGAACCCAGGAAAATAGACATCTAGGGGTCACAGTGATGAGGACATGGCATGATTAGGGCTGCACAGGAGGGACAGACTTGAGAGGCTGAGCAAAGCTCCTTGGAGCTGCTGGTTGGACTAAGGGAGAGAAGGCACTCTACACCTGGGGAACAGAATGGGTCATGGCCAAGAAAGCACAGGGAATTGGGAAGAATTTGGTTTGACTAGAAAATAGGAATGTCAAGAGAGATGCAAGCGACGGACAAGTAGAAGAGGGGCGTGCATGCAATGACGCATTGATTATATCCATTAGGCAGTGAGGGGTTATTAGGCAAAAGCAAGGCATTTATAGTTTTTAAATAAATAACTATTTAGACATGTGCTTTAGAATAAGTTGCAGGGGTCACATTGGGCATAAAACCCATTGGGGAAATAGAGTGGATTCCAAGGATAAGAGATCCACTTTCAGTGTTGGTTTACACACCAACCAGCTGTATAAACCTGATCAAGTTTTAACTTCTTTGTGAAATGAGGGAAGAATATTACACAATTTATGAAAGATCATCAGGCATTAAGATCTTTACATATTGTTACAAAACATAAAATTATATTTCCTAATAGCAAATCATTATTTAAACTGGCAATGTTAAAAAGAAATGATATCATTTGTATAAGGGCTAATTTTCATGGAGAAACTTGTGGGCATATAAAATGTTTTGCCCAACTATTTGCTTCCATGTGCTTTACCTAAAAGTGGTACAAGTAAGTAATGCAAAGCACATTTGCAAAATTGTGCAAATTTCCAATGGCCTCACTAGTAAAGATATGCTTTATTTCACTACTAAATGCCAAAAGAGCAATTTAGCATTTCTTTATAGTTTTGTTTTAATTGAAGTATAGTTGATATACAATATTGCACTGGTTTCAGGTATACAACATAGTGACTCAACATTTATACACCTTACAAAATGCTCACAATGATAAGTAGTTACCACTGTCAGCAGGTAAAGATATTACAATATTATTGATTATATTCCCTGTGCTGTACTTTAATCCCAGTGACTTTATAAGTGGAAGCTTGTATCTCTTTATCACCTTCACATATTTAGCCCAGGTTCCCCCTCCTTCTGTAGCAACCACCTGCTTCTTCTCTGTATTTATGAGTCTGTCTCTGGGGTTTTACTTGCTTGTCTGTTCATTTGTTTTGTTTCTTAGATTCCACATATAAGTCAAATCATGCATATTTGTCTTTGACTGACTTGATCAGACAATATCGTTATTTCTCTATGTTCAGTTATGATCAAATAGTTATAGGCTTTGAAAGTGATGCTTTATCTTGAGTGTTATTTTTGCAGGGAGGCAGGTAAAGTGGCATCTTGATTTTGAAAGCTATTAGCAAAATCCATATAACTTTCACTGAATAAATTTAAATTCTTACATTAGGTGGCAATAAATTCGATGCTTCAAAGGTTATTGAGGGTGTAGTATTTAATAGTCTTCAGATTGTTTGGTCTGTGGGTTCACCTTTTCTGTAATTGCTGGCATTTCTTTGAAGGTTACAAGGGAAAAAAAGTTCTTAAAAATAAAGATAATGAATCTATCTTCTGGGCCTCCAAAAGGAAATTGAGAGTGTTTGCCAGCTTAACAACAATCTACTGGCCCTGTTCAAGGACAGCTAATGGTAATGTGCTGGCTGCATTAGACAGGCTTTTGATTGGTTATCTACTGACCGAGACAGCTTTGAAGCAATCAGGAGAGTATCGGAGCACTATTTTCATCTCTGATCCATTAAGGGACTACATTTAAGCACATATCTTGACATTTACTCTAAAGGTGCTATCTGTAATACCCTATCATTAATTCGATTAAAATCTGCTTTAAAGTGCTTTTTTTAATGGGCACATTTTGGCCTTGCAGCCCCAGAACTTAACTGTTTCAGGCAACTCATAGATGAAAATAAGGTAAGGGAAATGGGCTTCCCCTTTATAATTTAATTCAAACCAGCAGTCATAGACTCACTATATTATAGCCCTTTGCCCAGGTTGATGTCTTTCCCACTCCCTTAAAAAAAAAAATCGAGATATAATTAACATATACCATTATATTAGTTTCAGGTATACAATATAATGATATTTGTATATAGTGAAATGATCACCACAGTAAGTCTCGTTAACACCCATCACCACACATAGTTACAAATTGACAAAAACTTTTAAGATCTACTTAAACCTCTCCCTCTTTGTGTCCCAGTAGACAAGCTCATTCATCCTGCAAGCGTTCTTTCTGTATTCTTAAGTTATGAAGCCAGCATTTGGATAATCATTGTTCACTTCTCCCACTCCTCAACTATAGCTAATCAATTATCGAAATGTGCTGATTTTCTCAATTCCTTGCTTTCTTTCAACCCAGTGCCCATTTTCAGGCCTCGTCTAAGACAACAGCTTTATCATCCCTCCTTCTGCCATCAAACTTGTCCTGCTCAGTTCTAACCTTCACCTGAGTCCTTGCTGCTGTCCTCTGGCCACTGTGTCAGGGCGGCTGAGCCCCGCAGCAGGGCCTCCTTGGCAAGAACAAACCCATCACGCATTTTCCTGCTTCTGGCCTCATTTCAGGCCTCTGCACCACCCAAAAGCTTGTACTTTTCTGCACAAATCATGCTGCTTTTCACCTCATTCATTCATGTATATAAGAAATATTTATTAAGCTACCTACCCTATGCAAAGCTGAAAATGTGATAGTGAACTGAGTGTCTACACAGAGGTTACAGTCTAGTGGACTCTTGAAGGAATCCCATCTTCTCACTGCAAATCCAGGTGAATTTTACTCATTGTTAGGCATCGCTGTCTCCAAGAGACTTCTGACCAACCAGGATCCCCACCCCACCCGCCTCATACCCTGACTGTGCTGCACGTATGGACATGTGAGTGGATAGTTCTGCTTTTATAGCTCTTACAGTCCTCAAGCGAAGAAGAGAAGTATGTGCATGCCCCCATGAAAGTGCCGAGAGCAACCAGGGAAACTACAAGTGGGAGCGATCCCGTCAAGAAACACCCCTGAGCACCTGGCAAGAACTGTACTTGGAGAAGAGAGGAGGAAGCAGTAACTCACACGCTCAAGGGAGTCATAGAATAACTGGGATTCAGAAACTTGCCTGGGGAGGAGGCATGAGAACTTCCAC
>JAQQAC010004068.1:4356617-4372355 GCA_029783875.1 Phataginus tricuspis
CTAAACCTGCCATCTCATTATCTGATGCAAAGCTTTCGCCTTCCCCCTGCCAGTAGGATCTGTGGCTTGAAGGCTATGGAATGGAGAGGCGGCTGCTATCTAAAGTCTGCCCCTCCCTGCATCCCTGGTGGGTTGGACTTGCCTTCACATCCATCCTGTTCCATGCGGTTATTTTATGGGTATAATTACACTGTTTTGTGCCCCATTTGCCTTTTGTCCCCATTTCTAGCCTACATACGACTGATGGAGGTTAATCAAGGTGTGAATGCAATGGACTCATGCTTTTAGCATTGCCAGGCCCTTCCCGCTGCTTAGCAACCATTGTCGTCAACTGTTATTAAGCTTTCATTTATTTTCTGTTTAAAAGTTTCTCAAAGCCTGAATCCTGGGCCGCCTACCCAGCATGGTTCAATTTTAAATAAAGCACATCCCCTGTAGGCTAGTGGAGAGATTGTGTCTGTAATGTGTGAGCTGCAGTCTTTCTCAACTGCAGATGGGGCAGGTCATTTTTCACTCCATTCTGTCCACCTCACCCACATTTTCAATAACTCCGTTTCTGATTTCAGAGAGGCATAATCAAATCTGTGAAACAGACAAAGCCAACAGTATACCCTAAATTCTACTCCTTTAAGTGTCTGCATTTCTCTCTCTCACTGCCAACCTTTTCAAACAGCTATTCCCACCACCTCGACCCCATCTGAAATCACTTGCATTCTTTTGTCTGTCGCATCACCTCACAGCTGAAAAATTACCTTAAATGGTCTCTCTGTAGCATTTGATACTGTCAAATGTCTCATTTTTAAGAAGGCTTCCCTCCCTTGATCATTGTTACCCCCTTTCTGACTCCGTTTCTTTCTTCTGTGACTGTTTTACTTTCTATGTCTTAAAAATGGGAGTCGGTGTCTCTTTGCCTTTTCTCTGTGTACTGTTTACATGTGTGATCCTATCTACGACCATATCTTTAACACCATTATAGTAATGCTAGATTCTAAATATTTTCTTCTAAATTTAATTTCTGTTCGGAGCTCCAGTCCTGCATAGAATTAAATTTACCTTCTGGAGATTTCCATCTGTATGTCCTGCTAATACTTTGACCTCAATATGTAAAGTAAAATTTAAACCGTTATAATGAAATCCTACCCACAAAACCATGCCATTTTTGGGTATAATGATACTGTTTTGTGCCCCCTCTAACTCCTCTTCTAAGATATAAACACTGAGACTCACTGAAGTGCCCTATACTTTTCCGCCTTAAAATGTTTATTAAGCTGTTCTCCCAAATGCCCGCTGTCTTTCTGAGGTGCTGCCTCTTGAGGGTCAAATTGAACCCTGGATCCTCTGTGAATTTCTAGATTCCTCCAGTATAAACAAACGTGTTTGCTCTGTCTTCTATTGGTAGTAACTCTATTAGTCTTTTATCGTGGTATTTATCCTACTATATTCTTAATTGCCAGAGAACAGGTAACCATTTGTATGTCCAGTAAAGCTTAAACATAGAGGATTTTCTACATTTTTCTCAAATTTAAGTTTGATGAAACTATGAATAATTAATATTTTGTAGCTACATAAATAGACCATGTTGGATATTCATTCTTTCCTATCAATCTCTATCTACCTCTACTTGGATATTTTGTGGTCAATGTAGGCTATTTCTTGGGAGAGGAAAGAAAGTATCTTTATATTTCACATGATTCAAACTGAGCAATAGCTGAAATAAATTGCTTAAGTGACTCACAGGTTCTTGAATGAATGAATAAAGAGGAGCAGATAAGAACACTCTGAAATCCTTTCTCTATCTAAAATACTTTATCTATTTTGGCTCGATAATTGTAACCAACATAAGTTTGCAACATTTAATTCCTCATTTCTCTGGCATTACCTGACCTACTAGCTTTCAGAGCTCGTTAGTGGTGAATATATCATTAGCTTGATCACACAACTATAATCTAGTGAAATATTTTTGTAGACCCCCATATTCAACTAAATCAGTAAGGATAGGCTATACCACGCTATATACACTGTGATGACAATCACCAAATGTCAGTGGCTTAACTAAGCTTCATTTATTGTTCCTTGCAAGTCCATGTAGGTCCAGGATGCTCTCCAGAACCACTCTCCCCATGCAATGGCTCGGTGACTCATGTTGCTTCAGTCTTCTGGCTTCCGTGAATGATCCTTCACAGCAGGGGAAGAGGGAATGAGGAACTGTGTGTTCCAGCCAGGAAGTGATTTACATCATTTTCAGAGTGGCTCATTAGCCAGAACTGGCCACAGGGCCCATGTAACTGTGAGGAGTCTAGGAAAGTCACCTAGCGATTAGGTGCTCTGACTTACTGGCAGATTGGGTGAGCATTACTAATGTCTATTCAGTTTGTCCTTCTGGGTAGTCCACTCTTCTTGCCCTAGGTGGCTTATACCCCTCTGTCTCTAGGATAGACAGCCTAAAGTTTCTGTGGTTGCACAGTATCAAACCCAAGTTATAAAGCCCAGCTGGACAGTAGTCACTGCATCTAGTCCAAGCAGGGCCATCATGGGGTGCACACCTGTAAATGAAAAAGACCAGTAATCCACCCTTCCCCCAGCACACACCCAATCTACAATGGTGGGAAAGATGTGGGACAGCCACAGTAAACATTCAGGAAAGAAAGGACAATTATTGGTTCATGACAGAACTAAAATTCCACCGACAAGACTCTGGGGTGGTCCACAGCCTTCCCTGATTCTTCCCTGACCACTTTTAGGAAGTTCTTCAGTGACCGTCTCTCGTGGGCCAGGCTCTGCTTTCTGAGCGGGAAGTGGACATTGAGTATATGCTTTCATTAGGAGCAATGAAACTTTAAAAATTTTTGCATAGTAACAATAATAATAGTTGCCGTTTATTTAATATATTCTTTATATAAAAGCCATTAAATAAAATGCTGTCATCCACCCAAATTATTATAATCACCACTCAGTACATGAAAAAACTGATGGAGTTGGCATTTGAATAATTTCTAAATACAAATTGTATGTCTTCTCTATTAAATTTTTTTGGTTATGTCATTTTTGTTTTTAATTAAACTTTAAAATTTTGAGATAATTGAAGACTCACATGCAGTTGTAAGAAACAATGCAGAGAAACCCAGGTAACTTTACAAAGTTTCCCCCAGGGTAGCATCCTGTGGAACTGTAGTGCAGTATTGTTACCAGGATATTGACATCAATATGGTCAAGACACGAAACAGTTCTGCCATCACCAGGCTCTTCCTGTTTCCTTGTGTAGCCATGCCTCTCTTCTGCCCCACACCCCTCCTTAACTCCTGACAACCACCTCCTGTGCTCCATTTCTATAATTTTGTCATTTCAAGAATGTTGTAAAATGAGGACCTGAACAGACAGCTCTCCAAAGAAGAAATTCAGATAGCCAACAGGCACATGAAAGGATGCTCCCCATCACTAATCATCAGGGAAATGCAAATCGTGGCCACAGTGAGATACCACCTCACACCGATTAGAATGACCACTATCCAAAAGACAAGAAACAACAAATGCTGGTGAGGATAGGACCCCTCCTACACTGTTGGTGGGACGGCAAATTGATACAAACGCTGTGGAAAGCAGTATGGAGGTTCCTCAAAAAACTAAAAATAGAAATATCAATTTACCTAGTAATTCCACTCCTAGGAATTTACCAGAAGAAAACAAAATTCCTGATTCAAAAAGATATATGCACCCCTATATTTATCACCACACTATTTGCAATAGCCAGGATATGGAAGCAACCTGTGGCCATCAATAGATGACTGGATAAAGAAGATGTGGTACACAGGGAATGGAATATTCAGCATAAAAAAAAAGAAATCTGCCACTTGCAACAATATGGATGGATCTAGAGGGAATTATGTTCAGTGACATAAGCCAGGTGGAGAAAGATAAATACTATATGATTTCACTTACTTGTGGCATATAAAAAACAAAGCAAAACATAAGAAACAAAACAGCAGTAGATTCATAGACACTGAGAAGTGACTAGTTAGGGTGGGGGGGGATTAGGGTGGATGTGGGGGGAAGGCGAGGGGGACAAAAGGGCACAATTACTCGCAATCACAATATAAGTTCATCATGGGGACTGTTGAATGATGTGATGTACTTCTGAAACCAACATAAGATTGTATATTAATGATACTTTAATAAAAAAAGAATATTGTATAAATGAAATAATACAGTATCTAACCTTTTGGGACTGGCTTTTTTCATTCAGCATCATTCTCTGGAGAATAATCAAAGTTGATTCATTCCTTTTAATTGCTGAATAATATTCCACTGTAGGGATGTACTGCAATTTGTTTCACTATTCACCCATTGAAGGACATACAGGTTTTTTATAGTTTCTGCCTTCTGTAAATGAAGTTTCTATCAACATTTGTGCAGCTTTTTGAGTAAATAAAAGTTTCATTTCTCTGGGATAAATGCCCAAGAATGCAATTGCTAGGTTGTATGGTTGTTCAATGTTTTGTGTTTAGAAAACTGCCCAACCATTTTCCAGAGGGGCTAAACCATTCCATAATGCCACCAGCCATGTATGAATGGTTCAGTTTCTTTGTATCCTCACCAGCATTTGGTGGTGTTATGATTTTTTATTTTGACAGTGTAATAGCCATACAGTTATATCTCACTGATGTGTTAATTACATGTCCCCACTGGCTAGTGATGTTGAACATATGTACTTATTTGCCATCTGCATATCCTTTCTGATGAATTGTCTCTTTATGTCTTTTGCTCATTTTCAATTGGATTGTTGCTTTTTTTCTATTGAATTTTAAGAGTTCTTTATTATTCTAAATGCTAGTGCTTTTTCAGATGTATAGTTCATGAATATTTTCTCACTGTAGATTCTGTTTTCATCATCTTCAGGGGTCTTTCATAAGTCAAAAATTTAAATTTTGATGGAATCCAATTTATCGCTTTTCCTTTTATGGGTCATGCTTTTGGTGCCAAGTATAAGAACTCTTTCCCAGACCTTGATCCTGAAGATTGTTTCCTATAATTCTTCTCTAAAAGTTACACAGCTTTATGTTTTGCATGTAAATCCATGATCTATTTTGAATTAAATTTTGTTTAAAGTGTGAGACTTAGATTGAGGTCTTTTTCTTTTCTTTTGCCAATGATGTCTAATTGTTCCATCACCATTTGTTGAAAAATTTATCTATTTCCATTGAATTGCCTTTTCACCTTTGTCTAAAATCAGTTGAGCATATTTGTATGAGTTTATTTCTGGGTTCTCTGCCCCACTGATTTATGTGCCTGTCTCTCTGCTAATACTACACATTCTTGATTGCTGTAGCTATATATGTAATGTCTTCAAATTGGGTAAACTGATTCTTCTGTTTATTCTTCCATTTCAAATGTTTTAGTTATAACAGTTTCTTTGTATTTCCATATAAATTTTATAATTATCTGTCTATACAAAACTTCTTGTGATTTTGATAGAAATTGTATCAAACCTGTGTATCAATATGGGGAGAACTGAAGTCTTTATTAAGTAGAGTCTTTCAATACAGGAACATGGTATACTTTTTAGTTATCAGATCTGCTTTGGTTTCTTTCATAACTGTTGTATAGTTTTCATCATACAAGTCCTGTCTGTGTTTTGTTAGACTTACACAAGTGGTTTTTTTTCTTTCTTTTTAATGGTTATAAATAGTATTGCACTTAAAATTTTGTTATCCATGTATTCATTGCTAACATATGGAAAAACAATTGATTTTTTGTGTGTTTATCTTGCATCATGAGACCTTGTAAAATTCAGTTATTATTTTGAGGAGTTTTTCATAGATTCTTTGGGATTTTCTACTTAGACAGTTGTGTCATCTACAAATAGAGACTTATTTCATCTGCAAATAGAGTATTATTTCTTCCTTTTTGATCTGTATATCTTTTGTGTTCTTCCTTGTCTTATTGCACTCACAAAACTTCCTGAATTCTGATGAATCATATATTGGAAACAGATGTCTTTGCCTTGTTATCTTAGAGTAGGCACATTCAAGTGTTTTACCGTTAAGTATAATGTTAGTGGTTAAGTTTTTTTATTTAAAAATTTTATTTATTTATTTATTTTAGCAGTAAATTTTTATAGATGCTTTTCATCAATTCAAGGAAATTCCCTTCTTTTCTCTGAGATTTTTATCATGAGTGGGTTTTGAATTTTGTCAAATGTAATTTCTGCAACAATTGATCATGGCAATTTTCTTTTTTAACTTGTTGATATGGTTGGATGACATTAATTGATTTTCAAAACTGAACCAGCCTTTGCATCACTGGAATGAACCCCAATTGATCATTGTGCATAATTATTTTATATATTGCTGAATTCTGTTTGTTAATATTTGTGGAGGACTTTTGTGTCTATCTTCATGAGTCATACTGATCTATTGTTTTCTTTTTGTTGTACTGTCTTTGCTTTTTTGTCATGGCAATACTAGCTTCAAAAACTTAATTGAGATGTGATAGCTCTTCTATTTTCTGGAAGACATTAGAATTGTTGTTATTTTTCTATAAACATTTGGGAGAGTCCTCTAGTGAAACTATCTGGGCCTTAAGATTTCTTTGTTTGGAAATTGTTAAATTAAAACTTAAGTATCTTTAATAGACATAGGGCTATTCAAGTTATCTATTTCATATTGGGTGATTTGTGGTAGTTTGTGTCTTTTTAGGAAGTAGTCCATTTTACTTAAATTGTAAAATTTATGTGTGTAATGTTGTTCGGAGTATTATTCCCTTATTATCCTTTCAATGTATAGGGTCTGATACTCCATGTTTCATTCCTGATCTTGGTTTTCTGTTGTTTTTTTTTTCTGTGTCAGGATTTCTAGAGGGTTTGCCAATGAAGTTTGTTTCAATGATCTTCTCTATTGTTTTCTGTTTTGATTTCATTGAATTCTGCTTTTATATTTATTATTTCCTTCCCTCTGCTTGCTTTGTGTTTATTTTTGCTATTCTTTTTCTAGATTCTTGAGATGGAAGCTTAGATTCTGTATCTGATACTTTTCTTCTTTCCTATTGTATATATTTATGTGCAGTGTTTTTGAGTATATCTCTTTGTTTAGCTTTTTTTTAGTAGTTGCTCTAGATATTACATCATATATACATAACTTATCACAGCCAACCGCTGTCATCATTTTACCAGTTTGAGTAAAGCATACAAACCTTATACCCTTTTATGCCTCTTTACCCTCCATGTTTATAACATAATAATCTTAATTATTTCCTCTGCATACATTTGGAACCACATGTATTATATTATTATTAACCACAGTGTTATAATTTCTGCTTCGGCCATCAAACATAATGTAGAAAACTCAAGAGAGGTAAAGGGGTATTTACTCCTAGTTTTGGTCTTTTTGTTCTATTTTCTGCTTGACATCCCAGGATTTCTTCTTTTATCATTTCATTTCTGTTTAGAGAACTTCCTTGAGCCATTCCTTTAGATGTGCCTGCCGGCAATATTTCTCTTAGTTTTGCTTCATTTGAGGCTGTCTGGATTCCTCCTACGTCTAGGATGGTTTCCCTGTGTGCAGGATGTGTCAGCAGTTCTTCTTTTAGCCACTTCTGGTCTTCATGGTTTCTGAAGACAAATTCATTGTCATTCAAATTGTTTTTCCCTTACAGGAAGGTGTCCTTTTGAGGCCGGGGTTCTTGTTCACGAAGCCGAAGACTGAGCTTCATAAACACTCAAGGTAGGAGAGCAAGGTACAGGCTTTTTATTTAGAAATAAAGTGAAAGGACAGAGCTCCCAGCTCACACCAGGAGGGGACAAGAGACTCTGGTGTGGTGCGTTGTCTAGGGGTTTTAAAGGCAGATGAGGATTTTTCGAGAACATGAAAAAAAGGTTTAGGGGTGTAGACCTGCTAAGTGGTGTCTGAACACTCAGAATTAACTTAACACAAGGAATTTCTCGCCCCGATCTCTCTCCGGGATACTGGCGTCTTGGTCTAGGAGCATATCAGAAGGCGGCCTTCCCAGCCCCCAAGGTGGGCTGAGGTATTGTCTGTTTGCTAAAGAATAAGTTAAGAATCTTGCTTCTTAAACTTCCTGGGTGTTAAAATGCAATCTTATCTTTAAGGTAGAATCTTTCTGGCCTTTTAATATGTTGTTTACAGCTGGGTCTGCATGCTAAATTAGTTGCCCAGTTTGCAAAACCACCCCATCAGATCTGAAAGAGGAAAGACAGCACATGGGCCTGGGCCTTTTAGCATGCTAAAGTCAATCTTATAAATGATTAGCATAATAAAAACATGTGCTACTCTTCTTTATCTGGGGAACATTAACTGATCTTACTGACAAACGACCCTAGAGCTTAATGTTTAACACAGAGTTTTGGTAGGGGGTTTCCTTGCATGTAGTTACATTGCTCTGACTGCAAATATTCTGCCTTGCTTTTTCCGGAGGCCCTCACCCTACTCTGACTACACCCACGGTCCCTGTCTCACTTTCTCTCTTGCAGCTTCAGAGTTTTATCTTTGGTTGCAGAAATTTAATTCTGATGTGCTCTGACAGTTCTCTTTGGGTTTATCCAGTTTTGGGTCGACGTAGCCTCTTGACTGTATACTTATGTCTTTTGCCAAGTTTGGGAAGTTTCCAGTCATTATTTATTTGAGGACTTTTCCTGCTCAACCCTCTTTTTTCTCTCGTTCTGAGGCTAGATGACATGAACATCAGAGCTTTTGTTATTGTTCCACAGTTCCCCAAGGTTCTGTTCACTTATTTTTCAACCAATTTATCTCTTTGGTTCATATTCGATCATTTCTGTTTTTCCATTTTTCAGTGTACCAGTTCTTTCCTCTGTCCCCTTCTTTCTGTTGTTGAGTCCTCAACTGAGCTTTTTATTTCACTTATTGTATTTATTTCAGTTCTAAAATTCCCATTTGGGTCTTTTCCTTTGGTGAGGCTTTCTATTTTTCATTTATTTCAAGTGTTTTGTAATTGCTCATTATAGCTCCAGGGGGAAGGGTGTTCCTGGCCTGGAGCAAATCCCTTATGAAACTGGTGAAAATGAAATAAGTCAAGGAAAAAATGGGAAAATTGGGAGAAACCACTTTTTATTGCTCACAGCTTGCTCCAGTTTGCGGGCTAGGCCCAGCGCCAACTGTCTCCTCTGTTCACCACTCGCTTGCCACCTGGGTGCGCTCTCTGCTTCCTACCTGCCCCTTCTGGGAGGAACTCCATTGATAGGGGACCTTAGTGACTGGGATACTCCAGACCAATCACATACCAGGAACAGAGGGGAGGAGAGTACAGCCATTATCTCTCTACTCCTTGCCCTGGAGGTTTTGGGAGGCTACAGCAGGAAATACCTATTGATATGTAAATAGACTAAGGCCAGGTGGGAGATTCTGGAAATCCTGCAATTTACCCCACACACTCATTGAACTGTTTTTAACCACTGCTTTTATCTTTGTGAGGTAATTCTAATATCACTGTCATTTTGGTGTTTACTTGCATTTATTGTCTTTTATTCTTTCAGTTTGAGATCTTCTCGGTTCTTGGTATGACAAGTAATTCTCTATTGAAAGCTGGATATCTTGGTGTTATATAACAAGGCTCAGTATCTTATATAAACTTTCTGCTTTAGCTAGGTTTTTTGGACACCTCTCTGGCAAGAGAAAGTGGGCATTCCCTTGTTACTGTTGGGGGGAGGTAGAAGTCGAGGTTCCCCTTGTGGCCCTCATTGACACCCGGGGGTTGGGCGTCCTGTTGCAGCTGGTGAGGGTGGGAGGCTGGACTCCTCATTTCCCTTTGCTGGCGTGGGCAGGGTGAGACCACAGCATCACTGATGGTTTTGATTGGAGTAGAGTGGTTATTGTCTAAGATCTCTGTCCTTTTAGGCTACTTCTTTCCCCATCCTCTCGCTAAAGAATACAGATTTTTGCGGAGGCTACTATTGATCTGCATCTGTTGGCATTTCCAAGTTACCTGCCTCTTTGGCTTCAAAACTGTATGCATTTAATTGTAGGAATTGGTGGTATGAATCCTTCAGAGATCATATTTTTAGCATTGGAGTGCATGCTATTTTTTTCTGGCAGCATTTTAGGATACATGGTCTATTTTATTTATTGGTATAAAAGTACCTCATGAAATTGTTACCATTAGAAGTAATATAAGAAGCATTTGGTCCAACTTCTCACACATATTTGCACTCATATATTCTTAGAGTATATTTAAAGACTCAACATAGTAAAGATGTCAGTTTTTGCCAAATTGACACACATACTTGATACAATTTCTATTCTATAAAAACCCATCTAAATAACTGAACAACTACTGAACACATGACAATGTGGCTGGTACTGTAGAGAAACTGTCTAAGGAAATAAAATTGACCACTGACTACCTGCACTAGGAAATCTTTAAACCCTAAGTTGTGTTGTCTCTAACAGGTTTTCTCAAAAAAATCACCTCCAAAATTGTATTTGTATCTTTCTTTAATGGAGTTTAAATCTGTGAGGCCTTAAATCAACAAGACGTTTTCAAAGTTTTAGGCTTTTCTCTACCTGAGCCTTGGAGTAGTGATTTAATTACATGTACTAGTCACACCCATGAAATGGTCTATCAGACACAAGTTGTTCCTTCAGTTTCCAAATGAAGGATCATCTTTCCTGGGCAATATCCTCCTTTGGACACAGTTTTATAACTATAAGTTGCACATATTTAGGAGCTGCTGTTACAGCATGTTAAAATACTTGTGATAAAAGTAAAGAATAAGTTTTTTTTTAAGTATCCTTTATTTTTAAAATGACATCTAAAATGTCATGTCTCTACTCTCCTATCAGGTATTCATGTTTATCAGAACTTATCTGCTTATTTTTCTCTTATTATTTCATATGTTGTTCTTATTTTTACAAGTTGCCGTTTTGTGTTATTTCATACTTATTTATTTTCTCTCTTGCTTTTGTATTATTTCCCAACAATTGTATAATTGGGGCCACTTTGCCCACTAGCTGACTGTAAGAATCACTGCTTAGCTTATAAAAAATGCAGATTCCTGGGGTCCCTACAGGTCCAATGAAACCGAATTCATAGAGGAGCCTGGAAATATACTTTCCATAAGTCTGCAGGTGAACCTTATCATCAGTCCAGTGTTGGAAACTGATCTAAGTCAAAGTTGGTTTTTAGTACTTATTGGTTAAACATCTACAAAAGTTCCTTTACCTTCTCCAATCAGGATAAAACTTGGCATATGGACCAAGGAGCCACAGTATAATTTTATTATAACATAATTTATCTGTCTGTCCACTATGTCTGTCATCACCCATCTATCTATGAGATTAACTTGAGTGTGAAACATGTTATAAGCATCCACATTCAGCTTTATTTGCTTTATTACTTGAATGCTTGCTTTCTGAAGTACTACCAAAAAAAACCAGACTTTAATCATAGAATCTGTATTTTCTTATTTATGATATATAAATGTCATGATGTATATACATTATGATAACCTAAAAACATCTGACCCCAATTTCCAACTTTGGCATCTACACCAAGGGGAGGAAGATCTGTGCTATAGACTGGATGTTTCTGTCCCTGAGAAATGTACGTGTTGAGACCTAATCCCAAATGTGATGGTGTTTAGAGGTGGGGCTTTGGGAGGCCGTTAGGTGCCCACATGAAAGAGATCCCAGAGAGCTCCTCACCCCTTCTACCGTGTGAGGTTATAAATAAAAGTCAGCTGTCTGTGAACCAGGAAGTGGACTCTGACCAGACACTGAATCTGCAGGTGCCTTGATCCTGGGCTTGCAGCCTCCAGAACGGTGAGGAATAAATTTCTGTTGTTTATAAGCTACCTAGTCTATGCTGTTTTTGTTTAAGCAGCTGAAATGGACTTGGACATCTGCTTTGGTTGATTTAGTCCTTCAAAAAGTGACAGTTGAACAACTAATAGCATTGTTTTGAGTGCATGGTTACAGAAATGACTGAAAGTAATAGAAAACCCCACCTTCAGAAAGCTTCCAGTGCAGCCGTCCCATTTCTCATCTACTAACCTCAAAGGAAGAGAAGGATGGAGCCACTGCAAATTAGACATGCGCTCAATCAGCTTGCCTTAAAATAATTTATATTCTTAAGTGACAAGAATAAATATAACCTAATAAGTAATTATAATAAAGATAAATCAAGAGAAACTTGGCTTACTTTTCACAAAACAAGTTAAGTAGATTTAAATTATTTTCCTGAGAATAAGATTGTTAAAGACCAAGTGGGCAATCAAAAAAATAACATAAAACCTCCACTCACAAATGCATTCAGATATTTTGATAAGAAATTTCAGGCAAAAGCTCATTTTACCACTAAATTAGTAGCTCTATTCATAGGTACCAACTTATTTCTTCCCTAATTTTTAGTTCATTCTAAACTTCATGGACATTGTTATGTTGACTAAAAACTACACTGAGACATCATAGATACTGAAATTATAGAAACTATTTTCCAGATTGATATCACACAGGATAAAAGTTATATTTGCTTTTTTAAAACGTGGGTATTAAAATAACCATTTTCTTCATGAACTATGAAGCTTTTGAAGCCACCCCACGGATGCATAATGAAGCACTAGAGGAGCCTGGCTTGAGAAGTTTTGCAGTTGCTTAATTAGGTTTAAAGAATACATCATGCAATTGGGATCGTTTCCTCAGAAAGAAATCTACCTACATTAAAGTGAGACCATTTTTAGAACTTCACTAAAATTCCCTTAAACAGATATAATGGGAATTGTAATTAGTAGACACAATTAAATGTCTATAATATTTATAAATATATAAGTATATTGGAAATGTGGAAATCATAGGTTAAACAAAAAGAAACACTATTTGGTACTAGTGAGATAAAAGTGATCATTTTTGGTGAGAGAAAAAAGAAGGTAGAGAATAAAGGCTTTTTTTTTTTCCCACAAATCTTTCTGGCATTTGGAACGTGAACATTTTCTATGAGGTTTGGACCAGTTGAATTTTGTTAATTTCTCTTAATTGGAGACTTAATAGTAGAATGCAGACCTGGGGGCAGTTGGGTTTTATTCTGTCATATTTTTATACATATTCGAATTGTTATACAGTAATAAGGAGAACTGTAATATTGAGTGTAATAGCTTTCTGATAATTGCTGAGGGATTTTTATCAATTAAATTCACATCAATTGAGTACTTAGCACAGACCATGCACAAAGTGATAGGTAAAGTGATCCTTACTTTGGAAGGCTTTCACCACCAGGGCTTCAGACCTCTCTTCCCCTCAGGCTTGGAAGACTGTGTATGTGGGCTTGGCTCATTTGTGCATGGCGGGAGTGGGCAATGGGAAAAGAGCAAGAACATTCTTCAAGTCTTACTTCATGACAATGTTTTTCAAACATTTCATAATGTTAATGCCATTTTTTTTAAGTGTGGAAAGATTAGGTAAACATGATGATTTATAGACTAAGCTCTTTTTAAATGTACTTTATAAGATAAATATGCTGAGCCGAATGCATCCTAAAATTTTCAAAAGAATATATATGTTAGAGTCCCCTTATAAGTAATCAGGTAACATTCATATTTTATGTAGTTGATAACCTTTTCTATGGTACTAATGATGCTATCATAGGATTCATAGATAATTTATGATTCCTTAAGTATGTGAGAGTTGTTTTCATAAAAGGGAATTAAGTAAATATAAATTAATCCTTTACTTTTCAGGAAGGGCCTAAAGAACACTGACTCCAGGTTTTAAAAAATTAAAACTATAAAAATAAAAACAAATGTTATAAATTTTAAAATTATGAAGAACTTAAACATTGCTTATCTCATAGTAGCTCATAATTTTGAATGATGGCTATTTATGCCTGATGAATATAAATATACAAAATATGACATATACTTCAGGGAAGAAAAATATAACTGTTTAGATAATGAGACTTTAGAACTACTTTTTGTGTATCAGCTTTTTTACTATTAAGATATTAATAAGTTTATTATCATTGTGACATTAGAAAATAAAGAGGAAATTGGTAGAAAGAACAGAAGATAGAACATGTCTGAAGGCTCTTTCATCCTGTCTTCAAAACTAGTTTACAACATAAAGATAAGAGTTCTAGCTGTTTTTTTTTCTAAATTGAAATAGGAAGACTGGCTTAGAATCTATCTTTTTGTCTATTATGTTTCTTCACACTTCATGGGTATAGTCTGTGTATGACTAAGAATGAATATTAGCTAAGAATGTTAAATATATATTGCTTCACAGTGGATGTATTGCTCAGCTTCAAAATTCATTTGAGAATTGCATATTGTAATTTAGTTAAGGGTCAAATAATTATAGCTCCTTTTTTGGAATTAGTTTTTATCATCAACCCTCCTCAAGAAAGAAGGATTTTCGTTTAAGAACACACACCTGAAAACCAAGTATTCGAGATTATTTGATGTAACAAGAGACATAATCTCAATCAGGGGTACCCCTGTGTAGATAGCTAGGATAACTGTCACATGAGGGCCTTCATCTGATGCTTGTAAAACTTCCATCCCAGTACCAACTGGAAAATAGAATGACCCAGCTACAGTGCCAGCTGGTTGGCCCCTGCAGGGTTCAAGCACATATGGGCCCATCAGTGACGTACATTAGTGCCATTACCATCAGAATATGCAATTATATTTTCTTTTAGTTTCTTTATGATATTGGTGTTTATATTTACTCTCTAAGCTATCTTTTTAAAATAATTTACAAAATATTTATTTAGGTTATAATGAGAGATAGTACCATTTAGATGTTTTGGTTTTAAATTTTCTCAGTTATGCAGGTAAATACAACTTGGACCACAAATGCTTTCCTTGGTATTCTTTAGGCTGCAGTGCATTTTCTTTTTGCATTTAGAATTGATGAAAAATAGGCAATCAACTTGATAATTTCATCTTTTATCTGCCTGGGTAGAATTTTTTCTTTTATCTTTGGAATAACAGTAAAAGATTGGAAGACAGGATAGATTAGATAGTTGTCTGTGTCACTAATTTTGCTCTGTGCATGATAAGAACCTTCGATCTGTAAACTCAGATATTCTGAGTTTGATAATTGCTTCTCTAATCTTTCTTGAGTTGTGTAACAGATGGTGTGAGGTAAGGATCCAGCCTGTTTGAGGGAATTATTTGAGGATGGTCAAAACAGCATATGGTAAACACTACTCATGTGTATAATAATGATAAAAATGGGCATGAAAATATATAAAAACGTGTGTTTACTGATGATGAGTGTAAGCAAATCATTATCATATATGATAGTATGGATGTGGTGTCCTTTTACTGCCAATCTGTCTTTATTAAGGATTTCTTCAGCCGTTTAACAGTTGCAGTCTGTGTCCTAGCCCTGCTTTGAGGCTCAGACCCCACTGTCACTCGGGAGCTCTAGACATCCTTTGTTCAGCACCCAGAGCCAGTGTTTCCTGTGCTACACAGCTGGCAATTACTGCTGTAATTCCTGCCTTGTTAACTAACCTAAAAAAACAGGAGTTAAGTTCCAAGTGAGTGCTTTTGAGAAGATGTGGTAGCTGCTCTTGAGGAATTTGCAGTTTGGTCAGAAAGCCAGACATGTAAACAGGTTACATCGCCGACATCAAGGGTGTTGGAGAAGAAACACAATGGGAGAGAGAGCATGACCTGTTACCGCCAGAACGGCCTCCTGGGCCCCCAGGCCTATGTGTTGTCCCCCCTGTCCGTCCACGCACTCATTCAGCACGTGGTTTTCAGGAAATGTC
>JAQQAC010004068.1:4372855-4391402 GCA_029783875.1 Phataginus tricuspis
GGTCAGTAGCTGAATGGGTAGGGAGTTCAGAGAAATCATCACATGGCAGCTGCAGCCAGGGGGCGGGTCCAGGCCACAGGGACTGTAGAAGAAAATAACCTTAAGGGCGATAAGATACATGTTTTAAGACACCAGCATAGGCAAATCTTGACCATCATCTAGGATGCATGCAAGGGAGTGGTCCTATGATAGGACAGTGGCAGAAATGGGATCTCAGTCTAGTATACCAGAAATTCACCCCCCTCCCTGTGGGAGTTACAGATGGGTCAATATATAGGGCTACAAGAGGAATATACACTGGCCATAAAGATAAAACAATACTACCCCATAAGATGCTCTTAACTCCCAGATGTTTGGGTACACTACCTTGATCTTTGGGAGCCATTCTGCTGTTATTCCAGGAACACACAGGAGGCCAACTTGCAGGCCTTTTCTCCAAGATGCCAGAAGGGCCAGTGATCACCGGTCCATGTGTTGAAGTGTCCAAGGCCAGGTCCACTCAACAGAGTCTCCAGGGTTTAATGCAATTGGGGCTGGCAGCAGGATGTGGCTCTGCTGGCCATATCCTGGCTTCAATAACTCCTCTTTGGTTTGCACATACAGTTGTATAGGAGACGCAGCAATGTGTGTTAGCAAGTCCAAAGAGCTCAAGGATCATTTTTGGGGCATCTCATTCAAACGCCGTAGCGCTGTCCATAGCAAACTGACTAGCCCTGTAGAATATTACTGTCTCAATTCACACCAGATTTCAACAAACTATTCTAGCTCCCTATCAAGCCTGCCCCAGTAGGGTTATATGGTGCATGAAACTTCTACTTTATTCCTAATTGCTGCACCCATTCTTGCAATGCATGTCCAGTATACAGTGGGTGCCTTGATCACTCTCAATCACCTGTGGCCAGCCATAGGCTGCAAAGAGACACTCTAGACCACTTTTGGTCATTTGCTGATCTGTACAACATGCAGGAAAAGCAACCAACAGTCTAGTAGCTGTGTCCACAAAAGTCATGGCATGCTGATATGGTGATATGGGCAGAGACCCAATATAGTCTATCTGCCACCTGACAAGGGGTATCGGCCCCTTTACTATTGCCCTATGTTGCTGCAGGACTCGGTGTAAGTCCCCCCTAGAGCACACAATTCACTGTCCCCAGGCTCTGCTGACTTCTTCAAATGTCAATGGCAAGCCCCGCCAATGGGCTAAAGCCCACATTGTCTTTTGCCCCACGTGCAACAAACGTTGATGTAACCATTGGGCTACATCAGAGGCAGGCTTTCCTTCTAACCAGTGCACCTGGGCCAATATGCCTGCTTCATCATCCCCAGGGGATGCCAAAGGCAAATGGCCAGTCACATGATATACGGTCACTGTCTTAGTCTGACCAGAGGCTCATAAGTCTTGCCAAGAGCAGTAAAAGACATATACTCTTGACCTCAAAAGGGCTGGTGACCAACCATCCAGTTGGCATGGTACCATGTTGGTAGCCACAGGGTCAAGCCCCGATAGATGGCCCAGCTGTCAGTGCTCACAGCTATAGGTGAGAGCTCCTGAGTGATCACGATCCATACTGCCCACAACTCAGGTCATTGACCGCTCTTTCCCTCTCTCCTCCATCCATATTGTCTCAGTCTTAGGATGGAAAGCCACAGCGCTCTACTTTGGGGACAGCGCACAACTGGAGCCGTCTGTATGCCAAGCCTCTTCAGTTACAGGGGCTTTTCCCTCCTGATAAGGACTCTCTGCTACCAATAGCTCAAAAGCAAGTTCTTCCTGCTTTCCACTGGTATACATCACTTGCCCCAGTAAGTGTTGGAGTTCTTCACTTAAGGGGCTAGTAGAGAGGGTGCTATGCTACTGTAAATATGCGCCCCATTTGGCCAGTGCAGGCATCTGTGCCACACAATTTCATGGCCTTTGGGTCCAATCTCATACCCAGCCTGCACTGGGATAGGTGGTTATTACCTTGGTCAGAGCTGTTCCGGTGATGGGCTCCATAGCTAGCAAGGCATGGTACACGGAGCCAGTTGCTCCTCTGTTAAGGTGTACTGAACCTCTACTCCTTTCCATAGTTGTGAGCAGAATTCAATAGGTTGGTGGGTCCGTTCAAGCCACTGCTGAAGGCCCCATCTGTAACCATCTTTGGTCACATTCACATCTAGCTCACAGGGCCTTGATGAGTCCATTACACTCAAGGCTTGTACATTCTTGACTGCTCACTTAGCTTCAGTAAAAGCAGCTGCACATCTTTCATCCCAGTCCCACCTGATGCCCTTTCGTTCCAACTAGTATAAGGGCTTCAGAATTTGTGCCAAGTGCGGGATAAACACTCTCCAGTAGCCTAAAAGACCCAAAAAATCTTGTAAGAGTGCCACAGTGGTAGGGTGAGGGAAAGCCTTGGCCTTGTCTATGACTGCTTTAGGGATAACTTTAGTTTTACCCAACCAGAAAACCCCCAAGAATTTTACAGACAAACAAGGTTCCTGAACCTTGGTGCTGTTCACAGCCCATCCTTTTTCCTGTAGATGTTGCAACAGTCTAGGAACTGCCTCTTCTAAATCTGCAAGAGAATCAGACGTGACATAATATCATCAATGTAGTCATACAGCTGCACTGTTTGCAGTTTCTTCCATGTGGACAAGTCCTGGGCTACAAGTCTATGACAGATGGTGGGACTATGGAGGTATCCCTGTGGAAGGACAGTGAATGTCCACTGATGGCCTTCCTACATGAAAGCAAAGTGTTCCTGACTTTCCTGTGCTATGTCAATAGAGAAGAAAGCATTAGCAAGGTCCACAACATAATGATACATCCCTAGTTCATGACAGAGGGTGTCTATAAGGGCTGCTATAGAGGGGACAGCAGCATGCGAAGGGGGTGTGACTTTATTCAACTCCCTGTAATCCACAGTCATATGTCAGGAGCTGTCTGGCTTTTTCACTGGCCACACAGGGGAATTAAAAGGACTATGAGTGGGCTTTATGATGCCCATCTTCTCCAACTCCTGCAGAGTTTCTCCAATTTCCTTGTGTTCCCCAGGCAATTTATATTGCTTAGTATTTGTCACCTGCAGAGGTGCAGGCAAGAGCTACAGGTGGGAGCTTAGCATGTCCCCTCAGTACTGCCTTTACCACATGTACCCTCAGTCTGAACTCACCTATGGTGGTCTGTAACCACTGGCCCTGCAGTATATCCACCCCCAAAATATATTCAGGGATGGGAGAAATGTACACAGTATACGCCTTTGGGGGTAAACACCCTATATATACCCAATGGGATTTGGGCTTTCTTCACTCTAATTGCCTTATCCCCATAGCCATCTATCACAGCAGAGGTCCCAGGAAAATGCTCAGAGTTGCATTAAATCAGACAACATTCAGCCCGTGTTCACCAATGCCAGGACACATTGTACATTCACAGGGGACCAATGAATTGCTAATTTTACATGTGGCCTCTGGTCATTACCAGGTTCCCCAAGTTGGGGGCCTTGACACCACCTCAGTCAAATTGCAACACCTAAACGTCCTCCTTTTGGGGTGAGGGTCTAGACAGATCCTGAATACTGTCCCCCAGGAAGTCTTGCATGGACACAGGCCAGACATGGGGCTTTGGCTCTGGCTTGTGTCCTGAACCTCAGAGGCTAGAACTGCTGCTCTGGCTTTAATTGGTGCCACAGTTCTAACAAGACCCTATTGGGCTGCCCAGCAAGTTTTCCTTTCACTACCCCGGCCTTTATCAAATCAACCCACATCTGGGTCCTCAAGACCTTCACAGGACCCTGTGCAACCTCTCCTTCAGTCATAGCCCATTCTTCCTTTCATGCTGTTATTGTGTCAACCTCCTCCAGATCTGTTAAAGTACAAGTAGCCCCCCTTATGGGCTGCCCTATGTGGGGGGCAAGAACAGTCACTAGGTACCCAAAGAGAGATGGAGGAGCTGTATGGAGCACCAGATTTCTCATTCCTACAGTGGACAATTCCTAGAAGTGGAGTTACTAGGTCATATGATATTTCTGTTTTTCGTTTTTTGAGGAAACTCCATACTTCTTTCCATAGTAGCTGCACAAATTTACATTCTCACCAACAGGGTAGGAGGGTTGCCATTTCTCTATATCCTTGCTGACCCTTGTCATTTGTCTATTGTATAGTGGCAATTCTAATCGGTGTGAGGTATATCACCGTGGTTTTGATTTTCATCTCCCTGGAGATTACCAATGTGGAGCAGCTTTTCATGTGCCTATTGGCCATCTGTATTTCTTCTTTGGAGAAATGTCTGTTCAGGCCCTCTGCCCATTTTTTAATTGGGTTATGTGCTTTTTTGGTGTTGAGGCATATGAGTTATTTATATATTTTCGATGTTAAACCCTTTATTAGATAAGTCATTTATGAATATATTCTCCATACGGTAGGCTGTCTTTTTGTTCTGCTGATGGTGCCTTTGCTGTACAGAAGCTTTTTAGGGTGATGTAGTCCCACTTGCTCATTTTTTAATTTTTTTCCTTGCCCAAGAAAAAAATTGCTCATGCTTAGGTTCAAGAAGTTTTTGCCTGTGTTTTCTTCTAAGAGTTTTATGGTTTTTGGTCTTACATTTAGGTCTTTCATCCATTTCAAGTTTACTTTTGTGAATGGAGTTACACAGTAATCCAGTTTCATTCTCTTGCATTTAGCTCTTTTGTTTTCCCAGCATTAGTTATTGAAGAGACTGTCTTTTCCCCATTGTATATTTGTGACTCCTTTATATGCATGGGTTTATATCTGGGCTCTCTATTTTGTTCCATTGATCTATGAGTCTGTTCTGGTGCCATTACTATACTGTTTTGATTACTGTACCTTTGTGGTAGAGCTTGAAGATAGCAAACATAATATCCTGGTTTGTTCTTCTTTCTCTGGATTGCTTTGGCTATTTGGGGTCTTTGTGGTTCCATATGCATTTTAGGATTATTTACTCTAGCTCATTGAAAAATGCTGTCGATATTTTGATAGGGTCAGCATTGCACTGTATATTGCTTTGGGCAGGATGGCCATTTTGACAATATTATTTATTCCTATCCATGAGCATGGAATAGATTTCCATTTATTTGTGTTTTCTTTCATTTCTCTCCTGAGTGTCTTAGTTTTCAGAGTACAGGTCTTTCACCTCCTCGGTTAGGTTTATTCTTAGGTATTTTATTCTTTTTGATGGAACTATAAATGGAATTGTTTCCCTGATTTCTCTTTCTGCTAGTTTGTTGTTAGTACATATAGGAATGCAACAGTTTTCTGTGTATTAATTTTGTATCCTGAAACTTTGCTGAATCCAGTTATTAGTTCTAATAATTTTTTGGTGGTAGAAAATTGAAATATGCTATATAGAAACATGGCATCTGCAAAGAATGACAATTTTACTTCTTCCTTAACAACCTTGATGCCCTTTCTATCTTATCTGATTGCTATGGCTAAGCCCTCCACTATTATGTTGAATAAAAGTGGTAAGTGTGGCAAGTTGTCTTGTTCCTGATTTTAGAGGAAAAACTTTCAGCTTTTTGCCATTGAGTATGATGTTAGCTGTGGGTTTGTCATATATGGCCTTTATTATGTTGAGGTATGTTCCCTCTACATCCATTTTGTTGAGTTTTTATCATGAATGGATGTTGAATTTTGTCAAATGCTTTTTCAACTATTGAGATGATCACATGGTTATCCTTCCTTTTGTTAATGTGGTATATCACATTGATTGATTTATGAATATTGTACCATTCTTGCAGTCCTGGAATAAATGCCACTTGGCCACAATGGATGGTCCTGTTGGTGTATTTTAAAATTCAGTTTGCCAATATTTTGTTAAGGATTTTTGCATCTATGTTCATAAGTGATATTGGTATATTATATTCTTTTATTGTAGTGTCTGTGTCTGGTTTTGGTATTAGTGATACTGGTCTCATAAGATGAGTTTTGAAGTATTCCTCTTCTATATTTTGGAATACTTTAAGAAGGATGGACCTTAGCTCTTTAAATGTTTGGCAGAACTCAGATGTGAAGTCACCTGGTCCTAAACTTATGTTTTTGGGAGTTTTTTGATTACCAATTAAATTTCATTACTGGTATTTGGTCTCTTCAGATTTTCTGTTTCTTCCTGGGTTAGTCTTGGAAGAGTGTACTTTTCTAGGAATTTTTCCATTTCTGCTAGGTTGTCCAATTTATTGGCATGAAAATTTTCATAGAATTCTCTACAAATTTTGTATTTCTATTTTATCTGTTGTGTCCATTCCTTTTTCATTTCTGACTTTATTTATTTGTGTATTCTCTTTTGTTCTTAATAGGCTAGGGGTTTGTCTATTTTATTTTCTCAAGGAACCAGCTCTTGCTTTTAGCTGATTTTTTTCTATTGTTTTATTTTTTTCTGCTCTGATCGTTATTATGTCCCTCCTACTAACTTTGAGTTTTATTTGTTCTTCATTTTCTAGTTTCTTTCATTGTGTATTTAGACTTTATTTAGGATTGTTCTTGTTTCTTGAGGTAGGCCTGTGTTGCTATGGACTTCCATCTTAGAACTGATTTTGCAGCAGCCCACATATTTTGAACTGTGGTGTTTTTCTTTTCATGTTTCCATATGTTGCTTGATTTCTTTGAGTTGTTCAATTAATTATTTAGAAGCATGTTGTTTAGCCTTCATGTGTTTGTGATTTCTTCATGTTATTTATTTCTAGTTTCATACAATTGTGGTCTGAGAAGTTGCTTGATACAATTTCAATCTTTTTTAATCTATTGCAGCTCTTTTTGTAGCTTTGTATGTGATCTCTTTAGAGTATGTTCCATGTACACTTAAGAAAATGTATATCCTGTTGCTTTTGGGTAGAATGGTCTGTATATATCTGTTAAGTCCATCTGATCCAATGTGTTTGCTCAGTGCCTCTGTTTCCTTATTTATTTTCTGGCAGGTAGATCTATTGATGTAAGTGGTGTGTTAAGGTCCCCTAATATGATTGAGTTGCAGTCTATTTCTCACTTTAGTTCTGTATTTGTTTTACATATTTAGTTGCCCTATTTTAGGTACACAGATATTTATAATGGTTGTGCCCTCTTTTGGACTGATCCCTTTATCATTATATCTTTGTTTCTTGTTACTTTGATATTATTTTTTTCTGATACAAGTACTACTAATCCTGCTTTTTCTCCCTATTACTTGCATGAAATCTTTTTCCATCTCTTCATTTTCAGGCTGTTTATGTCTTTAGATCTGAAATGAGTGTCTTATAGTCAGCATATACATGGGTCTTGTTTCTTTATCCATTCTACCGCCCGTGTCTTTTTTAAATTTAATTTTATTATTTAATTTTATTTTTTATTAAGGTATTATTGATATACACTCATATGAAGGTTTCACATGAAAAAACAATGTGGTTACTACATTTACCCATATTATCAAGTCCCCACTCATACCCAAATTCATTCACTGTCCATCGGTGTAGTAAGATGACACATTCACTGTTTGCCTTCTCTGTGCTACACTGTTTTCCCCGTGATTCCCCACACCAAGTGTACTAAACATAATACCCCACAATCCCCTTCTCCCACCGTCCCCACCCACCCTCCCACACCCCTCCCCTTTAGTAACCACTAGTTCCTTCTTGGAGTCTCTGAGTCTGCTACTATTTTGTTCCTTCAGTTTTGCTTCGTTGTTACACTCCACAAATGAGGGAAATCGTTTGGCACTTGTCTTTCTCCACCTGGCTTATTACACTGAGCATAATATCCTCCAGCTCCATCCATGTTGTTGCAAATGGAAGGATTTGTTTCCTTCTTATGGCTGAATAGTATTACATTGTGTATATGTAACACCTCTTTTTTATCCATTCATCTACTGATGGACACTTAGGTTGCTTCCATATCTTGACTATTGTAAAAAGTGCTGCAATAAACATAGGGGTGCATATGTCTCTTTGAATCTGAGAAGTTGTATTCTTTGGGTAAATTCCAAGGACTGGGATTCCCGGGTCAAATGGTATTTGTATTTTTAGTATTTTGAGGAACCTCCATATTCCTTTCCACAATGGTTGAACTAGCTTACATTCCCACCAGCAGTGTAGGAGGGTTCCCCTTTCTCCGCATCCTTGCAGCCTTTGTTGTTCTTGGTCTTTTGGATGGTGGCCACCCTTACTGGTGTGAGGTGGTTATCTCATTGTGGTTTTAATTTGAATTTCCCTGATGATTAGTGATGTGGAGAATCTTTTCATGTGTCTGTTGGCCATCTGAATTTCTTCCTTGGAGAACTGTCTCTTCATATCCTCTGCCCATTTTTTAACCAGGTTCTTTGCTTTTTGGGTGTAGAGGTGTTTAAGTTCTTTATATATTTTGGATGTTAACCCCTTGTCGGATATGTCATTTACAAAGACATTCTCCCATACTGTAGGATGCCTTTTTGTTTTGTTGATGGTGTCCTTTGCCATACAGAAACTTTAGTTTGATCCGCCCATGTCTTTTGACTGGTGCATTGAGTCCATTTACATTTAAGGTAATTATTGACAGGTGTGTACTTGTTGTCATTTTGTTGTTTTCTGGGTTTTTTTGTATTCCTGTCTGTTCCTTTCTTCTTCTCTTGTTATTTGATGATTTTCTTTAGGGATATGATTTTCTCTTTTTTAATTTTTGTGTTATCTGCTATTGGCTTTAGGTTATGGTTACCATAATGTTCACAGATAGCTTCCAAACTATATAACAGTGTATATTAAGTTGAGGATTACTCTCTTTCAACCATAATCTAGAAGTACTTTTTTTTATTCTTCTCTCTCCTCCACAATTCATGTTAGATGTCATAATCAGCATTTTTTGTGTATCCTTTGACTGATTTTTTGTATAGTTGATTGCACTTTTTTATAATTTCATGTTTGCTTGGTAATTGGTCTACTATGTTTAATGAGGGTTTGTTTTCTGTGATGAAAAATATTTAAGCTTAAGAACATTTCCATCTACAGAAGTCCCTTTAACATATCCTGTAAAGCAGGTTGAGTGGTTATTAATTCCTTCAGCCTTCATTGATCTGAGAAATGTTTAATCTCTCTTTCAAATTTGAATGTAAATCTTCCTGGGTAAAGGATTTCTTGGTCAAAGTTCTTTCTTTTTCAATACATTAAATATTTCAAGCCAGTCCCTTCTGGCCTATAAAGTTTCTGTTGAGGAGTTGTTGATAGCCTGATGGGGTTTCCCTTATAAGTAATCTTTTCTCTCAGACTGCTTTTTTGTCCTTAATCTTTGTCATTTTAATTACGTCTTGTTGTCTTCCTGTGGTTCCTTTTGTTAGGGCCTCTCTGTGCTTCCAGGACCTGAGTGTCTGTTTCCTTCCCCAGACTGGATAAGTTGTACTTATTTCTTCAAAGACTTTGCACCCCCTTGTGTCTTTTCTCCTTCTGGTAGCCCTATTATGTGAATATTGTTTCATTTGGTATGGTCACACAGCTCTTAGCATCCTCTCCTTTCTAGAGATTCCTTTTCTTCTGTTCCTTGGCTTTGTTGTTCCCTGTTTTCTTATTCCCATCTCATTGTCTCCTTTGCTTCCAGAAACCTATTATTCATTCCCTCCATTGTATTTTTCATTTCAGCTATTGTATTTTTCAGCTCTGAGTGATTTTTTTCAACTTTGCTGATGTCCTCCCTGAGATCTTCAGTACTTTCCTGCAGATCACTGAGCATATTTATGACTGTTACTTTGAAATCTTTTATCAAGATTAGTGAACTCTGTTTCACTTACCCTTTTTCTGGTGTCTTATCCTGTAGTTTTGTTTGGAACATAATCCTCTACCTCATTTTGTCAGAATTTCTGTTTCTTTGTTTTAGATAGATTCACTAAGCTTCTTGGACTAGAGAGCAATGGCTTTCTGAAGAAGGCACTCTGTGGTGTCCAGAAGCTCAAGACTTCACTTATTTGCAGTGGAGGCCCAGTCCCTGCTGTTGGGCTATGGGCAAGACTGCCTTTCTGTCTGTTTGCTGGCAGTGGTCTATCTCAGTGTGCCATGGATAGCAGTTTTCCTCAGTTGGCCCTTGATGGTCTGAGAATAGATGCTTCTGCTGAGATTGGGCAGTGTTGTCCTCTGCCTGCCATGCAGTGCTGGTGGTGCTGCTGGGCTAATGGGATGGCAGGGTGGTTGCACAGCTCTGGGACAAGTTGCTGCAGCAAGACATGTAGTATCTCAGCACAAGGCTGGGCCACCTGAGAGAAAGGAGTACTGAGAAGCTGTCTCCCACAGGCCCCTCCCCAGTTGGTCTATGACAGGGCCAAGAAAGCTGGGAAAGCCTCCTTCTGCTAAGCAGCAAAGTCTTCCTCCTCCTGCTAAAAATCAGTCTGACCCTGTTGGGCCAAGAAGGCTGGGGACGTGAGTATGCATTCAAGTGCCTTGGGGCTGAGCTGGCAGCCAGGGCGTTGAAGCACTTGGGGCTCCTATGAGTGCCTGACCTGTTGGGCTTATGTAAGGATGGGGAAGTGTACACCTGACCTTTCTCCATTGGAGAGAGCTCTGTCCAACCCCCACTCCTCTGGCACTCTTCCCACTGCTGGTAAATCTTTCAAACTGCTGCCTCTATTTTGGGTCTCAGCAGGACTGCTGGTGTTGTCTTCCACACGCAACAGGAGTCTCAGTTTTCTAGAGTGCTCAAACTCTCCCTTGTGTTCAGCCCCGCAAATCACCTAAGCCTAATGCAATGTGGACCTATGTTCCCAGAGCTGATCTCTAGGGCCAAGTTGTAGCATCTCTGAGAGCCTGTCCCCTCCTGCTCCATTCCTCTTCCTCCTACTTGTGGGCTAGGATTGGGAAGGGCTGGGGTCCCAAATGATCATGGCTCTGCCACTTTACCCTCTTCTGTGTGGTCTCCTCTTCACCAGGTGTAGATGGTCTGTTCTGCAGTCTTCAGGTTGTTTTCAGGGTTAGTTGTATTTGCTGTAGTTGCTTCCTTGGTGTGTGTGTGGGAGGAGGTTTCTGCCTTGCCCTCCTATTCCACCATCTTTTTTCCCCTTCAAAAATAACTTTTCTATAATTTTTATATCTAAGAATTTGAATTTTTGCTAACAGAACCTATATGAAGTTTTAAATAACAGTCTAGCAACTAAGAAGTGAATTTTAATAAAACTAAAACATCAAGATATCTTAGGTGACTACTAAATCATACTGCTGTTATTTCTTGATTTGTTTTTAATTTTAAATGGACCAATAAGAATTTAAGAAGGATAAATTCCAGTTTTGAAGATATTATGGAAATTATGTAAAATATTTCACGAGTTACATTTTGCACATACCAGTGGTCCCACAGAATGACTGAATGGAATGATGGGATATAGTCAAAAGCCACAACTATCTCCAATAGAAGGCACAGAAGAGGAAAGGTGGGGAGACTAGAAGTAGGTGCAACTAGGTTTGCAGATTACGCGGCAGAGAAGGGTGAAGAAGTTGTTTCTTATAGCTTCTATTTCTTCAGTGATACAGGAAGTGAGATTATTTACCAAGAATGAGAGAACCAGAAAGGAGTAGGGATTAGGGTTTCAAAGCAGTGTGGACAGTGTATGGGGAATAGAGGTGGCTACTAGGGATCATAGCACAGAGGCTGAGGCAAAACTGGACACTAGGTTTCCAGACATGCAGTTCAGGGCTCCTCTTTATAAACTACTGAAAACAAATGCAGGGAGTGGAGGGGGGGGTTGGGGAAGTATATTAAAATGTACAAAGTTACAATTGTAAAATAACAGACACCGGATACAATGCACAGCATAGTGAATATAGTTAATGATGTGTAACAACTCTGCATGGTGATTTATCATGGTGATGACTTGGAAATGTGTATGAATATTGAATCACTATGTTTTTCCCTGAAACTAATATAACACTGTATGTCAACTATACTTCATGTTTAAAAAAGAAAGAAAGAAAAAAAGAAAAAGGGTGCCTGTTGGGAAAAGTATTGCACACAAGGACAGCAGGCAGGGTTGACTAGAACAAAGGGATAAAGTAATAGCAAAAAACAAATGAAGCTATTAAAGTAAATGGAGTTTAGCAAATTGGAAAAAACTTGAATGTTATGTAGTTACACAATATGGAAACCACTTTAAATTACAGAAGACTAAAGATACGTTTTTAGAAGACTTGCAGTTTGGAAAGTGCAGAAAAATGTACACACAGAAAGGAAAAAAACCACCCATAAGTTTTACTTTAACAGAGTTTTTAAACTAAGTATAGACTTCATTAGACTCCTTTTATCATTGCTCTTGTGCATACATAAAAGGGAAAATATAAGCCAAATACACTAATATATTTTTTTACCTTCATCATTTTCAAAATCTAACTCTTCTGAATTATTTAACTCAGAAGTTGTCTAGGTTTTTCCATACTGTTTATCTTTTTTACCACTGAAAGCACTGTCAATAAGTATTTTCTGCGAATCCATAATAGGACAAAATTTACGGCGCTTGTCTCCTAACGTGGCTTTGCAATGCTTTAGAGATGGTGTGCTCTGGACTGTCTTTAGTTAGGTTGCCAAACATGTCTGATTTGTCATCTCTCCCACTCCCTCCACAAACTTTTGGTAACTTGGGTTTGAAAGAATGCTCCACCATTGTTTGCCAGAATCAGTGGTCTCTAGTGAGTGGAGGCTTGGAGTGCTGTTAACATCCTCAAATGTAGAGGACAGCACCAAACACAAAGAATTATCCAGTCCAAAATGCCAACAGTGCTGAGATTCTGTAGCCTATTGCTAGACTTTATAGTTTTCACTTTCCCCCTTCACAAGCCTACTGAGCCAAAGGACAGCATAGTGTAGAGTTTAAGGACACAGCCTGTAGAATTGGATTACTAGGGTTCAAATACTGGCCCTAACAGTTACTAGCTTAACTACATTACCCAGCAGGAATTAGTAACTTAACCTCTCATTTCCCCATCTGTAAAAAATGGAGAGAACTAATAGAAACCAAATAGGTCTCTTAAGACAATAGGTTTAAATGTAAAGTCCACAATTTTCTAAAATACACAGTCACACAACTTCATTGGTTAGGGCATAGTCAAAATAGGAAGACACTGATGGAAAAACCAAAGAAATCTCAAGGTTTGGGGCCTACGTTATAGAAGCCATTAGAGGGTGATAAAATTTAGTGGATCAAGACTAGCCCTGGGAAAAAAAAGAAAGTAATAGAAAATATCAAGAGTGTATGATAAGCGGCAAGAATTTTTTCAGGAAACATGGTTTCATTGACATTAGGTCTGTTAAGTCCCAATGTTAAAATGTATTTCTTAATGTGAGTCACAGGCACAGTAAGTTTGAAAGGCACCACCTGAAGTCCAATGATCAGTTGATGTTTAAGTCATCCTTATCTGTATATGTCTCTACTTTACGCCTTTTCTGCTGTACCTTTTTTTTTTTTTGTATATTTTGCTAAGAAGCTGTTCTTCAAAATAATGAAGGATAAGAACTTAATGTGAAAAATGACTAAAAATGTTTCATCTCCACCTACTGGTAAATTAAGCATGTTCCAAATATCTTCTATGTGTTGCAACATTAGAAACAGTGTTGCTCACTAGCTGATCAAGCTCATCACTCGCTTGGATGACAGTCACACATAAATTAAAGATCATTATTATTAATATGTGAGCACCAACAGACCAGCTGAGGAGGGCTTTAAGGCCTGTAAATAGTACTGAACACATCGGCATAATAATAGTTCCAGAAGCCTCTAAGTAGTACATGACCATGTTTTACACATCCAATTAGTTATGATCTTAAAAACAAAGTCCAAAACTTTTTCAAAGGCTTAAAATTCCCATTAAAAACAGACAGTTGTGATTCAAGTCAAAATATGTCAATTGCTGTTGCTGGCTATTTAAATGTGGTAATGACACCAAGTTGTTTGTAAAATACCTAATGCATGTGGAATGAAATCCCAAATCAAAGTTAACAAAATGAAGCTGTGTATCATTTTGGTGTATTTTGGGTAGAGGATTAATTCAAACTTGGCACTACAATGACTTTTGAATGATCCCCTGTACAAACCTTTGAGGTAATTGAGGGCAGGGATTTTCCACAGTAACTTAGCTAATTGACCTTCAATATAAATATTTGTGGTATTTATTACATTCAACGAATATTTTAATTAATTGATAGTTATGTGCCAAGCTCTCTACAATAAAGTTCTAGGAACTTAAAAATTAGTAATTCATAGTTCTATTCTTATGAAGGTTTCACAGACTCAAGAGGGAAGACAAAAATTTATAGTTGCATGATATGGAGCAGAGGGAGTAGAAGGGTGAGTAGATCACTCTGTTGTCCAAAGGCTGGAAGCTGGCTGGTGTCCAAGTTCTGTTTACATGATGACTCTGAAAGATGACAAGGAGGAGAACATTCTTGGAGGAGGAAACTCGAGTTAAGTGCCATGAGATACAGCTGGAGAGATGGGCTGGGACACAATGAAGAGATTTTTATGCCACGTTAGTAGGTCTTAATTTTATCTAATACACATACACAAAAAACAACTAAAGGTTGTTAGAGAAGAGACATGACCAGATTGGTCTTGAATGACAGGCTCTAGCTGATAGGTGAGGCCAGGTGTAAACTGAAGGCCTGAAACAGGTGTAGGGTACTGCCAACAGATGTTTAAGTGCATACCCCTGTACCCAGGTACTGGGGAAAACAGTTCCTCTATTAAAAAGGACTCATTTCGGCAAGTTAAACAGATACTGAAAGTTTTAAGAATCCATATGAATACAGGCATATGAGGAAAGGGCTCCCTGAGAAAGTGACACTGAAATTGAGACCTGAAAAAAAAAACAGGATTTACAGATTGGAAATGATTTGAAGTACTTAGGGTGTCTAGCATAGACTTTATATATATATCCATCCCTATATACTCCACTGAAGAGAACCATTTTTTTTTTGCTCTCACTGTAAATCTATTAGAGAACTTGAATATTTATTACATTTTTAAAAATGTGGTAAGGACAACTTTCACTTTGTCTCAAATGATGCAGCATGTTATATTTGCATCATTTATATGATATAATTACTTGAGAATTTGGAAGAGGACCAAATGCAAGGACAGATTTAAGAACCAAGAGGGAGATGCTGCAAAAAGGGAAGAAGAAAAAACGAGTAATTTAAAATGGCAAATGCTATAAAAGGTTCAAGTAAAGTCTCAGCACCATCCATTTAACGCACTAATTTGAGCATCCCTATTAATCTGCATTTCCAGTAAGAAAAGAACAGTAGGTGGAAATGAGACTGGACTGAGGGCTAACTATCAAGAAGCTTGGCTGAGAAGTAATGCTGCAATGAGAAATTTTTGGTTTTGTTTTACTTATTAAGGAAGGGAGAAGAATATAGAGGATTTCAATATCCTTGGTTTGAAGGAGTATTTATTGAGACATATTATTGACAGCAACTTGTAATAATATTTACTCCAGCAATATGCATAGATAGATAGATACTTCAGAACTAACCACACTTATCACAAGGAAATATTAGATGCGTATAAATTCCTAACATTTACATTCTGGAGAAGGTAAAAACCTTTAAGGTATGACCCACTCATTTCTGGTTATTTCTTCCAAGCTATGATTAACATGAGGAATGAATTTTTTTTTCCCAAAGAAGGAAGTCAGATAGAAAAGTAATGTTTAAAATATTTTATTATTTAATAGATTATCACTGGCATATTCCAGTGATATTTTATATTCTAAACTGTATTGTATTTGTAATTGATAACTAAGAGGACATTTAAGCAGCGATATATTCTTCAGAGACTGGATGTTGTTGTATTTTACTTCACCTAGTTTCTGACCAAATCCCTCCTCACCACTTAGATTCCGTTTTCTCATTACTGTGTTGTGCCTTAAATAATCATCGTCTTTCTTTAGTTTTCCCAGTTCACACTTTACCCCAAAGTATAATAATTCAGTCTCTTAATTTTCACTTCTCCGCTGTATCTTGCTGGGACATTGTATTTTTAAAACTCCTGCTTTAAAAATACCAAACAAAATGCCTTGCCACAGACAAGATTCTATGCAGTACATGCAGGAATGCAAACTGAAAACAAAGGTAAAAATAATAAGCCCTTTCTCTTTCCCTTCAGTGTGATGGACACTGAAAATCCCTACCGTGTACAAGTCGTTCAATGTCTTCATGATCGGTTTTTCCATCCTGACACGACGCATCACAAACTGCTTCCAGTCAGTGTTTGCCCTTGGCGCCAGTGGGATCGGCGCCGAGCGCTTTCCCTCTCGCCCTCCATTCAAGTGCTGCTCCTCCTATGTCAACACACGGGCTGGGGGCTCCCAGGGACGCGGCGCTTCGGACCCGAAACTTGGCGCTGAACCTCCACCCACCCTCCCTACCTGAGGGAAAACGGCGCTCGCGACCCGGAGGCCGAGAAGGGCAGTGGCAGCTCCTCGGGGAGGCACCCTCCTTGGATCCTGGCCCGGTCCGCCACGGGCCCCAGGGGGGTCTGCGGGAACCACCGACCATCCACCGATCCTGACCAGGTCCACGGGCGCCAATGGGCTGCCTCCTCGGCGGCCGGCTGAAGAAGACGAGCTCACTGACCCAGCGGCCAACCCAAAACTGGGCGGGCCAGCCTAGCCCGGGCCAACTCGCTGCAGCAACAAGGGTCAAGCTCACCTTGGGGTGGGCCGCCGCGGTACCGCCCGCCGCCACGGGGTAGGCAAAGGACAGCCCGCAAGCGCCCACTTCCGGGCCTGCGCGCACCGCCCCTTTCCACAGCCCCCATTTCCAGGGCCTGCGCGCACCGCCCCCCGGCAGGTCTCGCCCCGCCCTCCGTTTCCCGGCGTGCTCTGCGGGGGCAGGCACGGGTCGACAATAACAAACCGGTGGCGGAGTCCGCGGCCCTGCCGATCCCTGGGCGAAGCCTCAGCCTCTGCTCCCGGCTTCCCGGCCCCTCGGCTCCGACCGGCCGCGGTCCCCGCCCCCGCCCCCGCCCCAGCCCCAGAGCCGAGGGCCCTGACGGCGTGCCCGCCTTGGCCGACCCCTCTCCCGCCCGGGGTTCGGGACCGCGGCCGGCACTCGGGGCGCCGGCAGTTGTGTCGGTTGACGGAGCCAGATGGGCAGTTGGTAGCTGCCGCCAAGACCAGGAAGATGGTGCCGGGGGTTGCCGGCTCTGCTGCTGCCGCCGGCGCAGAAGAAGGTGCTGGCAGGTGAGTGCCGCCGCTGTGTCCCCTTTCCCGCATCCGGCAGTGCGGCCCTGGGCGCGGGGCCCCGGCGGCCCGGCCCACCCCCGCGCACAGGTGTGAGCGGCCGCCGCCCGGCTCCAGACAAGCCCCTGGGCTGCGGATGGGGCCGGGCCCCCCGGCTGCCGCCTGCCTCGGCTCCTTGGCCGGGCCTTGGGCCCTCCCTGCACCCTTGCGCCTACCCCGACGCACCCTGAACGTCGCCGCGGTTGCGCTCGGCCCTAAGGGCCTTTGACTCGAGGGAACTGGGAGTGGAATTGGGCCGAGACCGAACCGAGCGCACCGCGGAAGGAGCGAGTGGCCTCTCGGTCCTGACCCCGACCCGGAGAGCGAGGATCGGTGTGAAGTTACTCCCAGGAGTGACTCAGCCCCCGCCCGCCCACGGGTAGATTTGGGATGGGGTGTGTGCGGATTTCACAACTTCGTTGGAAGAAACAGAACGGCGGGAGACGGCCGCCTCTGAGGGGCCTGCCTGTGGTCTGTTCACCGCCTGGCGAATGCGCCCTGTTCATTGTTTGTCGTTTCCTAGTCCAGCCTTTTTTCCATCATGACTCTTGAAAAGTGTGGTCCTGCCGCGAGGGGGTGCGGGTCTGGGTGCCAAGAGACTGGTGTGCTCACTGCTGATAAAGTCTCCTTACTGCCAGATACGAAGCCATGTGGAGATGTTCGCCCCAGGTTTACTCTACGTAGCGCAGGGGTTTGGGCCATATGGAAATGTGCCTATCTTGCTAACCATTTTATTGTATAGTTTCTAGGTTTTTTTGTGGTGGTGGTGCTGGTATGATTTATCCGAAAAGTAGGTTAGCACCATAGGGGGAAACTGCTTTTAAGTAGACAAATCTGTCTTTATAAAGAATCTCATTATTTTGAAGTTTAGTACAAAGATAGTCCTTCCAATTCTGGTAGGATTTGACTATGAGAAACAAAAGGACTGAGGAGAGTGGTTGATTTGATATTTTGGGTTATTTCATCTATAAGCATAGGAGTGTGGAGATATTTTTGCTTTTTGTATTTAGTGTTGTAACAATATGGGCTGGAGGAACATATTTTCTGAGTAACATTCTGTCATGTTTTTATTTTGGTGTTTTGGTTTTAAAGAGTAGTTATTCAAAGAGATGCTTCATGTTGATAAGTGTTTATTCTGATAAATACCTGTTGATGGAAATGCGGTATGGACTCAGACCACTTTTTAAAAGTAATTTTTAGCCCCTTTTGAATCTTCTATGTTAAAGTTAGAATTAGCTATGGTCTAGTTTTTATCTGGTGTTACAGGGTGACAGAGAAGCCAGTAATCTTGTCTCGGAGAAAATTTTTCTGGCCTTTGCTAACACAAGGTCAGAATGCAGGGTAGACTGACTTTTAGC
>JAQQAC010004068.1:4391902-4412491 GCA_029783875.1 Phataginus tricuspis
AGTCAGATCATAAAGTCTGAAAGGGCAGAAGACACAAGATACTTGTTTTTGAAAAGACATGCTTTTGGACCTAAATTTTTATTATATAAGCTTGAGATGAGCTTTATTTGACTTCTAATTTTGAGATTGCCTTTAAATTTTCATGCATTTGGAACATGTTCAAGTACCTGCGATATGCATTACTTTGCAGATGTATATAACTTACCAATATTTTTTAAAAAGGAACAGCCAGTAAAATGTTCTAATATGGGTAATGCTATTCTCTAACCCCAATTAAGCTTTCCTTTTGTAGCACAGGAAAGACTGGCTCAAGAAACGCAAGTGAAAATCCAGTAGTCCCTTTTCACACAGACTCAGTTATTTACCTATCACAGAAGACCATTGAACCAGTTATTAGAAGGAATAGAAGAATGTGTAAGAAGTTGTTCTTGCCTTATAAAGGAAAGAAAATTGGAGTCCTGTATAAAAATAATTATGAGTATTACTGGAAATTTGAAATACATTTATTTGGAGGGATTTGAGCGTTAATTGAGTGTAAGAGAGTATTTCCAGGAGAAGCATGGTACAACATGGATAAGTCACTTCACTTCTCTTTTAAAAAAATGTCCTAGTTACCTTAACGACTTTTGACTTGGTATTGTGTACCTACTGTGCCAGGCACTGCTGTGGAAATGCTAGGGTTTTAAGCAGTGAACAAACCAAATCAGAACCCTGAACTCACTCATGAAAATATGGAGTAAGAGATATGCTAGGAAGGAAAAATAAAGCAGAAGAGGGAGGAGATGAAGTATAAGGATTGGAGAATTGATACTAGGTAAAGTGCTTGAGGAAGGCCTCACCCATTGGTCTAATAACTGGAAATAAAGACCCAAGAGAAGTGAGGAAGCTTAGCTGTATCACTATATGGGGTAAAGAACATTCTTGGCATAAAGAATAAAATAGTCAGTGCAAAGGCTCTGATACACTTTGTGTATATAGAGAAAAATGAAAAGGTAATTGAGGGTGGACTGGCATGAATGAGAGGGAGAGTAGTAGGACCATGTGGTAGTGGGACCTCTACAGATACTTAGTTTTTTTGGGTCATATTAAGGAAACTATAATGTACTCTAATCTTGCATGTTCAGAGGGCACAAAGGTTTATTCCAGTAAAGGCAGTAAGGCTGGAGGGCAACTTGTAGCTAGATTCATTCATTTTTTTTTGTGAAATGTTGGTTAAATCCCTGCAGTACAAAGTTTAAGCTCTGGCAACATGAACCATGAATGAGAGAAACTGTGTATGTAAGCTTTGTATATAAGACTGTGGAAAACAGTGAGCCGTTGGACATTTTGAAGAAGATAAATTGCAAATGTTTTGAGATGCTGGAATAGATGTAGTGCCATAATAATAGCAGGAGAATGTTGAGTGCCAGGTTGAAGGTTTTGACCTACTGTCCTAGAAGTATGTAAATTTTAACTCTCACATTTCTCTAATTTTTTTCATTATTGTGGGCCTAATAAAGTAAGCCTACTTTGCCTGTAACCTGAACCTCTGTCTAGTTGTTTGATGGAATGGCGTTTCCTTCCATCCCTTAGTAAGGTTGAGTCTCTGTTAAAATTACTTGTTGCAAGAAGCACTCTGGTGCCTTTTCCATTGGTTAGGGAGGGAAAGCACCCTTTCTTTCATCGGTGAGTCTCTGCCGTCACAGGTGTTTAGTGAGTTCTGCGAAGATTATGGATCAGCTGCCCCCCGCTCCCATGATTTTGCTGTCTTGAATTCTCATGATTTTTTGGCTTGTAATCATACTAATAAATAAAAATAATTTTGACCCATTTCCATTTTTTGGTACTGGTTTGGGACTATCCATATTTTTTTCTTCGTATTTCACACAGAGTAATTGGTCAGTAACTGTTCAGAGTATCTATTGAAATATTAGTCAAATCAGTACCACATTGTTAATATTTTATGTCTGTTTTTTTAGCTGTTACATTGCAAACTCCAGATTTGCACATCCTTTTTCGATACTGCTTTATGTTTACAGATAGTCTTGGTTTAATAGAATGAAGGTAATTCAACATTTGTTAGATAGATAATTTTGGTCTCATTTTTTTAACTTAGTATATTATAAAGTGAAACATAGAACAGAAAGTTTTTGCTATGGACATAATTGATATATTCACAATTGGAAAAACCAGAATTCACATTTAAAGGAAGTGTCACAGTTGATACTGCTACCCCTTAAAAACAATACCATGCACAGCCCTTGTTGTCATATCTCAGCTGGTGACAGTAATACAGGAAAAATGAATGTGGTTTCTACTCTTAGTACACTTTGGAAGCAGCAGAGCTGTTTTTTAGTAGACTTGACTGAAATTTATTTTAATGGTTCTTTTGATTCTATTAAGCAGAAGTTGTCAAATGCCATGACATATATGAAAAAACATTCTTAAATGCAATAATACTTATAAAATGAATTTAGTTTTTATGAATGAGACTAATTCAAAATGTCAAAGTCTTATGATCTTGATTGGGACAGCTTTTTTAAAAAAAAGACTGGTCATTTACTAACATTTCCAAATCCAATGTATTTACATAATTTTTATGAATGGCAGGGCACAAAATGTATAATATGTTCATATGTACTGATACAGAGAGATTCCCATGTTGTATTATTCAGCTCAAACCTACAGGACTTACTTCAAACTGTTGAAAATATTCCTGTTATCTCCATTCTTTTGGTGCTGTTCTTACTTCAAGTTGCTTGTCTAGTTGTACACAAGGCATCCATTCAGGAGGCCCTCCACCTTTATAGAAAACGTTCTCTTTGGGAGAGCGTGAGGAAGATGGCTGATCTAGTCCTCTTTCCTTCTTTTTCTCTTCCTCTCTTGGGAGAAAGGATTTGGATCAGATGGGAATAAATCTGATATGGAGAGATTGAAGCCCAGTCCTTGGGTAACCTGGACACTTCCTTTGTGGTGAACAATATTTTCACTGATAACAGCTCCCAGTGACTCCTCAATGAGGTAAAATTGCTTTGTTTTTCAATTTTTGGAGTTAAGATCAGACAAAATTATTTCCACTCCTTATTTTTTCTCTCTGAAGATTTTGGCCACCTTATCTAGTGCCATCCAAATTCCATGTATTCCAGGCTGGAAAGGAACTTGAGGGTGGCTGTATTCCCAGCACCCAACACAGTCTCTGGCGTATGTTGACTGTTCAGCAAATGTTGGATGAATGATGATGGGATGTGTTCTGTTTTGGAGGTCAGTGATTTTCATCTAGTATTTTCTCCTTTGTTCTCCATATATAAGGAAGCTGATGCTAAGTTTTGAATAGATTGGGTCTGTCATTCCTGTTTGCTGCCCACTAATCGTAGGTGGTAATCTCAGAGGAAAATGTAAATTACTCTCCAACTGAATTGGATAGACAGTGTTTTTTGTGAGTGTAGGAAATGTTTTCTTATTTTTCTTATGGATGTAAAAGTACATTTGCAACCACTGTATATCTGGGAATAAATGCAAAGGAATCAGTATTTTAAAAAATACGTCTCTCCTTTTCCCCTTGTTTATAGCTGATTCCATAAGGATCCAGGAGGAACAAATGTCCTTTCACAATGTGAGATTTTTTTCCCCAATATAAGATAATTCATATTATGTTATATATCTGGTTAAGAACTCTGTAAGTTCAGAGGAGGGGAAAAGAGTTCCATGAGCTACCTGTGATTAGGGAAGACTTCCCAGAAGTGCTAATAGGACATGTTTTGGACCATACTTGGATGAGTGAAATTCAGGAGAGCAGAAATAGGAAAAATTTTATCTGGCAGGACTGTGTAAAATAAGAGTGTAGGTTTCCTATAAGGGAGTAGTTGAATGTACTTGTAGAAAGATAAACTGGGGTTGATTATGAAGCCCTTGAACACTAGAGTTTAATTAAAGTTACAATTGCCATCATTTTTAATGTATTTGTTGTTATAGTCCTTGCATCGAAAGGAATCTGAAATACATTATTGCTATACCTCTCATCCATTCTGTAAAAGGTATCATTTTTTCACAGATGGTAAACTGAGTGTGGATGTCATCTAAGCATCAGTGGGAGAGATGGGATTCCAACACAGATAAATATTGCTCCATAAACTGCCATTTTAATGCTAATTTAGCTTTTTGACAGAGTCGGCAAATTCACATGCTTTTAACAGAGCAGAAAGATAGTGAAATTGTCTGGGTACAGAAATAGGTGCCGCACTGAGGTGAAAGGAGAGGAGCTGCAAGAAAAACAACAGAGCAGGGTGGTCCATTGACCTGCTAGAGGCGACAGCAAGGCCCTGGGGAAGCAGCACATTGCAGTGGCTGTAACAGGTGGGAAGAGTTGGAGCAGGATGGAGTCTTAGAGGCAGGGAAAAGAGTTTCCAGGCCCTAAAATAAGGGTCATGTCATTGGAAAAGGGGGTTGGATTATAAAGGAAGAATGGATAGAATTTGAATAGAAATAATTGAAATTTTGAGTAAAAGGAGAATGATAGTTCTGTTGACAAAAGTTAGGGAGCAGTTTTAAAGGAAAAGCACTGAACTGAAAATGAACACACTGACTTTGTGGTAACTATGGTATCTAATTAGTGATATTTAAGTGCTAGTTCTGGGCTCAGGGCAGAGATCTGGATTAGCTTCTAACCAGAACTAATGTTTGTGTTGGGCTTTAGTTTGCATAACTTCATGTATGTGTAGATTGTTCACATACAACCCTGTGAGATAGGTAGCTTTTTTCCTTTTTGTCATAAAAAGTTAGATTAGGTCACCCAAGGTCACATAGTCACTGGGGACAGGACCTGAATATAGGTCTTCTGACTCTGAATCTCATGTTCTCTTCATAGTTCTATTGGCCGTCTAAAGTGTACATAAATATAACAATTAGAGAACTAAATATGAGTGAGCATCTAGGGAAAATTGTAGAGTAGAAGTGACATCTCCACTGGGACATCAGATTGGGGGCTAGAATGGGGACAGCATTTGGGGATCATTGTCTTGCTCTTAGTTGGACCAGCCTCTTCTAGAGCAAGCATATTCAGGTTCTTTATTTCTTTGTAAGGCATACAAGTGTTTTTTTCTTTTTCAAAATGGAAATAAGTATATTTTTCCATGATTATAAATGTGGCTTAAGTAGATCAGAGAAAATGAAAGTCACGCACCCAGAAATGGCCATTGTTAGAAGGACTGATATCAAAGTGTTCCAGACCTTTTAAATAGTTGTGTATATATATATGCATTTTTCAGCATTAGTTAATAAAATCCAGGGTCATATACATTCTGTAACTTGCTTTTCTTACAATCAACATGTGTAGGTCTGACATTTTTAACTAATTATTATCACTTTATATATTTAGAATTTATTTGACCAACCCCTATTGATAGTCAGTTTTCTATTTTTTCATTGTTAAAGATAACGGTGTAATGAAAGTCACTGAATATATATATTTGGATACTCGTCTTTTTATTTGTTTCTAATATATTTCCAGAGGTTAGAATTGCTGGTTTGCACATTTTAAATTTTGGTACATATTTGCCAGATTAAATCTCCTTAAAAGTTGTACCAGCTTATAGTCTTGTCAAAACTGTGCCAGTGTGCTGTTATCTTGTCAACACTTTGCATTCATTTTAATCATTAGTAATAATCTAAAGGGTCAAAAATGTTTTTACAGATAGACTTAATTTTTCTTCATGCTATGGATAGCTTTGTCACAGTACCATTGCTTATACATTTTATTTTTCCCCCAGTTTGAATTTTTCTGCTGTTCATATATATAAAGATGTTTGAATCTGGTCTGTTCTACATGTTATCTGTTAATGAGCTGGAGTCCCAATTTTAATTACTATTTGAGTGTTTGACATGTTTTGATAAATACTCTCTCCTACAATGTCTGTCTCTCCATATGTATGTTTATATGTATATATAGTAGGCATTTAATAGTTATTGTCTCAGTGGACAGAAACTAAAGACATTGTTTAGGCAAGGGGCTGGCCACAGAATGCCTTTAAGAAAATCCTGTGTCAGTTGTTGAGGTACTAACCTGTTGCTTTTAATTTGGAATTGGTTTGTGTTGACATGTGTAATACTATGATTTCATTGTGTAGGAATTAAGAAAAGTTTATACATAAGGAATATTATGCCAATTTTAGAAAATATTGACTAGTAAAAAGAAATAAATATTGTCTTATGTACTACCATTATAAACTTAATTAAATGTGATTTATAACTTAAACTTTTATATGACATTAAAGTTAATGTCATGTATATTTCTAACTCCTACAGCAGTGGTAAATGTCTACACTGGCACTTTACAACTGCATGTGATAACTTCCGTTCTAGATCATTTACACTCAACCCACTTAAGAAGTTTAATAGATTTTGTATAAGGGAAAATTACATAATGAGCAATCCCAACATTATAAGTTGGCAAAAGGATTAGCTCTTTTTAATGACTGATTACTTAAATTAGTGATTTACCAAGCTTTTCCTCTTAAGTTTCAGGAAATGTGAACAAGAAGGGTAAATCATAAGTTTCTAGCTGGAACTCGATTTTACATATCCTTTTTGATGGTTTTTGATATGACACCTCCTTTATGGGAATTCTATTTTTTTATTCTTTTTTTTATTTTGGTATTATAAATGTGCAATTACATGAGCAGCATTATGGTTACTAGACTCCCCCTATTTTCAAGTCCTCACCACATACCCCATTACAGTCACTGTCCATCAGCATAGTAAGGTGCTATAAAATCACTACTTGTCTTCTCTGTGTTATACTGTCTTCCCCATATCACCCCCCCCTGCCCTGCTACATTATGTGTGCTAATCATAATACCCCTTTTTCCCCATTATCCCTCCCTTCCCACCAATCTTCCCCAGTCCCTTTCCCTTTGGTAACTGTTAGTCCATTCTTGGGTTCTGTGAGTCTGCTGCTGTTTTGTTCCTTCAGTTTTTTTCTTTGTTCTTATACTCCACATATGAGTGAAATCATTTGATACTTGTCTTTCTTCCTATGGCTTATTTCACTGAGCATAATATCCTCTAGCTCCATCCATGTTGTTGCAAATGGTAGGATTTGTTTTCTTCTTAGGGCTGAATAATATTCCATTGTGTATATGTACCACATCTTCTTAATCCATTCATCTACTGATGGACACTTAGGTTGCTTCCATTTCTTGGCTATTGTAAACAGTGCAGTGATAAACATATGGGTGCATCTGTCTTTTTGAAACTGGGCTGCTGCATTCTTAGGGTAAATTCCTAGGAGTTAAATGGTATTTCTATTTTGAGTTTTTTGAGGAACCTCCATATTGCTTTCCACAATGGTTGAACTAATTTACATTCCCACCAGCAGTGTAAGAGGGTTCCCTTTTCTCCACATCCTCACCAACAGTTGTTGTTGTTTGTGTTTTGGATGTTGGCCATCCTAACTGGTATGAGGTGATATCTATCTCATTGTGGTTTTAATTTGCATTTCTCTGATGATTAGTGATGTGGAGCATCTTTTCATGTGCCTGTTGGCCATCTGAATTTCTTCTGTTGGCCATCTGACTTTCTTCTTTGGAGAAGTGTCTGTTCAGCTCCTCTGCCCATTTTTTTTTATTTTGCTATTATTAATATACAATTACATGAGCAACATTATGGTTTCTAGACTCCCCATATTATCAAGTCCCCATCGCATACTCCCATTGCAGTCACTGTCCATCAGCGTAGAAGAATGTTATAGAATCACTACTTGTCATCTCTGTGTTACACTGCCTTCCCTGTATCCCCCTACCCCACCCACATCCCCGCTACATTATGTGTGCTAATTGTAATAGCCTTTTTTCCCCCTTAACCCTCCCTTCCCACCCATCTTCCCCAGTCCCTTTCCCTTTGGTAACTGTTAGTCCATTCTTGGGTTCTGTGAATCTGCTGCTGTTTTCTTCCTTCAGTTTTTTCTTTGTTCTTATACTCCACATATGAGTGAAATCATTTGGTACTTGTCTTTCTCCGCCTGGCTTATTTCACTGAGCATAATACCCTCTAGCTCTATCCATGTTGTTGCAAATGATACAATTTGTTTTCTTCTTATGGCTGAATAATATTCCATTGTGTATATGTACCACCTCTTCTTTATCCATTCATCTTCTGATGGACACTTAGGTTGCTTCCATTTCTTGGCTATTGTAAATAGTGCTGCGATAAACATAGGGGTGCATGTCTTTTTCAAACTGGGCTGCTGCAGTCTTAGGGTAATTTCCTAGGAGTGGGATTCCTGGGTCAAATGGTATTTCTATTTTTAGTTTTTTGAGGAACCTCCATACTGCTTTCCACAATGGTTGTACTAATTTACATTCCCACTAGCAGTGTAGGAGGGTTCCCCTTTCTCCACATCCTTGCCAACATTTGTTGTTGTTTTGGATGGTGGCCATTCTTACTGGTGTGAGGTGATATCTCATTGTGGTTTTAATTGCATTTCTCTGATGACTTGTGATGTGGAGCATCTTTTCATGTGCCTGTTGGTCATCTGAATTTCTTCTTTGGAGAAGTGTCTATTCATGTCCTCTGCCCATTTTTTAATTGGCTTGTTTGCTTTTTGTTTGTTGAGGTGCGTGAGTTCTTTATATAATTTGGATTTCAATCCCTTATCAGATATGTCATTTATGAATATATTCTCCCATACTGTAGGATGTCTTTTTGTTCTACTGATGGTGTCCTTTGCTGTACAGAAGACTTTTAGATTGATATACTCCCACTTGTTCATTTTTGCTTTTGTTTCCCTTTCCCGGGGAGATATGTTCATAAAGAAGTTGCTCATGTTTATGTCCAAGAGATTTTTGCCTATGTTTTCTTCTAAGAGTTTTATGGCTTCATGACTTACATTCAGGTCGTTGGTCCATTTTGAGTTTACTTTTGTGTATGGGGTTAGACAATAATCCAGTTTCATTCTCTTACATGTAGCTGTCCAGTTTTGTCAACACCAGCTGTTGAAGAGGCTGTCATTTCCTCATTGTATATCCATTGCTCCTTTATCATATATTAATTGACCAGATATGCTTGGGTTTATATCTGGGCTCTCTAGTCTGTTCCATTGGTCTATGTGTCTGTTCTTGTGCCAGTACCAAATTGTCTTGATTACTGTGGTTTTGTAGTAGAGCTTGAAGTCAGGGAGTGTAATTTCCCCTGCTTTATTCTTCCTTCTTAGGGTTGTGTTGGCTATTCGGTGTCTTTTGTGGTTCCATATGAATTTTAGAACTATTTGCTCTAGTTTGTTGAAGAATGCTGTTGGTATTTTGATAGGAATTGCATTGAATTTGTAGATTGCTTTAGGCAGGATGGCCATTTTGACAATATTAATTCTTCTTATCCATGAGCACGGGATGTGTTTCCATTTATTGATATCTTCTTTAATTTCTCTCATGAGTGTCTCGTAGTTTTCAGAGTATAGGTCTTTCATTTCTTTGGTTAGGATTATTCCTAGGTATTTTATTCTTTTTGATGCAATTGTGAATGAAATTATTTTCCTGATTTCTCTTTCTGTTAGTTCATCGTTAGTGTATAGGAATGCCACAGATTTTATGTATTAATTTTGTATCCTGCAACTTTACTGCATTCAGATATTAGATCTAGTAGTTTTGGAGTGGATTCTTTAGGGTTTTTTATGTACAATATCATGTCCTGCAAACAGGGACAGTTTGACTTCTTCCTTACCAATCTAGATGCCTTTTATTTCTTTGTGTTGTCTGATTGCTGTGGCTAGGACCTCTAGAACTATGTTGAATAAAAGTGGGGAGAGTTGGCATCCTTGTCTTGTTCCCGATCTTAAAGGAAAAGCTTTTAGCTTCTCGCTGTTAAGTATAATGTGGGCTGTGGGTTTGTCATATGTGGCCTTTATTATGTTGAGGTACTGGCCCTCTATATCCATTTTGTTGAGAGCTTTTATCATGAATGGATGTTGAATTTTGTCGAATGCTTTTTCAGCATCTATGGAGATGATCATGTGATTTTTGTCCTTTTTGTTGATGTAGTGTATGATGTTGATGGATTTTTGAATGTTATATCATCCTTGCATCCCTGGGATGAATCCCACTTGATCATGATGGATGATCTTTTTGATGTATTTTTGAATTCACTTTGCTAATATTTTTTGAGTATTTTTGCATCTATGTTCATCAGGAATATTGGTCTGTAATATTGTTTTTTTGTGGTGTCTTTGCCTGGTTTTGGTATTAGAGTGATGTTGGCATTATAGAATGAGTTTGGGAGTATTCCCTCCTCTTCTACTTTCTGGAAAGCTTTAAAGAGGATGGGTATTAGGTCTTCACCAAGTGTTTGATAAAATTCAGCAGTGAAACCATCTCTTCCAGGTGTTTTGTTCTTAGGTAGTTTTTTTATTACAATTCAGTTTTGTTGCTGTTAATTGGTCTATTCAGATTTTCAGTTTCTTCCTGGGTCAGCCTTGGAAGGTTGTGTTTTTCTAGAATGTTATTCATTTCTTCTAGGTTATCCGGTTTGTTACCATAACTTTTTCATAGTATTCTCTCATAATTCTTTGTATTTCTGTGGTGTCCATAGTGATTTTTCATTTCTCATTTCTGATTCTGTTTATGTGTGTGGACTCTCTTTTTTTCTTGATAAGTCTGGCTTGGGATTTATCTATTTTGTTTGTTTTCTCGAAGAACCAGCTCTTGTTTTTATTTATTCTTTCTATTGTTTTATTCTTCTCAATCTTATTTATTTCTGCTTTAATCTTTAGTATGTCTCTCCTCCTACTGACTTTGGGCCTCATTTGTTCTTCCTTTTCTAGTTTCATTGATTGTGAGTTTAGACTGTTCATTTGGGATTGTTATTCTTTCCTGAGGTAGGCCTGTATTGCAGTATATTTCCCTCTTAGCACGGCCTTCGCTGCGTCCCACAGATTTTGCGGTGTTGAATTATTGTTGTCATTTATCTCCATATATTGCTTGATCTCTGTTTTTAGTTGGTCATTGATCCATTGATTATTTAGGAGCATGTTGCCTGATACAAGTACTGCAACTCCTACTTTTTTCTCCCTATTAGTTGCTTGAAATATCTTTTTCCATCCCTTCTTTTAGTCTGTGTATGTCTTTGGGTTTGAAGTGAGGCTCTTGTAGGCAGCATATAGATGGGTCTTGTTTTTTTATCCATTCAGTGACTCTACATCTTTTGATTGGTGCTTTCAGACCATTTACATTAGGGTGATTATTGATAAGTATGTACTTATTGCCATTCCAGGCTTTAGATTTGTGGTTACCAAAGATTCAAGGGTAATTCCCTTACCATCTAACAGTCAAATTTAACTCACTTTATGATTTTGCAAACACAACCTAAAGGTTCTTTTTTTTTCCTCCTTTTTCTTTTTCTCCCTCCTCCATTCTTTGTATGTTATGAGTCATATTCTGTACTGTTTGTCTATCCCTTGAATGACATCTGTTTAGCCTTAGGAATACTTCCCTCTATAGGAGTCCCTCCAAAATGCACTGTAGAGGTGTTTTGTGGGAGGTAAATTCTCTCAGCTTTTGCTTGTCTGAAAATTGTTTAATCCCTACTTCAAATTTAAATGATAACCTTGCTGGGTAGAGTATTCTTGGTTCAAGGCCCTTCTGCTTTATTGCATTAAATATATCATGCCATTCCCTTCTGGCCTGTAAGGTTTCTGTTGAGAAATCTGATGATAGCCTGATGGGTTTTCCTTTATATGTGATCTTTTTTCTCTCTCCAGCTGCTTTTAAAAGTTTGTCTTTATTCTTGATCTTTGCCATTTTAATTATTATATGTCTTGATGTTGTCTTCCTTGGGTCCCTTGTGTTGGGAGATCTGTGTACCTCCATGGCTTGAGAGACTATCGCCTTCCCCAAATTGGGGAAGTTTTCAGCAATTAACCCGTCCAAGACACTTTCTATCCCTTTTTCTCTCTCTTCTTCTGGTACCCCTATAATGGGAATATGGTTCTGTTTGGATTGGTCACACAGTTCTCTCAATATTCTTTCATTCTTAGAGATCCTTTTTTCTCTCTGTGCCTCAGCTTCTTTGTATTCCTGTTCTCTAATTTCTATTCCATTTACTGTCTCTTCTACTACATCAAATCTTCTTTGAAATCTCTCCATTGTATGTTTCATTTCAGATATTGAATTTCTTAATGATTGAATCTCCATCTTAAATTTGTTACTGAGTTCTTGAATATTTTTCTGTACCTCCATAAGCATGTTTATGATTTTTATTTTCAACTCTCTTTCAGGAATATTGGTGAGTCCAATTTCATTTGGCCCTTTTTCTGAGGTTTGTGAGATTTATTCTGAACTATGTACTTTTGATGTTTCATATTTCTGTGTGGTGCCCTCTAGTGCCCAGAATCTCCAATCTCTGGAGCTGCTCAGCCCCTAGAGTCGGGTTGGGGGTTATAGTCTAGCGGAGCTGGTGCCATTTCGTCAGGTCTGCTCTGTTCATGAGGTCTGTGTGCAGTCTGGTGCAGCCTTCTTTTCTGTTGCTATTTTAGGGTTGTATTAACTATATTCTGTCACTATCTGTGGTTTTGGGAGGAGTTCTCTGTCTCACGTCTCATGCCACCATCTTGAATCCTTAATAAGAATTCTTGCCCCTTCTTTCACAATATAACTTGGGCATACCTCTCTGAAGTATATATTGCATGATATCATCATGCTCATTTTTGCGATTAAGCTCTTTGAAGGCTGATGAGCATGTTATTTTTATTTTTTTAATCTTGGTGAGTAGCACATGAAATAAGTTAGAACCGGTTAATATATGTATCTGACTATATAGCATTTTACAGAAGCCTGGTGGAATCAACCAGTGCACCCCTTTCAATTTTCAGATGAGGAAACTGAGATTTAGTACATTAGGTAATGTTCTGTCAAGGCCACAGAGGTAAGATGTGAAGCTAGACTAAAAACACAAATCTCTTACTTCTTCTGTTCAAACTGACCAAATCTGTGTGCTTGGTTAGTAATGTCCCTTTTTGCTTAATTTTTAATGATTACATACAAAGAAGTGAATTCAGGTCTATTGGATCATCTCATTTTCATAGCAAGCATAAAGGGGTATGCAAATAAACTATACATTCTTATAAATAAATACAGTTCCTATGGGGTTTTTTTTTTTTTGAGCCTTTCTTCTGATTTTGCAGTGTTACTGCTTGTTCTGTCCTCCACTGCCTTGGCCTCATTGGTTGTCCAGGGTCCAGGTAGTGTATATTAGGTAGTTAGGTACTGTGGCACAGAGAGAGGCATAGGCATGGCTAAGTAATCTAGTCACTCACAGTCAGTTTGGGGAATGTTAGGCATTCATCACCTGGGACAGAAGTATAGCAAGACATTTGTTTATGTTCTGGATATAAACACTTAGGTAATTAGTTGGAATTTGATGTGTGTGTCATAAATACTCAAGGAAGAGTCTTGGCAGGCAGTAGATTGGTGAAGACTCTTGACAGGATGTTTGTAAAGAGGCCACAAAATGGAGGCAATGAAATGACCTGACTAAAGTCCTGGGCAACCAAGGCTTATGCCTGTCTTCTCAGGAGGCCCCTTTCAATGGCATGGAGCTTCCTGTAGTGAGACTTGAAGGCAATACTAGAGTATTAGTCCAAGGAATATATGCAGCTGCAGCTAAGTAGATATTATGAAACACATTTGATTTTGAGAGAAGTACATTGACATTGAAATAAGACCTACGATTGTTTAGTTGATGGTGTCCTGTAAGTTGCATTTGAGTTGAAATCTGCAGGGAGACGTTGCTCAGTAAGGTTATTGTCAGTGTTCAGATGTGTAGTAGTAAACACTAATTAGATAGCTTATGGGAATAAAGTGGAAGAGAAGGATTCACAGACTTGGTGACTTAGATCTGGGGCCAGGGAGTATTCTTAATCACATATGACACACATGTTCAACCAAATTGATTACCACAATGAAACCAGAGGTCAGTAGGAGAAATAGTGTGGAGAGGAAGAAAAGATTAAGGTACAGGTGATGATTATTGGCTTTTTGTTTTTATTGTTTAATTAAAGAGCCATAGAGTATGTTGGCTAATATACTGCCAAAAATTAGCTGCTTGGATATAATCTGTCTCAGTTACCATTTGTACTCTGCTTTGTCATTTATGTAACTGCTTGAAGTGTCCTAAAAGTACTTTTGCTTGTAAGATCCTATTCACTCAGTAGATGCTCTTGAATCCTGTGTGTTTTGTTTGGTACTTCCTGTCCCTAGGTAACATTTTGAAGCATTTACTATGAAATTGGCATTGGTTAAATAAGAACTTTTGCATGGATTTTACTTCTTTTTTCACAACAGGCATACAAGGCAAGTGTTATTAACATCCCTGTTTTACGGTTTAAGAAACAGAAATTTAGACAGCTGTGTGCTGATGAGAGTTTTAAACTCTACTTTTTTCTACTTGATAAAGTCATGCGGCTCATAGATTGAATGGAGAAGATGCACTTCATTAACATTTTATAACTTTGATTACACAAAATTGGTCTTTATATAAGTATTAAGACATTTCTTTTAATAGAATTAAAAATATTAGCATGAGTAATTTTATTTTGTTCGTTGGCCAGTTAGTACATTTAGTTAATTTTATAAGCCATGCTTTTCAGGTAGAATCTGACCAGAGCTTTTACTTTGCATACCCAAAAATTCGTATTTTCATTCCCTTACTTGTGTCCAATCTGTGATATGAAAAAAAGATGTAGAAATAAAATCTTTCCTAAACCAAAGTAATGTTGCTGTGAAGCTACGTGATTCCCACCTAAAAACTAGTAATCCAAAACTCAAGATAGAAATTGGGTTTTTTAAAAAGACTCTATACTGTTGGAGGAGCTAAGGTATGAGGAGATATAGGTGAGGGAAAAGTGGAGATCAGCGATAACTCTTGGAGCTCATGCAAGAGAATGACAGAACTCCTGGACACTTACTGTTTATTTCCCATCTGGCTCTCTGAATTGTTCTTTATGTTTTGTTACCCCAGTAAAATTGCATAGTCCTTCAAGGTAGTTTCAGTTTTGCTATTTCCCTAGATACTGAATAGATGGCTTGAGAGACTTATACATAAGCTTCCTTAGAGAATCTTGTGTACCCAGGCATGCTGGGTGTCATCATGGACAGATTCCTCTGATTGCAATGACAGACCCTAGGAGCTCTGAACTCCAAGGCACATTTCATTTTTCGGGTCTGTGGGGATTTTTGCTAAAAAACTAAGGCTGAGAGAATAGTTTAAGAGTAAGAAAGCTTTGGATATCCTTTTATACTGTATATTGATTAGGTGTTGGTGCAAAATGGAAGTTTAATTTGTATGTTTCTGTGTATACATGCTTGCTTACAGGAGGTTGTGTTGTTCACAAAGCCCTGGTTTTAGACATTATTTGTATATTCTCATGTTCATGGATTGGCTGCAAATATGATATGCTGAGAGCTGATATTTGTTGGGTCCAGACTTGCATAACAACGTATTGACAGTTTTCTTTGAAAAATCGTGGAAAAGAAAATTTATTGGCTGTCTTACCACAATGAAATACAGTTTTCAGAAAGTGTTTCAGTAACTTCTGTCAACATAAGAAAAGATAACGAGTAGGTACTGGGGAAAATTTAACTTTTCCAGCATGCACGGTAGATGATGTGGCACATAATTTCTAGCACTCCTGCAGCCCTTGCATAGACATTGCCCATAGTAAAGATTCAGAGTAGAAATGGTTCTTCAGCCTTTTATAGAATGGAGTTGCTTTCCTGTAATAGAACTTAGCACTGGTCAAAAAAAAAAATCCAGAGCAAAAAATCTGGTTATTGGTCAAAGCCTTTAGCTATATTATTTTTCTCCTGTTAGAGGGATGATGAGCCTTCGGAACTGTTCCATAAGTTTTGTTTTTGTATTTGTATATTTACTTATGGAAATAAAAAACAAAAAATAGGCAGTAGAATAATGAGTCACATGTAACCATCATTGTTTCAAAAGTTTATTATCTCATAGCCAATCTTGTTTCAGTTACATTCTTCTCCTCCCTCTTTTCTCACGGCTTTGGTTTTGTAAATTTTGAAGAATACTTTGCCCACAGTATCTCTACAAAGAAGATACCTCTACTTTTAAGTTGAGAAAATTAAATCTGAGAGAGTGTAATTTACTTTGCTCAAGTCACCTGGCTTGTAAATGGCAGAATAGGAATTTAAACCAAGTCTGTTAGGCTCTTCCTTGTAAAAGTCAATTAGTTTTCCTTTAGATCAGATTATAACCAGGAAGGTGGTGTATTCTGGTAGCAGCTAAGTATTTAACTAGATTATTACTAAATCCAGTACTTAGAGGTACTTAATTTTTACCATTCTGGTACACTTTTTCCTCTAATCCTTTTCCCTCTGCATTCCTTTTACATGATTGCAACCATATTGCATGTGGTGTTTTTATTTAATATTGTATGTCTTATTAAAAATTCCATGTGCTGTCTTACCATATGAATAGGCCAATGAGTACCTAAATATTAACGATATTCACAAGCAGTGAAGTATCTTGTATATATTTCAACTATTGCAAATTATTTTCTTAATATGATTTTTATGGTAGAATTACTGACTTAAGAGAAATGTGTGTTTATGAAACTTACTTGCCTTACCCATGAACACCAGTTGCTTTCCAGAAAGATCATAATAGCCAGTTCCCACCTTTAATGTATGAATGTTGAATATTAAAATGTGATTATTGTAATTGTACTATGGAAATTTGCAAACATATACCAAAGTAAACTGTTACAGTGAATTTAATCTAGCCATCCATTTACTGTAGTAGTTACCAGTGTTTTGTTGATCTTACCTATTCCCCTATCTAGCTAACTTTTCTCTCCCTCACCTCTTTTCTTTGTTTATTAGACTTTTAAAACTTCTCAAATATGTTTTACACATTAATTTTTCAGAACTCATTATTTTATAACTGGGGGATGCCATTATCATCTCCCAAAAAGGAATAGTAATTTTTCACCTAATCCTTATTTAGATTTCCACATTTATTTTAAAGAAGACTATTTACAGCAGTTTGTTTGATTCAGGATCCAAACAGGTCCACACATTACATTTGGTTATTGTTTCTTCCATCTCCTTTAATAGATAGAATTCTTCTGCCCTTTTCTTTTTGAAGCCATTTGCTAAAGAAGCTGCTGAGTCACTATTCTGTAAGAACGCTCATTTATGAATTTAGCTGATTATTTTCTTGTGTTTGTTTTTTCTGTATACCCGTGTTACCTGTAGTAGCTTTCTTAAAGTTAGGTTAAGCTTCAGTTGGGGCAGTGGGCAGGACAAGAATGCTTTATAGATGTACTGTGTGCTTTTAGTTGAAACACAGATGTGTCTGTAGCAAAGTGTTCATGTTTGATAGCCTAATTTACCTGTTAAATTTCTAATAATTATTTTAATATCTACTGATGTCTAGATCCATTATTTTATGGCAAAATGGTCATCTTCTATATTATATCTGTAGTATTAGCTGGAGTTTTTCCATAAAAAGTTTTCTATGAAAAAATATTTTCCTTCATTAAATATTGGTTATCCTGAAATATAGCTCATGTAGGAAAGAGATGACTAAGTGCTTAATTCTTAATTTTTTCAGTTTTATGGTACGTTGCTGTCCTGGTTCACTGAGGGTTTCTTTCCCCTTCTTTGGATATCATTTTGAACAAATGAATTTTTATGGGCTTCATACCGATTATTTGTAATCATTCTTTTGATGCTCAAACTATTCTATTTTAGTCAGTGGAATTCCCTTCAGGTTGATTTCTTTGCCCTTTGACGTAGTCTTATCAGTCTTTGATAGATGGTCCAGGCTAAGGTGACTGGTACTTGAGACCTTTGGAATCAGCCACTTCTCCAAAGGTTCCTTTTAGAAAGCACAATACAGGTATGCAGTGCTTCTCATTATCTCTAGGGTTGAGAGGAGACTGCTTACTTTGAATGGCAGCCACCAGTTCAGGAGTGCCCAGGGTCACCCTTACTTGCAGCCAGCTGATGTAAATTCAGGAGTCCAGAATTTCCTGGATCAGCTCACAGAACTCTGGCAAGTGTTACACTTATTACTGTAATCTTACTATAGTGAAAGGATTCAACTCAGAATTAAAAGCAGACAAAAGAAGATACACGCAGAACAGTCTGGAAAGGCTCCAGATGCAGAGCTTCTGTTCACCCTCTCTCATGGGGTCAGGGACTGCACTACCTCCCCTTGGCCAGGAAGGGTGACTACACAGAACTGCTAACTAGGGATCTCACCTGAGTCTTTGGTGTCCAGAGTTTTTATTGGGGCTCTATCACCTACTGCCTATGTAGCTGATCTTTCATTTCCAGCTCTCCCTGGAGGTTGGACTAAGGTCTTTTTGGTCTCCAGTTCCTCTGGAGGTCGGAACTGATAGTGTTCCTAAAGCCCCTAGATAAACAGAGATACTCCTGTCAGGTGGGATATCGCAGGGGCCTGAAGTTCCACACCTGGTAGCCCACAGGTAGGGCTAGACCTTCTTTGAGTAAGGCCCCTTCTTCACGACATGGACACTGTGGGTATTTAGTGCTCCCGAATGGTCACTGTCTTTTTTTTCAGTGGGTCTGTGGAATATGTATTTTATGAAAAGAGAACTTCTTGGGCATCCATCTCTAAAGTAGTTTTTTGCTATATTTACTGTTTTATTTTATCTTTTCTCTTAGGTTGAAAATCTTGCTTGTTTGATAGGTGGAATAGTGTCCTTTTTAGGTTTTTATTTCTTTTATTACTGTAGAGGTTTTACATAGTTTCCAGATATGTTAGGTTTTTTAATTACTTCCACATGCACTTTACCTATTTATTGTGGATCTTTGTGCTTTTCTTCTAATTCATAGAAACTTTTTAAAAGGCTATTAATCCTTAATTACTTAAAAATTGTCCCACTTACCAGTTTTGAGGAGAAAGTAAAATTACCTCTTGATACTCATGTTAAATGATGGGGTGGGTAATGGGAAGATTCATCCTTTTTTGCTTTTCTACTCTTTCCCCATTCCCCCATGAGTCAGAAAAAAGTAACTTTTGTGATCCATCCAGAGTCCCGTTAGAAAGGAAGCTGGGAAATTGGGCCTGTTCTCCTGGAGGGTTTCCTGGCTGCTGCTGCTCCAGTCATTTCCCTGTGGTGTTACTGTTGCAGACAGCATGTGTTCATGTGGGGCTTCAGTCTTTGACTTAGGTGCCAGTGGTGACCAAGGTATGCGCAGCTCTCACTGAATTGGCTGTAGTTGCTCAAGCTTTAGAGCAGAAGTTGGCGGCCATTCTTTGTAAAAGACCAGATCGTTAAGTATTTAGCCTTGGCTGGTTAAGACTCAAGATTAAGGCTATTGTGTAGGTGCTTATCTAATAAGAGAAAAAATTCCTCCCCTCCTCTGTCCCATTTGTCCAGAATAGGCCATCCAGGGTGGTGGGCATGCTTTGTGTTCAGTTGCCATCAGTTTGAGCCTTTTTCTAGAGACACAAGGGACCACTTAATGGGGTATGAGCCTGGCAGGCTGGGGGTAGAAGCCAACACAGTAAGTTTTACTGTCTGAGCAGAGATGCTCAGATCCTCAGTTACCCTTCTCTTCTTCCTGAAGGCCCCAGCAGAAGGACTGGTAACCTGCTGGGTCTCTTACTGCCGGTCTGAGATTCTACACCTTGCTGCCCACAGTAGCAGCAGAGTCACTGACCCGTATAGCTGTCACTCAGTGTGTGCCCTGAGTAGGAAAAAGCAGCAACTGGGAGTGGAGTGGCATCTGCGACCTCAACAACTGTCCCTTAGAACAGCACATGCTCAGTCCACAGACTGCAGAGCAGAGGAGTCCCTGGTGGCACCGCACACTCTTTGGCCCCTGCAGGCAAGTTCTCCTGTATACATGTCTTCCGCTCTGAAGTCCTCAAAATCCCACAGTGCAAAGATGACTCAGGAATAGAAATATTTTTGGCTTTTGCTACATGCCAGGAATCATTCACATCCGTGGATCCAAGGAAAACTTTTTCTCCCAGTAGGTGCATGCCAGGTCTTGGATGGTGACTTTCCTTTCCTCTGAAAACCTTACTGTGTCACACTTTGAAGTGTTCTGTTATCCCAGCCCCTCTTACTTGATCTTGGAGGTTCTTCTGCATCTTACTGTTTTTATAAAAATGAAGACTTAAAAAATGGTTGCAGAAACTGGTAAAATTGATGGGGTGAAAAAGTAGTAATGGCAAGTTATAGAATGTGCTTACTCCATGTGTTTCAGTAGTTATTCATGTTCTACCTTCCTTCTTGATCCAGCCGTAGATTTTAATTCTGGTTGTACCACTTTCTTGCTCTGTGACTTTAGGAAGTAATTGAACTTTTGAGAACCATGGTTTCATCATTTGATTGATGGGGATAATATTAGCCTTTCTCACAAGTAGGAATTGTGAGGATATTATGTAGCTGCTATAATCTTTATAGTTCATGTTTCCAGTCAGTAGTAGCTGTTGTTAAGCCAACAATATCGGTGTCTTTAAAGAAGAAAACATAGAGAAGTGTCAAGCATATTTTGGAATTGCTTTTACTTGAAAATGCCTAAGACATACTAAATTCTTAGGTGATATTTTTACTGCATAAATATT
>JAQQAC010004068.1:4412991-4435896 GCA_029783875.1 Phataginus tricuspis
TAATAAAATGTTATCTATTTCAAAATGCTAATCTCTAACTAGGGCCAGCCTATTATTTTACTGACATTTTGTATTTTAAGTTTAGGAACTGCGGTTTCCGTAATGGCCAAGATCCCACTTTTGGAGTGCCTGACCAGACATAGTTACAGGGAATGTTTGGGAAGACTGGATTCTTCGCCTGAACATGAAGGCCCAGAGCAGGCTGAGATGAGAACTTCCACTGACGCGGTACTCTCTCCTGATCTGCACAGAACAGCTAACCAATCCTCATTAACCTTACTTCACAAGTCAGTGGAACATGCAGCCCCAGATACCACAGATGCTGAGAGTGGAAAAGAAATTAAAGAATCTTGTCAAAGCACCATCCATCAGGGTGCAGCTCCATTAGATACTAAAGATGGTGATCCACCTCTTTTTAACGTATCTTTGTTAGACTGGATAAATGTTCAAGACAGACCTAATGATGTGGAATCGTTGGTCAGGAAGTGCTTTGATTCCATGAGCAGGGTAAGTATTATCAGTTTCTTCATGTTTCTTGTGTCATTTTAACTACTTGAGATTGTATTATTTGTACTAAATATTTTATGTAATGGATGAACAGGTTTTATGTTGTTGCAGAAGCCTTGGAGTAAAACTGCCTAGTTTTGACCTTGGACAAATCAAATCATTTAACTTGCAGATTTCTTTATGAAATGATAGTAAGTAATGTGAAGATTATTAAGAGGTAAATAGGTAAAATTTATATTGCATTGTCAAGCCTTGTAGTGTCTATTCAAATCGTGATGATGGTTTTGGTAGTGGTAGAAAAATTTTTTTCCTAGCCCTGTAAAGTTAATTGGATGTTTTAATACCTCCTATCCCTTTTATCTGTTCCTCAGTTAGGCTCTTTCATCTGTTAGGTAAAACCTGATCTTAGTGTTTCCATTCTTGAGCTGTGACTGCTGAGCACTCTGTAAATAAAAGTCAGTAGGTAAAATGGTAATATTTGGTCACCTCTGGCCTGCCCTATTTCTTACATTAATTTAATAACAGATCAGATGTTCACATTTACAGATGATGACTTTCAAGCATTTTTTGGAAAAATATTAAAAGATATAATTCTGTTTTTACCTTCATAGTTAAATTTTGTTTTTTAGACACAGAATCATTTACATTCAGTGAAATATACAAGTTCTTGAGTGGTTAGTTCATGGAGTAACCACTGCCCAAAAGAAGATATTAAACTTTTCCTTCTCCCCGAAAATCCCTGTGTGCCTCTTTCTAATCAGCATTGTCTTGGAGGAAACCTCTTTTTGACTTTTAAAAAGAGAAAATTTAAATACTGCATCTGCCTGAGATATTTTGTAATTCAGAACTCAGACATTGTGTTTTTAGTTGTATTTTGTAATTATGGTAAGCTTATGTTTTGGATTAAGTTCTCCCAGGTGCACTTACAGAAACTTTTAGACCTCTTTATGTCTGATCCATAATCTGATAGAATATCTTTGAAGCCAGAAAGGAAGTTGATGGGGAGACATATTTCAGTGATGCAGAAATATGACCGTGTATTTTGAAGGCTGCTGTTGTCTAAATGTAAATGGCAGAAACAGCTAAGCTTTCCTGAAAAGGTACTCATTTGGAAAAGATACTTCATCTTTGATTACTGAGAGGAAACACATTGCCTGGATGCCTGGTAAATAGCACATAGTTTTCTTGTTTAAATCATAGAACAGTAGAGTGGAAAACTTTAAATCTTAGGTTTCTCCTTAATTCTTTCAATATCTATTTCATTGATGACACCTTGTAGAGTAAGCATTTCATGTTGGCTATTTATAATTGTCATCAAAGAAAACGAGTTAAGACATTTGTTCCTGGTCATAGGAGTATGTAATATATTTTACAAAGATTACTTCCAAAAATGAATGAAAACTAATGTTCTGTTTAAACTACTGACATTTTAGTAGCCAAAAAATTTCAACTACGACTGTGGAATATGAACTATGTGCTTATGATTAGGATGAACCAGGCATTATTTTTTAAAATTCCACTTGCATCAGAGATCAAGTCTACAGACTATGAAGAGAACTGCTTTTTTTCCCTAGTGGATTCTTTTTTTTTGTTTTGTTTTAATTGAAGTATAGTCGATACACAATCTTAGTTTCAGGCATACAACACAGTGGTTCACATGGTTCACATGTTAATACATATTAAATCCTCACCACAACTAGTGCGGTTACTGTCTGTCAACAAAGGAAGATGTTACAGAATCATTGGCTATATTCTCCATGCTGTACTACCATCCCTATGACCAACTTATATTATGATTGAGAATTTTTGTGCCCCTTTATCCACCACCCTACCCTCCCACTCCATCCCTTCCCCAATGGTAACCACCAGTCACTTCTCAGTGTCTTTGGGTCTACTGCTCTTATATTCATTTTGTTTTTGCTTTGTTTTTAGATTCCATCAATGAGTGAAATCATACGGTATTTGTCATTTTCCACCTTACTTATTTCACTTAACATAATGGTCTATTCATGTTGTCACAAATGGCAGAATTTCTTTCTTTTTTATGACTGAACAGTATTCCATTGTGTATAAGTACACATGTTCTTTATCCATTCATCTGTTCATTGGCACTTTGGTTTCATCCATATCTTGGTTATTGTAAAATAATGTGGCGGTAAACATAGGGGTGGGGTGCATATATCTTTTTCAAATGAGGGATTTTTTTCCTTTTGGTAAATTCCTAGAAGTGGAGTTACTGGATCGTATTTTTATTTTAAGATTTTTGAGGAACTTCCATACTGCTTTCCACAGTGGCTGCACCAATTTACATTTCCACCAACAGTGCACAGGAGTTCCCTTTACTCCACATACTCACCAACACTTGTTTTTTCTTGTCTTTTGGATAGTAGCCATTCAACTGGTGTGAGGTGATATCTCATTGTGGTTTTGATTTGCATTTCCCTGATTACTGGTGTGGAACATCTTTTCATGTGCCCGTTGGCCACCTGTATTTCTTCTCTGGAAAAGTGTCTGTTCAGGGCCTCTGCCCATTTTTTCATCAGGTTATTTGTTTTTTTGTTGTTGTTGTTGAGGCATATGAGTTCTTTATATATTTTGAATGTTAACCCCCTTATTAGGTAAATTCTTTACAAATATATTCTCCCATACTATAGGCTGCCTTTTTGTTCTGCTGATGTGTCCTTTGCTGTCAGAAACTTTCATTTGATGTAGTCCCACTTGTTTTTTATTTTATTTCCCTTGCCTCTGGAGATGTGTCCAGGAAAACATTGCTTATGCTTACGTTCAAGAGATTTTTTGCCTGTGTTTTTTCCTCATAGTTTTATGGTTTCATAGCTTATGTTTAGGACTTTCATCCATTTCGAGTTTCCTTTTGTGTATGGAGTTTAAAGAGTAATCAATTTTCATTCTCTTGCATGTAGCTGTTCATTTTTCCCAGCACCAGTTATTGAAGAGACAGTCTTTTCCCCATTATATATTCATGACTCCTTTATCATTTATTAATTGAACATATATGTGTGGATTTGTATCTGGGCTCTTTTTGTATCTGTTCTGTGCCATTGATCTATAGGTCTGTTCTGGTACCAGTACCATACTGTTTTTGATTACTGTAACTTTGTAGTATAGCTTGAAGCCACAGAACATGATACCCCCAGCTTTGTTCTTCTTTCTCAGGATTGCTTTGGCTATTTGGGATCTCTTGTGGTTACATAAGAATTTTAGGATTATTTGCTCTAGTTCATTGAAAAATGTCATTGGTATTTTGGTAGGGATTGCATTGATTACGTAAAGTGCTTTGGGAAGGATCTTTATTTTGACAATATTAATTCTTCGTGTCCATGAGTGGGGGATAGATTTCCATACGTTTGTGTCTGCTTTAATTTCTTTCATCAGTGTCTGAATAGTTTTAAGAGTCCAGGTCTTTACCTCCTTGGGTAGATTTATTCTTAGGTATTTTCTTCTTTTTGATGCAATTGTAAATGGAATGGTTTTCCTTTCTCTTTCTAGGTCATTGTTATATATATGAATGCAACAGATTTCTGTGTATTATTAATTTTGTGTCCTGCAACTTGGCTGTATCCATTTATTAGTTCTAATAGTTTTCGGTGGAGTCTTTAGGTTTTTCTATATGTAGAACCATAGCATCTGCAAAGAGTGACAGTTTTTCTTCTTCCTTACCAGTTTGGGTGCGTTTTATCTCTAGCTTGTCTGATTGTCGTGGGTGAATAAAAGTGGTCAGAGCAGGCGTCCTTGTCTTGTTCCTGATCTTAGAGGGAAAGCTTTCAGCTTTTTGCCTTTGAGTATGATGTTAGCTGTGGGTTTGTCATATGTGGCCTTTATTATGTTGAGGTACGTTCCCTCTATAACTGTTTTGTTGAGAGTTTTTATCATGAATGGATGTTGAATTTTGTCAAATGCTTTTTCAACAACTATTAAGATGATCATATGGTTTTTATTCTTCCTTTTGTTAATGGGGTATATCACATTGGTTTTATGTATTGTGCCATTCTTGCATCCCTGTAATAAATCCCACTTAGTCGTGGTAGATGATCCTTTTGATGTGTTTTTGAATTTGCCTTGCTAATAATTTGATGAGGATTTTTGCATCTATGTTCATCAAGCATATTGGTCTGTATAGTGTCTGTGTCTAGTTTTGGTATTAGAAAGATGCTGGCCCAAAGATGAGTTTGGAATTATTTTTTCTACTTTTTGGAGTACATTAAGGAGGATGGGTATCAGCTCTTCTTTACATGTTTGGTAAAATTCAGCTGTGAAGTCAGCTGGTCCTGGACTTTCATTTGTTGGGAGTTTTTTGATTACCAGTCCAATTACGTTACTGGAAATTGGTATGTCCAGATTTTCTGTTTCTTCCTGGGTCATCTTGGAAGGTTATACTTTTCTAGGAATTTTTCCATTTCTTCTAGGTTGTCCAGTTTATTGACTTATAATTTTTCTTAGCATTCTCTGGTAATTCTTTGTATTTCCGTTCTATCTGTTGTAACTATTCCTTTTTCATTTCTGATTTTATTTGTTTTTGTACTCTTTTTCTTGATAGCCTAGGACTACTGTCTACTCTATTTTCTCAAAGAACCAGCTCTTGGTTTTGCTAATTTTTTTCCATTGTTTTATTCATCTCTATTTTATTTCTTCTCTGATATTTATTATGTTCCTCCTCGTACTAACTTTGGGTTTCATCTGTTTGTCATTTTTCAGTTTCTTTCATTGTGAGTTTAGACTGTTTATTTGGGGTTGTTCTTGTCTTGAGGTAGGCCTGTATTGCTGTGTACTTCCCTCTTAGAACTGCTTTTGTGGCATACTGCAAATTTTGGACTGTTGTATTTTTGTTTTCGTTTCTCTCCAAGTATTGCTTGATTTCTTCTTTGAGTGTTCATTGATCCATTGATTATTTAGAAGCATGTTGTTTAGCTTCCAGTGGGCTTTTTTGTTTTCTTCCTTATTCATTTCTTGTTTTGTACTATTGTGGTCTGAGAAGTTGCTTGGTACAATTTTAATCTTTTTAAATTTATTGTGGCTCCTTTTGTGGCCTAGTATGTGATTTCTTCTGGAGAACGTTCCATGTACACTTGAGAAAAATGTGTATCCTGTTGCTTTTGGGTGGAATGTTCTATAGATGTCTGTTAAGTCCATCTGATCCGATGTATTGTTCAGTGCCTCTTTTTCCTTATGTATTTTCTGTCTGGTTGATTGTCCACTGATGTAAGTGTGTGTTAAAGTCCCTTAATAAGATTAAGTTGCAGTCTGTTTATCCCTCTAGTTCCATTAATATTTATTTTACATATTTATGTGCTCTATTGGGTGTGTAGATATTTATAATTGTTATATACTCTTGTTGGACTGATCCCTGTATCATTATATCTTTGTCTCTTGTTACTTTCTTTGTTTTGAAGTCTATTTTTTCTTACACAAGTACTGCTACTCCTGCTTTTTTTTCCATTATTGACATAAAATAATTTCCCATCCCTTCACTTTCAGTCTGTGTATGCTTTTTGGTCTGAAATGAGTCTGGTAGGCAGCATATAGATGGGTCTTTGTGTCTTTATTCATTCTGCCACCCTATGTATTTTGATTGGTGCATTCAGTCCATTTAAGGTGATTAGATATGTACTTCATTTTATGTTGTCTGGTTGTTTTTGTAGTTCTCCTCTGAGTCTTTCTCTCTTACACTCATTATTTGATGGTTTTCTTTAGTGCTGTGATTGGATTTCTTTTTTTCTTTTAATTTTTTTTATCTATTATTATTTTTCAGTTCGTGGTTACCATAAGGTTCCTGGATAGTTACCTAAATGTGTAACAGTCTAAAAGTGCTTCTTTTTTCTTCTTACTCCTCCACAATTTGTGTGTTAAATGCCATGATCTGACTTCTTTGTGTATCCCTTGACTGATTTTCTGTATAGTTGATACTACTTTTTTTTTAAATGTCATACGTGCTTAGTAAGTAATTGGTCTACTACCTTTAGTGTGGGTTCATTTTCACTGATGAAAAATATTTATGCTTAACATTTCCATCTATAGAAGTCCCTTTAACACATCCTGTAAGGTCAGTTTCATGGTGCTGAATTCATTTAACTTTCATTTATCTGAGAACTTTGAATCTTCAATTCTGAATGATAACCTTGCTCAATAAAGGATTCTTGGTTGAAGGTCTTTCTGTCTCAATACATTAAATATTTTTGCCACTCCTTTCTGGCCTGTAATGTTTCTGCTGAGAAATCTACTGGTAGCCTGATGGAATATCCCTTATAAGTAATTTTTTTGCCTCTCTCTAGCTGCTTTCAGTACCCTTTCTTTATTCTTAATCTTTGTCATTTTTATTATTATATGTTCTTGGTATTGTCTTCCTGGGGTTCCTTTTGTTAGGGGCCCTCCAGCTTCTAGGATTTGGGTGTCTATTTCCTTCTCCAGATTGGTGAAGTTGTCAACAGTTATTTAGTCAGAGACTTTCTATTCCTTTGTTTCTCTCTTCTCCTTCTGGTACTCCTATTATGCGAATGCAGTTCCATTTGGAGTTGTCACACAGCTCTCAGCATTCTTTCCTTCCTAGAGATTCATTTTTTCTCTGTTCCTTAGCTTCATTGTTTTCCTGTTCTATACTTTCCATTTTTGTCTCCTTTACTTGCAGCAATCTAGCATTCATTTCCTCCATTGTATTTTTTATTTCAGTTTTCTTCAACTCTGAAGAGTTTTTAGCTTCTTTTTGTTGACGTCCTCCCTGAAATCATCAGTATTTTTCCACAGTTCAGTGAGCATATTTATGCCTGTTGCTTTGAAGTCTTTGTCAAGATTAGTGATCTCTGTTTCTTTTGGCCTTCCTTCTGGTGTTTTATCCTGTTATACTGTTTGGAACATCTTTGTCTTCTCATTTTAATTGGATTTCTGTGTTTCTTCCTTTGTATTACATAGATTTGCTGTGCCTCCTGGTTTTGTGAGTAGTGACTCTATGAAGAAGGCGTACTGTGGTGCGCAGAAACTCAAGACTCTTTGCTCACCTCTCCCTGGTTCTTCTTTGCCATAGATCCCCAGTTGTTGGTGAGCTGTGGGCAGGGCCACCTTTCTGCCTGTTTGCCGGCAATTCCTGATCTCTCTCAGCAGAGGCCCTTTGTGGGCTGAGTAGTGGCATTTCTGCTGGGATCGTTGTGGGTGGGTGGGTGCACAGGCAAGCAGTTGGTGGTTGAGCCACCAGCAGTGGGTTTGGAGGTTTTGGGGCTCTCAGAGCACACCTGTCCACTTGGGCTGGGGGAGGGCTCGGGAAGCATCACCTACCTGACCTTTCTCCTATGGAGTAAGTTCTGTCCAAACTCTGCCCCTCTTGCACTCTTCCTGCCAGTAAATCTTTTGTACTGCCACCTCTGTGTTGGCTCTCAGTGGGACTGGTGGAACATGTCAGTCCTTCACAAGCACTAGGGTTCTCAGCCTCACAGAATGCTCCAGCTCTCCCTGGTATCCAGCCCTGCTAATCACCAGAACCCAAGGCAGAGTGGATTCATGTTCTCAGAGCAGATCTCCAGGCAGGTGTGTAGAATTCCTGAGTTCTTATCCCTGCCATGCTCTGCTCCTCTTCCTACCACCTGTGGGCTGGAATGCAGGAAGAGCTGGGGTCCTGATGGATTGTGGCTCTGCCACTTTACCATTCTCTGTGTTGTCCTTTCTTCACCAGGTGTAGGTGGTCTGGCAGGGTTAGTTGTATTTGCTGTAGTTGCTTCTTTGGGGTGTCTGTGTGGGAGGAGGTTTCCACCTTGCCTTCCAACTCCATCTTTTTTGCCAGAAATCTCAAGAACCACTTTTTGAAAGAACTTGAAATTGACTTTATGTTGGCATGTTTAAATGAAATCTAACAGAGCCATAGGTTTTATTCACTTTGTATCACAAGAGAAGAAAAAAATGATCTTTTTCTGCCTTAAGGAAAATTCACAAGAATTTATACTTACAGAATACAGAAATTAGCTATCATATTATTACTAGCATAATTATTATAGTAATATTACCTATTACATTATTGACTTTTCAGAGGTTAATGGCTACTTTCTTAGGACAGGGCAACAGTACTTGATGGTCTTGTGATATTTCACATGGCTATTACATAGTGAAAGCCAAACCTAAACTTTAATTCGGTTGTACTAATTCTCCATAAAGATAATGAAGGGCACCTAGGACTGGGCCTGTCACACAGCACTCTGAACAGCTGCACAAGCCCATTAGGTTTTTTTTTTTTTAATTGTTCATATATGTCTTATGTTGGTTTCAAATGTACATTACAGTGGTTCCACAGTCCCCATGATCAACTTATATTGTGATTGTGAATTATTGTGCCCCTTTATCCCTCTCTCCTTTGGGTAACCACTAGTCGCTTATCAGTGTCTACAACTCTATTGCTGTTTTGTTCCTTCTGTTTTACTTTGGTTTTATATTCCACAAATAAGTGAAATCATATGGTATTTGTCTTTCTCCGCCTGGCTTATTTCACTGGTCATAACACCCTCTAGATCCATCCATGTTGTTGCATAGAAGGATTTCTTTTCTTTTTATGGCTGCATAGTTCTCCATTGTGTATATGTACCACATTTTTCTTATCCATTCATTTACGATGGATACTCAGGTTGCTTCCATATCTTGGCTATTGCAAATAGTGTGGCAGTAAACATAAGGATGCATATATCTTTTCAAATCAGGGATTATGTTTTCTTCAGGTAAATTCCTAGGAGTGCAATTACTGGGTCAAATGGTATTTTTATTTTTAGTTTTTTGAGGAACCTCCATACTGCTTTCCACAATGGTTTCACCAGTTTACATTCCCAACAACAGTGTAGGAGTGTTCCAGTTTCTCTTCATCCTCACCAGCATTTGTTGTTTCTTATCTTTGAGGTCATTCTGACTGGTGTGAGGTGATATGTCATGGTGGTTTTAACTTTCATTTACCTGATGATTAGTGATATGGGTGGAGCATCTTTTCATGTGCCTGTTGGCCATTTGTACTTCTTCTTTGGGGAAGACCCATTAAATTTTTTTTTTTAACAGCTTCAAACACATTTTAATGGATCCCTCATCCCAGAAATATTCCTTGGCTTTTCTATTCATTTTTTTTTTCATTAAGGCATTACTGACATATACTCCCATGAAGGCCTCACACGAAAGAACACGTGGTCCCCACGTTCACCCATACCATCAAGTCCCCACCCACACCCCACTTCAGGTTCACTATTTGCCTTCTCTGTGCTATACTGTCTTCCCCATGACCCCTCACCCCATGTGTACTAAACTTAATACCTCTCAATTCTCTTCTCCCTCCCTCCCCACTTGCCCTCCCAAACCCTCCCCTTTGGTAACCACTAGGCCCTTCTTGGAGTTTGTGAGTCTGCTGCTGTTTTGTTCCTTCAGTTTTGCTTCGTTTTTATACTCCACAAATGAGGGAAGTCTTTTGGCACTTGTCTTTTTCCACATGGCTTATTTCACTGAGCATAATATCCTCCATCTCCATTCATGTTGTTGCAAATGGTAGGATTTGTTTCTTTCTTATGGCTGAATAGTATTCCATTGTGCATATGTACCACTTCTTTATCCATTCATCTACTGATGGACACTTAGGTTCCTTCTAAATAGTGCTGTGGTAAACATAGGGGTGCATATTCTTTTCGAGTCTGAGAAGTTGTATTCTTTGGGTAAATTCCAAGGGGTGGGATTCCTGGGTCAAATGATATTTCTATTTTTAGTTTTTTGAGGAACCTCCATATTGCTTTTCACAGTGGTTGAACTAGCTTACATTCCCACCAGCAGTGTAGGGAGGGTTCCCCTTTCTTCGCATCCTCGCCAGCATTTCTTGTTCTTCATCTTTCGGATGCTGTCTATCCTTACTGGTGTGAGGTGATATCTCATTGTGGTTTTAACTTGCATTTGATGATTACTGACCTGGAGCAACCATTCATGTGTCTGTTGGCCATCTGAATTTCTTCTTTGGAGAAGTGTCTGTGTCCATTGTTTAATCGGGTTATTTGCTTTTTGGGTTTTGAGGCTTGTAAATTCTTTATGTATTTTGGATGTTAACCCCTTGTTGGATATGTTGTTTACATATATATTCTCCCATACTGTACGATGCCTTTTTGGGTTTGAGGTGAGTCTCTTGTAAGCAGCATATAGATGGGTCTTGCTTTTTTGTCCATTTACTCTGTGTCTTTTGATTGGTGCATTCACTCCATTTACATTTAGGGTGATTATTGATAGATATGTACTTATTGCCATTGCTGGCTTTAGATTCGTGGTTACCAAAGGTTCAAGGGTTGCTTCTTTACTATCTAAGAATCTAACTTAACTTTCTTGTTAAGTTATTGTGAACGCCATCTGATGTTTCTTTATTTCTCCCTTCCTATTCTTCCTCCTCCATTCTTTATATATTGGGTGTTTCATTCTTTGCCTTTAGTTAGTATTTGGATGGTCTGCTTTCTTTGCTATGATTTTATTTTCTCTGGTGACATCTTTTTAGCCTTAGGGGTGCTTCCCTCTAGAGCAGTCCATTTAAGATATCCTGTAGTAGTGGTTTATGAGAGGCAAACTCTTTCAACTTTCGTTTTGTCTGGAAATTGTTTAATCCCTCCATCATATTTAATGATAATCGTGCTGGATACAATAATCTTGGTTCGAGGTCCTTCTGTTTCATTACGTTAGATATATCATGCCATTCTCTTCTGGCCTGTAAGGTTTCTGTTGAGAAGTCTGATGATAGTCTGATGGGCTTTCCTTTGTAGGTAATCATTTTTCTCTCTCTAACTGCCTCTAATACTCTGTCTTTATCTTTGACCTTTGCCATCTTAATTATTATGTGTCTTGGTGTTGTCTTCCTTGGGTCCCTTGTGTTGGGAGTTCTGTGGGCTTCTGTGGACTGCGAAACTATTTCCTTCCCCAGTGTGGGAAAGTTTTCAGCAATTATTTCTTCAAAGACACTTTCTATCCCTTTTTCTCTCTCTTCTTCCTCTGGTACTCCTATAATGCAAATATTATTCCGTTTGGATTGGTCACACAGTTCTCTCAATATTCTTTCATTCTTAGAGATCCTTTTTTCTCTCAGTACCTCAGCTTCTTTGTATTCCTCTTCTATAGTTTCTATTTCATTTATCGTCTCCTCCACCCTATCCAATCTGCTTTTAATACCATCCATTGTGTTCTTCAAGGATTGGATCTCCGACCGGAATTCATTCCAGAGTTCTTGAGTATCTTTCTGTACCTCCATGAGCATGTTAATTACTTTTATTTTGAACTCCCTTTCAGGAAGAGTCATAAGGTCCATATCATTTAAATCTTTCTCTGGAGTTGTATTCATAATTTTACTCTGGACCAGGTTCCTTTGGCATTTCATATTTGTGTATGGAGCCCTCTAGTGCCCAGAAGCTCTACTCTCTGGAGCTGCTCAGCCCCTGAAGCAATGTCAGGGATTGTAGGGGAGTGGTATTGGTGCCTCTGGGGAGGAAAGGACTGTTTCCTGGTTCCTGGCTGCTATGCCTATCTCCACTGTCTGAACCGGTGGGCTGAGCACACAGGTATAAGCCTCTATGCTTTGCCTTTTTAGTTGCTGTAGACAGATCTTCCCTCTGGCTGGCCTAACACCAGGAAAGGGTTTCCAGGTTTGCAAGTCCGGTGGGGCTGGCCAGGCAAAAGGTGCACTAGTCTGCCTGTCACAGAAGGGGTTCTTGGAGCTGTGTAGGCAGCCAGGGAGCTGGCACACTTGAAGAACATGAAAACTCCCAATCTGCTGGGCAGGTACACCCGGACAATTTTGTCTACCTGTCCTTTCTCCTGAGCAGTAAGCTCTGTGCAGTCCTTGCCCCCTTAGCAGGCCTCTTGCTAAGGTCTTCTTTGTTAGGAAGTTTCTCAGACTGTCTGCCTTTCTTTGGTCCCAGAGCAGCTGGGTATGGATCCCTGATTTCACAAGCAGCTGGAATCTTAGTCTCTCCAGAAATTCTGCCTGTCTTAGCTTTCCAAGCTCCTAATTACAAGAGTATCATGCAAGCACCATGAAATGTAGGTTTGTGCTCCCAGAGTAGATCTCCAGAGTTAGGTATTCAGCAGTCCCAGTTCTCCGCTCCCTCACTGTTCTGTTCCTGTTCCTCCTGCTGGTGAGCTGGGGTGGGGGAAGGGCTTGGATCCCGCAGGACCACAGCTTTAGTACATTACCGTTTTCTGTGAGGGCTGCTCTTGTCTCCAGGTGTATGCAGTTTGTTGTAGTCCTCTTTCCCGTTGCTCTTTCAAGAGTAGTTGTAGTAGCTTTATTTTCATATTATATGCGGTTTTAGGAGGAAGCCTCTGTCTCACCTCTCACGCCGCCATCTTTAATCCTTTCTGCCAGGATGCCTTTTTGTTCTGTTGATGGTGTCCTTTGCCGTGCAGAAGCTTTTCAGTTTGATGTAGTCCCATGTGTTCATTTTTGCTTTTGTTTTCCTGGCTCAAGGAGATGCATTCAGGAAGAAGTTGCTCATGTTTATATTCAGGACATTTTTGTCTGTGTTGTCTTCTAAGAGTTTTATGGTTCCATGACTTACATTCAGGTCTTTGATCCATTTCGAGTTTACTTTTGTGTATGGGGTTAAACAATAATCCAGTTTCACTCTCTTGCATGTAGCTGTCCAGTTTTGCCAACACCAATTGTTGGAGAGACTGTCATTTCCCCATTGTATACCCATGGCTCCTTTATCATATATTAATTGACCATATATGTTAGGATTTATATCTGGGCTCTCTAGTCTGTTCGATTGGTCTATGGGTCTGTTCTTGTGCCAGTACCAAATTGTCTTGATTACTGTGGCTTTGTAGTAGAGCTTGAAGTTGGGGAGCATAATTCCCCCCACTTTATTCTTCCTTCTCAGGATTGCTTTGGCTATTTGGGGTCTTTTGTGGTTCCATATGAATTTTAGAATGATTTTCTCTAGTTCGTTGAAGAATGCTGTTGGTATTTTGAAAGGCATTGCATTGAATCTGTAGATTGCTTTAGGCAGGATGGCCATTTTGACAATATTAATTCTTCCTAGCAAAGAGCATGGGATGTGTTTCCACTTATTGGTATCTTCTTTAATTTCTCTCAGTGTCTTGTACTTTTCAGAGTACAGGTCTTTCCCTTCCTTGGTTAGGTTTATTCCAACGTATTTTATTCTTTTTGATCCACTTGTGAATGGAATTGTTTTTCTGATTTCTCTTTCTGCTAGTTCATCATTAGTGTCTAGGAATGCCACTGATTTCTGTTTATTAATTTTGTATCCCACAATTTGCTGAATTCAGATATTAGATCTAGTGGTTTTGGAGTGGATTCATTAGGGTTTTTTTATGTACAATATCATGTCATCTGCAAAAACGGACAGTTTAACTTCTTCCTTACCAATCTGGGTGCCCTTTATTTCTTTATCTTGTCTAATTGCTGTGGCGAGGACCTACACAACTATGTTGAATAAAAGTGGAGAGAGTTGGCATCCTTGTTTTGTTCCTCATCTTAAAGGAAAGGCTTTCAGCTTCTCACTGTTAAATATGATGTTGGCTGTGGGTTTGTCATATATGGCTTTTATTATGTTGAGATACTTGTTGTCTATACTCATTTTGATGAGAGTTTTTATCATGAATGGATGTTGAATTTTGTCAAATGCTTTTTTGGCATCTATGGAGATGATCATGTGGTTTTTGTCCTTTTTGTTGATGTGGATGATGTTGATGGATTTTCTAATATTGTACCATCCTTGCATCCCTGGAGTAAATCCTACTTATTATGGTGGATGATTTTTTTGATATATTTTTTAATTTGATATGCTAATATTTTGTTGAGTATTTTTGTACCTATGTTCATCAGGAATATTGGTCTGTAATTTTCTTTTTTTTGTGTGGTGTCTTTGCCTGGTTTTGGTATTAGAATGATGCTGGCCTCAAAGAATGAGTTTGGGAATATTCCCTCTTCTACTTTTTGGAAAACTTTAAGGTGGATGGGTATTAGGTCTTCACTAAATGCTTGATAAAATTCAGCGGTGTAGCCATCTGGTCCTGGAGTTTTGTTCTTAGGTAGTTTTTTGATTACAGTTCAATTTTGTTGCTGATAATTGGTCTGTTCAGATTTTCTGTTTCTTTCTGGGTCAGCCTTGGAAGGTTGTATTTTTCTAGAAAGCTGTCCATTTCTTCTAGGTTATCCAGTTTGTTAGCATATAATTTTTCATAGTATTCTCTCATAATTCTTTGTATTTCTGTGGTGTCTGTAGTGATTTTTCCTTTCTCATTTCTGATTCTGTTTATGTGAATAGACACTCTTTTTTTCTTTATAAGTCTGTCTAAGGGTTTATCTATTTTGTTTATTTTGTCAAAGAACCAGTTCTTGCTTTCACTGATTCTTTCTATTGTTTTATTCTTCTCGATTGTATTTATTTATGTTCAATCTTTATTATGTTCCTCCTTCTACTGACTTTGGGCCTCATTTGTTCTTCTTTTTCTAGTTTTGTTAATTGTGAGTTTAGACTGCTCATATGGGATTGTTCTTTTTTTCTGAGGTAGGCCTGTATTGCAGTATACTTTCCTCTTAGCACGGCCTTCGCTGCGTCCCTCAGATTTTGCAGTGTTGAATTAGTGTTGTCATTTGTCTCTATATATTGCTTGATCTCTCTGTTTATTTGATCATTGAGCCATTGGCTATTTAGGAGTATGTTATTAAGCCTCCATGTGTTTGTGGGCTTTTTCATTTTTTTTGAGAAATTTATTTCCAGTTTCATACCTTTGTGATCTAAGAAGCTCATTGGTACAGTTTTAGTCTTTTTGAATTTCCTGAGGCTCTTTTTGTGGCCTAGTATCTCTATTCTTGAAACTCTTCCATGTGCACTTGAGAAGAATGTGTATTCTGCTCCTTTTGGGTGTAGAGTTCTGTAGATGTCTGTTAGGTCCATCTGTTCTAATGTTTTGTTCAGTGCCTCTGTCTCCTTATTATCTGTCTGGTTGATCTATGCTTCAGATTGAGTGGAGGGTTGATGTCTCCTAGAAGGAATGCATTGCATTCTATTTCCTCTTTTAATTCTGTTAGTTTGTTTCACATATGTAGGTGCTCTTATGTTGGGTGCATAGATATTTATAATGGTTATATTCTCCTGTTTAATTGAGCCCTTTATCATTATGTAATGTCCTTCTTTGTCTATTGTGACTTTTTTTGTTTTGAAGTCTATTTTGTCTGATACAAGTACTGCAACTCCTGCTTTTTTCTCCCTATTAGTTCCATGAAATATCTTTTTCCAAACCTTCACTTTTAGTCTGTGTATGTCTTTGGGTTTAAAGTGAGTCTCTTGTAGGCAGCATTTAGATGAGTCTTGTTTTTTTATCCATTCAGTGACTCTATGTCTTTTGATTGGTGCATTCAGACCATTTACATGTAGGGTGATTATCGATAGGTATGTACTTATTGCCATTGCATGCTTTAGTAATTCATGGTTACCAAAGGTTCGAGGTTAAACTTCCTTACTATCTAAGAGTCTAACTTAACTCACTTAGTATACTATTACAAACACAACCTAAAGGTTCTTTTTTCTCCTCCTTTTTTAAGAGTCTAACTTAACTCACTTAGTATGCTATTACAAACACAGTCTAAAGGTTCTTTTTTCTCCTCCTTTTTCTTCCTCCTCCATTCTTTATATATTAGGTAACATATTCTGTACTCTTTGTCCATCCCTTGATTGACTTTGGGGGTCGTTAATTTAATTTTGCATTTGCTTAGCAATTTACTTTCTTTACTGTGGTTTTATTACCTCTCATGACACCTATTAAACCTTAGGAACACTTCCATCTATAGCAGTCCCTCCAAAATACACTGTAGAGATGGTTTGTGGGAGGTAAATTCTCTCAGCTTTTGCTTATGTGGAAATTGTTTAATCCCTCCTTCAAATTTAAAAGATAATCTTGCAGAATAAAGTATTGATTTGAGGCCTTTTTGATTCATTGTATTAAATATATCATGCCACTCCCTTCTGGCCTGTAAGATTTCTGCTGAGAAGTCTGATGATAGCCTGATGGGCTTTCCTTTGTATGTGATCTTATTTCTCTCTGGCTGCTTTCAATAGTCTGTCCTTATCCTTGATCTTTGCCATTTTAATTATATGTTCTGGTGTTGTCTTCCTTGGGTCCCTTGTGTTGGGAGATCTGTGCATCTCCATGGCCTGAGAGACTATCTCCTTCCCCAGATTGGGGAAGTTTTCAGCAGTTACCTCCTCAAAGACACTTTCTATCCCTTTTTCTCTCTTCTTCTTTTTCTGGTACCCCTATAATACGAATATTGTTCCGTTTGGATTGGTCACACAGTTCTCTCAATGTTCTTTCATTCTTAGAGATCCTTTTTTCTCTCTGTGCTTCAGCTTCTATTCTTCTTCTCTAATTTCTGTTTCATTTATCATCTCCTCCACTGTATCTAATCTGCTTTTAAAACTTTCCATTGTATGTTTCATTTCTGATACTGTGTTCCATAATGATTGGATCTCTGACTAGAATTCATTCCTGAGTTCTTGAATATTTTTCTGTATCTCCATGAGCATGTTTATGATTCTTATTTTGAAATCTCTTTCAGGAAGATTCATGAGGTCCATTTCATTTGACTCTGTCTATGGTGTATTTACGATTTTGCTTTGAACCAAGTGCCTTTGACGTTTCATATTTGTATGTGGCGCCCTCTAGTGCCCAGAAGCCCTACTCCCTGGAGCTTCTCAGCCCCTGGAGCAATGTTGGGGGTTGCCGGGGAGCAGTGTTGGTGTCTGGGGGGAGGAAAGAGCTGTTTTCTGCTTCCCAGCTGCTATGCCTTTCTCCACTGCCAGAACCAGTGGGCTGAGCACACAGGTATAAGCCTTTATGCTTTGCGTTTGTAGCTGCTGTAGGTGGGACTTCCCTCTGGCTGGCCTGACATTTAGTGCAGGGTTTGCCGGTTTGCGAGCAGCCAGGTGAGGCCGACCAGAAGGAAGGCGCAGCAGTCTGCATATCACGGAGGGGGGCCTTGTAGTTGTGTAGCCAGCCAGGGGGCTGGAGCGCCTGAAGATTGTGAAATCTCCCAACCTGCTGGGCAGAGTGCACCCAGACAGTTTTGTCTACCTGTCCTTTCTCCTGAGCAGGAAGCTCTGTGCAATCCTTGCCCCTTTAGCAACGCTGTCACTGTTAGGAAGTCTCTCAGACTGCCCGCCTGTCTTTTGTCCCAGAGCAGCCAGATATGGACCCCTGTTTTCCACAAGCAGCTGGAATCTCAGTCTCTCTAGGAATTCTGCCTGTCTTAGCTTTCCAACCCCCCTAATCACCAGAGCACCATGTAATGTAGGTTTGTGCTCCCAGAGCTAGGTATTTAGCAGTCCCAGGCCTCCACTCCCTCCCTGCTTTGTTTCTCTTCCTCTCACCAGTGAGCTGGGGTGGGGGTAGGGCTTGGGTTCTGCTGGGTCACAGCTTTGGTACATTACCCTGTTCTTTTCTCCAGGGGTATGTGGTTTGGCACAGCCCTCTTTTTGTTTCTCTTTCAGGATTAGTTGTATTAGTTATATTTTCATATTATATGCGGTTTTAGGAGGAGGCCTCTGTCTTACCTCTCATGCCGCCATCTTTAATCTCGGCAAGTCAAGTCCCATTAGGTTTTAAAAATACTTGCTCAAAAGCAGCAAAAACCCACTTTGAAGAATTTGTTCATATATATATTCTTGTGCTTTGCACAATTCAAAATGCTCTGTTAATAGAATGCAGCACATAGTCAACAGCACTGTGCTCTGACGTTACTAGATTATTTTTCTCCTCTAGTTTTATGTATGTATTCTTGATACCACTAGTACCATTTCTAAAGATTGATTGAACTGAATATGGCATTTCTATCAGAGATACCTGCTTTTTAATCTCACACTTAATAGTTTTCTAAAACAGCTAGCCTGTTCAATTATCTAATGGCAGTGGTGCTGTTTACCAAGAAATTTAAAAATGTCCCAAGGTTTGATGTTCTTCTGTAACAGTAAATTATGTTTAGAGCCATCACTTTAAAGGACAGAATCCCAATTTTTTTATTACACATATCCCAATTTCAACAGTATTAGTAACATGTATTTCACCAAAATCAAATGTCTTTTTCAAGAAATTAGTTAAAAAATAGGTATTGTGGAACTTGAATAAAGATTTAGAATCATAAGAGCCCTTATCAGGTCATTTGAATCCCCCATTTTATAATGTCTGTCTGGTACTAATTGCTCATTTCATGAACTCTTTAGTTTCTCTACACATAATGAAGAAAGATTTAGAATTGTTTCTGCATTTTCATATCCCCACATGTTTTCTTAGATTGTAGTGTGTTCATGTTAGAACTACTCTTGGATATTCTGAGTTTATCCTGCAAAAGGCAAACTGGTTCATGTATCTGATGATTAATAATCTGAAGCATGCACATTAGCCCATTTCTAAGCTGTCCAGAATAATACCAGCATAATTTATTGAATTTTAGTATTTCATTCAGGATAATTGTGATCTCACTGGAACATTACTATTTGCTCTATGCAGTGGGATGTGGCTTTAGATGTGGGAAGGTAAGAATGGAGAGGGTAAGAAAATTCTTATAGTTCTTCTCCTCTATAATAATGTTAAGCTTTGTGGATGTCAAGGAAGGAGCCCAAGATTAAAAAGTGAATGTAGCACTGTGTTTAATTATTGAAAACTTGCTAAGTTATTAATATAATTCTGTGGTTTTAAAATACATAATTCAAAAAAATTTTTTGATTATTTGGAAATTTTAATTTTATTACTGTGGACAAGTGAAATAAAACACTAATAGGATAGAAAATCAAGTTATACACCTGTATTCAGTGACTTACAGAGTAGTCTCTCATGTTTGTCAGTGTAGTTGTATTATACTTTTAGTGAATTATGAAATGTAGACCTGGTTTGGGTCTTGTCTTTTCTTCTTTAAGTTATTGTTATGTTAAGCTTATGTATAGTTGTAATTTCGCCCAAGTTGAAAATTTGAATCTATTTTAGTTGTGTTTTCTAGCCCTTTATCAACATAATGATTTAAAACTAGTCTTTGGCTTGTATGATACTTTGGATTGGGAATGTGTGCACATTAGGCTCAGTTACCATGAAATTGAGAAAAGTGAGAAAATGTTCACATATGCACAAGTTTTAGTTAATGTGGAAAAAGCAAGTGCTGCCTATATTTAATAATGTCTGCTTCGTTTTGGTTTTAGAAATGCAGCCTCTTATTAACTACACTGGATTATGAATAATAACAGCAGAGTAGTTCAGTTTTAGCTGCTTTTGTATGTTATTTGTGTACCAGATTCTGTACATAAAATAATTTATGGTCCTTTCAACTGTAGAGATCAGAGAAGGCACCGTGAAGGAGGTAATTTTTGACTAGCGTACTTATGAAGAGAGAGAGAGACAGGCTTTTAAACAGCCAGGAGGTATGATCAGTGTGAACAAAGATCAGAGCTAGAGAAGTGGGGTTTTTCTAGATGTAATAGGCAGTAGAGTTTGAAAAAGAAGGTAGGCCTGGAAAGACTTACTGGTACCAGATCACTGAAACCTTTATTTGTTCTATTTTTTGGTGTTGGCAAAAGGAAGCCATTAGGGGTTTCAACAGGAGACAACTGTAATGAATTAGAAATAGAAGATATCATAGTTGATAACCACATGGAGCAAGCAGTCAGGAACACAGGCAGAAAATTTGTGAGAAGGAGCAGAGATCAAAAAAGGGTTGCTAGTTAGTGCCATAAAGTTATGCCTGATGCCGAAATCATAAGGAATAATAAGATGGGCTAAGCACAGAGTCCTTCGGATCACCTATACTTATGGTTTGGACAGGAAGAGTGACAGAGGAAGGGCACTATTAATGAACCATTGAGGTAATGCCCCAAAGCCTCTAGAGTTCAAGGTTATCTTCAATGCTAAATGTTTAAGAGCCTCACATGAAATTAGATCGTTGGCTGAATCGTTTTTATGAAGCATTCATACAGAAAACTGCTGGTGAAGGTATTCTTTCAGGGAATGGGAGCAGTGTTAAGAGAAATTTTTTAGGTTTCATGAATTCTAGTAAATTTGTAGATTTCAAGCCATGGAACAAAAGAGAATGAAGGTAAGAAAGTTAAAGCAAATTGCTTGAGGAGATGGAGACTAAGAATAAAGGTATCTCCAGAGGGAGGTAAGTTTGAAGATATCTTAGCGGGAAGTTGGGTCAAAGACAACTAATGACCAAAGAATGTGTTCTACTAACTCTGCTTTACTTCATAAGACCTTGAAAATAACATTTTCTGTTGGATATTGAGAACTGAGTAAATTTTGGCATTGGTTAAAAGGTAGTAATTCCTGGAATTATATTCCTAATTATTTATTCCAATATACAGTAATAATTATTTTTATTAACATAATAATTACTCTTGTGAAACTATAACCTAGATGTCCCTTCCTTTTGCTTTTCTGTATTTTTCTCTATTTTTTATAGATGTATAAAGGTGTATAGATATATATAGGTGTATATCAAAATAGTATGAAATGTATGTTAAATTATTTGCAGAAAATTTTATTCGTATGTGTTTACTTGTCATTTAGCTTGATCCAAGGATTATTCGACCATTTTTAGCAGAATGCCGTCAAACTATTGCCAAACTTGATAATCAGAATATGAAAGCCATCAAAGGACTTGAAGACCGGCTGTACGCCCTGGACCAGATGATCGCCAGCTGCAGCCGACTGGTGAATGAACAGAAGGAGCTTGCTCAGGTGCGCACTGCAGGAAGAGGAGTTGCAGTTTTCTGTACCAGTGCAACATCAAATTGGTTTGCACCATTATTCCACCTCAACTTTGAATATTGCTAATGCAGTATTACTGTTTTCCATGTAATAAAGAAGAAGGCATGTCCTGAATGTTCAGGTTTGATAAAATAAAGTGAGCTGAGGCCACTTTAGATGACAGTTGAAAGATAAACCATGAAAGTGCTGTGAGAAGCGGGGGGAAAACAAACATTGAAAGAACATGATAAAGCAGATATTTCACCAAACATCTGAGAACTTCCTGCCCCCTCCCCCTTAAAAAACTAAAAAGGAAAAAAAAATTAAATTTATGAAAGACAGAAGGAAAATGTGAAATCTTAAAGAATTTACTAATACTTTAGTTTTTAGGTCTAATTTAATGCAGTATTCCAAGAATTCTGTTGTCAGATTTGATTTGTAACTGAAAGAAAAGAGTTCCAGAGTGGTTAACCTAGACGTTTCCCTCTACACTGATGACTTTAACTCATAACTACTTTGTCCTTCACCACCCTGACAGGTAGTTTGGCCAAACAGCTTGTAGCAAAATAGTTGACTTTATGATCTTGATTCTTTTTTTTATTATTGTTAACAATTTTTTTATTAAGGTATTGTTGATATACACTCTTAAGAAGGTTTCACATGAAAAACAATGTGGTTACTACATTCACCCATATTATAGAGTCCCCCACCATACCCCATTGCAGTCACTGTCCATCAGTGTAGTAAGATGCCACAGAGTCACTACTTGTCTTCTCTGTGCTGCACTGTCTTCCCTGTGACCCCCCACACCATGTGTACTAAACATAATATCCCTCAATCCCCTTCTCCCTCCCTCCCCACTCACTATCCCCCACCCCTCCCCTTTGGTAACTGTATGATCTTGATTCTAACATACTTTTCTAGTTTAACTTTGTTCTGCCAACATTTCCTTCTAAATGTGTTCTTTCATTAGAACATACAAATAATCATTTTAATGGGTACAAGTATTTTATTTCACCTGCATGGTAGAGTATACACAGTATAGTATAGGTAGATAAGATGTGTATAGCCTTGCTCTATTATTTTTAATAAATTTAAAATGTTTATTGTCTTTTTATCATTTTCTAATTTAATTCATCTTGCAATTCCCAGATTGTTTCCTATTCTCTCTTGAGTTTGGATCTAGCCACCTTACTATGAACTGAATTTATCTTGTGTTTTTGCATTGGCTGGAACCCCAGTACAATGCTGAGTAGATGTGATAGTGGGTGTCCTTCTTTAATTCCTGATCTATAGAAAGTGGTTAACATTTCACCATTATAATGTTTGTAGTCGTTTTTTTTTCTCTTTATTTTAATAGAAGCTCTTCATTAGATTAAGAAAATTACATTCTACTTAAAATCTTGACCCTCCTTTAATTCTTAGAATAAACTCAACATAGTTATAATGTACTGTCTTTTGTATATATTTCTGAATTCAATTTAACATATTGGCATACTGAATTATATTGACTTGTGTGTATATATTTTTCATTTATTACATACTTGTCAAGTTTTGGCATCAAGGTTATGGTGGCCTCTTTTTTTTTTTTTTTTTACAATTTATTTTGTTTTAGTATCCTTAACCTACAATTACATGAGCAATATTGTGATGATT
>JAQQAC010004068.1:4440896-4451735 GCA_029783875.1 Phataginus tricuspis
GATGGGTTTTCCTTTGTAGGTGATCTTTTTTCTCTCTCTAGCTGCCTTTAATACTCTGTCCTTATCTTTGATCTTTGCCATCTTAATTATTATGTGTCTTGGTGTTGTCTTCCTTGGGTCCCTTGTGTTGGGAGATCTGTGGGCTTCCGTGGACTGTGAGACTATTTCTTTCCCCAGCGTGGGGAAGTTTTCAGCAATTATTTCTTCAAAGACACTTTCTATCCCTTTTTCTCTCTCTTCTTCCTCTGGTACTCCTATTATGCGAATATTGTTCCATTTGGATTGGTCACATAGTCCTCTTAATATTCTTTCATTCTTTGAGATCCTTTTATCTCTCTCTGCCTCAGCTTCTTTGTATTCCTGGTCCCTGTCTTGCAATTCCTTGTTTGTGTCTTGAACCTGATTCAATCTGCTGTTGAGCCCATCAATGGCTTGTCTCGTTTCTGCATTGTCTTTCCTCACTTCCCTCACTTCCTCCCTCAGCTCTTGCACATTTTTCTGTAGATTCGTCAGCATGGCTATGACTTTTATTCTGAATTCTTTTTCTGGAAGACTATGCATGTCGATTCCTTCAGATTCTTTCTCTGGTGTGGTGTTTGTCTGAAGCTTTGTCTGTATCATATTTTTCTGTCTTCTCATGACTATAGAATTAGTTGTTGGTCGTTGTCACGTATGTCCGCTGGGCTCTTTATGACCGCCTTGCCGGGACTCCTGCCGGCGTGCTGGGGTGGAGGAGCGCTCTGGTCTTGCTGGGTCGCGGCTCTGTCCCGCCTCGCTGGGTGCCGAGTCCTCTCTCCGGAGTGTCTGACCGCTGGAGCTCTGGGGGGTAGGAGTGCTTGGTCCGCCGGGGTCGTGGCTCCATACCTTACCCGCCTTGCCGGGACTCCCGCCGGAGTGCTGGGGTGGAGAAGCGCTCTGGTCTCGCTGGGTGCCGAGTCCTCTCTCCGGAGTGGCTGACCGCCGGAACTCTGTACACCGTGCGCTTTCCTGTGTATTCTGGTCTCTCTTTTAGGGATAGTTGTATTTGCTGTATTTTCGTGAATAAATATAATGTTGGGAGGAATTTTTCTGCCAGTCCGCTTACGTCGCCATCTTCCCAGAAATTCCCTATTGTGGCCTCTTAAATTGTGAAATCTTTTAATTTGGAACATCTAGTCCACTTATTCATTGTCTTTGTCTTTAAATTTCCAATTTTTCTCTTCCAGTTTTCTTCCTTTTTTACTCTCAATTCTATGTCCTTTTTTTCTCTCTCCTTTTGCTATTAAGATTTTTATTACTTAAAATTTTTTATTTGAGTTGTAATTATTCTATCCCCCATATTACCTTTTTTTTCATTTTAAGCAGTATATCCATTCTAGATGTAATATACCATTAAAATATCTTATAGTATTTCCTTTTAGTGGCAAATTCAGTTTTTCTCATTTGAAAATCTCTCCAAATCACCTTTAGTTCTGAAAGAAGGAAAGGCAAATTTTCCAATAATGTAATTGATCAACTAGGGTGTTTGTGCATTTTAAATATTAATTAGTAAGGTTATAATGCCCTCCATAAAGGAAAGATTAATACTCTGAGTAATGAATGACAAGAGCAATTCACCTTTTATCAATGTGTTTGCCATGTAGTTCCTCTAAATTGTGATTTGCCAAATTTTCTTAGCCTAATGTTTTTGTAAGAATTTATCATATATAGTCTGGATAATCCCTTGTGTATTACAAATACTGTAATATTACAGATACTGTCTCTTCCTTTGTTGACAGTGTTATGTTATACAGAAATGCCTATTTTTAATGTAGTCAAATATATGTCATTTTTTCATATTTAATTTTATGAAGCCGTCATTCCATTAATACCTCAGATTTCTTTATAGTTATTTCTCAGATTGAATAAACCAGTACTTCCTATTATCTTAACTATCTTACTTATTTTTATCTTTTTTTTGCTCCTGCAAATTTCTTGTTTTTAAAAAAAATGCTAATAATTCTACTATAATCAGGCAGCTACATTGAATGTTTTACATTTTCTCTATTTTAAATCTATTGCCCATGTAAACCTCAAATTTAAATCGGATTTAGTAAATGGAGTTTTGTCATGCAAGGATGAGTCATTCTCCTGGGAGTTTGGTTGCTGTGATGAAGGGGGGTAATAGTATTTATTTTCTCAAAATAATAAAAATATTTATTTTAGATAGCCTTTCATGTATGCTTTCTAGGTTTGACCCTTAAACCTTCTTGAACCCAAACTGAAGTAAAATAAACTATAGTAATTCATAAAAGTTAAATTTTAGAACATACTGTCCTAACTGGAGATAATATTCTTTTTAAAAATATTTTTCTTTCTTTGATTTTGATACTGAAGTAATATAGCCCTTTTTAACATTGAGACAGTTACTCATTTGATTATTCTAAAGTGAATGTTTCTTAATATCCCTATGCATTTTAATATGAGTGTGTTTAGAAATTATTTTATCTGTTTACACATTGGGAGCAAAACAAAAACAAAAACAAATTAAAGCAGTAAAGTAGATGGATTTCAGCTGGCCTTGCCTGCGTGAATCTGACTGCGAGAGAAATTGAGCATAGTAAGATTACTCTCAAAGCCCTCATGAGAGATAGGGGGATAATCTTTTGAAGTTAGATGGTCTGTGGATAAGAATCGTTCATTTTCCTTGCTTATCAGTTATTATTTCTTTCAAATGTGGTTGGTGAAAGTAGCTAAATTCAGATCAGTCAGTTGCAGAAGTTGATTTTAAATCTTGGATGAACAGTTTTTTGTAGTTTTCTAGCTACATAGCAATTAAATCCTCTAAGCACTTTGAACTAAAGAGAAGGGAAAAGAGATAATGGAAAGGGATTTATTTATTGCCTTAACATCTTATAAGATAAAGACCAGTTCAGACGGCTTTAACAGAGTACTTTTTTTTTTTAAACCATAACGCTTTGAGGATGTTTGTAGATCTTTCTACTTGTTATGGCAGGCAGGGAAACTTTACCAAACCTATGAAGCTATGTAACACTACAGCCCTGGAAATTTATTCAGAATGTATTATTTCCCTAGCCATCTTGTTATCCTTGAGGATTATCAGCAAAATAAGAAAATAACAGGCAATCTTCTTCCTAAACTAAAAGGTCACAAAATGCATATTGAGGAGAGTTGTGAGTACTGTAGTACCTAACAAGTAGTTACATTTCTTTAGAATATTGTCATAATTATTTAGCTTGAATTAGATAATCCAGCAAAATTCAGAATTCGGATATGATAATACAGTTTAAGTTCTGCTGTCAGTCTTCAGTCAGTCTGCTATGTAATTTTCCTTTAAACTTTTATATATTGTAGCTATCAAACCTTATATACATATAAAAATACACTAAATGATATCAGGAATTTTTCTGTTTAGTCTAAATTATACTGAGGATGATTTGAGAAATACAGAATTTACTTATTAAAAAGAAGTTTATTTTCTTCTGGCAACACTTGGAATATGTGTTTTTGGTGTCAGGAAATCCTTTATGGTTTAGAATTCAGATTTGAGGATTCTGTATTTTTCTCAGATTCACCAAAAAGTAAGTGGAAACCTAAGACTTTAACAGGAGATAAAATGAGTAAGTTATTTTTAAATAGATTCAATTACAGAAATAGTCAACTTGAGCATAAAGTAGCATATTGAAAGAAGAATAGGACATAAAATTACTACTTAAGGTATCTTATTTTTGGATATTGAACCATTTGACTTTATTTTAATACACATCATTCAAATTTAAATATTTTCATGATACTTAGAAAAACATGATATAGAAAGGAGAGAGAGAACTACCAGAAAGTAGTTAAGTACTTAGAAAGATAATTATTTTCAGTAGCAAGTATGGCAGTGAGATAAATGTGCAAATCCTAAAACGTCTATAACATATTAACTATTTAGTAAATAGATTTAGGAAAAAACCTGTAAATACAATTTTAAAAACTTAATAACCTCATCAAGATGTCTTGGACTTTTAAAAAGAGTTTGCTGTTGGTTTTCATTTTGCTTGTTGTGTGTACAAAAAAAATTTTAATATGGCACATGTGTCTAAATTGATTTACAGCCTGAACCAACAATCCCTATTTAACAAGATAATGCAAAGTTCATGTGTAAGGATGAAAATAAGTAAGGATGGCTAAGAAAAAAGTGTAATTACTTACACCAAACAGTAAAATATAGTGTAAAATTATACAATTCATTGTTCTAAAGAGATGAACACACAAAAATATATTTATTATCAGTGAAACAAAATATACTCCAGAAATACTAGAGGAAGGAAAAAAGTGTAGTCAGTTGATTGTTTTTTAGTTCAGGGATGTATATAGTATACTGTTAAATGTCATTGGTTAGATTAAGTAGTTCTTATTTTTCATGGCTTTACATTAAAATCAGTGACCATGTTTTAATGTCATTTTCTGACTGACCTGTGATGTACTAGACATATAAGTTCTACTTTGTATTTCATCATGAAATGTGTCCTTTGCTAAGTTAATTTATCTTCCTGGGTTTCTTTTTTTTTTCTAGCATGAAAATGGAACAGAGCTAGATGAGCATAGATATCTTAAAAATTCTGAATCTTTTGCTGTAAACACATTACTGCATTCAGAAAAATAGATTTTTTTAAATCTTATTTGAAATTAAAACAGCTCAGTTTAACAAAGATTTTCCTCTTACATGATCATGTTTTTCATAAAACAAAATTGATATTCTTTAAATGCTTTCTCTCAAAGGGATTTTTAGCTAATCAGATGAGAGCTGAAAACTTGAAGGATGCTTCTGTGTTACCTGATTTGTGCCTGAGTCATGCAAATCAGTTGATGATCATGTTGCAAAATCATAGGAAACTGTTGGATATTAAACAGAAGTGTACCACTGCCAAACAGGAACTAGCAAGTAACCTACATGTCAGACTGAAGTAAGTACTGTTACATTTCATTTAGGATGCTTAGAGTTGATATTTTTTTCTTCTCCCAAGTGATAATTTTCTCTTGTCCCTAATTTGAAATAGTTGACTGGTTGATTAACTTGGGGTTCGATTACTTTTATAAGTTTGTATGTCTTGATTTCATTCTATAGGTGGTGTTGCTTTGTAATGCTGCATGCTGATCAAGATGGAGAGAAATTGCAAGCTTTGCTCCGCCTTGTAATGGAGCTTTTAGAAAGAGTCAAAATTGTTGAAGCTCTTAGTACAGTTCCCCAGATGTACTGCTTAGCTGTTGTTGAGGTTGTAAGGAGAAAAATGTTCATAAAACACTACAGGGAGGTATGCAAGTTGAATTCTACTTTACTTGTGTATGAGCCATAATGATTGATGTGTAGTATTAACTTCAGCTTTTCTTCTCTTAGTGGGCTGGTGCTTTAGTGAAAGATGGAAAGCGATTATATGAAGCTGAAAAGTCAAAAAGGGAATCCTTTGGGAAATTATTTAGTAAGTGTTCTTCATTAATAACTAGAATGTATTTTTTTAAGAAAAATGCTATTTTAATTTCATAGAAATGAATGTAGCCTTACAGTTGATCCTAGAGCAACATGCTGGTTAGGGGCACCATTCCCCATATAGTCAAAAATCTGTCTATAACTTTCGACTCCCCCAAAACCTAACTACTAATAGCATACTCTTGAATGGAAGCCTTACTTATAATATTCAGTTGACACCTGTTTTGTATGTCATGTATTTATATACTGTGTTCTTAAAAATAAAGCAAGCTAGAGAAAATGGTTTTTCAAATTGTCAGCGATCAACAAGACTTTTTCCAATATACTTACTGAAAGAAAGAAAATCCTCATATAAGTGGACCCATGCATTTCAAATCTGCGTTGTTCAAAGGTAAACTGTATATGGCATGTATGTGATATTAATTACCATTGAAATCTAGAAGCCTGTAGAATTGAATTCACTGTTAAATTTTAAATAAGATTTGCCAAATATTTTTTCAAAAACCAGAGATTTTTTTATTACTTTACCTTACATTATAAAATAACTGTATTGTTCATTTCTTTACACAGGGAAATCTTTTTTAAGAAATCATCTGTTTAGGGGGTTGGACTCTTGGCCCTCGTCCTTTTGTGTATGTATTCATTTTCTAACCATAACTAAATTCTGTATGTGTTCAAACCTTATTTCAGAGTCAGAGGTATTTATCAGAAACTTAGAGAAATTTTTTTTTATCAACAAAATGTCTGTCTTTAAAAGCCAGTTTTGACAAAGCTTTAAGATATATTCCTAGTTTTTGATCAAGAGTTTTTGTAACACAGGAGGATGTCAGCCTACACTGGTAAGATTGATAAGAATAGATTCTCTATTCTTTTTTTCTTTCTCTTTCCCCCTCCTCTCTCTCTCCCAGTTTCTTTATCTTTCTCCCCCCTTCCCTCCTCCCTGCCCTTCCTTTTCCTCCTGTCGTCTCCCCTCTCCTCCCCTTTTTCATTCTGTTAACCTTTTTCCCTGCTTCCTTTCAGTCCTGTTCCAACAAGTCAGAATAGGGTTACTTCTCAGGTCATCTGCATTGAAACCATGGAAAAATAAGTTTGGTCTATTTCTAAACCAGATTATCAGGGGACCATTAATCTTCTTACATGAGAAAAATGACTCCACAGTTAAGTGTGGGAAATGCTCTAGATTTTTTGTTGTTTTGTTTTTTCCTCAGACATACTGCTTAGCTGTTAAACATGTTTCTGTATTGCAGGATTTCTTAGGGCCTTAAATGTTGGTGTTTTTGAAATCTAAGAATGAGCGGTGTAATAGGCCGGGTTTCCCACACTCGTTTATCTGGGAGCCCTGTGAGGGAAGAGCACCTCGACATTACTGAGTCTGCTTAAATAATAATTGAAACAATTCGAGATACTTTTAAAAGGTGTATTTCTTGGCAATATTTTAAAGAAATGGTAGGACTTTCCAGATACTTTTCTTTTTTTTTTAAAGAAGCTAAAATTGACTAAGAGTTTATATTTTGGAAAATGTAGTGGAAAGGTATAGTAAATGGCAGGGAAAGAAGTGTTATGTAGGAAAACACTGATGTTTACCATGTCGAAAGAATAAGGCAGTAGTAGGTGATAGGGGTTGATGTAGGGACTGGAGACTGTGATGGTGCTGTAGGTAAAGGAAAATTTGGGGAATAGGCCATGTACTAACTAGTGAGACAGATGGGTTCCATATTGGTGGTGGAAATACTAGAATCCCATAAGAAGAAGCTTAAGCATAAACAGAAAAGGAGAGGAACAAGCAAATAATTTGATTACTAATAGTTTATGTGCCCTAGTTATTTAAGACTCAGAAAAATAGTATACTATGTTGTCATTGAATAGTCTTCATTTTTATTATTCTGTTTTTTAAGTGTGAGTAGATTATTTGGAGCATTTTTTACTTGTTTTTATATTGAATTTAATTATGGTAAAAACCATTTATACATTTATCCTGTGTATTTTTTGGTAAATTATTTTGTACAGACACAGAAGCCTCGAAAGTTTGACTGTGAACTTCCAGATATTTCATTAAAAGATTTACAGTTTCTGCAATCATTTTGTCCTTCAGAAGTCCAGCCATTCCTCAGGTAAGCGTCATTAGTATTTTTAATTTTAGTGATCACCTTATAAGGTTTTAATTATTCTGGAGCTGTGGAAAGTAGCATCAGTACTCACAGAAGGTGCCAGAATAGAGAAATGTCTTATGACACACTGGCTCTCCAACAGACACCTTAGGAAATTTCTGGAAAATATAAAAATGTTCCAAAAATGAATATAAAGTAGAAGGGGATTAATGTCTTCCATATGATTAATTTTTTCCTAGTAGTTACTCTAACTTTGCAGACTGTGGGAGATTTCTAATTTATCACTTACTGATTATGTCCTAGGCTTCTTAAACTGTTCCTGGTATTGTTTGAAAGAGGATGGTAATACTGTGTTATTTTTGTCATAGATAAAATATTTGGCTCTAGTTACCCATCTTTTCGTTAAATCAGAAATCTAATTTGATTGCATTCTGTTTCAGGGTTCCCTTACTTTGCGACTTTGAACCTCTACACCAGCATGTTCTTGCTCTACATAATTTGGTAAAAGCAGCACAAAGTTTGGATGAAATGTCACAGACCATTACAGATCTACTGAGTGAACAAAAGGCAAATTAAATTCTTTCAAGTGGTTCACTTCGTTAGTGTGTTTACATTGCTGCAGCTCTGTAAGCCTGTCCCTCTCTTTTCCAGGCATCCATGAGTCAGACATCCCCACAGTCGGCTTCCTCTCCAAGGATAGAAAGTGCAACAGGAATTATAACTACTACCTCACCGAGAACTCCTCCACTCACTGTTCAGGATCCCTTATGCCCTGCAGTGTGCCCCTTAGAAGAATTATCCCCAGATAGTATTGATGCCCATACATTTGATTTTGAAACTATCCCCCATCCAAACATAGAACAGACTATTCACCAAGTTTCATTAGACTTGGATTCATTAGCAGAAAGTCCTGAATCAGATTTTATGTCTGCTGTGAATGAGTTTGTAATAGAAGAAAATTTATCATCCCCTAATCCTATAAGTGATCCACAGAGTCCAGAAATGATGGTGGAGTCACTTTATTCATCAGTTATCAATGCAATAGACAGTAGACGAATGCAGGATACAAACATATGTGATAAAGGGGATTTAGGAGACCATGCTTCTCTAAAGCTCCAGTTGGAAAAATGTAGAGTCGTTGCCCAAGACTCACACTTCAGTATACAAACTATCAAGGAAGACCTTTGCCACTTTAGAACATTTGTGCAAAAAGAACAGTGTGACTTCTCAAATTCTTTAAAATGTGCAGCAGTAGAAATAAGAAACATTATTGAAAAGGTAAAATGTTCTCTGGAAATAACACTAAATGAAAAACATCATGAGGAAGTGCAGTCTTTAAAAACTGATTATGAAGGCAAACTTGGTGAGTTAATAAAGGAGAGTGAAGAAAATGAAAACAAAATTAAAAAGCTGAAAGGAGATTTAGTATGCCTTGAAGAAGTTTTACAAAATAAAGATAATGAATTTGCTTTGGTTAAACATGAGAAAGAAGCTGTCATCTGCCTGCAGAGTGAAAAGGATCAGAAGTTGTTAGAAATGGAAAATAAAATGCACACTCAAGATTGTGAAATTACAGAACTGAAACAGTCACGAGAGACAGTGTTAGAAGACCTTAAAAAGCTCCATGTTGAAAATGATGAGAAGATCCAGTTGTTGAGGGCAGAGCTCCAGTGCTTAGAGCAAAGTCATCTGAAGGAATTGGAGGACGGTCTACATGTCAGGCACACACAGGAGATTGAGAAAGTTAGAACAGACCACAAAGTTTCTCTGGAGGAATTGAAAAAGGAAAATCAGCAACGAATCGATCAAATACAAGAGTCTCATGCCACAATTATCCAGGAAAAAGAACAGCAGCTACAGGAATTAAAACTCAAGGTTTCTGACTTGTCAGACATGAGATGTAAGTTAGAGGTTGAACTGGCATTGAAGGAGGCAGAAACTGATGAAATAAAAATTCTGCTGGAAGAAAGCAGAGCCCAGCAGAAGGAGACCTTAAAATCCCTCCTTGAACAAGAGACCGACTATTTGAGAACAGAGATCAGTAAACTAAACCAAAAGATTCAGGATAATAATGAAAATTATCAGGTGGGTTTGGCAGAGCTAAGAACTTTAATGACACTTGAAAAAGATCAGTGCATTTCAGAGTTAATTAGCAGACATGAAGAAGAATCTGATATGCTTAAAGCTGAATTAAACAAAGAAACATCATTGCATCACCAAGCATGTGAAATAGAAAAAAACCTGAAAGAAGAAATAGTTGCACTACGGAGTAAATTGGACTCAGAATTGAGTGCTCTTGAAAAACAAAAATATGAAAAAATCACCCAGCAGGAAGAGAAATATGAAGCCATTATCCAGAAACTTGAGAAAGACAAAGAGAAATTCATCTTGAGCCAGGAACAAGACAAAGAACACTTAATTCAGAGGCTTAATTGTGAAAAAGAAGAAGCTATTCAGACTGCCCTAAAAGAATTTAAATTGGAGAGAGATGCTGTTGAGAAAGAGTTACTAGAAAAAGTTAAGCATCTTAAGAATCAAATAGCAAAAAGGTAAGAAACTACTTTAGTCTGTGATAATAAAGTTAAAATATTGGTGATTCAAATTTTAATTGTGTGTAATCACAGTACCTTAATCCACGAATTCATCTTTGGTAAATGTAGCAATTGAGATATTTTTACGAAGTAAAAACTTTTATTTTTTAAATAGTGTTTCTTGTAAACATTTAAAAAATACCAAACTGCATTAATTCATGAGTGACTTAAAAATGGATTATTTGGATTCCCAGAGAAACAAATTTTTGAAAATTTTGTATGTTTTTTGGAAGCTTTTTTCTCCCTTTTTAATTTGTAAATTTTCTCATTTTGGTTTATTTGAAGATTTTTCCTTAAATCCTTCAGTTGAAAATTATTTCATGCTTTTTAAATTGTTTATGTGTAAAAGCTGTTTCCTCTGAGCAGTGTTTGTTAAAGGCTAAATCCTAGCTAGGGCTATACACTTAATCAGTTTATTTCCTCTGTGATTCAAAAGATAATGTGTTTTTAAATTCAGGTTTTATACAGTGGTGGGTGGGTTGGGTTTTTTTGCATGTTTATTTTCTGATGTTACTGACTTGATCAGAGAATGGTCTTCAGTATTTCTACTCTTTAAAATTTTCTGAGGGGTTTTGTCGCTTAATAAGCAATATCTTGAACATTACCAATTCTATCATTAATTCTTCCAACTGAATATAGTGTATATACATTATATATTTTAACCTGTTTCTTGCCATATCACTGTTAC
>JAQQAC010004068.1:4452235-4476928 GCA_029783875.1 Phataginus tricuspis
TATATACATTATATATTTTAACCTGTTTCTTGCCATATCACTGTTACATTGTCTCTTGTGATTGACTCTCTGCTGTGTAATATTCATATATCAGTATATAGTTAAACCTCCCCTTCTAATTGAAAGCAGAAACTCCTTGTGTGTTTAGGGGGATTGGAGGGCTTATAGAGGGACTAGGGCCTGCACAAATGTTTCCAGAACTGGGGGTTAAGGTTGCGCTAGTCGCTGCTGCAGTCCAGGAGAGTTCTGAGTGAAATACCAAGGAGAGTTCTGAGTGAAATACCAGGAAAGCAGACAGTGAGGTCCCCACCAGAGCTGATGCTTTTCCATGGCTCACAACACTCAGAACTACACACAGAATGGGTAGTTCTGTCAGTTGGTAGGAAGGGAACTGCTGTGTAAAGTGCATCTGGCTGCAGCTACCTGTGGAGGGTAAGCCTGGGCTGCTTTTCTTCTTTGCAAACCATGCGTGTGTTCTTCTCATCGGCATACTTGCAGCTGCTGGGGATTCTGGGATATGTAGAGTCTGCATTCCTGTGTAGGTGAGTTCCTGAGGGGGTGGCGAGATGCCAGCAGATGGCCTGCACTGTTCTGCCTGAGACCCAGGTACTCATACATCGTCTTGCATATGTCCTCTACCCATATTGAACTTCCAAACAAAGACACATACCACATCATGTTCCTGTCTAACTTAATTCAGCTTATATCCCTTTTCTCACCTCAGATATCTCACGCTCTTTCAAGAGGTCAGGCTCAGCCTTATACCACTTGAGCTGGCCTAGAGTGAACATGTTGATGTCCATTCATCTTTCAAAAAGACAGTGTCTTTTTGATATTACATAGGTTAAATGCTGAAATATGGGGTTAAACTACAACTGTCACAGCATATATTAAATATTAGGCAAAGAGGATAAAGATAAAAAATGGGTTAAATAGTGTGGCTTGATCACTATGGTCTGTCTTCATTTCTGTAACTGGCCTTGCATGTCTCGTAGTATTTACGGCTCCCTTCTGTTACCCACTCCATTTTTTCCTTTAGCTTTACCTCAGCTGATTTTACTTGTCCTAAAGAGACTGCCATTCATTTGACTGTCACTGGACATGGCAGTGCCACCAGACAGCCTAGAGAAGTCCCTGACTCCCAGTAATATTCCTCCTTGCCCTTATTAAATAGGAGCAGTTGTCACCCATTGATATCATATCAGTGCATACAGCGTTTACACATGTCAGTACATGCAGAGGCAGCCTTCCTTGAATGTTGATTCAGTGTCAGGAAGAGCCCTAAGTAGCCAAGTGGTTTAAGCTTCCAGCTGAGAGGCACCCTGGCTGTATCTCCTTGTAAGAGAATTCTTTTGACGGGGTGCTAAACCAGCTTTGTAAATCAGCATGACCCAAAATTGTAGGGACAAGAAGCAGAAGTTTTGCTAGTGACTTATTGAGGTAGTGGTTATTCCAGTTTCTATCCCTGGTTCTCCAACCTGTGCATTCTATGGGAATTAGTCTCAGAGCAATATCTGGTTCAGAGCTTGTAGTAAATGCATTCTTTACACAGGCCATGCAGGATCTCATTCATCTGCTACTGTGACTCGATTTCAAATAGATGGGTCCACAGTTCTATCAGGCAGGCACTTTAGGGATTGCATATTTGTAAGGCCAGTGATTTCCATAAGCATGCGGCCAGGGCTACACCTCATTGACTTAAAGTGAAATTCCTTGTTCTGAAGCAATTTTAGTGGCATACCATAGCAATGAATAAGCTGTTTAGTAAGTTCAGCGATGGTGCTTTTCGCAAAAATATTGTAGGCATGGAAGGTAAATCTGTATGGAGACTAATGGCCTGTTCTTGTGAGAACAGATTACTGTCCCTTCTTGATAGAAGTGGGCCAGTGTAATCGACCTGCCAGCAAGTGGCTGGCTAGCCGGTCTCCCGACGGAGCACTGTAGTACAGGGGGCTCTGTGTCAGTTACTGGATGTGTAGAAATCCATATTGCCAAGCCCATACACAACCTCATTTCCTGCCTTTATGGACAGCTTGTGCATTAGCCTTCTGAACAGGACTGGTGTGGCTTGAGAAGGCAGTTGACTGATACCGAATATTCACCTTGCCCATGTGATTAAGAGGCTCCTCGAAGTGGGACACAGTATACACAGAGGACTTACATATCCCTATACTGGTGCCCAGTTTGAGAGGTTCATCCATATTTCTGTAGCTCTCCTTATCACCAGATTTCAGCCTCATTTCTTGCAAGTTCCTTACTATTCAGCCAAGCCTTTGGCCCATCTCCTTGAGGCACTGTAGATCTATGCTGTCTCTCCTCTTCAGCAACTTCAGGTATACTGCTTGGCATTTCCATGGGGAAGAATTCCCATCATGGAATGTGTGGAATCTTCAGGGCCACTCCTCAGTGGGGCTCCATACTTCAACTGTGCTTTGGAATTGCGTCAGCATATTGTGCAGGATCACAGGAAATCAGGCTTGCCAGTTTTTCCCTTGGAGTGAGCTCCTCAGCTGTGACAAGAGAAAGGAGACCGTGGCAGGAGTCGGGCCCTGGGATCCAACCCTCTTGTGCATGGCTTGTGTCTCAGGACATATTTGGGCTCCATCTCATGCATGCCACACCTATGTGTTGTAGCATGTGCTCCAGCTTCATGGCTTAACAAGGTAGACAACATTCATTTCATGAAGGGCAGCTGAGGTCACACAGAAACGTGAGAGACTGTGGTCAGTCTTTATACAGACATGGTGACAAGCCATAAGCTATTTTACAGAAGGAAAATAGTTGTGTGCTTTAAAATCCTAAGGGTCTCAACTGTGGTTCTCCATAGGACTTGACAAATGCACCATACAGTATCCCTTTCTGCTGCAGACACTTAAGCATCTTCCGGGAAATGTCCAAGTAACAGAGCAGCTTTTATGTCAGAGTGGACCTGTTGCAAGGACCAAACAGCCTTAAAAGTTACTTGCAAATGAGTTAGGGCAGCATGCCCATATGTACTGTTTATTGCCTCCAGAATCCAGAGATGCTCACCTAGCAGTGGCTCGTCCCTCCTCCTTAGAGGGACATCTCACATGCCAGACTATTGGATACTTGGGAATTTTTCTGCTGACAAGCTTCTAGATTTTCATGGGCTGTTTTGCTCACCCTCTGGTACTCCTGTGTTCTACCTTTAGTTCAGGTAGTTGCTTTCTATGTATGAGGTCTGATGAGCATATTGCCATAAACATATTGGTTTAGTGTGATATCTTGAGGGATAGCAGGAAGAACTATATCCCTGCCAACTAGATTTTAACAGAGGAGTAGATGACAAGATCGGATTAAGACAGTGAAAGGATGCTGCTGCATGTAAACCACACTGCTCCTTTGGTCTCTATCAGGGACTGACAAACTGGCCTTAGGAACCGAGCCCACCACTTGCTTTTGTAAACACAACTGTGTTGGGGCACAGAGATAACTCTGCTTACTGCCTGTGGCTGCTTTTGGTGGAATTAATGTGTTGTGACAGATCATTTTTACTATTTGTCTCTACAAAAAAATATTTTGTCAACCCGTAGTCTATACTAATAGGAATAGAGGGGAAAGAAATCACCAAACCAATAGGTACATGTCAAGTAATAGTGGCCTTTTTGATTTGCTCCAGCAAAGAGGTCATATATGAAAGAGCAGTTTTATAGGGGTCATGACCTGATAATATTTACGGTAATCCAGTGCTTGTTTTTATAGGTTTCTGCAGAAAACATACTTATGATAATATAAGAGAATGTGATAGAAATCTCTTTCCCTGTGTCATTTGAAGTATGACAGTTTTAGGGATTTTACTTGGTGCCTTCTATAATAATAATCCTCATTCAGTGAGTTAGGGGACCAACAGGAATGCCCCAACAGTTAGTTGCTTTTATGTTTGTGCCACTATAGATTCTGGATGTAAGGATGTATCTCTTACCTGTGGTGAAGGACCCATTGGGCCCAAATTCAGTTTGCCACCCAACAGTAATCTAGTGGACCACAGTGACATTGGAATCACCTCAGGGCCAGTGTTCAGCAGTCCCCCAAAAGTTGTTTAATTACCTTCCCTGAATGCACAGGAAATACGGGAAATGGCCACAGGCCCCTTGGTGAAGGATAGAAGACTTAATATAGACTTGTGCATTGTAGTCAGTGAATGACGTGGAATTAGATGAGGGGATGGTGATTCTTTTGCTCTAAGTTGGATCTCTGAACACCATGCCACATAGGGAGTTTTTGTTTGTTTGTTTTTAAGTTTTAATAAGCCCTTATTAGCCCATTCCATTACAGCCCTAGGGACAACCACACTGAAGATTTTTCTGGGTCAGGCCTTCTGATTACTGCTCTGGCTCTGCTGCCTTTGATGGCACTACATCATGTCTCCGGTTAAGTGCTACCAGTTGGCCTCTTCCATTCCAGAATTCTGTCATTGCCATTGAACTCATTGAATTTCAGTGGTTATGTCTCCCTCTGCTCTTCCTATCCTGCAGAGCAGAGCCTTTTGAGGTGAAGGCAGTGTTCTCCAGACTTTCAAGGGTATAAATAAATTCCATCTAGTATGCCTGTCAGCATCATTCTTTGGATGCCTTCTTCTAAACTAAGGGTCAGTATTTTTGTTCTTTAAAGGGCCACATGGCAAATAGTTCATGATTTGCTGGTCACATGCAATCTTTGTCACATTTGAGAGCATGCGTGTGTGTGTGTGTGACCGTATGTGTTACCACTCTTTAGGTAAAATCAAGAGCAGGTGATCCTTTAACTTTGGTCTCAGTACCGTTTACACACTCAAAAATTTTTGAGGACCCCAAAGTGGTTTTGTTTCTATGGGTTATTATAAATTAAACAAATTTGAAAGATATTTAGTCATTTTAAAATAGTAAGCATACTGCCTGTTAGCATAAGATTTTTTAAAGAAAACTGTTTTCTAAAATAAAAATTAGAAGAGTGGATTTTTTTAATACATGGATTTGCAAACCTTTAATGTTCAGCTTAATGTGTTTTCATGTCTGTTTCTGCATCCAATCTATTGTAGTATTTTTTTATGAAGAAAATCCAGCCTTTTCATTTAATTGGAAAAGAGAGGAGTATTAAAATAGATTTTTAAGATAATTACAGATATTTTTCCTTCTAAATAAAAATCCAACAAATTATAATTTTTTAATAGTTTGTGGAATATGAAACTGTCAATAGACTTTTTTTCATATTCTTTATGCTAATATCTACTGAACTATCTATCTTGCATTTTGAGTATTTTACCCATACATGATTTTGTAGCACAAGGAATTGATCATTTGGAAAATACTGGTTCACTGAGTTAGGCAGATTTGCAGATGTTGACACATTTTCTTAACACACACACACACAAAAAGCACATTTGTTAATAACACCTATGTGTTCTATAAAAAAGCTTTTAGGTACCAGGAAACTCTCCAGCTCATGCTGGCAGATATAAATTTTCTAAACAGTTTCATATCCTTTTAAAGAATCACATTTTATCATTGGTAGAAAATTGTGTCAGTTTATTGACATAACAGGCTCACGTTGATCATTTTTGAGAAAACGTCAAAAACCCAAATTTAAAGGATTAGGCATTGTCATTTTTCAACCAGAAATAGTGTGCCATGAGAAAAATAGCTAGTTCAGCATACAACCAAAGCAATTATGCACATACTTTCCTAGGAGACAAACATACTTTGTAAGTGGCATTAGTACTTTAGATGTATTCTCATTTCATCAAGGAACACTAAAAATATGTCTATTCAGTAGTCGGGATTAAATAATAATAATAGTTTTTACTACACCAGAGATACTCCAAAGTAAAAACCTGCCTTTTTTACTTAGAGGGTCTTGAAGTAAAGGATACAGTAACTAAAAATATAGTTTGGTGCTCTTGTCTTTAATTTATGTCAAGGTATCAGCAGTTTTATCATTTGTACAAATGTCAACAGTTGTAAAAGACCTTATAAAAAGCAAAAAGCATCCTCTTAGTATTATCATGAAAATAGTTTCAACCTTACTGATCCCCTGGAAGTGTTCTAGGGTTCTGTGGATCACGCTTTGAGCATCATTTGTATAGAGAGTCATTGGCAAACTTCCTGTGAAGTGGCACATTGTAAATATTTTAAACTCTGTGGGCCAGATGGTCTCTATCCAAGCCACTAATTTTACTATTATAACAAGAGAGGAGTAAGACAGTATAAATGATGGGTGTGGCTATGTTCCAATAAAACTTTAATTATTCAAACAGGTAGCAGGTTGTATTTGGCCTGTAGACCATTGTTTGCCTACCTGTGGTCTACCAGAGTATCTCCTTTTGGTATTTTGCTTATATTTACTGTTGGTCATTAGGTCAAGATTTTAGGCAGTTAACCTAGCAAACTGTTAAAAGCTAACATTAAATCTAGAATCTCTGGTTGGTATATCCATACAAATAATTTTGACCTGATTCAGCATTATGTTTTTTCTTACCATTCTAACTCCCACTGGATCCATTCCCATACATAGTTCCTATTCCTACATTTTCTGCCAACATAAAAGTAAGATTTTGCAAATGCAATTCCTCTTCGGTTAGATTTTTAACTCCCCTGGGATCTCCAGATTCAAAAGTTGCAATGCTCTGCAAGTGATGAAATGGTGGGAGAGATTGTTGAGAAGAAGGATCAACTTGGTGAGAAGGGAACCTCAGGCAGGGTGACACTGATCTCCTCAGATAATGGTGAGAAGCTATGCTACTGGCATGGGAGGTTTGGTGGGATTTGGAAGAACAGGTGGGACATCTCCAAAATATTGCTACTTATGGCTACTTGATCCAAGACAACTATTGGTATCAGTTGTCCTGCCATGGAATATCCTGGTCTACAGAGTTAATTTGCACTGGCAGTGAGGTCATTAGTGCTTGCACATCAGAGCAGATCAGAGAATCAACCGCAGATTCCCATCTTTTCCCCCGTCTATGATCATATTTGTATCTGTCTGGATTGAAGTCAGAAAACAGAACCTCTCCATGATATTCCAGGATTATATTAGAATTAGAATTTACCATGAGTTGAGGGAGTGAAGGGGTAAGGGAGTTGTGACTGAAGGCCTCGAAACCTTGTAGGTTCACAGTTCCCTGAAACCAGAGCAGGTGGCTACTAAGGAGACAGCTGCAATTCTTTGTAGTCTTCTGCCAGTGGTCTGCTGCAACACCAGCACCAAGCCACCTCTAGAGAATGATGGACTCTCTTTAGCATTCCAGGTCTTGTGTGGGCAGCTTTCATTGGCAAACTTGAACCCAGACCTTACTGGGAAGGGGATCTGGATGTTGTAGTTCTTGGCTTCTCTGTCATGCAGAGGAAACACTTGAAAAGGGATGAAGAGAACTTCACAAATAAATGATGCCGTTTGATGACACAGAGTCCAGCACACTTCCCACATTCTGCCACATGGTTGTACATATATGCCAGAGGTACAATTGAGAGACCAACTGCCTGTGAGAAACATTGGCAAGATATAAATAAAATATTAATTGTATCTGTAATGTCAAAGAGATTCCATGAGTCAATAAGGAAAGGACAAACAATACATTAGGAAAGTGGGCAAAGGATATGAACAGATAAAGAAGAAACACCAATGGCCGATATGGGAATAGCTGTAGGGTCTGCTTGGGATTAAGGAAGTGTAAAATGAAAATAAGATATTTTTTCTTCTGTGTAACTGGGGAAAGTTAAGTCTGTAGCATACATTATTTTTGAGGATTTAGAGGAAAGGGCTTTCTCATATACCTGTGTTGAAAGAACTGGAGTAAGAATATGTGTGTGTGTGGTTTGCATGTGCCAGGAAATCCACCTCCTACACTGTTCATGATCATCCTTCCAGAGGGGTAGTTGATGTGGATCTGCGTGAGTATGGGACCATTTGAATTTTGTAATTTTAATACTATTTTTAAGTCTCAAAAGAGTTTTTAAAGTCCATGATAAACAGTAATTGTTTATTAGACCCAGATTTGATAGTGATAGAAAAGGTCCAGGCATCAAGATAGTCTAGTTTGCATTCAGTGTAGATTTTCCAGTTACTAGAAGTATTGGGTATAATAGTCTTTTCCTGGCTCCGCACACTCCTCTCTCCTCTAGCTCTAAAGGAGAAAAGTTGGAAAACAAATCCTTTACCTTGTCTTTTAATTAACTGAGTTATGGGATAGGGGTTTTCCCATTCAAGCCTTTCTAGAAATTAAGCAAGAAATCTCAGACTTCACCTCAAACTGCATACTGCATGTTTGGCAAATTAAAGCCATACCTTGGGAGAAAATGGACAGCAAGTTTATCAGAATTACTAGATGTCATCAATAAGTATGAATAAAAGAATCACAATTCACAATTTCCTGATATGATTATCAGTTATTATTAATGTGATTGGTTTATTATTAGGTGAGCAATTAAATAGAAAATACAACAGTTTGAATATCCACGTTGATTGTAAAATGTATCCTGATTACAAAATTGAATAAATGTACATGTAAAAAAATCAGCTGGCTTAGTTGCTAAAGTAGTTTGGGGATATTCATTAACATGTCAGCAACCCTTTCCTGTGGTTGAGCCTATTTTAACACTTTCGATGGGATTGATTATCTGCTTCTTGGATGGTTTTGATGTAAAGGCTTATTGGATGAAAAATGATGAGATCAACGTTTGCACCAGAAGTTAGTTACTGGCTAGTCCATGCTTTCCTCCTTGCCTTGTCCTGTCTGGTGCTTTGTCAGCAACTCCTTAGGAGTTAGCAAATTTTAAGGGAAATGAGTATTAATTCAGGGAAATGTAGATTTGTTATGTGTGAACATCTAAGTTCGGGTTTAGTTTTGTGTTGCTTATTCATCAGCTAACAAAAGGAGCCAAAACCTATTTTAAAAATGAAAACTTTCAACATGTAATCTTAGGTAGTGATTCTTCTTTTTCCTCCCAGCTGTGTTACAGGAATAACAGCAAAACTGAAATTTAGAGCTTAGCTAATGAGAGGTATATTGACTTTTATATTGAAAATGCTACCATTTTCTGGTAGAAGCAGATTATCCTGAAATTATCAGATACCATCATTCAACTCTGTTGGTGTCAGCGAGTATAATATGTATTAATGTTTCACTTTCTTTGGTAGATAAAAAGAGGGTTTACACAGAAATATCCGTAACACAATAGGCTTCTGTTAGGTTTAAAGAAGATATATAGCCTTTCTGACATAAGCTAATTATTAATTTGGTATCTTTGTGATCACATCTGTAATTTTGAAGAAAATTTTAATGCTGTATTTAATTTTCAAGTCTTGCTATTGAATCTGCCAGAGAAGATTCTTCAAGCCTAGTTGCTGAACTTCAAGAAAAGCTTCAGGAAGAAAAAGCTAAGTTTCTAGAACAACTTGAAGAGCAAGAGAAAAGGAAGAATGAAGAAATGAAAAATTTTCAGACATCATTAATTGCTGAACAACAGGTATGTTCCCCTACCGCCATTTCATTTATTTTGGATCTAAAGAAGGTAAGCATAAATTAAAAAATATAATTTGTGTAGCTGAGGGTTTCTTGTATTTTAGATGATGATTTGTACATTCACTCTGTTAGCATTTGTTAATATTTTCTTCATAATAAAAGCATTTTCTTTTCAATGGTCATTATGTCACATAGGTGGTTCAAAAATGAAATAATCCTAGATGAGGCCTTAGGAGGCCTAAGTTCTCTTACCTCCTAGGGGATTGCATATATATCATTTAACCTCTTAACAACTCAGATCACTTTTTATGCAAAATGAAAGTGTTTATAGTACTACATAGATAATACTAGAAATTTTCCCCCTAAGTGCTAAATTTTTATTATTTTAAATTACATGCTGATCAGTACAAATTTCTTTCTGTAATTCTTATCCATATGGTGCTGGTGGTAGAGTATGGTAAAATCTTGTTGAACTTGCTGGCTCACTTATTAATACTGATCAGTGGTGAGAGATAAAGCCTGGGAAGATGAGGGCCAGACCAAGAGGCAGAAAGATTACTAAAAGAGAAAGTAAAATAAGTGTATAATAGCACCAGCTGACTGGTTGATCATTTTCTTCTTTCCCTATAATTTTTAAATCATTTGCTAAAGCTTTTCCTCAAACAATAAATAATGTGGACAACAATGAGAAAACAGGATTTATTTTCAGGGTATTAAATTGGAACACATCTTAATGTGGAACCAGAAAATACAATTACATTGTATTTATTACAGTATAATATTTTTATTTAAAAATAAACATTGAGAATTACACTTTTTCTTCTCCACATACAAATGGAACATACAAAAACATATGGAAGTTTATTTTCTTTAGTCATGGCTGCCATGTGCATGCACTTAATTTAAGTAGTTATCATTCTGTTGTTCCAGACCAATTTTAACACTGTTTTAACAAGAGAAAAAATGAGAAAAGAAACCATAATCAATGATCTTAGTGATAAGTTGAAAAGTACAATGCAACAGCAAGAGAGAGATAAAGGTTAGTAACATTTTGTAATACCATATTTTTCATTCCCTTTTAAAATTAAAAAAAATCATGAAATACTCTGTAATACTGATTTCTATTTGGGGTATTCAGATTTGATAGAGTCATTGTCTAAAGGTCGAGCTCGATTGCTGGAGGAAAAGAAAAAACTTGAAGAAGAAGTCAGTAGGTTGCGTAGTGGCGGCTTTGTTCCTTCAGCATACGCAGTCATGGCCCCGGAGCTTTGTGGAGCTTGTGCGCCTGCACCCCCAAGTGGAGCAGAGAGGCCAGCCACGGAAACACAAGAGGAGGGAAGAGTGGACTCAGCAATGGCAACAAGCATGATGTCTGTCCAGTAAGCACCTCTGGCCTCACCTGTATTTTAATTGGGCTTTTAAGCACTAGTGCACTAATGTAAGCTAAAAGCCCTAAACTTTAGACACATGCTGAGCACTACTGGCTGTCCACAGCCCATGCATCTGCAAGTTGTGCCATTTTCATTCTTAAAGCTATAAATATGAGAAGTATTTTAACATTACTGATTGTGTGTCTATATAAATCACTTTGGCATGTTCTCATATATGTGCACCCAAATTTTCACACTGCACTAGTGTTGAGCTGTTCTTGTTTATAGGGAGTGTTAAACTTTGAGGCCCATTACCTAGGAGGAAAAGGTGTTAACTATAGAAATAAATATATTCCTTTTGGTGAGAATGTATTGGATGGGGAAGTCAGAGGAGTTTTTTGAAAAGTGAAAATGTATGTAGGTTTCTTTTTAGTTCAAAAGAAAGGACTAAGAAACTGGTTCATTTGAGTTCTTGAAATGTTGTAAGGTTTAAGAATGTATGTGAAAAATAAAATTAATTCAGAAAGGTGAGGCATAAACATATAAAGAGATGATGGTAATTAGAAAACAAAATGACAGAAATTCAAAACACATGAAAAGGTAAACCAACCTGTCACAACAAAATCTCCCAGAAAAAAAAAAAGCATCCAACTGCATCCTACATACAAGAAGCCCCTAAAGAAAAATATACAGAGCATTTAATGTAATGTGGTTGAAAAAGATATAAGGCAAGTAACAAGAAAAAAAGTATGTAAGCCATTCAAAGCAAGAAGTTTTTAAAAGAGGAAATTTCATGTATATAACAATTTGTTGTTAACTTGTAGGTACTTAAAAACATTTTGATGAATTGTGTGTGAATTAAAACTACAATGAGTATTTTCTAGAGCCACAGGGCAGAAAACTTACTCATCTCAGGAAACAATGAAGTAAAAAATAAAACAACAGAAAAACAGTTAAGAAAACTTAAGTACATGCCAAATCACAAAGGAAGTCTCATAAGTTCTAAATATTGATATAATCCATGCCACTAACATAAGATGTAAAATTAAAAATTAGTAACAAAAGTGGGAGTTTATAATCTGGACATTTAAATACCTACATATTCGTATCTATACATAGGTATTGATGGGAATGTGGGAATTGAGTTATTCAAGACTAAACAAAAGAACTGAAAAACGAGAGATAAAATCAAGGTGGTACACTAGGAGTGCTATATAATTTCAAGTACATTAATTAGAAAATGAAATTAATAAAAGTAAATGAGCTATGGTAAAATGATCAAGTATAAAAGTACAAATTGTGGAATGAATAGAACCATAACCACAGGTATGGTTTTAAAAACTACTGAGAATAAAATAGAGGTTAATCTCACTTGGGAATACCGATGTAGCAAATCCTAAAGACAGAGTATTTCAAATACAGTAGAGTATTAAGATGATATAACCATCATGACTCAGTGGAGTAGTTCAGGAATACAATAATAATAGTTAAGAACATACAAATATCTCTCACTGTTGGTCGATCACATGAGAATAATTATGTGATCGTCTCAGGAGATACAGAAATGGCAGTTGACAGAATTCAGTGCCAATTCGTTAAAAATAGCATTTTAAACAAAACCATATGAGGAAATTAGGAATAGAAGGGAACTTTCATAGTTTGAGAGAGTGTATGTGCGACCCTTATAGCAAATATCATATTCACTGTTGAAACATTTAGAAGCATTTTCCATAAATTTAGGAAGAATGTAAGTATGCCAGCTGTCATTATCACTGTTCAGAAAGACAGTAAATAATAAAAATTGTCAAGTAAAGTCTACACTGTCATCATTTCAGGATAATGTCCCTTTCAAACCACAAAGAACTAATGAACAATTAGAACTAGTTAGGCCTCATCAAAGTACAGGTCATAGATAATGTCCAAGAAAGAGACATTTGCATATTTACTAGCAAGAGCAGATTTGAATATTATAAAAGACCCTAATAAAATTTTTTTTAACTTTTTATTAAGGTATTATTGATATACACTCTTATGAAGGTTTCACATGAAAAACAATGTGGTTATTACTACATTTACCAATATTATCAAGTCCCCACCCATACCCCATTGCAGTCACTGTCCATCAGTGTAGTAAGATGCCACAGATTCACTATTTGCCTTCTCTGTGCTACACTGTTTTCCCCATGACCCCTCACACCATGTGTACTAGACATAATACCCTCCAAATAAAAATTTAAGGAAATAATTTATTAGTAGTAAATTTAACAACAAAAATGCACAGTACTCTTGAGGAGAAAATGTTAGAACTTCATGAAAGATAATAAAAGACCTGAACATTAAAGATGGAGGGAAATACAGTTTTCTCATCAGATTTATATATTCAGTTATTTATACCCAGTTAAATTTTCAGGATAAGTGAGGTAAAACTTTATGTGGGGTGCTAAAATTCATATAGAAAAATAAATGCAAAAATAGCTGGTAACATTTTCAAAAAGATCAGTGAGAGGGAGCTTACCCTGCTGAGTGTTAAAGTACACTCTTAGCTTCATAGGTCGTCATTAACTCAGTATACATTCATAAAGTCACAGGCAAGTAGATGACTAGAATTGGTAGTCTTGAAATCTATGGATATATGGAAGCTTATTTATAGCATTTAAATCAGTTTGGGAAAAGAAATGGGACATGAGAGTAATTGGTTACTCACTGGTGGATGGTAGCCCATATTTTATATTACATACCAAAAGATCTTATGGATTTATTCAAGACTTAAAAATGTTTTTAATCTATAGAACTTAAAATAAGAGACTATGGAGTATGGAAGCATAAGGAAAAAACTTATAAATTTGTTAAGTGTTAAATCAAAATTTAAAACTTGAATACAAAGATACCACAGAGTGCAAAAGACTGGCAGTTAATATTTTTAACATAAAAGATGTGTCAAAGATATAAACAGTTAACACCAGTTCTTCATAGTCTTTTCCAAAAAATAGAAGAGAGCTTTTCCCCCTCATTCATTGAGGGCATTGTTACACTGATACCAAAGTCAAATCATCACAATAAAGAAAATCTCTTTTTTTAAGAACACAAGGAAGTATCTTAACTTGACAGGTATGTTTAGTTACTTGGTTGTGATGATGGTGTCATCGGCTTATGCACATGTCCAAACTCATCAAGATGGTATACATTAAATGCGTGTGACTTTTTTTATCAATCATAACCTCAATAGAGCTAAACAAAGCAAAGAGCCAGCAGCAGCTTGGGGCTAGTCATGCAGACTCGGTCCTTTCCTGATAACTGGCTACATGTGCTGTTTTCTACCTGTTTCAACCTTGTTTAGAAATCCCCTTAGTTTTCTGTTGTATTTCTGAAGTTACAGAACAAAACTCATTTTAGAAAAATAAAAAACAATGTGTTAGTACAGCCATTCTAAATTCATTTCTGGACAAGAAACAAAAAAATTATTGTTAAGCTTCTTGGAAATTATAATCTTGGGACCCATGCCAGTCCACTGAATCAGAAGCTTACATCATCAGTAAATTCATTTATATATAGATGGGAATATTCTCAACAAAATACTAATAAACTGAATCTAGCGACATACAAAAGGGACTCTTAACTGGGTTTACCCTGGGAATACAAGGTAACCAGTATCTAAAAATCAATGTATGTAATACACCGTATCAGTATCAATGGATGCAGAGAAAGTATGTGACAAAATACAACAGCCTCTCATAAAAACACTGAAGAAACTAGGAATCAAATTTTCCTCAGCCTAATAGCAGACATCTATATGAAAACCCACATTAAGACCAGAATGCTTTTCCACTGTAATCAAGAACAGTCCAGTCTTGCTACTAGTACTCAACACTGCACTTGAGGTTCTGTGAAGGGCACTTAGGCAAGAAAAAGAGATTATGACATCCAGATTGGAAAGGAAGAAGTAAAATCATCTCTATTATATAACATCATCTTTTAGGTAGAGAATCCAAAAGATTCCACTAAAAATCTATTAGAACTTATAAAATGGTTCAGTAGGTTGCACAGTACACGTATCTAAAAATCAGTTGTCTAACAGTGGACCAGAAATTCCTGATGAAATATGTCTTCAATGAAGAAACAAACAAGCTGATTCTAAAATTCATGTGGAAATGAAAGGAACCCAAAATAATACAAACCCTTCAAAGTGCTCTGTGTTAATGTTAAGTTTCCAAAATATAAAGTCCAGAATTTTAAAAGACTTAAAACTAAAATCATTCTCTCTTAGAGAAAATATCCATATGCTTTCTGAAGAAAAACAGAGGATAATGCTGTTAGAACGAGTAAGTAAATTGTTTTCCTGAAATACGGTGTTTAAAGTGTTAAGTCTGGGGATGCAGTTTAATAAACCTTATGCTAAAACATACTGTATTTGGTTAATAAATTAGATGTTCTTCTTCTTCTTTTTTTTTTTTTTGGTTAGATGTTAATGTTTTGAGAAGTCCTGTAATTTTTTTTCAAAGTGGCCAATCAGTACTAGTATCTCAGGCCTCTTCTCTCATCTTCCCAATAAATTAAGTCTGTATCAGAGAAAAAGGTTGGTGGCCTTTATAAAATAAATATATGGAATAATGGTTTATTCAGTGATAGTTCAGAATTCAGCAAAACAAATGAATTTTACACATTTATTTCAAAAACAAGGTATTAAATATTTTCTATAATTGGGCAAAAATATAATCTGTGAATGACAAAAAGTTGTGGCTTTATTAGGGATTAATTGAAGTGAACAGGGAAAAATTGGCAATAAGGGGTTTCCTCCCTGATGTACTATCAGATAATACATAATTTTGATTCATACTTAACATACCTTTGTTCATAGACAATTTTCATTTTAGGATATTTAAATTTTCAACAGTTGCTTTTTACAAGCTTGCTTGTTCAAGAATAAGAAGTCAAAATTGTACAACTTTGTGTTGTAGCATGTGTTCTTCTGTTATTAAAGGGCTGTGTGATCCACCCTAAATTGGATCAGCAGTGTGTATGTTATAGCAGATTCCTCCTCTTAGGCCAGACCTACTAACAGGCTTCTGGAGGATTTCAGATACTGAACTGCGTGTTTACAAGCTCCACAAATGATTCTAATGTATACTAAGCTTTTGAGGCACATGTACCTACAACTATTCTAATTCTCTTTTTTTTTTATTAAGGTATTATTGAAATACACTCTTTTGAAGGTTTCACATGAAAAACAATGTTACTACATTCACCCATATTATTGAGTCCCCCCCATACCCCACTGTAGTCACTGTCCATCAGTGTAGTAAGATGCCACAGAGTCACTATTTGCCTTCTCTGCTACACTGTCTTCCCCATGATCCCCCCCACAACACCATGTATGCCAGTCATAATACCCTTCAATCCCCTTCTCCCTCCCTCCCCATCCCCCCACCTTTGGTAACCACTAGTCCCTTTAATTCCCTTTTAAGCTAATAAATTATTAGAGCAGTTGGAAAGGATCCATAAAAAAGAATATGCCCATTAACCTCTCAACTAGAACTGAACATTAATATGAAGATTAAGAAGATTCGACAGTCATTATATTTGAATTTGAGGAGATGCGAGGATAAACCACAGGTCTCTCTTTCTCTCCATTGCAGACGTTACAATTAAAAGAAGAAGAAAACAAGCGGTTAAATAAAAGACTGGTAAGCTTTTTTCTGCCCAGTTGAGCTTAACATTTAAAAACTTTTTGCATTGTATTTCATTATAAAGATCTACCATCAGAAGTGTGTATGATTAATTTATTTCTAAGTGAATGGTTTTCATTGAGCCATGTTTGTCATCGAACACTTGATTCTTAGATGATGGCATTAGGTTAGAGTTACCTTCTGTGACTGTAGACCTGACCAATATAATTACTAATATGATTTTAAGAGCAGTCAACAAGATTGACGGTCTTTTCTGATTAGTAATATGTTATAATCTCTTAGGAATTCCATAATTACATGTTTTTGTAACATCAGGTTAGGATTCTTGTCAATAAAAAGGTTAGAGCTACTCTTCCTTCATAAGCCTTTTGAAGATTAAACATGGTCACTCACAAATATGCATAATTAATGCATCATGTCTTTTTATGAGTCTTTTTTTTTTATCCCAAGAAGGTGTTTGAACCTAACAGCTTGCATGAGACCCTTTGTGGTCTTCTGAATTACCTCAATTTATTCTAACCTGTGAATTGTTAAATTGGTCCATTTTACAGTTATTCTTATAAATACTTTAATAAAGCAGTTACTTCATTTTTCAAGTTCTAATAATTACAATTTACAAGGAAATGGGAACAGTTTTGAGGCCTGTGTTCATACTTTGGAAAGTTTGAAGATACTGATTAAAATTGAACTTTTTAAAAATCAAGTGTGTTGAGAGGAAACATATACTTTTCTTTGTCTTTCTTGAACAGCAAGAACTATGCATTAATTCTGTAGTTATTAGACTGTCAATCATTAATTTATCACCAAAATAATCTTGAAGCTATTTCTTTAAGTAGAATAAAACATTTTTTGAGAAGACTTGAGAGTTGCCTATCCCAGACATCACTCAACATTGTGTTTTATGCAGCATCCCCAGTAGAATATAAGCTCAGTTTGGCAAGGGTTTTAGTTAATTTTGTTCATTGCTCTGTTCCAAGCACCTCAAATAGTAACTGGTACACAGTAGGTGCTTGGGAAGTGTTTATGAATAAAAGAATTTCACCCTTGAAATCTGAAGAAGACCTCACTTCCACTCAGAGAGGTGCCTCAGTGTAAGTCAAACTTTCATACTGATTTATAACTGTATTCACTTAGTGTTTCCTAAAATCTAAGCCCTCATTTGTAATAAACATATGGAAAACTTAAGCTTTTTTAAAAAAATCTGTAGGTGAATATGGTCTGAAAATGGACGGTCCAGCTTGTCTTCACTGGCAGCAGATGGGCCATTTTGATGATTTTGATGAATTGCTCTGCACTTTCAGGCCATTCTGTTCATTTTTATTTGTTGTTTTTCTTTTCATCCTCAGTTTGTTTTTAACCACTTTAAATTCTCTTTTGTTAACACCTTCATTGTTCCAGACAGTGCTCAGAGGGAAGTGTAAAAAATTCTAAGCCTCAAAACTAGACTTAATAAATAAACAAAGAGAAATCATCTCATCTGTCCTTGATTTGGATGACTGCATTGGGCCCACTCTGCTTGGGAAGCGGAAGGGTCCTTGCCATCTGTCTCCAGGACCTTGGGCCACATCTCCCGTGTTTCATGTGATGGTGGGAAAAGTGTATCTAAGCCTGTTTGTAAAGCAAGCAGCCCCAGCTGAGCTGAGGCAATACTAGTGCATCCCATCTCTTTGTGCCAATATCAGGAGCGAAAGTGAGTGGCATTCTCACCTTCTGTTACTTAGTGATAGTTCAGAATAATGGTGTTTTAAGCCAAAGAATCTCCAGTGTTGCCTTGGAGATGAGAGAAGAGGGATTTTATCAACTCTCAGTACTTCATTCTGTCACCCCAGTTTCAACCATAGTAGTAGTGTATTTTTGTTTGTTTTTCCTAATTAGATTTTGGACTTTTGAATAAGATTTTTTCTAAAGAGTTTTTTTGGTTTGTTCTTTTGTCAAAAGGGGAGATTTGAAATCGATGTGTTAGAATTTCCACATTCTTCTTAAATGTTGATCTCATTCCCTATGATATATTTAAGTATGTAATTATAAGTAAAATATTCTATATTCAGTTTTTAATCCAGCCAAATTTGATTAAGAAAATAAGAATATAGGTAAATTTGTCCACTGAATAATTGTTGAAGGAAAGGATTTATATTAGGGACCATATGTTTTGACTTCTAATACCTGGACACAGACATGAATGTGTGTAACATTGAAAGAAACTTTTTCAGTAAAGACCTAATAAATACATGTAGTGTTTTCATTGTGTAAGTTTTATGAACTATTTTTTTAGATGTCTCAGAGCATGTCTTCAGTATCCTCAAGACATTCTGAAAAGATAGCTATCAGAGAGTATTTTATTTATATTTTGTGTTTTTTTCTGTGGAAAAAAGTTGAATCATATTGAATTGTTACTGAAAATGTATTTCAATAGCTATCATCCTTCAGATCCACCAGGTTCATTAAACTGATTGTACTCATTGGTAGTAAATATTTTTTATTGTATGGCAAGGTCTTTCTAAATTATTATTTTGGGAACATTGGGATTGCATTTGAAGGCATTCCTATTATAGTTCTAATTACCATTTACACATAAACATTGCTAAAGCTTTTTTGGCTTAGTTCAGTTTTCAGCTCGTGGCATCTCTTTTAAATACCATTTATCATTTTTTTCATTTTAGATGGGAGAGACTATAAGTTGCTGTGTTTCCTCATTTTTATGTTCTGATTTTATCGGTATGTTGCAAATTCACAGTATGCTGTTAAATTGATCAATTTAGTAATTTAATAAGTCTTCTGGACCCTGTTACCTCATAATAATACAGGGCAGACCCCAGACATATTACAGATTTGGTTCCACACAACTACAATAAAGCAAGTCAAATGAATTTTTGGTTTCCTAGTGCATATAAGTTATGTTTACACTACACTGTAGTCTGTTAAGTGTACCATAGCTTTAAGTCTTTAAAAAAGAAAAAAGAAGTACATACCTTAATTAAAAAGTACTTAATTGCTAAAAATGCTAACCGTCATCTGAGCTTTCAGCAAATCATAATCACTGATCATAGATCACCGTAACAAACATAATAGTAATGAAAAAGTTTAAAATGTTGCAAGAATTACTAGACTGTGACACAGAGACATGAAACTAGCAAAGGGTGTTGGGAAAATGGTGCCAGAGGCTTGCTTGATGCAGGGTTGCCACAGACTTTAAATTTTTAAAAAAAAAAAAAAAAAAAAAAGCGTTATCTGCAAAATGCGATAAAACCAAGAATAATAAATGAGGTATGCCTGTGTATTGGTTTTTGTTGTGGGTTAAAGGAGGGCCTCTGTAATGATAAAAGTATCATCAGCCTTCTGTGCCAGTCATAACTCATACAAAAGTCTGTAAACTATTTTTAAAAGACCATTTCTTTTGTCTAATATATCTGCAGATGAGATTAGTTGTCAGGTATCTACAGTTGCCTTTAATTTCTCCTTAGAACTTTATCTTTTCTCTGATTTGAAAGGGCTGGATGGTGTCTGTCTCTACCTACCAGCTGTATGTCCATTCAGATAAGTTTGGTCTTTCAAAGATTAGAGAGAGAACAGCTTAAAAAATAAACAAACCTGCCTTTAGAGAAGTCCCACCTACCTTTTTAAAAGATACTATCTTTCTGGTATTGAGCTAAAGCAGTGCCTACCACTTCTTGTCAAGTAGGCAACAAGTATTTGTAGGATAAACAATTAGTGAATAAATGATTGTTATCTTTGAAAAGCTTCCCCAGGGATTTTGATGATGTATCAGGTGCCAGACCTACTAAATTACCCTGACAACAAGAAATCGAGATTAACTGTTAAGGTCTGTTGATATTTTGAACCACATTTCTAAAAAAGATGGAAAAGACAGAAATCACTAACAGCATTGTAGGCAAGTTGTACCAACTTCTTTCCTTCCTTACTCTCTTCTTTTAGGCCTTCACCCTAAACCTGTACTTTTCCATTGACTTTTTTAAAACCTACTTAAGTACGTGAACCCAGCTCAATTGGTTTCTCTTTGAATTTGAAGAGTCCTATATTTTGAGACTGGAGAAATAGTATATATATAGTTCTTCTTTGTCACTGTGACTAAGTAAGTTCACTCCCTCTGACTTTAAATTTCTTACTGTGAAATGAAAGATTAGGTTGAATATTCTTCCTATGACTAGATGAACTACAAAGGGTGTTTTTTTTCTCCCTATCTAAGCATTTTTATTTTGTTTTGTTTTTAAGCAGTACATATTATTGGAAATTGAGTTTTAAAAACTTTTGGTGTTTGACAGTCTCTGGCAACGTCTTTTGAATCTCTACTGTGTATGACTTGCACTCCCACTAGGAGCTGGGTAGAATAAAAAAATACACACCATTAACTGAAAGTTAATATTACATTGATATTTGAACATACAGTTAACCACTGCAGAATATGTACTTACTAAAGTTTTCAAAATAGGGTGCTAGTGACTCTTTTAGGTCAATAAAATTGCATTCCTTTAATCCAGTTTTCAGGTGGGAGATTTGGTACTCATAATCCTAGACGAACGCCATGACAATTATGTATTATTTACTGTCAGTCCAACCTTATATTTCTTGCATTCAGAGTCTCTCCCTACCCTGGACCTCAAACCAGGCGAGCGTGGTAAGGGTCACATCCATAACTAAAATAGTAAACCTGGAGTAGAGAGAGAACAGATTAAACAGTTTTCTCCCCTGTTTTCTAATTATATCAATTAACTCACCAAGACGGAACTCTGCTTAAGCCATATGTGCATTGTTCAGGTTATTTTCCTGGATTCTGTTGACAGTTCAAAACTCAAAGTATAGCTAATGTGACTGGATCAGATATCTCCTACCCCAACAACAGCAGAATTACATTGTCAGTTTTCATATAAATACAACCTGTTTAAGTTGTATTTCTTCTGGTCTCCCCCAAAAATTCTCTTAAATTATAAAGCATCTTTTCTATCCTATTTATCATCCTGTATTTCCTACTTAGTTTTTCCTTAAACTTGTCGACACTTAAATTCTTTTTTAAAAGGCTTTAAGCTTTGTTAAAGTATACCATAGTGTCTGTTATCTATTACTTTGATCTTAATGAATTCAGAAGAACAGAATAGATACCGTGGGATACTTAGCCTAAATAGAGTTACTAGAAAACAAGAATAATGTCCATTTACTAGAAAACAAAAATAATGTCCATTTGCGTTGATGTTCCTGTTTGGCATGACTTACCAACATGGAACAATACCAATTCCTGAACTAGGCCAATGCCATGTGACCCGTCCATCGTGGCTGTTGGTGGTAGATTATAGAGAATGTCCATACATGCATATGCTTGCCATGTTCCCATGAAAAATGAAAAGATAAACTTAAAACTTACTGACTTTGTACATTGAAAATAGTGAACTTGATATCCTTGATTTTTTTTTACAGGCTTTTTTGTTTTTCATTTGTTTAAACTTTTTATTTCAAGATGATTTTTAAATTTACCAAAAATTTGCCTAAGTTCATTACCAAAAAAACCCCATATACCTTTACCCAGGTTCATCTATTAACCTTTTGCCCCATTTGCATTATCTCTACTTGTGTATGTCTACATGTACAAACAAATAAATACAAACATGAGCACGTTTTTGTTTCCAGAGCCATATGATAGGCTAAGTTCCACCATGGCCCGTTATCTTTAAATATTTCAGCATTCGTTTTCTAAGAATACAAAGAGTTTAGTGTTTAAGTAACACTGTTACGCACTTAGAGATTTTAATGCACATCACCATTTTAAAGGCTCTCACAAGTTTTGCAGAAAAGTGTTTATTTAATATCTTACTTTACCGTGCATATCTATACGCACACACACCCTATTTTTTTGTTTGTTTTTGAGAACTACAGAAGAGAAGGTGCCCACTGGGGCAGTACTGCTCCCCCTGTGTTGTTGCCTCGGGGATGTGGGTTACCAGAGTATGACAGTGGGACTCACTGCCTCTCAGGCATAAAATATAGGCATCAGTTTTAGGAGACAACTTTTCAGAAATTATGAATTACCTGCCGAGTGCTGTGTCACTCTTCAGCGTTGTTTTCCACATCCTGTAGCCCCGGGGCTTTTATCTCTCACATAGGTTCATTTCTGATGATTTATTCAGGACAGCTTTCATTTATATCTTGCCAAATTATATTTATGGGCTAAAAATCAGTTTTGCCTTCTCGGGAATCTCAAGGGCTTTAGGTTAAACCAGGTAATTTACTGGCTAAATACTTTTGAGATCAACTTTGGTAATATCTTCTCTTTTGATGAATTTTAAATGGGAATGAGTATTCACCTCTTCTGAGCTTGTCACACTTCAGCTCTGTAAGGACTACCTTTTTCGTTTCACCCTGTCCTCCAACATCTTCCATTTCTCCTTCACACAAGTACTACCTTTTTATGCTCTCTTTGGTTCTTAATTGGTTATTTATTGGGCACCGACTATGTTCACATACCATAGGGGTGCTGTAGCGGATGGGTGAGGAAGATGCCGTCCCTGCCCTCGAGCACTGGTTATTAAAAGTACCCCCCTCACAAAGCAGTAATTTGCTCTAAACCTAGAAAATAAACATAATCATACCTTTGTCTGCATTCAGAAATGGAAAGGGTCATCTTTAACACTTTCAGTAGATGGCACTGTTGAGCTAATATAGAATTTCTATATTTACTTGGTTGTGATTTGTACTTGGGTTATTTGTATTCTTGAACTTGAGTTCTGTGATTTGGCTTATCTATAGTTAGTAAGCAAATAAAGCCAAAATTACGGTGGAAAGTAAAATCAGTTTTGTTTTAGAAATCATTAGCTTTTCAGGGATTTCAGCAGTTTTGTAAGTCTTACACATTGTTTAACCCTTGGAACTTAGTCTGTTTTGATTCTGGCAGTTATGTTTTTCATGAGTTATTGTTAACAGTACTTTCAAAGACAAATTAACAATTTGATTCAATAGCTTCAGGTACATCTAGAAGACCCTGGGTACTTGGAAAAGTAATGGAAAAGGAATACTGTCAAGCCAAAAAGGTAAGAGCTGCCTCATCTGATACAAACCTAGGAACTCGAAGATTCTCACCCTACTTTATGTAGAAATCATTAATAGTGCTGTCCTTGGCCTTTGCGCTCACCTGATGTAGACCTTGAATTTAATGAGTGTGATTTTGAACCAGCAGGTTTATAAATATTTACATTATTTATCTTCAGGTGATAGAGTTGTAGTAGTGGAGTAATAGATAATAGATACCAACATGCCATCAAGCTGTACAAGGAAGCCACTGTGTTTCTGTTTTGTGTCTTAGTTTATTGGTGTTTTCATGTGCAGAAAAAGACCACAGCCTAACTGGTGGTCCACAGTGAATCTTTTTGTAGGTAGAGTTGCTACTTAATTTTCATACACTACCGCCATTGAAGAACATAAAATACTAGATGGCTAAAAGTGCACTTAACTGTAATGTCAGCAGTGTTAGTGCTGTGGGATCAGTGAAATCTAATGAGCATTCTTCTTAACTCAGTAATTTTGGGCCCCTCTGCTCTGAAACACTAATAGAACTTAAACTGTGGAATTGAGGTTTCTTGGTATTTAAAATAATATGTTTGTGCCAGTTTGTGCCATATTCTTTAGCAATGATCTACCAACTCTTTCTTCTGTCAGTAATAGTGGTGTGATATATTCTTACCTGGTGAGGGGCAGACCTTGTATAGTTTGATAGACACCCCTCCTTACCCCAGTGCTCTACCATTGAGTTGTAGGGTAGGACAGTACCTATGTAATCTGGTTTTATCATTTAAGTAACTCCTTTTCTTCTTTCCTTCTTAGGCACAGAACAGATTTAAAGTTCCTTTGGGGACAAAGTTTTACAGAGTCAAAGCTGTGTCATGGAATAAGAAAGTGTAACTTAAGGAAGAAATCAGTATCTTCTCTGACATGTTTCTGCTTTGTCCTACAGAGCTTATTCATCACTCCAAAACAGCAGGCCATCTTTTTATACAAAGTCATCGTGACAGTATACTTCATTGGTGTATATCATTTACTTTTTAACTGGCTACATTTTAGGAAAAATAAATTTATCAAAATCCTTGGCTGAATTAAAATTTTTTTGTTGTTGTTTTTTACCCAAAAAACTCTAGAAATACGGACCAAACTAGTTCATTTTCTCAAAGGGCATACTCTGTAC
>JAQQAC010004068.1:4477428-4651040 GCA_029783875.1 Phataginus tricuspis
AAATACGGACCAAACTAGTTCATTTTCTCAAAGGGCATACTCTGTACGTTGTGGCTTGTGATTAGCCATGTTAATTGCCTGTTACATATGCATTAGCTTGAACTTAAATACTAAATGTTAGTTATTATTACCAGCATTTGTCCTCTTGTGAAATCAGTATCAGAAAACTTGCACTCTTAATACATTCTTTATAAAATGTATGAATTCTTCAAAACTGTTTAAAGAGGAGTGTTACTGCATGCAGATAATTTTGAGTTTGCCTCTGTAGATTACTAAAGCAAATTGTTTCATTTATTTTTTTAAATGCCCTTTGGTGTTTCAAAACAAAAAGGAACTCTAATTTGATTGACTGATTTTAAGGTCAGCCATAATCTGCAGTCTTCAAAAGCACTTTGAGGAGATTGGCCGCCTGGGTCCTAAAGTGAAAGATGAGTGCTGCTGCCAGTTTCAAAGCCAGCGCTCAAACCTTTCTAGTATCCTTACGATTCTGTTCAGAGTAATCATACTGATGAAGCCGTAATTTGTGGTTCAGTTTCAGAAAACAATATTCGTGTACATTAACCATTTAGAGGTCATTTAAATAACAAAATATTGTATTGTCAAAGACATGTAGAATTTTAAAACAATAAAGATTTGAACCTGTAAATGTGTGTGCCTTTTAAAGGAGGATACATTTTTTAGTATATTTGAGTGATTTCTGGGAAGTGTGAAAAACTTGTTCTGTATCACATCAAAAGAGAAACATGTTTATTTACAAAAATGTTCTTTATATATAACTGTAACAGGGTAAACAGTGTTCTGTAGACTAGAATTGTGTGAACTAGGTCTTTAGACAGATTGCCAGGGAGCAAGGTATTTAAATTAGCCAAGTTGGATGAGACTTGTTTCAGGGTCTGTTGCTAGAGAACAATAATAAAGTTATTCTTTTTCAGAAAATATTTAATTTCTTGATAAAAATAAGTTAAATATTTTTTTAAATATGTATATCTAATAGTACAGAAAATGGAATAAACACCATAGTGTATAGAAAACTGAATTTGACAACATATTCATGAATAAATGAACAAATGATTTCACATGTTTCTATTCAGTCCTTCCATGACATCTTAATCCAAAGAATACCAAAGCAATAAACTACTTTATACACAGAGTGATTTTGTTAAGCAGATTTCATTGGGTCTAAATGAATCTGCCATAATGACTTAATTGGTGCCTTCAAATTTAAATGTGGTCATCTGCTGTTCGTGGGACTGTGGTGGGCTGATCCATGATGCCATCTCATTCACATTGCTTTTTAACACACCATCTTGTTGCTAATAATTCTTCTTATGTCGCATTTTATATCCATCCTATCAGTGTTCACCTAAGCCTTGATAAAGCAAATAGAAAATGCAATTTTCTTAGTTAAAAAGAAGAAACAGAAAACTGGCAATCAAAACTCAAGAGTTGAGTTCTTTGGGTGGATGTTGCACTAGGAGCTTTGCATCAGGATGCCTGAGTTCCAGTTCCTGAGTTAACTTGAATTTTGGGCAAGTTGCATGAGCTGTGAACCTCTGTTTTCTCATGTATAGAATGGTATAATAGTAGAACCTACCTCATAGGGTTATTTTGAAGATTAAGTGACGAAAATTAGTGTAAAGTGCTTTGAACAGCTTCAAAAAGATTAGCTGCTTAAATACTAACTTGCTTTGTATGATCAAAACCTCTAAATTCACTATTCAGACTCTAATGGAAATTTAACTTTATTATTAAAAGAATATTTAAATCCTGTTTTACCACAAGTAAACTTTAAGCATACATGAATTATGTGGATAGTTTTATTTGACAGAGTTACCTGAACATACTAAGTAGAATAAGCAAAAATTATATAAGCTTTCCTTCTCATTTATTGAAAAAAATTATCATAGTGTAAAATGTCACTGCTTTCAAAAAAGTTAATATGCCCCCAAGCCCCTGTCTTATTTGTATTTTTGCCACCTAGAGGTAATTACTTTTTTAGTCATGTTAATCTTATGTGCCAAATAATACTGCTTTTTTTTATCATATATGGTTTTTTTATTAAGGTATCATTGATATACAATCTTAGATTCCACATGAGCAACATTGTGGTTATTGCATTCACCAATATCAAGTCCCCCACACACACACACCACCACAGTCACTATCCGTCAGCATAGTAAGGTATAGAGTCACTACTTCTCTGTGCTATACTGCCTTCCCTGTGACACCCCCCCTACATTATGTGTGCTAATCGTAATGCCCGTTAATCCCCTTATCCCTCCCTCCTGACCCCATTCCCTTTTGTAACCTCTAGTCCCTTCTTGGGAGTCTGTGAGTCTACTGTTCTTTTGTTTCTTCAGTTTCTCTGTTATACTCCACAAATGAGTGAAATCATTCTGAGCATAATACTCTCTAGCTCCATCCATGTTGCAAATGGTTGGATTTATGTTTTTATGACTGAATAATATTCCATTGTGTACATGTACCATATCTCTTAGTCCATTCATCTGTTGATGGACACTTAGGTTGCTTCCATGTTGTGGCTGTTGTAAATAGTGCTGCAGTAAACATAGGGGAGCATATGTCTTTTTCAGGTAAATTCCTAGGAGTGAAATCCCTAGGTCAAATGGTATTTCTATTTTTAGTTTTTTGAGGAACCTCCATATTGCTTTCCACAATGGTTGAAATAATTTACATTACCACCAACAGTGTAGGAGGGTTCCTTTCTCCGCATCCTCACCAGCATTTGTTATTCTTAGTCTTTTCAATACTGGCCATGCTTACTAGTGTGAGGTGATATCTCATTGTGGTTTTAATTTGCATTTCCCTGTTGGTTAGATGTGGAGCATCTTTTCATGTGTCTGTTGGCCATCTGAATTTCTTCTTTGGAGAACTGTCTATTCATATCCTCTGCCCATTTTTTAATTGGGTTATTTGCTTTTTAGATGTTGAGGTCTGTGAGTTCTTTATATATTTTGGGTGTTAACCCCTTGTCAGATGTGTCATTTACAAATATATTCTCCCATTCTGTAGGAAGCCTTTTTGTTCTGCTGATGATATCCTTTGCTGTACAGAAGCTTTTTAGCATGATGTATCCCATGTTCATTTTTGCTTTTGTTTCCCTTGCTGCAGGAGATGTGTTCAGGAAAAAGTTGCTCATCTTCATATTCAAGAGATTTTTGCCTATATTTTCTTCTAAGAGTTTTATGGTTTAATGATTTACAGTCAGGTCTTTGATCCATTTCAAGTTTATTTTTGTGTATGGGATTAGGCAATAATCCAGTTTCATTCTCTTGCATGTAGCTGTCCAGTTTTACCAACACCAGTTGTTGAAGAGGCTGTTATTTCCCCATTGTATATTCATGGCTCCTTTATTGTATATTAATTGACCATATACGCTTGGGTTTATATCTGGGCTCTCTAGTCTGTTTCATTGATCTATGGGTCTATTCTTGTGCCAGTACCAAATTGTCTTGATTACTGTGGCTTTGTAGTAGAGCTTAAAGTCAGGGAGCATAAGCCCCCCAGCTTTATTCTTCCATCTCAGGATTGCTTTGGCTATTTGGGGTCTTTTGTGATTGCATATTTAGAACTATTTGCTCTAGTTGGTGGAAGAATGCCTTTGTTATTTTGATAGGAATTGCATTGAATCTGTAGATTGCTTTAGGCAGGATGGCCATTTTGACAATATTAATTATTCCTATCCATGACCATGGGATGTATTTCCATTTATTGGTATCTTTAATTTTTCTCATGGGTGTCTTGTAGTTTTCAGGGTATAGGTCTTTTGCCTCCTTGGTTAAGTTTGTTCCTAGATGTTTTATTTTTGATGCAATTGTGAATGGAATTGTTTTCCTGATTTCTCTTTCTGCTAGTTCATCGTTAATGTATAGGAATGCCACAGATTTCTGTGTATTAATTTTGTATCCTGCAACTTTGCTGAATTCAGTTATTCTATTGGTTTTGGGGTAGATTTTTATGTACAATATCATGCCATCTTCAAACAGTGACTGTTTAACTTCTTCCTTACCAATCTGTATGCCTTTTATTTCTTTGTGTTGTCTGATTGCCATGACTAGGACCTCCAGAACTATGTTGAATAAAAGTGGGGAGAGTGGGCATCCTTATCTTCTTCCCAGTCTTAGAGGAAAAGCCTTCAGCTTCTGTCTGTTAAGTATGTTGGCTGTGGGTTCATCATGTATGGCCTTTATGATGTTGAGGTACTTGCCTCTATACCCATTGTGTTGAGAGTTTTTATCATGAGTGGATGTTGAATTTTGTGGAATGCTTTTTCAGCATCTATGGAGATGATCATATGGTTTTTGTCTGTCTTTTTGTTTATGTTATGTGGTATATGATGTTGATGGATTTTCAAATATTTTGTACCATCCTTGCATCCCTAGAGTAAATCCTACTTGATCATGATGGATGATCTTTTTGATGTATTTTTGAATTCGGTTTGCTAATATTTTGTTGAGTATTTTTGCATCTATGTTCATCAGGGATATTGGTCTGTAATTTTCTTTTTTTGTGGTGTCCTTGGTTTTGGTACAAGTGATGCTGGCCTCATAGAATGAGGTTGGAAGTATTCCCTCCTTTTCTTTTTGAAAACTTTGAGGAGGATGCATATTAGGTCTTCACTAAATGAAATTCAGCAGTGAAGCCATCTGGTCCAGGGGTTGTGTTCAAGGTAGATTTTTGATTGCCAATTCAATTTCATTGCTGGTAATTGGGCTGTTCAGATTTCCTGTTTCTTCCTGGGTCAGCCTTGGAAGGTTGTGTTTTTCTACAAAGTTGTCCATTTCTTTTAGGTTATCCAGTTTGTTAGCTTGTTTTCATAGTATTCTCTACTAATTCTTTGTGTTTCTGTGGCATCCATATTGATTTTTCCTTTCTCATTTCTGATTCTTTTTATGTGTGTAGACTTTCTTCTTGGTAGGTGTGACTAGGGGTTTATCTATTTTGTTTATTTTCTCAAAAAACCAGCTCCTGCTTTCATTGATTCTATTGTTTTATTCTTCTCGATTTTATTTATTTATGCTCTGATCTTTATTATGTCCCTTCTTCTGCTGACTTTGGGCCTCATTCTTCTTTTTCTAGTTTCGTTAATTGTGAGTTTAGACTTTTCATATGGGATTGTTCTTTCCTGAGGTAAGCCTGTATTGTAATCTACTTCCCTCTTAGCATGGCCTTCACTGAGTCCCTCAGATTTTGCAGTGTTGAGTTATTGTTGTCATTTGTCTCCATATATTGCCTGATCTCTGTTTTTATTTGGTCATTGATTATTTAGGAGCATGTTGTTAAGCCTCCATGTGTCTGTGGGCTTTTTTGTTTTCTTTGCATAATTTATTTCTAGTTTTGTACCTTTGTGGTTTGAGAAGCTGGTTGGTACAATTTCAGTCTTTCTGAATTTACTGAAGCTCTTTTTGTGGCCTACTATGTGCTCTAGTCTTGAAAATGTTCCATGTGCACTTGAGAATAATGTGTATTCTGCTGCTTCTGGGTGAAGCGTTCTGTAGATAGATGTCTGTTAGATCCACGTGTTCTAATGTATTGTTCAGTGCCTCTGGCTCCTTATTTTCTGTCTGGTTGATCTGTCCTTTGGAAAGAGTAGTGTGTTGAAGCCTCCTAAAATGAATGCATTGCATTCTATTTCCCCTTTTAATTCTGTTAGTGTTTATTTCACATATGTAGGTGCTCCTGTGTTGGGGGCATAGATATTCATAATGGTTATGTCCTCTTGTTGGACATTATGTAATGTCCTTCTTTGTCTCTTGTTACTTACTTTGTTTTAAAGTCTTATTTTGTCTGATAGATATACTGCAACTCCTGCTTTTTTCTTCCTATTAGTTGCATGGAATATCTTTTTCCATCCCTTTTAGTCTGTGTATATCTTTGGGTTTGAAGTGAGTCTCTTATAGGCAGCATATAAATGGGTCATGTTTTTTTATCCATTCAGAGACTCTGTGTCTTTTGATTCGTGCATTCAGTCCATTTGCGTTCAGGGTGATTATCGATAGGTATGTACTTATTGCCATTGCAGGCTTTGAATTCATGGTTACCAAAGGTTCCTTACTATCTGTCTCACTCATTTAGTATGCTATTAAAAACACAATCTAATGGGTTTTTTTCCACCTTTTTCTTCCTCCTCCATTCTTTATATATTAGGTATCATATTCTGTACTCTTTGTCTATCCCTTGACTCTTTGGTTGATTTGATTTTGCATATGCTTAGTAATTAATTGGTCTACTTTCCTGTGGTTTTATTTCCTCTAGTGACAGCTATTTAGCCTTAGGAGCACTTCCATCTATAGCAGTCCCTCCAAATTACACTGTAGAGACAGTTTGTGTGAGGTAAATTCAGCTTTTGCTTATCTGAAAATTGTTTAATCCCTCCTTTACCGGGTAGAGTTTTCTTGGTTCGAGGCCCTTCTGCTTCATTGCATTAAATATATCACGCCACTCCCTTCTAGCCTGTAAGGTTTCTGTTGAGAAGTCTGATGGGTTTTCCTTTGTATGTGATCTTTTTTCTCTCTGTGGCTGCTTTTAATAGTCCTTATCTTTGATCTTTGCCATTTTAATTATTATATGTCTTGGTTTTGTTTTCCTTGGGTCCCTTGTGTTGGGAGGTCTGTGTACCACCATGGCCTGAAATACTCTCTCGTTCCCCATATTGGGGAAGTTCTCAGCAATTACCTCCTCAAAGACACTTTCCATCCCTTTTTCTCTCTCTTCTGGTACCCCTATAATGCGAATATTGTTCCATTGGGATTGGTAACACAGTTCTCTCAATACTTATATTTCTAGAGATCCTTTTTTCTCTCTGCCTCAGCTTCTTTATTCCTCTTTAATTTATATTTCATTTACTGTCTCCTCTACTTCATCTAATCTGCTTTTAAATCCTTTCATTGTATGTTTCATTTCAGTTACTGAATTCTTTGTATCTCCTGATTTCCTCTTTGAGTTCTTGAATATTTTTCTGTACCTCCATGAGCATGTTTATGATTTTTATTTTGAAATCTCTTTCAGGAAGTTGAATTCAGTTTCACTTGGCCCTCTTTCTGGTGTTTGTGGGATTTTTGTTTGAACCAGTTTCCTTCGACATTTCATATTTGTAGGTGGTGCCCTCTAGTGCCCAAAAGCTCTACTCTGGAGCTACTCAGTGCCTGGAGCAATAGTGGGGGTCACAAGGGAGCGGCGCTGGTGCCTGTTGGGAGGAAAGAGGTCTTTCCTGCTTCCCAGCTACAGTGCTTATCTCCACTGCCAGGGATAGTTGGCTGAGCATGCTGGAAGAAGCCTCTGTGGTTTGCACTTGTATCTGCCATAGGTGGGGCCACCCCCTGGCTGGCCTGGCGCTATGACAGGCAGCCAGTTTGCGAACCGGTGCCAGTGGGAGAAAGGCACAGCAGGCTGTGTATTGCTGTGGGAGGGCTCAGAGCTGCATAGCTAGACGGGATGGAGCGCCTGAAGCTCCTGAACTTTTCCAACCTGCTGGATAGACTGCACCTGGACAGTTTTGTCCATATGTCCTTTCTCCTGAGCAGCAAACCCTGTGCAATCCTTGCCCCTTTAGCAGCCCTCTCTTTGTAAGGAAGTCTCTCAGACTGCCGGCCTTTCTTTTGTCCCAAAGTGGCTGGATGTGGATCTATTTTCCACAAGCGGCTGGAATGTCAGTCTCTTCCAGTATTCCACCTGTCTTAGTTTTCCAACCCCGCTAATCTCCAGAGCACCATGTAATGTAAGTTTGTGCTCCCAGAGGAGATCTCCAGGGCTGGGTGTTCAGCAGTCATAGGCCTCCACCCTCTCCCCACTCCGTTTCTCTTCTTCCTTCCGGTGAGCTGAGGTGGGGGAAGTGCTTGGATCCTGCTGGACCATGGCTTTGATATTTTACCCTTTTCTTGAGGTCTGCTCATTTCCCCAGGTGTAGACAGTCTGCCACAGCCTTCTTTCCTGTTGCTCTTTCAGGATTTGATGTATTTGCTGTATTTTCATATTATATGTGGTTTGGGGAGGAGGTTTCTGTCTCACCTTTCACACCACCATCTTTAATCCTCAGAGTTCGTAGCTGTCCAGTTTTGCCAACACCAGTTGTTGAAGAAGCTGTCATTTCTCCATTGTATATCCATGGCTCCTTTATTGTATATTAATTGGCTGAATATGTTTGGGTTTATAGCAAGGCTCTCTATTCTGTAGAGTCTGTTCTTGTGCCAGTACCAAATTTTTTTGATTACTGTGACTTTGTCGTAGAACTTGAAGTTGGGGAGTGTAATCCCCCCAACTTTATTCTTCCTTCTCAGGATTGCTTTGGCTATTCAGGGTCTTCTGTGGTTCCATATGAATTTTAGAACTATTTGTTCTAGTTTGTTGAAGAATGCTGTTGGAATTTTGATAGGGATTGCATTGCATCTGTAGATTGCTTTAGGCAGTCTAGCCATTTTGTCAGTATTAATTCTGCCTATCCATAAGCACAAGAAATACTGCTATATCTTGATGAATCAGTTTACTTTCTCATGTGATGTGAAGATTAGTTATTTCATAAGAACTTTCTCTGCTTTTGTCTTTCCTATATAGTATGTTACTTTCTAGATGGCCCACTGACATTTACATTGCTATGACTCTCAAAATATTATCTGCGGAGCCAAGTCTTGAACTGTGATTACACTTCCTTTCCTATACCAGCCTGTAGTCTATTTGAAGTTTTTCTTGTTTTTTTTTTTCTTCCTTCCTTTGCTATTGCATAATTGCCATAGCTTTAGTCTTTTCAAATACTCCTCATACTTTATGCTATCAGGTAATGTTTTCTCAGCACCATTGTGGAACCATTGGCTCTTCTGCCTCAGACTGATCTAGTTGGCTTCTCCACCTCTGTCATATTCTAAGCCTATGAAGTAATATACTAACATTTTTTTAGGAAGCCATTGTTTTTTGGAGTTCTCTTCCTGGAGCTTATGATCAAGTAACTTACTAGGAAATAGTCAGCCAGAGATAAGTTTTCTGAATCTGCAAATGGAATAGACTAATACTTGGTATTTAACTGGATATGGAAATGTTCAGAAATAACCCCATTGGCTTCTAGCATCCAGGTTACTGTTGAGAAAACCAATGCCATTACATTTGTGATTCCTACCCTATCCATTGCTTCCCAGAAGTCTTCAGGAGCTTCTTTTTAATCTTAGTGTTCTAAAGTGTCACGATAGTGTCTTGAGGTTTCCACCCTCCATTCATGCTGCTAGGCAGTCAACCCAAGGTGCACATCCTATAGCACTGGGGAAGGTTTTTAATTCTTTGTTTTCTCATCAGACTTTATGTTAAAACCTTTGGATCTGTTTCCCTTGTATTCTTATTTCCTGTTTTCTATCTGATATTTTAGTCTTTTCAGAGAGAGTTTCCTCAGTGTTTCCTTTAAACCATTTCACTGATTCTTTTGTTGCCAATTACAGGTTTAACTTCCAAGAGTGCTGATTATCTTTCATGATAGCATCATTTATCTTTTCAAATCTCTCTGAAGATAAGTTGTTTTCCTATAGTTCTCTTCTATCCTCCATTATCTCCAAGACCTTTTTTTCTTACTAATTTTGGTGGTGTTGCATCATGGTGAAAGCATTCCTTAGTTGGGTGCCTTTGATTCTTTTTTCTTTCCTGATTGTCCTAGCTGGAACTTCCTGTAGTATGTTAAATAGAAGCAGTGAAAATGAGCATTCTTGTGCTTCTGATCTTAGAGGAAAAGCCATCAGTCTTTTACCATTGAAAATCACCATTATCAAAGTCCTTATGGGGTTTTTCATATATGGCTTTTATGTTAAAAGAAGTTCCCTGCAATTTCTTATTTTTATCACAAAAGTATGTTGAATTTTGTCAAATACTTTTCTGTGTCAATTGAGATGATCATATGGTTTCTTCTGTTAATGTAGTGTATTACATTGATTTTCACATGTTGAACCATCCTTGCATTCTGGGAATAGATTCCTTCCTTGGTCATGGGGTATAATCCTTTTAATAATACTGCTGAATTCAGTTTGCTAGTATATTGTTGAGAATTTTTGCATCATGGTTTGCTTAAGTGGAGGGACCCACTCTCTGAGGTACTAATCCACCAATTTTTTTATTGACATTATTGGCCTGATCCTTTAAAGATAAGAGAACATGATCAGTGATTGGTGAGTTGGCCAATGTCTCAGAATTAAGGCTCTCATCTGTGACTCCAAGTGATCACTTCTGACTTCTAGCATAATGTTCTCCCAGCTAAAGAAGTGGAGTTGGGGGAGAACCCTTAGTGTATGGTTTAATTTCCTCCACTGGTTAGAGTAGTTCATGTGAACTTAACTACTTTCAGGCATGAACGTAAGAGAACAAAAAGACTGAAAGATACACATTTGCTGGAAATTAAGACTACAGCATTTACCTTAAGTGCCCTGAAGTGGACTCATGCAATAAATTGGCTATATCCTTCCTTGCTCAAAGTTGGGGGCCTAGAGGCCTTTTTCATTTTAAAATGTCTGTGCCTATGTGTTCAGCAAAGTACAACTCCCTTAATACTGTGGGTTTCTTATTTAACTATTGGAGCTCTCTACATGCCTCTTAAAAACTAAATCATAATGCATTCAAACCTATCTCTGGAATGGTATATGGGAAAGCATTCAAGATTTCTATGAACTACTTTGCCTAGCTAGGAGGATTTCCTAGGCACTGGTAAACCTGAGGCCTAAAAAAGGGCGTAGCAGTTACCACCTTGATAGGACCCTGAACCATTTCAGCTTGCCAGAGGGAGTGGACCCAACCCTACAGGTTCTCAGTCTCCTATATTTTTGCTAAATTCTTGCAAACAACAGTTTCTTCTCTAGTTAATCTCTCTTTTCCCATGCCTCATTATACACAGCTAAAATAAGCCAGTTGGCACTTTGAACATTCTTGGGAACTCTTGGGCAGAAGCCCACATGCACTGTCCTGCCTGTTTTGCTCCACAAAGCATTAGTTACCATCCTTCCAGCTCCCAACAGCAGTTTTACTCTTGGAACCTTCACGGGTAGGTGGTTCACTTTTCTCCCACCCTTGGTCAGGCAGTGCCCAGTGCTCCAGGACTTTGTTACGGCAGCACTCTCTTGCTACCAATTTCTGTATCAACTGTATGTTGTGTAACTACTCACTCCAAAATGATTTAAGAGAACATTTATCTGCTCGTGACTGCGGTCATGTTGACTCAATTTAGGCTGGGTGTTCCATAATGCTTTCACGTAAGTCTGGAGGTTAGGGTGGTCATCGGGGATGCCCTCGTTCCTTGTGTGGCCTCTGTCACAGCATACCCTGGGTTTCTAAACATTCCTAAGAGAGTGGCAGCAAAAGTCCAAAGTTTGTTAGTCAAATGTCAGCTCTACCTACCACACTCTGTTGGTCAAACTGTCACAGAGCCAACTCAGATTCAAAGTACAGTAGCTGCAAAAAAGAATTTGTCTTTTTAAAAATTAAACCCCTAGACTTCTTGAAATTAATTCTAAATTATCGCTTATTAATATTTAGGTACAGATGTCCTTGAAAGTTTAAAAAGAGCATGTGATTTCATGATGCCTAAAGCCTCAAAGAAGTTAACTTTGATTTTCAAAGACTTAGTTTACTTACTAGTGATGACTGGGAAGTAGTTAAAAATATTAATGTCCACTAATTGATAGCTTTTGTGTGAGTCACACTCAGAATATAAACAAGTTGTGTTTGACCAATTTTTAAAAATACTTTGTATAATTTATAGTCTTTATGGGAAAGATGGAAATTCAAACAATTCTTAACATAGTGGTAATGAGACTACAGTCAGCTTTAAGCTATTTGGTTTACATACTTCTTGGGCGTCTCAGATTTAAGAGACTATTTAGATTGAGCTCCACCTGTCTGTCTCATTCCCACGTTAAATAAGGTTTAGTAGCAATAGCAGTTCTAATGTTAGTGGAAACAAATGACAAGGCTCAGTATGTCAGAATGCAAGATTAGTCCTCCATGTACTCTTCTAATCAAAGCCATAGTGACATGCATTACATAGGAATATACCTAGAATGCCTCTCTAGTGTTCACGTCCCATTTAGATACTGCCGTTAAGTCATGTTCATAGATGGCCACCTTTCCTTTCCTTCAGAGCAGGGTGCGAGGTCTCCTAGGGGCAGGAGTCCTTCCATCCTCATGAAGTTTGGATTTTGGCAATTTAGGAATTTCCAACGCTTTTAAGCAGCTGTTTTTAAAACTGTAACGTGTTGGTTCAGAAAGATCTCTCCAGTTTTTTGGGACCTAATAGCAAAGATGTTTCTGGTAGTCTAATTCCAAACAGATGTTGTAATACTCCTCTCTTCGACTGAGAAATGTCACCAATTAATTCCTCCACCAGTCAAGCAGTAATATTACTCAGTGAGTGGTTAATGTCGGTGTCATTTGTAATGTCTTTGGAATTCTGTTCTAACCAGTGAATGTCTGCTTCGAACATGCGCTGCTTAGTTGCTTAAAAAATGAGGTCTTAAACTTAACTCCTATGAAAGTGCAAAGCCAAGTCTCACAAGCATATACAAAGCCTGAGTTTTCTCAGCAATTTCAGTCATGATTACATATTACAAGCTTGTCACTTCATCCAACCTGTTTGAGAAGTATGCTCTCTGGAGATGGCACCATACATGTAAATACTACTTTTAAAACAGGTTATACATGGTCTACTAGAAACGTATAGTTTTCTGTTTTCATGCCACCACATACTCAATCGGATCCTTTTTAACAGTTACATTGTCTGGATATTCCTAAGTTGAGGCTGCAGCTAAGAGGTGGGTAGAGGCTTGTGGATATAAATGGAATGTCAAAAAATGTTCACCCTTTTGGAAGCATACCTAAGTTTTCTTGAATTACCACTTTCTTTTTGCTAGCATGTCAGTGCTGCTCGGCCTTCTAAATTATCTTCACTCAAACAGTTGCCCATACCAACCAACCAAAAAAAAAAAAATCCAAAGTACTACTTTTTCCCTGTATAAAGGCAGGTCATACCACAGGGGGTGTGATTCTGGTATAACCAAAACTGTTCTCATTTGTGATAAGTAAGATACTTGCTGAGGGACTCTAGTATACCAACAGATGAATTTTTCACCTTGTTGGAAGCAGAACTGTCAGAAAATCGCCTGGTGAGCTGAGCACTGGAGCGAGGCTTAGTCGTCAGGTGGCCATGGTGGTCTGACTGGTAGTCCGTCTGCTGGGATGGGCCTTGTCTGCTTTGCACACACTGACACATCCTTCCTCAGTTCCCTTCCCTACTTTCTTCTATCACCCACCATTAACTAATAGTGCCATTTGCAATTGTTCAGGTGTTACCTTTTTCAAAAGTAAAATTACTTTCTAATCATGTCCACTTGAATCTATAGCCAAATCCGTGTAGTCTTGATTGAACTCTACTCATCGTTTTTAAATCCCAGCCACACATCCAGAAATCCACATACTTTTCCAGACTATTGACTTATTCCCCTAATCTTTTCTAGTATTACTCAAGTTTTGGAGGGTGCTTGATTCCCTCCCTGCTTGTGTTCTCTGTTGTGTTATTACAATAAGCCAACCTGGAATTGGAAATACCTAAATTATTTACATAATGTAATTATTTACATAAATTTTGAAAATTCCAACACTTTTTTGACATACTAAAATACCTGCACAGTGCTTGCTACCCTATTATTTCTAATTCCCTTAATTACAGAGCTTGCCACTAAAAGTTTATGATTAGAATGAAGTTCATCAAATCTCCATTAAATAACGCCTGACACCAAAATAATTGTGTACTCATGGAATAGTGAAATCCATGTTTTGGCTGGAAGGGTCAAAGGAAAATGCCTTCTGTTGCACTGGTCATGCTACTTCAAAGGCAGCAATTGTGAAATGGAAGACGCATTATGTAGAATATCAATTTGGTGAAATTTCTTTGCACACCATTTTATCTAAAGGTTTTGGGGATCCCACATATTCAAGGTTACTGTGTTACCCAGATTGGATGTTAACCGAAAGTGATAATTAGCAGCTGTGACTCTTTCCTGGAGCAAGTTCTACACAGGAAAGAAAGAGACCTGGACAAGCATACCTTGAAGGACATGGCTTGTTGGACAAGGAGCATGTGGGCTATTTTCTCCTGTAAACCTCTTAGTATGAACGGCTCCGCTACAAGAAGTAGTCCACATTCGCAAAGATAATGCCCAAGACAGTAAGAGTTTGCAAAGATGACCTTTGTCATGCTATCTGAACCTAGCCTTTGTACTTCGAAAGAAGTAAGCCTTTTGTTCTAAGGAAAAATTCTGAACCATGTCAAGTCAGGTTACACCTCGCCGGTAGGCACATGACACTGAGGCTAGTGCTCAGGTAACATCACAGACTGAACACTCAGAGCAATACAAGTTGCCCAAGACAGCACTTGCCCTCAGCTACTTTCTGTTCATGTTTGGATTCCAGTATTGCACCTCACAGAGCTGATCAACAGTACACCATCAGTATTCAGAGTCGAATCTCAAAAATACACAATTTGAACAGTCATCCTTATTTACTTGTTAAGTCTTTTAAGTTTAGCGCTTTAGAACTGTGTCCTCTGGGAAATTCCAATGTTCTATGTACCTCCTGCTGCCTAGGGTTGTAGATATGATACCATACAACCCGATAAAAGGCAGAACCCTGTTATTGCCTAAACCTGGGTTCAAGTACTGACTCCAAAGTAAATGACTGGTTAAGCTATGTAATCTTCTTAGCCTCAATTTCCCCATAAGAATTTATTTTATCTGTAAGAAATATACCTCCCAGTGGAGTATAACAATGAAGCAAAACTGAAGGAACAAAGCAGCAGCAGACTCAGAGACCAAGAAGGGACTAGCGATCACCAAAGGGGAGGGGTGTGGGAGGGCGGGTGGGAGGGAGGGAGAAGGGGATTGAGGGGTATCGTGATTAGTACACATGGTGTGTGGGGCCACGGGGAAGACAGTGTAGCACAGAGAAGGCAAATACTGAATCTGTGGCATCTTACTACACTGATGGACAGTGACTGCACTGGGGTATGAGTGGGGACTTGATACTATGGGTAAATGTAGTAACCACATTGTTTTTTCATGTGAAACCTTCATAAGAGTGTATATCAATAATACCTTAATAAAATAAATAAATAAATAAACCTCCCAGTTTGTTGTGATGACTGCAGTGAGAGAAAGTAAGTGAAACTCTTTTGCATTTTGAAAAGTGTTGTACAAATATTTATTCGTTCCTAGAAAGACTTCAAAGAGATTCTACATGCTTTAAAAATGCTAACAAATTAGAAGCTGTAGGGTAATCTTCCTCAGCGTCTACATCGATGCTGTGATATTCAATTAAGCAAAAAAGAAGGTGTACAAGTTCCCCACTCGAAGTCCAGCCTCCCACCAAGATCCCACACAAGTAAGTAACAGCGCTCTCGGCCCGCGGGCAGATGACGCCTGAGTCGTCAGGGGTTCACAGAGGCGCCGCTGCTCTCTTCCCTCCGTTTTCCTCTGGGGCAGCTACTTCCACACAAGAATTTAGAAGGAAGAATTTTACTTTCCATTCCTAAATGAATGGGGTAGTAGCACTTAAAGATCACTTGTATTCATATTTTGTCTTTTAAAAATAATCCCAGAATACACATTTCTAGAATATTTTAGAAAATATATTGAACACTTTGATTCCTGTTTTAGTTTATATCATTTATTAGATACAGCCTCTCTTATTTTCACAAAGTTTGTTTTTCTCTAAAATGAAGTATAATTTTCATGAAAAACGAGGTGAAAAATAATTTTTGACAATGGCATTAAACGATTTTAGAGAACTAATCTTATTGTGCTGTAAAAGGATTAAAGTATATATAGGTGCAGATTTATTTTTTTCATTTCCAAATAAGAGAGGTTCATTGACCATCTTAATATTTAAATGAGCTCTTTTTGGGCTGATACACAATGCCTCAAATGCTTCTTCAGTTTACATGCTTCAAAACTAATTAAACTAATAAGGTGATCAGCTATGTGACTTCATTCACATATTCTTTAGTTCTTCTAAACTGATGGTATCTAAGGATGTCATCAGAAGATATGCCTTATCTTCATAGACTAAGGTTCCAGAGAAAGATCTCAGACCTTTATGTATATTGTGAATGCAAACAAATCATGGATTTTTCACAGTGCCTGTTGACCAATGACTACTTTTTCTTTGTTCCCTTAATTCTTACCTGAATGACCCAGTACCTATCATTTATCAACAAGCTATTGTGTTGGATGGGACTTCAAAAGGCTGACCCAACATTTTGAGGAAGCACAAATGAATCCAGGGAGAAGAGAAAAGAGAAATCAGTAATTTCACCATAAAGTCGCACAAAAATGCTGAACCCATTTTTATGGAAGCTAGGTGGATTCTGAGTTGACTTAAAGTTTCACAGGCATTAAGAGTTCAGTGATCAAGTGCTTGTAGAGATCTGATTCTGAAGTATACACTGGATGCATCAGAGAAACTGTGATAATTCTTACATCAGGAGACACATTTAGCTGTCATTTTATGAAGAATATATGGAATTTTATTTAATAAAATATATCACAGCCTAAATATATACAAATATTTCTTCTTGTAGTTAATATTTCTATTCATAGGCAAGAAGTAAAAATGTTCTTTTTTAATTATAAGATAAAATATATATTGCAAATACAGAGATTATATGATTATCTGTAATGATTACATTAAATGCCAAGATTAAAGATAAACTGATGTAATATTTTTTTTACACATACAAAATAGGAAGAAGAAAAGTTAAAATCCAAGATTAGAGCACTAACTTACTTCTCTTAGATCTCAAACATTTGTAGAATATTTCTAAGAGGTGTTTATACAATCAGAAATACAGAAAATGAATTATGAATAATGCAAAATAAAGGCATCTTAGGCATTTATGTAATTGTATTTCATTTTTCTGGATATTGAGTTAAGGAACATTAAATTTATATATTAAAATTTTTTCTATTAGAAAAAGTAGACATAACAGAATTTATAGGAGAATTTCTGGGGTCACTACTGCCAGTGTATGTCCTTATAAAGGGATGGAAAGTAAGTCAAGCAAAGAATCAAAAGAACTTTACAAAAGCATTCATGTCTCAACCTAAAAATAGCATTTTGGGAAATTACTGTCTCTGGCCTCACAAATATAGTCTGCTCACATGGTAAAATGGAAAAGAAAACAGTACAGAAATAGACTCATATATATACAGACACCTAATTTACCAGAAAGGTGTCACTGCAATTCAGCAGGGAAGGGATATTCTTCTTCATGAAAGGCACCAGATGAAAAATAAATGAACCTTGGTCTTGACTGCATACTATATGCAAAATGTATTGAAACAGAAAAATTTATTTGAAATGGATCACAAATATTAAACATGAATGGTAGTAACAATAAGACTTTTAGAACAAAATATAGATCTTCTTTACCCTAAGACAAAAAAATTCTTAAACAGGACCAAAAGAAAAAAGCAATTAAAAGACTGAGACATTGGATTTCATTGAAACTAAGAACTATTGCTCATCAAAAATCCCCATTAACAGAATTAAAAGGCAAGTCACAGACGAGGAGAAGACATTTGAAATAACTGCATCTAGCAAAGGACTAGTATCTAGAATATATAAAGAACTACAAATCAACAAAAAGACAAGCCAATTTAAAAAATAAGCAAAAGACTTGAATCTTTATAAAAGAGGATGATCAAATGACCAATAAACTAAAAATAAAGTGCTTAACATCATTAGTCATCACAAAAATGCAAATCAAAACTACACTGTGGTACCACTACACACCCACTAGAGTGACTTAAATTTAAAAGACTAACAATACCAAGGGTTGACAAAGAAGTGGGACAATTGGAACTCTCATACACTGAAGAGGGGTGTAATTTGAAGACATGGCAGAATCTTTTGAAATTAAACATACCCCATTTTTAAGTATTTGCCCAAGAATAATGACTATATTTGTTTATCAAAATGAGTGAATACACTTACCAAAAGATGTTGTAAGTCTGGGGAGAGGAAATCCCGGGGCAAAAAACCTCTAAAAACTGAAATCAGTCAAAGGGAGACACAAAGTTTAAAATCTGTTTATTGCTTACAAACTGCAGTCTGGGGCCGTTTCTCTCTTTCCTGCTCCAGCAGAAGCAAAACTGGCCCTCCCCTCACATCTCGGGTACAGATAAGCCTGCCTTGCCCAGAAAATTACCCATTGATATGGAGATGAACTTCTCTCCACCCCTGAGAAATGATGCAAATGCACTAAATCCATACTTCTTTCCACCTCTGAATGCCTATTGATATACAGATATATTAAAGCCAGGCAAGATATTCTGGAAATATTACAATTTTACCCACAGGCCACCCCTCCAGAAATCTCGCCTTACAATTTTCTCATTCCCCCTCCTCTCACCAATCTAATAAGATACAATAGCAACAACAATTAAATCTTGATAATCCTCAAGCCAGAGGATTCAGCCTATGCAGATTAAGTAAATGTACTTTACAGCACAATCTCTCACTAAGCGCAAAATATGTTTCTACACTTGTTTACTTATTCTTAACAACCATGCTAGATTGCTCACAAAACTTTTACCAAACATTAGACAAAGTCAAGCCTCTCTTTAAGCAGTTTTTCTTGACAACAGCAACACAATCATGATAATTCTCAAGCCAGTGGATTCAGCTAGGTTCAAAGTCCCATGCAGATTAAGTCCAAAGCTCATCCATTCCAGCCATCATGAGGCACCTGCAGCCAGGGGGTGCATCCAGGACACAAGGACTGTAGAAGCAAATAACTGTGATTTTGGGGGCCACTTTGCTGTTATTCCAGGAATACACAGGAGGCCAGCTTCCAGGCCTTTTCCCCAAGGCGCCAGAAGAGCCAGCCCTCGCTGGTCCATGTGTCAAAATGCCCAGGGCCATGTCCATTTCATTCCTAATTGCTGCCCCCATCTTTGCAACACATGTCCAATAAAGTGGGTGCCTTGATTGCTCTCAATCACCGGCAACCATCCATAGGCTGTAAAGAGATGTTCTAGGCCCCTCCTGGTGGTTTGCTGATCTGCACAACATGCAGGGCACTCCTTCCAGGCAAGGTTTCTTCAAAAGTCAATGGCAAGCCCCACTGACGAACTACAGCCCACATTGTCTTTTGCCCCACGTGTAACAAACACTGATGTAGCCGTTGGGCCACATCAGAGACAGGCTTTCCTTCTAGCCAGTGCATCTGGGCCAATGCATCTGCTTCACCACTCCCTGGGGAGCCAAAGGCAAATGGCCTGTCACATGATATACGGTAGGTGTCTGTGCCACACCACTCCATGGCCTTTGCATCCAGTCTCTCACCTACCCCGTGATGGGATAGGTGGTTATTACCTTGCTCGGAGTTTTTCCGGCGATGGGCTCCGTAGTTGGCAAGGCATGGTACACAGCAGCCAGTTGCTTCTCTATCAAGATGTACCAGACCTCTGCTCCTTTCCATAGTTGTAACAGGCTCCACCCAGCAGCAGTGGCAGAAGCAGTAGCCTTAGGCTCGGACCACGGGCTGTGGTCGGCGAGACCAGCAGTGGTGATGGCGCCTCCACGACCACACAAGTGTAGACACACGTCTCTCAGCATCAGCGTCACTTCTCCCCATCATTTCTAGGGGCGGCCCTCCCAAAGGATGCACTCCTTATGACAGATTTCGGGTTCAGAGGAATCCTGCCAACTGCACCAGATGTAAATCCAGAGAGAGGAAATCCTGGGGCAAAATAGCTCTAAAAACTGAAATCAGTCAAAGAGAGATATAAAGTTTAAAATTCTTTATTGCTTACAAACTACAGTCTGGGGCCGTTTCTCTCTTTCCTGCTCCAGCAGAAGAAAAACTGGCCCTCCCCTCTCCTCTCAGTTACAGGTGAGCCCTCCTCACCCAGGTAACTACCTACTGATATGGAGATTAACTTCTCTCCACCCCTGAGGAATGATGCAAATGCACTAAAGCTATACTTCTTTCCATCTCCAAACACCTATTGATATGCAGATTTATTAAAACCAGGTGAGATATGCTGGATATATTACAATTTTACCCACAGATATATACAATAATGCTCACAGATAAAAACTAGAAAAAAACAAAAGCTTTTCAATGAAAGAATAATTTGTGGTATAGTCACACAATGGTATATTTTGTAGCAATTTAAAAGAATGAACTATTGGTATACACAACAATGTGAAGAAATATCACAGACATAATATTGAATATTTAAAATGATAGCTACAAAAGATTACATACTGAGTAATTCCATTGATATGAAGCTCTAGAATAGACAAATGAACCATGATGATAGAAATTAATTTTGTTGAAGGCACGAGGGAAACTTTGGATGCTAGAAACAGTCTACTTTTTCATCAGGGTGGGATTAATTGGTTATACTCATAGATTTTACTGATGTGTGCCTTATCTCACTAATTTTTTAAATAACTGCAATAGTTGATTTATATATTCACACCATTCTGTCATATGTTGCTCTATGTATTTTTAGACTATATTTTTAGGCAGACCTATACTCATAATTGTTATATATTCTTTGTATTTTCCCTTTAATTTCTACAACATTTCTCCTTGTATTATTGAGAACAAAATTCAACTGAGTAAACATGAAGATCTAATTGGCTTTATTCAATGATTCATAAATAGAGCAGTATCCCATCCAGCAAGTGGAAAGGAGCTCAAGGAGCTGGACCAAATGGAAGACTTCCACAGTCAGATATAGGGCAGAACAAGGAAGTTGTTAGCCAAAGAAAGAATTATTTCAAGCAAGATCACCTTCCTTTGTGGGGAAGGGCAGTGATCTGTCTTGCAAGTTACCTCACTAGTGTTGATCAGGGAATTCCAGATGGACTGGTTAAAGGTCACATTCTTGCAATTAAGTCTTAGTTTGCTGTCATGGGGCAAGTGATTTCATTTGGGGCTTGCTTCTTCCATTTCCTTCTTCCACTATGATTATTATAAGCAGATAATTTCCAATGTCTGGAATGTATTTCAGAGCTGTGGTACCCCAGACCCAAACCAAGCAAAATCAAATAAGTCAGTCAAAGAAAGACTTCCTGTGGATAAAATTGTAATATTTCCAGAATATCTTGCCTGGCTTTAGTGCATCTGCATATCAAAAGGAGTTCCTCAGGGGTGGATAAAGGTAGTTCATCTCCCTATCAATGGATAATTACCTGGGTGACCGAGGACTGATCTGAACCTGAGAGGTTAGGTTAGGGGATGGTCTTGCTTGCTTCTGCCCAAGCAGGAAAGAGAGAGCGGACTGCACTTTGTAAGCAATAAATGGGTTTTAAACTTTATTTCTCCCTTTGACTGATTTCGCTTTTAGAGGTATTTGTCCTGGGATTTGCTCTCCTCAGAACTACACTTCCTTTCTTTCCTTCCCTTCCATTCTTCCTTCCTCCCCTCCCCCTCTCTCCCTCCCTTCCTCTCTCTTTCTCTGTCTTCTTTTTAACAATACCCCTCCCCCTTTTGATTAAACTCTTAGCCTAACTGAGAGAAGAAATCAAAATTTAAAGCATTTGCCATTCTCAGCTCCACTCTTTCTCCATTCTCAGTTCTCATGACTTTTCTTGATCCTCTGGGTGATATTTACAGGTCATGAGGTCTTTGCTGAATGTCTGTAGCTTTCACAGGTCATAACTTCAAGTTCACAATTTTTTATTTGGTCATTTTCTTCATTTCTTTCCTGGCACTCCAGTCTTAGGAAGATCACATGCATTTAAAGCCTTTGAGAGACTACAGCATGCCAGGGAGGCCACTATGATTATTATAAGCAGATAATTTCCGTGTGAAATGTATTTCAGAGCTGTGGTACCCTGACCCAAATCAAGCAAAATCAAGTAAGTCAGTCAAAGAAAGACCCTGTGGAAGGAGTCACCTCTTTAAACTAAGAGGCTTGCTCCGTCAACCTATGTAAATAAGTTTCAGCCTCCCTAGAAGTGTTACTCCAGGCATAGCAAGTGGTAGTTGCCACATCACACACACCGGGCCTAGCTGGAAAATAATCAAGGGCAAGATCCAGGGATTTTTGTTGGGCAGCTGGTGCTTTTATAGTGGATTCTACAATATTATTGGGAGTTAAAGAGAAGTTCCTGGGCATAGCCTTATTATGCAGGAGAATAGATATGAGCAGGGTGGAGAGAGAATTAAGTCCAGTAAAGCCCAATACAAGAGACTCAAAGAGTTAACCAGTTAAAACTAGAAACCCAGAAAAGACCCAGAGTTAATAAATTAATCAGTTAAAGCTCAAAAGTCCAGGAATAACTTGGCCTGGAATGTTTGAATATTCCCCAGATAGAAAAGTATCTGAGCAAAGCCCATGTTTTCATTGTCTCAAATAGATCACACCATTGTAAGATTTGCTTTAGCCTGCTAAAAGGCTCAGCTATAAACAACATAATAAAGACAGGAAGATTCCACCTTAAAGCTAAAATTGCATTTTAAAACCCAAGAAATTAAGAAGTAAGATTCTTAACATATTCTTTAGCAAACAGGCAATATCTCCGCCCACTTTGGAGGCAGGGCAGGCAGTCTTCATTAATATGGTCTCAGACCAGGAAGCTGCTATCCTGTGAGGGAATCAGAGCAGTAAATTTCTTGTGTTAGGCTAATTTTGCAGAATTACCTGAAGGACAGAGAAGAAACTTAATGTCGAAAAGATGGTGGTGTGAGAGGTGAGACAGGCTTCCTCCTAAAACCACATATAATACAAAAACATTATTAATACAACTACTCCTGAAAGAGCAACAGGAAAGAGGACTGCACCAGACTGCATATACCTGGAGAAAAAAATCAGACCTCATGGAACACAGTAACATACCAAAGCTGTGGGTGGCAAGATCCAAGCCCTTCCCCCACCACAACTCACCGGTGGGAGGAAGAGAAACAGAGTGGGGAGGGAGTAGAGACCTGGGATTGCTGAATACCTAGCTCTGGAGATCTTCTCTGGGAGCACAAACCTACATTTCATGGTGCTTGCGTGGTACTCTCATGAGTAGGGGGTTGGAAAGCTAAGACAGGAAGAATTCTTGGAGAGACTGAGATTCCAGCTACTTGTGGAAAGCAGGGATCCATATCTGGCTGCTCTGGGACAAAAGAAAGGGCACTCTGAGAGACTTCCTAACAAGGAAGCCCTTAGCAAGAGGGCTGCTAAAGGGGAAAGGATTGCACAGAGCTTACTGCTCAGGAGAGAGGACAGGTAGACAAAATTGTCCAGGTGCACTCTGCCCAGCATGTTGGGAGCTTTCACAATCTTCAGGTGCTCCAGCTCCCTGGCTAGCTACACAGCTCCAAGGATCCACTCCGTGATATGCAGCCTACAACACCTTTCTCCCAGCCAGCACCACCTGGCTCGCAAACCAGCAAACCTACCCTGGCGTCCACCCAGCCACAGGGAAGATCTGTCTATAGCAATTAAAAATGTAAAGCATAGAGGCTTATACCTGTGTGCTCGGCCCACTGGTTCAGGCAGTGGAGTCAGGCATAGCAGCTGGGAAGCAGGAAACAGCTCTTATCTCTCCCCAGGCACCAACACCACTCTCCTGTGGTCCCTGACATTGCTTTAAGGGCTAGGCAGCTCCAGAGAATAGACCTTCTGGGCACTAGAGGGTGCCATATACAAATATGAAATGCCAAAGGAACCTGGTTCAAAGTAAAATTAATACAACTCCTGAGAAAGATTTAAATGACATCAACCTCATGACTCTTCCTGAAAGGGAGTTCAAAATAAAAATCATCAAAATGCTCATGAAGGTATGGAAAGATATTCAAGAACTCAGGAATGAATTCTGGTCGGAGATCCAATCATTGAAGAGCACAATGGATGGTATTAAAAGCAGATTGGATATGGTGGAGGAGACAATAAATGAAATAGAAACTAGAGAAGAGGAATACAAAGAAGCTGAGACACTGAGAGAAAAAAGGATCTCTAAGAATGAAAGAATATCGAGAGAACTGTGTGACCAATTCAAATGGAACAATATTCACATTATAGCAGTACCAGAAGAAGGAGAGAGAAAAAAAGTGATAGAAAGTGTCTTGGAGGAGGTAATTGCTGAAAACTTCCCCAATCTGGGGAAGGAGATAGTCTCTCAGGCCACAGAGATACACAGATCTCCCAACACAAGGGACCCAATGAAGACAACATCAAGACATATAATAATTAAAATGGCAAAGATCAAGGATAAGGACAGACTATTAAAAGCAGCCAGAGAGAGAAATAAGATCATATACAAAGGAAAGCCCATCAGGCTATCATCAGACTTCTCAACAGAAACCTTACAGACCAGATGGGAGTGGCATGATATATTTAATGCAATGAACCAGAAGGGCCTTGAACCAAGATTACTTTATCTGGCAAGATTATCATTTAAATTTGAAGGAGGGATTAAACAATTTCCAGATAAGCAAAAGCTGAGAGAATTTACCTCCCACAGACCATCTCTACAGTGTATTCTTGAGAGACTGCTATAGATGGAAGTGTTCCTAAGGTTTAATAGCTGTCACCAGAGGAAATAAAATCACAGTAAAGAAAGTAGAACAGCTAATTACTAAGCAAATGCAAAATTAAATTAACTATCCCCAAAGTCAATCAAGGGATAGACAAAGAATACAGAATATGATACGTAATATATAAAGAATGGAGGAGGAAGAAAAAGGAGGGAAAAAAAAGAACCTTTAGATTGTGTTCATAATAGCATATTAAGTGAGTTGTTAGACTCTTAGATAGTAAGGAAGTTAACCTTGAACCTTTGGTAACCATGAATCTAAAGTCTGCAATGGCAGTAAGTACATACCTATTGATAATCACCCTAAATGTACATGGAATGAATGCACCAATCAAAAGAGAGTCACTGAATGGATAAAAAAGGAAGACCCATCTATATGCTGCCTACAAGAGACTCACTTTAAACCCAAAGACATACACTGACTAAAAGTGAAGGGATGCAAAAAGACATTTCAAGCAACTGATAGGGAGAAAAAAGGAGTTGCAGTATTTGTATCAGACAAAATAGACTTCAAAACAAAGAAAGTCACAAGAGACAAAGAAGGATATTACATAATGATAAAAGTGTCAATCCAACAAGAAGTTATAACCATTATAAATGTCTATGCACCCAACACAGGAGCACCTACATATGTGAAACAAATACTAACAGAATTAAAAGGAGAAATAGAATGTAATGGATTCATTCTAGGAGACTTCAACACTCTACTCACTCCAAAGGACTGATCAACCAGACAGAAAATAAGTAAGCACACAGAGGCACTGAACAACACATTAGAACAGATGGACCTAACAGACACCTACAGAACGCTTCACCCAGAAGCAGTAGAATACACATTCTTCTCAAGTGCACATGGAATATTTTTAAGAATAGATCATATACTAAGCCAGAAAAAGAGCCTTGGTAAATTCAAAAAGATTGAAATTGTACCAATGAGCTTCTCAGATAACAACGGTATGAAACTAGAAATAAATTACGCAAAGAAAATGAAAAATCCCACAAACACATGGAGGCTTTACAACACGCTCCTAAATAACCAACGGATAAATGACCAAATAAAAACAGAGATCAAGCAATATATGGAGACAAGTGACAACAATAATTCAACACCGCAAAATCTGTGGGACACAGTGAAGGTTGTGCTAAGAGGCAAGTATATTGTAATACAGGCCTACCTCAGGAAAGGAGAACAATCCAATATGAGCTGTCACAATTAACAAAACTAGAAAAAGAAGAACAAATGAGGCCCAAAGTCAGTAGAAGGGGGGACATAATAAAGATTAGAGCATAAATAAATAAAATCAAGAAGAATAAAACAATAGAAAGAATCAATGAAACCAAGAGCTGGTTCTTTGAGAAAATAAACAAAATAGATAAACCCCTAGCCAGACTTATCAAGAAAAAAAGAGAGTCTACACACATAAACAGAATCAGAAATGAGAAAGGAAAAATCACTGCGGACACCACTGAAATACCAAGAATTATTAGAAAATACTATGAAAAATTGTATGCTAACAAACTGGATAACCTCGAAGAAATGGACAACTTTCTAGAAAAATACAACCTTCCAAGTCTGACCAAGAAAGAAACAGAAAATCTGAACAGACCAATTACCAGCAATGAAATTGAACTGGTAATCAAAAACCTACCTAAGAACAAAACCCCTGAACCAGATGGCTTCACTGCTGAATTTTATCAAACATCTAGTGAAGACCTAATACCCATCCTCCTTAAAGTTTTGCAAAGAGTAGAAGGGGGTATACTTCAAAACTCATTGTACGAGGCCAGCATCACTCTAATACCAAAACCAGACAAAGACACCACAAAAAAAGAAAATTACAGACCAATATCCCTGATGAACATAGATGCAAATATATGCAACAAAATATTAGCAAGCCGAATTGAAAAATCCATCAAAAGGATCATCCATCATGATCAAGTAGGATTTATTCCAGGGATGCAAGGATGGTACAACATTCAAAAATCCATCAACATCATCCACCACATCAAAAAAAGAAGGATAAAAACCACATGATCATCTCCATAGATGCAGAAAAAGCATTTGACAAAATTCAACATCCATTCATGATTAAAACTCTCAACAAAATGGGTATAGAGGGCAAGTACCTCAACATAATAAAGGCCATATATGACAAACCCACAGCCAACATTATACTTAACAGCGAGAAGCTGAAAGCTTTTCCTTTCAGATCAGGAATAAGACGAGGATGCGCACTCTCCCCACTTCTATTCAACATAGTACTGGAGATCCTAGCCACCGCAATCATACAACACAAAGAAATAAAAGGCATCCATATTGGCAAGGAAGAAGTTAAACTCTCCCTGTTTGCAGATGACATGATATTGTACATAAAAACCCCTAAAGAATCCACTCCAAAACTACTAGATCTAATATCTGAATTCAGCAAAGTTACGGGATACAAAATTAATACACAGAAATCTGTGGCACTCCTATATACTAACAATGAACTAGCAGAGAGAGAAATCAAGGAAAACAATTCCATTCACGGTTGCATCCAAAAGAATAAAATACCTAAGAATAAACCTAACCAAGGAAGTGAAAGACCTTTACTTTGAAAACTACACTCATGAGAGAAATTAAAGAAGATACCAATAAATGGAAACACATCCCGTGCTCATGGGTAGGAAGAATTAATATTGTCAAAATGGCCATCCTGCCTAAAGCAATCTACAGATTCAATGCAATTCCTATCAAAATACCAAGAGCATTCTTCAATGAACTTGAGCAAATCGTTCTAAAATTCACATGGAACCACAAAAGACCCTGAATAGCCAAACCAATCCTGAGAAGGAAGAATAAAGCTGGGGGGATTATGCTCCCCAACTTCAAGCTCTACTACAAAGCCACAGTAATCAAGACAATTTGGTACTGGCACAAGAACAGACCCATAGACCAATGGAACAGACTGGAGAGTCCTGATATAAACCCAACCATATATGGTCAATTAATATATGATAAAGGAGCCATGGACATACAATGGGGAAATGGCAACCTCTTCAAAAGCTGGTGTTGGCAAAACTGGACAGCTGCATGCAAGAGAATGAGAATGGATTCTTGTCTAACCCCATACACACAAGTAAACTCAAAATAGATCAAAGACCTGAATGTAAGTCATGAAACCATAAAACTCTTGGAAGACAACATAGGTAAAAATCTCCTGAATGTAAGCATGAGCAACCTCTTCCTGAATTCATCTCTCTAGCAGGGAAACAAAAGCAAAAATGAACTCATGGGACTGCATCAAACTAAAAAGTTTCTGTATGGCCAAGGACACCATCAACACGACAAAAAGGCATCCTACAGTATGGGAGAATATATTTGTAAATGACATATCTGATAAGGGGTTAATATCCAAAATATATAAAGAACTTAAATGCCTCAACACCCAAAAAGCAAATAACCTGATTAAAATATGGGTAGAGGATATGAAGAAACAGTTCTCCAAAGAAGAAATTCAGATGGCCAACAGACACATGAAAAGATGCTCCACATCACTAATCATCAGGGAAATGCAAATTAAAACCACAATGAGATATCACTCACACCAGTAAGGATGGCCAGCATCCAAAAGACTGAGAACAACAAATGCTGGGGAGGATGTGGAGAAAGGGAAACCCTCCTACACTGCTGGTGGGAATGTAAACTAGTTCAACCACTGTGGAAAGCAATATGGAGGTTCCTCAAAAAACTAAAAATAGAAATACTATTTGACCAGGGAATCCCACTCCTTGGAATTTACCCAAAGAGTACAACTTCTCTGATTCAAAAAGACATATGCACCCCTATGTTTATTGCAGCAGTTTTTACAATAGCCAAGATATGGAAGCAACCTAAGTGTCCATCAGTTAGGTTAATGGATAAAGAAGAAGTGGTACATATACACAATGGAATACTATTCATCCATAAGAAAGGAACAAATCCTACCATTTGCAACAGCATGGATGGAGCTGGAGGGTATTATGCTCAATGAAATAAGCCAGGTGGAGAAAGACAAGTGCCAAATGATTTCCCTCATTTGTGGAGTATAACAATGAAGCAAAACTGAAGGAACAAAATAGCAGACTGAAAGACTTCCAGAAAGAACTAGTTGTTACCAAAGGCAAGGGGTATGGGAGGGTAGGTGAGGAGGGAGGGAGAAGGGGATTGAGGGGTATTATGTTTAGTACACATGGTGTGGGGGATCACGGGGAAAACAGTGTAGCACAGAGAAGGCAAATAGTGAATCTGTGGCATCTTACTACACTGATGGACAGTGACTGCATTGGGGTATGGGTGGGGACTTGATAATATGGTAAATGTAGTAACCACATTGTTTTTTCATGTGAAACCTTCACAAGAGTGTATATCAATAATACCTTAATAAAAAAATTTTTAAAAGAAACTTAATGTCTCATCAAAAAATAAACATCTTGAGAACACTTAACAAGTCCACACTCCTAGCCCTTTGTCACATTCCTAAAAAATCCTTACAAGAGGGACCCCAACCTTTCAGTGCGCATCTCTTTCTGAAGTAGCCAGCAACTTTTAAGTGCATAGACTTTTTCTCAACCTTTCAGGGCACTGCTCTCTCTGAGGTTACCAGCACTTTCTAAGTGTGTAAACTTTTGCCTTAAAACTCTTTTCCAATCTTTCAGCGAGCCTCTCTCTCTTTGAGGTAGCCCACATTCCCCTTTCTATGAGTGTGCACTTTCTCTCTTTAAATAAAACTTAAGCCTTTCAAGCCTTTCCTCCCTGTGGTCACCTGTGCTCTTTCTCTCTTTAAGGAACTTCAAATAAAACTTTTACTCTGCTTCACTAGTGTTTTTCTACCCTTCAATTCTTTGTTGCACTGGGGACAAAACCAAGAAAAATAAACCACCCCCAGCCCCACCAACAGCCTCAACTTCACTCACTTCTGGGCAAGGAAACCAGCCTTCCCAGAGGAAGGGAATCTCAAATCATGAAAGTCTCCTGGTATGTCCTTTCTGACTCGATGACATAAAATCCAGGGTTGCTGACCAATGAGGTGTCTCCGTTTGCCTGTGACAATTTAGGAACACAGCTCATCTAAGCCATTGCCCAGCTATATGCCCGATATCTAGGCATTCACAGGCCCAGGGAGACTGATGATACCACAAACAAAACCATGTCAGAGCACAGAACATTCCTGTTAAGGGGGTGCTGTTAGCGGACTCATTCACATGCCATATTGCCTTTGCCTATTAATGCCAGAGGTCAATTAGGTTTCCTCCTTGCAACAAAAGTTCTAAATTCCAGAGGTTACCCGACTTAGCAATGGCCCAAGATGCAAATGGTGGTGTTATCTTTCCAGGACAATGCCAGAGTAAAAGAAAGGGTTTCATGTTTAGTTAAAGTATGAAGTCTTAATTTGGTGTCTTGGAGGAAGCAGTCTACCTCCATGTCGATTGCTTCTCTTCCTCCTCAGTTTGATTTGAAGGTCTCCAGCATCTGCACAGGACCAGATGTCAGGTGGACCTTCTTCAGCGGTGAGATGTGTACTCAAGGCTCACATCCCTGAAGTCTGGCTGCCATTTCGGTAGTGAGGAGGGCCTCCCAAGGTGTATAGTCCCTTTCAAGGAGATTTAAGGGCAGTCTTTGTTCTTAGTGATTCTAAATCAGAAAAGTAGGAGAGTTGGAAATGTTAATTTGGTTAGTTTTAGCCAGGTGTTTGAGGAAACTAGGATCCGGGATCTAGTCTGGTTTATAGGTTTACAACAAAAGTCCAAAGACAACAGGATTAGAAACCAATGTAGACAAAGGTGCAAACATAATTTTTCTCTGTACAATTATTCCCATTTCCACCCAAAGATATTCATAGTAAAACTAGTTTGTTTGCATTACCGTGGCCTGATTATTTATATAAGTGCAGCAGGAAGAGTGTTTGACCACATAAGCTCTTTTTAGATTGCTTTGCTGGAACTTTGTAAACAAGGTACCAGGCCAATTTTTCCAAGGGATTTCATTGCTCCATAAAGTCAACCTTGTTTCCTTAGAGCAGTCTGGTCATATCTGAGTCTCTGTACATCTCTCTCAAATGTTACATTCCAGTCAAAATACTGGGGATACAACCAGTATTTCCAACTTTGTCCTATTATATGGAGAACAGATTCTCATTGAATTTATATAAATAACTATATTGTCACAAAATGAATATTCAAGAATTTCCAAATTCTGGAGGGATAAGAAGGAGAAAAATTAAGTTTTCATTTTTGTTCACAAAGGTATATCTTACCAAATTTTTTTGGTAGCATTAGAGAAAAGAGAAAAAGGTTCCCTAAAATCTGAAAAAATGAAACATCAAAGAACCAGAAAATTATCCCTAATTTATTAAGACCCACATATAGGCTTCATTTCCTCTTAAGTATCTATATATTTGTTTATTTATATTTACCTTTGTCCATGCTCTTCTCTAAAGAAAAGCTTTCCCTTAAATAAAGTCTTAGCTAACTCTTAAGTCCTTTTTGTTTCTTCCGACACTGCCCATGTTAGGATCTTGCTGGGGTTTAGTTCCAAGTTATCCTGACAACCTATTGACATCCTGGAATTTCAAGGATTGAGCTGAGCCAAGAAAGCCAGGTTGTCCATCTTTTTCAATTTCAAAATAAGTCTCTCTCTGTTTTTATATTAAGGACACCAATGTTTAGGAAGGGACTGGACTGACCCAGGGTCAGGACCATGAATTCTGTTCATTTCACTCTTCACAAACCAACTATTGCAGACCAATGGCAACACTCTAATCTCAAATTCACTCCTATTGCTGGCTTCCCATTGTACAGGAAGCATTACTCTACCCCCCACTTTCACCTCAGCTGGGAAATCCATGTGTCATTCACAGGACCACTCATCATCTCTGCAGGTGATACTGTGAGGACCAAGGGATGTGGAGAGAGGACACAGCCCATCTCATGTCCCCATATCCCATCTGACTGTTCTCATACATGTGACTGCTACCATCCCTCTGGTCTCCAAAATGCAACTTTGCAAGCTTCATACTGGACCACCGCTTTAAGATATGCAGGACACACAGGCTATGTCTTAGACTTTAAAATTTATTGTCTGCCTTCATATGTCTATTTTACATTTATCATCCCTCCTTTCTGCCTGTCACCCTAGGCTATGAGTTCCAGAAAGGCAAGGCCAGGGCCCAGCAAAAGCCTCAACCCATTTCTCATCATTTCAGAGAACTTCTTTATGTCTAGCTTAGATTCATCCTGGTGTGATTTTAGACAACATAACCCTTTGTCATGTCTGCTCACAGGATGAATATGGTAGAAAGGGGAATTTAAAGAAAGAAAATGGGGACGGCTGTGCTTTTATGATTGCTGACACTAAAAGGGCTTTGTGGCATAAATGGAAGTTTTCAGCCAGAATTCCTGCCTGGCCTTGATAGTGATATGCAAGTAGGGACCTGTTTGCCTGTCAGCGTGATGTTTACTGCAGCAGAGCTGCGGGTCCCTCACTGTGGTAAGGGGTGGAGAGCAGAAAGAGTCTGAGCCATGAGAATAAACATTTAAACCCTTTCATTTCCAACCATTCACCCTTGTTTTCCTTCGGTCTGGCAGCATTCATATATAGAACTTGCCCCAGGCAGGGCACCCCCTTCCTCCCTGGAACCAGAGGCAGGCATTGAGGCCGTGGTGAACAGCCTCCCTAGACAAGATTTAGTGCTCAGAACAAATTATCTGCTTTTTAAAAAAATTCCAGTTAAATCAAGCTAAACGATATGGCATCTAGCTTAGGAAGTCTATGCATGAAAAAGAGAAGGGCAGTTTCATATTTGTGATGGTGGTGAAAGGGAACAACCTGGGATGGCTTATTTCAAGTCTTTAACCCAGTCTCCAACTTCCCCGCATTGTAGGGGCTCCCCAGGTCAGAGCCCAGGTGCTGGATGGAACCCACATCAGGTGTGAAGAGCCTGAGTCTACGAAATCCCTTCTATAAAGCAGGGGAAACCAAATTAACACACTTCATAAATTTCAGCAGAGGAGACATCTGCCTTCACACAAACAAAAGAGAAATCAGCCTAGTTCCTTGTCCAAAATAACATCTAAATGAATGCAAGATGGAAACTGTAGACACCATTTAAAAACAAGAGCAGTGACAGAGTTAATTAAATATTGTTAAATCCCACCCTGAAAGGGAAAAGCCTATATCTTACAAAGAGAAGAAATTATAAGGACAAAGGGGAAAAAAAGGTACATCTGTCCACTTGCTAATGAAAAAATGTCTTCAGTGAATGCAGTACCCAAAATGAAATGGTCAACAGCTCACAAAGAAATATTAGTCCTACAAATATGATAAAAGCTTACTATTTCATATAATTAAATATAAATACAAATTAACAAGAAAGTTACTAAGATCAATAGATGAATGGGTCAAATTGCTTCAAGAAGTGCCAAGAAAATCTCCACACAAATCAGAACCTGCGTTGTTTCTTAACTTTTGCAAAGGGTGCAAAGAGAAAGTCACAGTTCTGAAAATATCGGTTCTCCATGGCCAAAACGACAGGCTATCTCCTCCGACAGTTGCCTTAAGAGTTTAATTCCACTTTCTTCGTGGTGGGCTTTAATTTTTTCAGTGGAAATTCAACCTTTGGGTCGTATCAAAATGTTGACATCAAAATGTTTAGTTTTATTTCTGTTCATTACGTAAAAACCTTTGCTGATCACTAATTATTGCATATAGATTCAAACCCTCTCTGTGCCACTCATTTTCTTTCTCTTTTTTCACCTACTCTACACATTTCTGCTTCATGCTTGCAGTGTTTCTGAGCTACCTGGTTAAGGAACACTGCAGTTATATCAGGCCTGACTGCTTTTGGGAAACCTCAGCGCTTGGTGCCTTAATGTGGACAGCAAAATGTATAATTAGATATCTTCATAAGTCAACCATATTTTGGCAACCTTGTCAAACTTGGATTAATCTGTGCTTAGGTCACAGTCCTTGAAGAGCTTTGGGAAGCTGTCTTTTATAAAGCGTCAAGTTCTTCAAAACTGAAAGTGCTGGCACTTACTGGCCTTTCTACTGAGCTCATGGTTTATGTCCTGCGTGCCTGGCCCTGCTTTAAGCCACAGGGAAGGACAGCCAGGCTGCCCTGTTCACTTTCTATATTTGAAAAGTTAGCCTTAGGCCTCTTCTTCCAGACTCAGCTAGTCTCACGCAAGCAATTTATACTTCACTCCGATTGCTGCCTCCCAGAGGATAAGATCTGGAAAACAAAGCTGGGAGCAGCCCTTCACACCCTGTCCAGCCTGCAGTGGCCATTCACAGGGACCCAGAAAGGAGTCTCAGAAAGCCCCAGCGAATCCTCACGCTAAATACCAGTAAAGCCGAGGCTCGTTCCTCCCACTTCTCTGGAGGGCCGAGTGTGAAATGCTAACAAGAAGAGTGAAGGGATGTCTGTTTTCTATGTGTCCTATGTTGTTTATGAACAATTTTTACATTAAAATATTTAAGGCGGAAATTTTTTTTAATTGCGTTAAATTAGGAAATCATGCCATGAATAAATGTTATCTTGTAAGTATCTTCAAGCAGAAACAAATAAATAGAAGCTATTCACAGACACTTTAGCTCCACTGACTGCCCACCAGCATGGCTAGTTCACTGATTTCCAGCAGAAGGGCTCAGGGCCTGGGGGCAGGGGGCCTGTACAACTGGCCAACTGAGTCACACCATGTGGAGCAGTACTATGGCCGTTTAAAATTTTGGCCCTTTTGCGGCTGTTGCAGTCCAGTAGATAATTCTGCTTGTGGATAACTAGGAGTTGTTTATTATCTTAGCAGTTATGTAAAGATGCTTGCAGTCAAGCCAAGGAACAAATTGCTAATTTTGCAGAGATACAAATGTACTGTTCGCAGACAGGAAAGCCAAATGAGCAACAGTCTCTCAAGTACCATCCTAAAACAGGTCAGGAAAAAAGAAAAGCCTTCTGACATGCAAAGCTGGTGAAAGATGAGCTGATACAGATGACCGTGTTCACTGGATAAACTAATGCAGAGTGACGAAGCTAACGTGCTCTCAGGTGAGAGGTGAGAGGAGGAAGTCTAGAGCAGACCTCTCTGTTCAGATCCTGACTCTGCCATTTATAAGCTCCGACCTTGGACCAGTGACCATCTCCATCATTCAGTTTCTCTATGTAGGAATACAATGACAATGGGGGTAGTCATAACATTAACAACTCAGAGCGAGGACTCAAGTTTTGTATGTAAAGTGCTTAAGGCTAGGCTGGCAGAGTCCATGTGGTTTTGCTCGGTCACTGCCTGGCCCTCAGGTGCTTCTTTATGGAAGTACAGGTACGTATTTTAGCATGTCTTTATCTTTCCCATAATTAGCACAGTACCCCCAAATTCGTATATATTAACAATAGAAGGAATACGTTATATTTCTGTAAAATTACTCTGCATTCGTACACAACACTAGTAACTTAACCTCTTCATGATTATTAGTAATTTTTTACTGGCCAGTACCAATTATTTTAACAGTATGCTCTTTTAGTGGTTGTGAGTCAGCATGAGTGGAATATAGCCTAAGAGACTCAGTGTTGTTGCATCAAACTTTATATTGATACCAGTTTGTATTAAACATGATCTAAACAATAGCCACTGAGTCATTAAAATGATATACATTACAATCCTAAAGATGTTTTAAAACATAAATTACAAGCCCGGGTTTCTTGAACTAGTGTTCACAGAAATATTCCAATAGTTCTATTTAAATTTTCTTTTAATTTAGAGATGATACTTAAACAAAATTAATTTACTAGCAATAATGACAGAACATCTTGTTTACAGGGATAAGTCACAATTGAAAGATATTTTCGTGGAAGATTACATTTAGTGCAATGTAAGACCATTTTCTTTTCATTCTAATTTTTTATAAATGCCTGAAGACCAACTTACAAAAAGGCCTTAAATATACATTCCAAAGAATGTGGACCTAGAGATGTAACAAAGGACTCAACATCAATTGCTGACTGTGTCAGAAAAAAATAGTCCACATATGAGCAACTGAAGCAGTGTCTGGTGAATGAGAGATGCCTTAAATAAAGATAACTGAGATAGCTATCAACATGACCCCAGCAGCCTAATACCTCTAATAGGACAGTAAGGAAATAAGTAAGTGAAAGGCATTTAGACTTTGAGTGATGTACTTAGGAAACACATATTATTACCACCCATCTGCTGCTCCGAAATATGCCTGGACATGTTTCCTAGTGGCAGAAGGTGAGACGAGGCAAACTCTCACAATTGTCAGAGTATGGTCCCACTGAAAACAACAATAATTATCTTGCTAAAGTAAGTGTGGTGTTTCAATTATTGGTAATGAAGTTTATGATACTCTATTTCCTCTCTTCTACTTGACATCCAAGGGTTCTTGTTAAAAAAGTGGCAATTGCTTTAATAATTAGTGCACCAAAGGGCATATGATTAACTCATTTCCTTAAAATTGGCTAATATTCACATGCAGAGCGGAGCAAGCCTCTTGATTATACATTTAGTTCAAAACTCTCTTTAAGCTGAAGAATAATGGATGAAAAATCTAACATAAACATGTAATATTTTTACATGTTTAATTATTCAGATTTTATTCATACAATAAATTCTCAATAGAGTCTTTCTGCAATTAATGTTTTAAAATCTATTCTTGTAACTAGTAGGCAACTTCTCAGGAAAATAAAAATTTAATAGATGATTTATTTGAATGGTATATGATCTTTTCTACTGTGATTTAGATACAAAGCATGAGTTCAAGCATTTGCCTTGGCCTCAATATTCTAAATTTCAAACCTGTTATAATTCATCAATAGAGTTGTATAAAATCATAAAATATCAGAGCCCACACATCATCACCAAAAACCTGACCAATGTTTAAATCTTGTCTGATGTTTGAACTGCTCCAGAAATGGAAAAATTACTACCACCCAGGACAGTTCATTTCCTCTGTCTATAATCTGACTTGTAAAATATTCTCCTTGTAACTCCAAACCATTGGTCTTCTTGAAGGCTTTTCTTTCTTTTTTTTATTTTTTATTAAGGTATCATTGATATACAATCTTGTGAAGGTTTCACATGAGCAACATTGTGGTTACTACATTTCCCCCTATTATCAAGTCCCCACCTACCCCATTACAGTCACTGTCCATCAGCATAGTAAGATGCTATAGAGTCACTACTTGTCTTCTCTGTGCTATACTGCTCTTGAAGGCCTTTCTGATCCAACTTCATAATGAAAACTTTCAAATATGGGCACTAACTATCTTACACAACACAGCTGCACCATTAATTTGGATAAATAATTTAATTTTCTATGAGGCTTAATTTTCTAAACTGAAGGAAAATTGAGAAAATGTTTATTAGGTATCTGAAAACCTTACAGTGCATGTAAGAAATTAGTTACGAGTGTTTTGGAAACAGATAACTTTAAAACTAATTACTTGAGAACTTCTTTATTAAGTTTAAGAAATTCCTGGATAAAACATGAGCTCATAGGACAGCTGGGCTCTAAATTAACCTGGTATGAATTTTACCCGAAGATGATGAAACAACTTTGAACTGATAATAGTTAAGTGGAACCCAATTTAGAGTAACTTCCAGAGCAAGTGCAAACAAGATTTGTTTTGTTTTGCCTGTTTGATATCAAATTATAAAGTCTCTAATCCAGAGAGGGCCTTGTGGTCATAAATCCTCTTGATGACTTGCCTTAAGAAAAAATAATCCAGACCTGAGGATGATTGGAGCTGTGCCACACAGACTTCTGGTTCGGGATAAGATGGAGTGGACACACTGCTTTCCCACTAAAAAGTACAGGCATACTTGTTTTATTGTGCTTTGCAGATATTACATATTTTTTTTTTACAAATCAAAGGTTTGTCACCTGCATTGAGCACGTTACTCGGTGCCTTTTTTCCAACAGCATTTGGTCACTTCACATGTCTGTGTCACATGTTGATAATTTTCACATTTCAAACTTTTTCATTATTATTATATTTGTTATGGTGATCTGTGATCAGTGATCTTTAATGTTATTATTGTAACTGTTTTGGGGTGGTACAAACAGTGCCCATATAAGATGGCAAACTTAATTGATACATGTGTGTTCTGACTGCTCTGTCCAGTGGCTATCCACTCTCTCTCTCTTCCTCTTTTCAGGCTTCCATATTCCTTGAGACACAACAATATTGAAATCAGGCCAGTTAACAGTGGCCTCCAAGTGTTCAAGAGAAAGGAAGAGTCACACAACTCTTACTTTAAATCAAAAGCTAGAAATGACTAAGCTTAGTGAGGAAGGCATGTTGAAAGCTCAAATAGGCTGAAAGCTCGGCCTCTTGCACCAAACAGTTACCTAAATTGTGAAGGTGAAGTTCTTGAGGAGGGTTAAAAGTGCTCCTCCAATGAACACATGGATGATGAGAAAGTGGAACAGCCTTATGGCTGATATGGAGAAAGTCTTAATGGTCTGGATAGAAGATCAAACCAGCCACAACATTCCCTTAAGGCAAAGCTTAATCGGAACAAGATCTTAACTCTCCCTAATTCTGTGAGGCTGAGAGAGGTGAGGAAGCTGCAGAGAAAAGTCAGAAGCTGGCAGAGGTTGGTTCATGAGGCTTAAGGAAATAAGCCATCTCCATAACCTAAAAGTGCAAGGGGAAGCGGCAAAGGCTGGTGGAGAAGCGGCAGTAAATTATCCAGGAGATTTAGCTGAGATAATAATGAAGCTGGCTGTACTAAACAATACATTTTCAAGGGAGATGAAACAGCCTTCTATTAGAAGAAGATGCCATCTAGGACTTTTCACAGCTAGAGAGGAGAAGTCAGTGCCTGGCTTCAAAGCTGTAAAGGATAGGCTGGTTCTGTTGTTAGGGGGTAATGTAGTTGGTGACTATATGTTGAAGCCAGTGCTCATTTATCTTTCATTACCCAGGCCCCTTAACAATTATGCTAAATCTATTCCACCTGTGCTCTATAAATGGAATAATAAAGTCTGGATGACAGCACTTCAGTTTATAACATGGTTTATTGAATATTTGAAGCCCACTATTGGGATCTGCTCAGAAGAAAAGAAAAAAATTCCTTTCAAAATATTATTGCTTATTAAAGTTGCAGGATACAAAATTAATACACAGAAATCTGTTGCATTCCTATATATGAAAGATTAGCTAGTAGAGAGAGAAATCAGGAAAACAATTCCATTCGCAATTGCACCAAAAAAAAATAAAATACCTAGGAATAAACCTAACCAAGGAAGTGAAAGACCTAGACCCGAAAACTATAAGACAGTCATAAGACAAATTAAAGAAGACACCAATAAATGGAAATACATCCCATGCTTATAGGTAGGAAGAATTAATATTGTCAAAATGGCCATCCTGCTTAAAGCAATCTACAGATTCAATGCAATTCCTTTCAAAATACCAATGGCATTCTTCCATGAACTAGAGCAAATAGTTCTAAAACTCGTATGGAACCACAAAAAAACCTGAATAGCTAAAACAATCCTGAGAAAGAAGTATCAAGCTGGGGGGATTACACTCCCCAACTTCAAGCTCTACTACAAAGCCACAGTAATCAAGACAATTTGGTACTGGCACAAGAACAGACCCATAGACCTATGGAGAAGAATAGAGAGCCCAGATATAACCGACACATATACAGCCAATTAATATATGATAAAGGAACCATGGATATACAATGGGGAAATGACAGCCTCTTCAACAGCTGGTGTTGGCAAAACTGGATAGCTACATAGAAGAGAATGAAACTGGATTATGTCTAACTCCATACACAAAAGTAAACTCAAAATGGATCAAAGACTTTAATGTAAATCATTAAACCATAAAACTCTTAGAAGAAAACACAGGCAAAAATCTCTTGAATATAATAAACATGAGCAACTTTTTCATTAACATATCTCCTCGAGCAAGGGAAACAAAAGCAAAAATGAACAAATGGGACTACATCAAACTAAAAAGCTTCTGTACAGCAAAGGACACCATCAGAACAAAAAGGCATCCTACAGTATGGGAGAATATATTCGTAATGACATATCTGATAAGGGGTTAGCATTCAACATCTATAAAGAGCTCACATGTCTCAACACCCACAAAGCAAATAACCTGATTAAAAAATGGGCAGAGTATCTGAACAGACACTTCTCTAAAGAAGAAATTCAGATGGCCAACAGGCACATGAAAAGATGCTCATCACTAATCATCAGGGAAATGGAAATTAAAACCACAATGAGATATCACCTCATACCAGTTAGGATGGCCAACATCAAAAAGACAAGCAACAACAAATGCTGGCCAGGATGTAGAGAAAGGGAAACTCTCCTACACTGTTGGTGGGAATGTAAATTAGTTCAACCATTGTGGAAAGCCATATGGAGGTTCCTCAAAAAACTAAAAATAGAAATACCATTTGACCCAGGAATTCCACTCCTAGGAATTTACCTGAAGAAAACAAGATCTCAGATTCAAAAAGACATATGCACCCCTATGTTCATCGCAGCACTATTTACAATAGCTAAGACATGTCCATCAGTAGATGAATGGATAGATATGGCACATATACACAATGGAATATTATTCAGTCATAAGAAGAAAACAAATCCTATCATTTGCAACAATATGGATGGAGCTAGAGGGTATTGTGCTCAGTGAAATAAACCAGGCAGAGAGAGACAAGTACCAAATCATTTCACTCATCTGTGAAGTATAACAACAAAGCAAAAACTGAAGGAACAAAACAGCAGCAGACTAACAGAATGCAAGAGTGGACTAGCAGTTACCAAAGGGAAAGGGACTGGGGAGAGTGGGTGGGAAGGGAGGGATAAGGGGATTAAGATTATGATTAGCACACATAATATGGGGGAGGCATGGGGAAGGAAGTATTGCACAAAGAAGACAAGTAGTGACTCTATAGCATCTTACTATGCTGATGGACAGTGCCTGTAATGGGGTATGTGGTGGGGACTTTATAATGGGGGGAATGTAGTAACCACAATGTTGCTCATGTGAAACCTGAGCATAAGATTGTATATCAATGATACCTCAATAAAAAAAAACATTACTGCTCATTGACAATGTACCTGGTCACCCAAGAGCTCTGATAGAGATAGACAATGAGATTATTGCTGTGTTCTTGACTAAGACAACGTCCATTCTACAGCCCATGATCAGGAAGTCATTTTGATATTCAAGTCTTTTATTTAAGAAATAAACAGTTCATAAGGCCATATATAGTGATTTCTCTGATGGATCTGGGCAAAGTAAATTGGAAACCTTCTAGAAATGATTCATAATTCTATCAAGAACATTCATGATTCATGGGAAGAGGTCAAAATATCAACACTAATGGGAGTTTGGAAAATGTTCATTCGAACCTTTGATGGGTTCAAGGCTCGAAGGCAGCACTTAAAAACATCAAATAAATTTTATAAACTTAATAATAAAGTAGAAAAGGAAAATATTATTTCTCTACACTGGGGTGGGAAGGTTCTCAATTCCAATGGGTCAACCCAGAGTCTTTGCTGGCACAGATGTTTTTTTCTATTTCAGCATTAATTCTCCTTTGGTAAGAATTTTCCTGTGTTTCACATCCTTTTTTTTCTGAGTCTTCCTATTATTTCTTACTAGGTTGCCTCTTATTTTAAACTTTCTGGGGAGGTGATGGCATTTTCCTAACAAAGGGCCCCATTCTCCTCCATAACAGACACTGGCCGTATCAGAATTCAGGACAGTGAAGTATGGGTAGCCTTCCTGTCTTGACAGGCTTGTTTGCTGCCCAAAATTGGGAATCCAAAGCCCAGGACACTGCTCTCCCCACGTCCATTTCCATCTGCTTCAGGGTGCAGGGGCTGCTGCTCTGAGCAAACAGGTCCCCAGGTCAGTTGTGCCCTGTTTCCCTTCTCTTCAAAATACCTCTCTAAAGTCTTCTTTTTTCTCCACAGTTTTATTGAGATGTAATGACATACAACACTGTGTAAGTTTAAGGTGCACAGTATAATGATTTTACTTACATATATCATGAACAGCTTATCAAAGTAAGTTTAGCATCTGCAATCTCATTATAGATACAAAAAAAAAACCCCGAAAAATGTGTTCTCCTTGTGATGAGAACTCTTAGGATTTACTCACTTAACAATTTCCTGTTTATCATACCCCAGTGGTAGCTACAGTCACCATGCTGTAAATCACATCCCTAGTACTTACTTATCCTGTAAATGGATAAGTCCATTCATCCATTTATGGACCCTTAGGTTGTTTCCTTGTCTCGGTTATTGTAAGTAATGCTGCTATGAATGTGGAGGTGCAGATATCTTTTCAAATTAGTGTCATCTTTTCCTTTGAATATATTCCTGGAAGTGGACTTACTAGATTATATGGTAGTCTTATTTTTAATTTTTTGAGGAACCTCCATACTGGTTTCCATAGTGGTTGTATTAGTTTACATTCCCACCAGCAGTGTAGGAGGGCTCCCTTTTCTCCACATCCTCGCCAGCATTTGTTATCTCTTGTCTTTATGAAGGTAGTCTTTCTTACGGACATGAGGTGAAATTCCATTGTGGTTTCGATTTGTATTCCTCTAATGACTAATGATGTTGAGTACCTTTTGGCCACTTGAATATATTCTTTGGAAAAATGTCTGTTCTGGTCCTTTGCCCCTTTGTTTAATTGGATTATTTGGGATTTTTTGCTATTGAGTTGTATGAGTTCATGATATATTTTGGATGTTAGCCCCTTATCAGATATATATAGCTTACAAATAATTTTTCCTATTCTGTAAGTTGTCTTTTCATTTTGTTGATGGTTTCTTTTGCTATGCAGAAGCTTTTTAGTTTGATGAGTCCTACCTTTTTAATTTTTTAATTTGTTCCGGCTTTGTTGATGTTAAGTCCAAAAAATAATTGACAAAACCAGTTTCAAAGAGCTTTTCCCCCTGTGTTTTCTCCTAAGAGTTTTATGGTTTCAGGTCTTATGTTTAAATATTTAATCAATTTTGAATTGGTTTTTTGTGTATGATGTAAGATAAGGATCAACTTTCAGTTTTTGACATGTAAATATCTAATTTTCCCTGCACCATTTATTGAAGAGACTGTCTTTCCTCCATTGAATATTCTTGGCTGCCTTGTCAAATATTAGTTGACCATATATGCATGAGGTGATTTCTGGGCTCTCAGTTCTGTTCCATGGGTTTATGTGTCTCTCTTTATGCCAGTACTGTAGTGTTTTGATTACTATAGTTTGAAATCCAAAAGTGTGATGGCTCCTACTTCTTTGTTCTTCTTTCTCAGGATTGATTTGGCTATTAGGAGTCTTTATGGTTGCATACAAATTTTAGAATTGCTTCTTCTACTTCTATAAAAATGCTGGAATCTTGATAAAGAATACATTGAGTCTATAGGTGGATTTAGATAGTATTGACATTTTAACCATAGTAATTCTTTTCATCCATGAATATGGGATACCATTCCAAATGTTTTTGTTTTCCTTGATTTCTTTCATCAGTATCTTATAGTTTACAGTGTAGAAATTTTTCATTTCCTTGGTCAAATTTATTCCTAAGTATATTATTGTTTTTGATGTTATTGTAAATGGGATCATTTTCTTTCTTTTTCAGGTAATCCATTGTTATAGGAATGGTGCTGATTTTTGTATGTTAATTTTGTATCCTGCAACTTCACTGAATTTTTTGGTTAGATCTAATAGTTTTCTGGTGGAGTATGTAGGATTTTCTGTATAAATCATGTTATCTGCAGATAGAGAAGATTTTACTTCTTTCTTTCCAGTTCTAATGCCTTTTATTTATTTACTTATGTGATGCCTCTAGCTAGTACTTACAATACTATGTTGAATAGGAGTGGTGAGAATGGGCACTTTTGTCTTGTTCATGAACTGAGAGGAAAAGCTTTTAATCTTTCACCATTGAATATGATGTTATCTGTGGGCCTAAAGTCTTTTTAATCCATCTTATTTCTATTGTCTATCAAAAGTAAAGAAAAATACCTGATTTAACTGGGAAAAACATTTAAAAATATTTTTATTTTCCATTAGTGTCATTATAAACTCATAATAACACCATGTGGTATGGAGCTACAGTTCTACTGTCCCTGTAGAGCAGATACCATGCTTACATTCTTTTAAAGAAATCCTCCTGTGAACCAAAGTACAAGTGAGAAGAGAATAAAAGAATATAATATAAAGAAAAAAATAAATGATAGAAAATAAGCTTTGAAATCAAGAGCATTTTTGGGTTTTAATGGCCCTTTGAATTTTTTGGTAGGGCACCAGCTCTCTAAAGTTTATAGCAGAATAGAAGGGTCTGTGGCCTCAAGTGTCTTTTAAGATAAAATAAAACAAAACAAAACAAAAAACTAACCTCCCCAATAAAGAGGATTAAAAAAAATCCAAACAGTATATTGTGACTCCCATCCACTCCTTTTTATGACTGAATAATATTCCATTACTTGGATATCATTCATCTGTTGATGGGCACTTGGGTTGTTTCCACCTTTGCCCGTTATGAATAATACTGTATGCGCATGGGTGTACCAGTATCAGAGTACCTGCTTCCAGTTCTTTTGGGTAGATACCCAGAAGTAGAATTGCTGGATCACATGGTAATTCTATGTTTAATTTTTTTTGAGGAGCCACCATACTGTTTCCCTTGGCAGCTGCACCATTTTACATTCCCACTAGCAATGCACAAGGATTCCAATTCCCTTGTTCTCATCAACACTTATTGTTTTCTGTACTTTCTTGATTTTGGCCCTGAAAGCCTCATGACCTGGGAAACAGATGGAGGATGACCCTAATTTTAGCATATTCTCCTTTGCATTTGTGAGTTACATATGTATTTATATTGCCCCTGGGCTGTTCTTCATTGCTGATAGGGACTGTACCTTCCTAGTAAGTTAGGCTGGATAGCTTTTCCACCCTGCCTGATTTAGCCTCCTGTCTTCTCTACCCAGCTCCCCACCCTGCCACCCTTGAGCCATCTGTCTGTGCTCAGGCTTTGGGGAGGATTTAGTCAATGGGGAACACCAGCCAGAGAGTGGAGGGAGAAGGAGGTCATGACTCTTTCCCAGCACTGTGTCTAACCTGACCTGCACAGAACTTCCTGTGTCCAAGTCCCTTCTTCTTGCTCCCTGAGGCACAGGGTTGGTGATGGTACCGCCTTTGTAAACAGTACTTGTTTCTTTCCACTCTGTTCATATCTTTGTAAGTAATCCATTAAATCCCCTTCAAATTACCCAAATTTGCTGGGGGCCCAGTTATTCATGTGTCACTGTGCCTTGGGTAATCCTCTACTCTGGCGGTTCTCACACTAGGAAGTAACAGCACCCCATGCTGGGTTTCTGAAAACCCAGATTGCTGGTCCCAACCCAGAGCTTCTTGCTCAGCACTTCTGGGGGGAGCAGAGTATTTTCATTTCCCACATGAGGCTTGGAGAACCACTGCTCTGATCTTTATATCGCCTGGAAAATGACAGTCCAAGAGCCTTTTTAAAGAGTTGATATATAGGCATAGAATTCAACAAAATGAAAAATAGAAATGACTGCCCCATAAATCTGGAGAAATAGAGGACAGGTCAGAGTTCAGAATAGTATAAATCTTTCGAATAAAAGTAATATCTAAGCAGATCAGAGAAATGGTTATCTCATACTAAAACTCTGGGGTGTCAGCCCTAAGGTTCTGGGCCATAGTGGATAGCACAGAAACACCTGTGCAGTGTAATAAAAGGGGGGAATCTGTTTAGCATAATATGGCTAAAGAGACAGAAAACGTTATTTTATCTATCGCTCTATCCACCCACCTTAGATAGAGAGACTTGTGAAGGAGGGAGCAAAGAAGGAAAAGTCTCAGGTAAGGCGTTCATGACATGACCTTGGGATTTAATTGTGAATGAGGCAAGACTGAATGAAGGTGTCAAATGTGGAGGGAAGGCAGCTCAGGGTCTGGCCATGGGCTGGGTGTGTAGGCACAGGATGGAGATGCCCCAGAAGAGTGACACTGAACAGCTGAGAAGGAAAAGGCCAGCCATGAAATAGAATGCAACCAATTCCCTAATAAAACTGTCAAAAATGCCCCTTGGCTGGTTGGGTTTAAGTAATATTTATCACTCTCGGGAGACTAACAAGGAAATTAGCAGATAAATAAGGCAATTTTTTCCCCGAAAGGGTTTGAGTTTGTTTTATATTTAGACTCTTTTAAGAAGATAGGCTGATATTTAAACAGACTTTATAGTAAGCGGAACACACTCAGCAACCCAGAGGACTGGAGACTTTCCCTCTCAGTGTTAGCTCGCCGTTGATGTCATGCAGAAAAAATTCATTAATTTAACTTGTGGCACCAAGTCCATTCATAAGAAATAAACCATCATGTGAATGATTTGTTTAAAGCAAAAATGAATATTTCTATTTTATATACCTCAAATTACGTGTCTTGAAATTTATTATAAGTGGACATTCTCTCTGCTGCTGAGCAGATCAAATAAAAATAAAAACAACAAGTAAATTGGGGTTGGGTAATCCATTTTCCCCATTATTTTAATCATATTTAAGCATTTTAACAATCTAAGTAGAATGTACTATTTTCTTCAGGAACACTAAGTAATCAGGGTTAATTCCCTTCATTTCTAAGGATGGCAATCTATTAATTTCTTTATGACTTGTAATAACAAAGAGTATGGATATGAATTGCTGTACTTGAAACAAAAACTGCTTCCCTGCATCAGGGTCTCACTGGAACCACTCCCACTCTTTGGAACCATTCCCACAACAGGTAAGAGAATTACCAGGTCTTGCTGATGAGGAAGCTAAGATTCAGAGTTCATTACTGATACGCCCAAATTCACATGCCAGGACGTGGAGAAGCTGCTTCTAAATCTTGGTTTTTCATTACCAACCTCAAATAGACTCTCTTTCTTGATCTACTGTACTTCAGTTCCTCCTAAGGAATGAAGTCAGTTATACAAACATCCATAAAATTGCTATTGAGTCTACTTAAGCAGATGAACTTTTTACCTCATTTTGAACGACAATAATGTATTCCATTGGTTTTTCTATGATGGTCTGTGGGAACCTTACACAACAAGCCTCAGGCCATCCAGAGCCCTCAAAAAATCAAGATTAATCAAAACCACCCTTTTGCAACACTGCTAGCAATTCCTGGTGGTTCAATTTCAATAAAAAACAGTGTTTTTTCCATCCTTTACAAACGTCTTCCTCCATTGGGCAGACAGGTTGATGGGTCCTGGGAGAGTGATGGCTTTAAATAAAATAATTCTTCAAATGCTTTAGAATAATCTGAAGAAGTGAAAATGCCTGTTGTAATTAAAAACCTGTCAAGGTGAGTTGAAGCCCTGTCCTGGAGCAGGTTCTCAAGTGTGGTCCTTGGTTACCTGCATCTCAGTCACTGAGGAGACAGAGCAGCAAATGCAGATGGCCACGCCTCTTCCTGGCTGTACTGGGTCAGATTCTCTGGATGGCTTGCATGTTCCACAAGTTTCCTAAGTGAGTCTTATGCTCTCTAGGATTTGAGAGCGCCTGGTGGATCTAGAAGTTTCATTATCAACTCAGTCTGAAAAAGTAAACTTGGAAAAAATAAGTCATAATAATCAAAATTATCTGGGTCTGACTAATAAACTAGAATCCTCAAGAGTAAGGACCATTTCTTACTCACTTACATGTCCCAGAGCTTAGAGTAAAGCCTAATTGATTAGAGAAGCTCATTAAGTGGTGGATGAATACATAGAATGGCATTTCTCAAATATAAACAAGGAATTGAATAAATATGCATAAGTATATAAATAAATGAGTAAGAAGAGATGGTTCTGCCTTAAATAGGCTTCCAATTAATAAATATAAAGTACTGATACAAATGGAAAATTTCCATTTAGCTAACACCCAGGAATACTTGTTGCAATCCAGAATCATCAATGGATGCTACAATTAGTAGATTAAAGCATGAAGAGAAACAAGGTAGTTTGTCAAGAAGTATCTGCCCATAAGACATCTATTAATTACAAAGGGAAAACCAGTAATTTATTGTGGAAATGTCTAGTAGACAAGTGATTGAAGATAATAGCAGTAATGATACATAGTGACATCAAGGGCCTCCCAATAAGTTGGCACACCATCACTTATGTGGTGTTCTTACCAAAATGATGAGCAGAATTTGGTCCTGTAGAGGACCTCGGAAAATTAAAACTGAGGGACATTCTGCAATATGTATAGTCAGTACTCTTGAAATGTGTCAAAGCCATGCAAGACAAGATTGTCCTAGATTGGAGGAGACTGTGCAGACATGAGGGCTCAAAGTGATGCTGAATCCTGGATTGTATCCTGGACTAGGAAATGGCCGTCAATAGGACAGTTGATGAAGTGTGACTCCAGTCTGTACACCAGTTAACGGAATTGTATTAATGTTAATTTTCTGGGTTTGATAACTGTACTATGGTTGTTAGATGTTAACACTTAGCGAAGCCAGGTCAGTGGTATATGGGAACTCTTCTTGCAAATTTTTTGTAAGTCTAAAATGATTTCAAATAAAACATTTAAAAATGAAATCATTTAAAAGTGTGGTTTGCATACTCCCTACTCAGATTTTTTTTTTTTTGAGAGGAGGGATTGTTTATTAAAAATGCAGGTCCTTGGATGCCATGCTAAGATCTGCAAATCAGAATTTCTAGAATTGGGATCCAAGAAACTGCTTTTTCAAAAAATCCCTGGGTGGGTCTTAAGAATGCCAGAGTTTTAAAAGAGTAGGAACTCCTATATTAAGCTAAAAAAAAAAAATTGAGACGGTCAAAAAGTTTATCTTCTGGATTGACAGTATGCAAATCCCTGTGAAGTGTGAGGTCAATGGAACTAAATAGACTTCCAAGTCTCACTCAGAGGTCAGGGTGTCAACCTAGATTATACAAGGTGATCATAAACTGATGTAAAGAAAATTGTAGTCATTCAATCATGCTGTAGTTAACCTTACATAAACCAATGATGCTTCTGGTGACAAATTTTAAAAATTAAGGCAAAACCATTTGACAACACTTACCTCTTACAAGATGTATTCTCCTCCTGTTTTAAAACATTGGCTAGTTATGAAGAGATAAATACCCCAAAAGTGGAGAAAAGAAATTCATAGAAATAGTACTTAAAAAATACTTATTTCCTTTCGAGCCCATTTTTATCATGTGAGGTTTGCATCTAATATGGTCTTTTGTGTGCTTCTATTTGCCAGTGGGGAGTGCCTTGGGAAACATGTCTATTTCTATAATCCGGCTGAATATATCTCCATGGTGTAGACTGCACTTCCAAACAATGTTTTGAAACAAAATGTAGAATATGGTTCACCATAATGCTGTTTGCAAAGTAACTTCAGATGTTTTCCTAAGTAAAACATGCAGTACAAATTTTAAAGATTTGAAAATACACCCCACAATTATCACCTCATTTTAATAGAAAGCAGCAGCTCATAAAGAATAGATTGTAGGAGGTAAGAATTAAATATAAAGGAGAATAACAAGTCTTTGAGTTCATACCGAAGTTTTCAACTCTAATCCATTATCACATGGATTACTCCAACCTCCTTCCCTCGCTCATCTGCAAACTTCCACTCCAACAGTGAGAAACCTCTCTCCCACACCCACTACCCATTTACTTAACTGTTCAATTCTAGATTGCATGCATAGTGAAGTTAGACTGTGAACCCCTAATCCCATAGGAAGTAACATTATGAACTGCGGTACAGTGCTTTTGGACAGTTTCTTTTGCATTTATTCCCACAGAGTCCACTCATTTACCGAATTACATAGGTCAGCACCTCTTCCTTGCCTCCACTGCTCAGTAAGGTAACAAGTAAGTTTCATGCTTCTGTAATACAGATCGGTTACATTCAATACTCTATCTTGGGATTCCAAAGATAGAACCTCCTAAACAATTATTTTAAGTTTTGTGCAAACTACTCTAAAAAGTCCCTGTGTTTCATCTGTTCAATCCTCCCATCTTCACCTGGAACCACTGGCAATCACTTATCTTTCCACTGTTACTAGAGCTTTCCAGAATGTCATATAATTGGAATCATACAGTATGTAGCTTTTTTATATGGGTTTCTCACTTAGCAATATGCATTTAAGATTCATATATGTCCCTTGGTTTGATAGCCCACTGGTTTTTATTACTGAGGAATACTCCACTGTATGAATGTACCTCATTCACCTGTTAGTCATACACATTCACCTGTTATACACAGTCACCTGTCATATATATTCACCTGTCATACACATTCACCTGTCATACACATTCACCTGTTATACACAGTCACCTGTCATACACATTCACCTGTCATACACATTCACCTGTCATACACATTCACCTGTTAAAGGACACCTTCCCTGCTTCCAGTCATTGTAATTAGGGAATTGCAAACTAAACAATAATGAGATACCAATGCACATTTATTATAATGGCTAAAAAAAACCCCAAAAACCTCACAATACTCACTGCTGGAGTAACAAGAATTGCTTGGGAGAATAATTGTGAAGACTACTTTAGCCAGATAGTAAGAGGAAGAATGACAGAGGTTTCAAACAATGATAGTCTGAGGACCAGGCTGGGAGTTTGGCCGTGGCTCTGTAAGCCATGGAGCCCCTCCAGGTTTGAGAGGGGACTGACACGAGCAGATCAGCATTTATGAATGTGTCTTAGAAGAAATACCTGTGGTGGCTTGGAAGAGCACGGACCCAGGCAGCCTGGTTAATGAAACTGCCATAGCCACACATCAGGAAGCAGGGTTCCAGGCGAGGCAGATGCAGTGAGGGCCCTGGAGGCTGGCAAAAACACCATGTGGGGATAGAAAATGAAAACAGGCATTTGGGGCAATTTACTGTTTTTCTGTTATGATAATCTGTCTAGAAATTAAATCATTACTGCCACCTATTGGTGAATAAGCTTCCCATTCTAACGTTGCCCTACACATAAAAAGTAACATTTTACAATATATTTGCAACAATGAAGCTGATTTCTCTCTCTCTCTAATCAACCTGTCCCCAGATATTTACTGAGCTCTTCAAAGTACTTACAAGAGTGAAAAATAAATGCCCTCTCTTCAGGCTGGAAAAGTTTTAGATACAGTTTGGGGGATAATGTGTGTAAAACAGTTACCTGCTAATCTGCCTATGTGCAATGTGAGGGCCCAGAAGGGGGGATTTGATGGGCTAATTTGCTTGTCACTGACAGAAAGGATGTGTGGTCCATCCAAAAAGGACACACAGGGGACAAGTTTAGATATGGGGTGAAGAGGGAGTTCCCAGGTCCAAGACACCCCAGAGAGGCTTCAACTGCAGATTCTGCGGGCGTTTCTCATAAACAGGCTTGAAAGTTAATTGTCCTAAACTTCAAGCCAACTGCACTTTTCTGAGCTGTATGAGATTCTGTGGGCGTGGGAACATCTCCCTTTTTTGAAACAGACACTGTTGGCAGGCAAAACCCCTGTGGCCATCTCCTCAAAAGAAGAAGATCCAGGTCTCTCTAAAGAAATGAAAACGTTATTCACACCAACAGAGGACTGAAAACAGAGCGGTTAACAGTGTGTTAAAGCAGAATCAGATAGGAGTTGGTAGCTGGCTCTTCTGGAATTTTACCTCTGCATTTATTTTTAAAGAAGACTATAACTGAGGCTAACCCAGACATGGCAGTCATCTAAAGGGGGTGGGTTATTATTCCTGTTTTATAGTGAGGAGAGGGTGGTATGGGAACAGTTAAATATTCCCTAAATTCACACTACTGTGAAGTGATGGAGCTGGGATTTGAACCAGGCAGACTGATCTTGGAGCTCATTTTCTGGAACTACTGCATTAGACTGTCTCCTATTCTCTGCTCTTGCTTAACAGCAAGTCAATACAGCATTAGCTGATTGCTGGTACCATGGACTATGACTAATTTTTATTATTTTAAGCACAATCCAACATTCATCATCATCTTTTTCCTTCAAGGTCAGAGTGGTGTCTCATAATTCATTTTGCTCTAAAACCATTGTACATATAAAAGTCTACTAAAATCTTTTAAGTTCCGATCTTTTACTTTTTTGAATTATTCCCAATCACTCGATTTATGTGAACTCAGCCTAGGACATTAACGTTATAAACGTTTATATTGATTCAAACATTTACCTAAGAACATTACAGTTTGTTTCTTTATCTTTGTGTCTGAGTATCTCAGCTAAAAAATATTAATAGAATGCACTGTGATGCCCTTGCTAGATAATTTTAAGTCCTATCTTTTTTCCTCTCACTTCATAAGTATGCCATTGAGCTGACTCAGAATCACAAAAGTGATGTAAGGTAACTCAGACTAAACATGTTAAGAGAGGTCGTGCACAAACAACTGTGCATTAAGCGTTTTATATCCTGATATGATATAGGAATAGCTGTAAATGCCTCCCACACCCCCGTGTTCAGAGCGGCCCCTTTGTGCAGCACTGTCACCTGTGTTGGTGCCCAGAGCAGCTTTTCTATGGAGTCCAGTTTGGGGCCGCCTCTGGTAGAGACAATGAGTATGGAATCAGCAAGGAGAAATGCGTAGAACAAACAGGCTGGATAATTCTCTTCTTGCCTGGCAAAGTGAAATATGGGCAAGGACTCTTTCACAGGGGGAAAGCAATGTCCCAGTCTCCTTAGAACTAGATGTCTTTTCTTTGTTTAGATGCTGCATTGTAAGATGGTAAGACATGTGGAATACTTCCCGCTCAGCATACAAAACAAAAAGCCTCATTTCACCTGCCTGATCTAACTAAATGATTTTACATAAGATTGGATGTCACATTTATCCGAGGTTACAGACACTTTGTTTTACTTTCCTGATGTTCAGTGTGGAGATAAGGGTTTTACTGTTTAGGTTTAAGCTGTTGACTGCTTTACTATAGAGTCTTTAATTGTCTATAATGTTACTCATTAACTCCAAATCTTGTTAATTAAAAAAGTTGCTGAGACATGTTTGTATGGAAACATGGAAAATCCATGTTGTCATAAACCAGTTTGTTATAGGAAATGTTAGTTCATAAATATGCCTATTATTTATTCATTTAAGTTACAAATGACCTTACTGATTTTCTCCATCCCTTCTCTTTTATTTGTTCTACTATGTGATTGTATGAATCACATATATACACACCACAAAGAGCCTGGTTGCTAAAACACATTTGAAAAATTATTTTAGGAAAGGACTTCGTAAAGTTAGAGTTATACTGGAAACAACGACGGCAACTCACAACCTTTACAACTTAGCTCTTTGATACCCTGCTGAGAAGTCATCCCACTTGCCATATTTTGTCATGGGGAGCATTCATAAAGCCTTCCAAAGGGAAGCCAATTTGTCTCTCCATGACAGAAAAAAATCAGGGAAATCGTGTGCCTGGACCCCTTGGTTGGTGGCAGAAAGCAAGGATGTTTGATACATCACAGCTTGTGGGGTGTCAAAGAGAAATTAGTTTACAGGGTTCCAGCTGACCAAATTACATTGTCCAAGCATCAAAAATAAACAAATAACTTTGTGAAAATTATTAAGAATTGTTAATGTTACTCAAAAGGAATAGTCAAAAGCATACATGATTCTTCAATCATATTTACAGAACATGTTGTATATTACTCAATTCAAATGATGTGTATATTGAATGATGCTTAGGTCAAATCAGACAATAAAATATTATGTAACAACTGTGCAGCCTGGGGTATGTGTGTATAAAAAATTCCTTTAACATTGGCAAAAAGAGCTGTGAAAGAAATATTTAAACAGCAGCAGACTCACAGAACCCAAGAATGGACTAACAGTTACCAAAGGGAAAGGGACTGGGGAAGAAGGGTGGGAAGGGAGGGATAAGAGGGTAAAAGGGGCATTACGATTGGCAGACATAGGGTGGGGGGGCACGGGGGGGACTGTACAGCTCAGAGAAGACAAGTAGTGATTCTCATCTCACTACACTGATGGACAGTGACTGTGGTGGGGTTGGTGGGGGGGACTGGATGAAGGGGGTAGTTTAATCATCACAATATTGCTCATGTAATTGTAGGTTAATGATACTAAAATAAAATAAATTGTAAAAAAAAAAGAAAAAAGAAATATTTGAAAAGTTTTATGAGTGATTGTGGTGAAAAAGAAAAAAGGCAAGAGTGAAATGTAATATGCTAAGTTCTAGAGAGAAATGGGCTTGATAAGCTTTGTTACTATAGAAGGAACCTGGTTGCATAAACCCCGTCACATAGTTTGTTTTGTAAGTTTTACTGGGTTTTGTGTTATAATCCTGACCTATTCTGCAAATTAAAAACTGACTTGGTGCTCTGTGTTTCTAACAGATAGCCCTGAATAAATAACCTCAGCTGACCTGAATTGGACTTCTAATCCACCTTGGTCAGGAAAAATGACCTTGTTATCCAAATTACAGATACAAAATATGTATAGATATGATGATTTTAAAAAAAAAGTTTATATTATCAATAATTTTGGGAAAGTGTAGCAATGATGTTTAAATACTTGTGCCTTTAAAATTTTTGTCTTCTAAAAATGTTCGAGAGTCCAAATAGCCAAAGACACCTCAAGAAAGAACAAATCTGGAGGCCTCACACTTCATGATTTCAATCTATATGACAAAACCATAGTAATCAAAACTGTGATATTGGCATAAAAACAGACACATAGACCAATGTAACAGAATATGGAGTCCAGAAATAAATGGTCATTAATTATGTATAGCCAGCTAATTTATGACCCAGAAACCAATAATGTACAATGGGGATAGGATAGTCTCTTCAATAAATAGCATTGGGAAAACTGGACAGCTACATACAGGTGATGAAACTGACTTCTATCTTACACCCTACACAAAAATCAATTCAAAATGTATTAAAGACTTGATCATAAGATCTGAAACCATAAAACTCCTAGAAGAAAACAAAGTAAAAAATCTCTTTGACCTTGTATAATTTTGGCAATTAAAAAACTGCCAAAAATTGGGAATGATTTTTTTTTTTAGATATGACACCAAAAGGAAAGGCAACAAAGGCAAACATAAACAAGTGGGGCCACATCAAACTAAAAGGCTTCTGCACAGCAAAGGAAGCCATCAACAAAATGAAAAGGGAACCTACTAAATGGGAGAAAGTATTGCCAAATCATATATCTGATAAAGGGTTAATATCTAAGATATATAAACAACACAATTCAATAGCAAAAAAAAACCAACCCAATTAAAAAATGGGCAGAGGAATTGAATAGATATTTTTCCAAAGAAGACATGCAAATGGCCAACTAGTACATGAAAAGGTGCTCAACATCACTAATGATCAGGGAAATGCAAATCAAAGCTATCACCTCATACCTGTTAGTATGGCTATGATCAGAAAGACAAGAAATAACAAGTGTTGGTGAGGACGTGGAGAAAAGGGAACAATTGTGCACTGTTGGTGGGAATGTAAGTTGGTGTCACCAGTATGGAAAACAGAAATACCTTATGATCCAGCAACCCCACTTCTGGGTATCTATCCAAAGGAAATTAAAACAGGATATTGAAGAAATATCTGCACTCCCACACTCATTGCAGCATTCTTCATAGTAGCCAAGATATGGGAAAGTCCTAGTGTCTATAAATAGATGAATGGTTTAAAAAAGATATTTTATATATATACACACACATATACAATAGAATATTATTCAGCCATGAGAAAGAAGGAAATTCTGACATTTGTGACAACATGAATAGACCTTGATGGCATTAGCTAAGTGAAATAAGCTAGACAAAGACAAATACTACATGGTACCACTTACATGTAGAATTAAAAATAAGTCAGACATATAGAAACAAGAATGGAAGAGTGGTTGCTGGGGCTTGGGGTTGAGGGATAAAGGGAGGGTTTGGAAAAGGGCACAACCTTTCAGATATAATATGAATAAGGTCTGAGGATCTGCTGTATAACATGGCAAATTTTGGTAAGAGAGAACTGAAATGTTCTCACCTCCTCAAAAAAAAATGTTTAAGAGAATCAAATATATTAAATTCATGATTGTAATTTGAGATGTTGAATAAGGTTTGTTGGTGTTAAATATTTAGGAAAACAACTTGTTCAGTTGATTAGCTAACTTATAAAGAAATAAGATTTGAGTTTCAAGGCTTAAAAATTTGTTTTTATTATTGTTGCTGGAGTTCCTGTTTGCAGAGTCGAAGAATGAACTTAGCAAACACCCAAGGTAGGAGAACCAGGGGGAGGCTTTTATTGAGAGATACCGTGAGAGGACAGAGCTCCTGGCTCATGCCAGGAGGGGACAAGAGAGTCCCGGGGTGGTGTGTTGTCTAGGGGATTTAAAGGCGGTTGAGTGACAAGTGTTTAGGGGATTTAAAAGCGGTTGAGAGGCAAAGGGCTAGGGATGTACACCTACTAAGTGGTCCCAAAATGTTTATTGTTGAAGAGACACTAAGTTTCTTATCAGTCTTCTGGATTATTTTGCAGAGTTAACACAAGAAATTTACTGCTCTCATTCTTTCCCATAATAGCAGCTTCTTGGTTTGGGAGCACATGAATCAAAACCGCTTGTTCCGCTCCCAAGGTGGGCTGGGTTATTGTCTGTTATGTTAAGAAACCAATTTTTGGGGGGGAGGGGTTTAAAATGCAATATTATCTTCAAGATGGAATCTTTCCTGTTTCCACTATGTTGTTTGTGACTGGGCCTGCCTGCTATATTAATTGCCCAGGTTATATGTTACTTGATAAGGGGCTGGAGGAGGAAAAGCAGCATCTGGGTAAAGTTAAAGAAGATAAGCTGGGCCTTTTAGCAGCCTAAAGTAAATTTTACAATAGCCTCATGTAATTGACACAATGAAGACATGGGCTATGCTGAGGTATTTTCTTATCAGGGGGATGTTCAAACATTTCAGGCCAAGTTACTCCTGGATTTTCAGTCTTAACTAATCTCACTGAAGAATGTTTATATTCCAAGTTTGATATTTTACTTTAGAGAATTAATGTGACTCTGACTTTCCTTAATTGTTTAATATGGAGTTTTGGTAGGGGTCTTTTTCCAGAGGCCCTCACCCTACTCTGACTACACCCATGGTCCCTGTCTCAATATATGCACTGTTAAATATTGAGTTATTTAAAACATTAATCTAAGTACCCTTTTCTACACAGATACCCCTCCTCTATACAGAAAAAAACAAGTTAACAACACAAAACGCTGATGAGGATTTGGAGCAACAGGAACTCTAATTCACTGCTGGTGGGAATGCAAAATGGTAGAGCTATTATGGCAGACAGTCGGGGAGTTTCTTACAAAACTAAACACTCAAAATGTATTAAAGACTTGAACATAAGACCTGAAATCATAAAACACTCATATGACCCAGCAATTATGCTCCTTGGTATTTATTTAAAGGAATTACAAAATATACCCACCCAAAAACCTGGACCCTGATGTTATAGCAGCTTTATTCATCATCGCAAAATCTTGGAAGCAATGAAGATGTCCTTCAGTACTTGATGGATAAACAAACCAGTCCACCTAGACAATGGAATATTATTCAATGCTGAATGGAAAAAAGCCATCGAGCTATGTAAAGAACTGGAGAAAAATGCATATTACTAAGTGAAAGAAGCCAATCTGAAAAGGCCAAATACTGTATGATTCTAACTACATGACTTTTTGAAAAAGGCAAATGATGGTGACAGTAAAAAGAGAAGTGGTTATTGAGTTGGATGGGGGGAGAAGGAGGTATGAATAGGTAGGTCATAGAGGATTTTTAGGGTAGTGCAACTATGCCATATAATACTATAATAATACTATAATAGTGGATATATGTCATCACACATTTACTCAACCCGTGGAATATAAAACACCAGAAGTGAACCCTGACATGTACTCTGCATTCTGAGTGACAATGATGTGTTAGTGAAGGTTCATCAGTTGCAACAAATGTGCCACTCTTCTCTGGGATATTGATAACAGAGGAAGCTATGCATGTGTGCGAGTGTGTGTGTGTGTGTGTGTGTGTTGTGAAAAGTGGGGACAGGAGGTATGTGGGAAATCTCTACCTTTCTCTCAATTTTGCTGTGAACCTAAAACTCTAAAAAAAAAAGTCCATAAAAAAATAAGTAACCATGTGCTGCTGAAATTATTATCTACATAAACACTTAAAGTTGCCACTGAAGCAGAACGAATTAGGAAGAGGTAGGACAAATAGTTTTATTACCACTGGTGACAGCTATTAAACCTTAGGAAAACTTCCATCTATAGCAGTCCCTCCAAAATAAACTGTAGAGATGGTTTGTGGGAGGTAAATTCTCTCAGCTTTTGCTTATCTGGAAATTGTTTAATCCCTCCTTCAAATTTAAATGATAACCTTGCCTGATAAAGTATTCTTGGTTTGAGGCCCTTCTGCTTCAGTGCATTAAATATATCATGCCACTCCCGTCTGGTCTGTAAGGTTTCTGTTGAGAAGTCTGATGATAGCCTGATGGGCTTTAATTTGTATGTGATCTTATTTCTCTCTGTGGCTGCTTTTAATAGTCTGTCCTTATCCTTGATCTTTGCCATTTTAATTACCATATGTCTTGGTGTTGTCTTCACTGGGTCACTTGTGTTGGGAGATCTGTGCATATCCATGGCCTGAGAGACTATCTCCTTCCCCAGATTGGGGAAGTTTTCAGCAATTACCTCCTCAAAGACACTTTCTATCCCTTTTTCTCTCTCTTCTTCTTCTGGTACCCCTATAATGCGAATATTGTTCCGTTTGGATTGGTCACACAGTTCTCTCATTCTTAGAGATCTTTTTTTTTTTGCTCTGTGCCTCAGCTTCTTTGTATTCCTCTTCTCTAGTTTCTATTTCATTTATCATCTTCTCCACCATATCCAATCTGCTTTTAATACAGTCCATTGTGCTCTTCAACGATTGGATCTCCAACCGAATTCCCTCCTGAGTTCTTGAATATCTTTCCGTACCTTCATGAGCATGTTAACAATTTTTATTTTGAACTCCCTTTCAGGAAGATTCATGAGGTCGATGCCATTTAAATCTTTCTCAGGAGTTGTATTAATAATTTTGCTCTGAACCAGATTCCTTTGGCATTTCATATTTGTATATGGCACCCTCTAGTTCCCAGAAGCTCTACTCCCTGTAGCTGCTGAGCCCCTGAAGCAATGTCGGGGGTTGCAGGGGAGCGGCATTGGTGCCTGGGGGGAGGAAAGAGCTGTTTCCTGCTTCCTGGCTGCTATGTCTGTCTCCATTGCCTGAACCAGTGGGCTGAGCACACAGGTATAAGCCTCTATGCTTTGTGTTTGTAGTTGCTGTAGACAGATCTTCCCTCTGGCTAGGCTAACATCAGGGTAGGGTTTGCCGGTTTGCGAGCCAGGTGGGGTGCAGTAGGCTGCATAACACGGAGGGGGGCCTTGGGGCTGTGTAGCCAACCAGGGAGCTGGAGCACCTGAAGATCATCGAAGGAGGAAGATTTCTTTTTCCTCCTTAAATATAGGAGTCTATATGGCAAAGCTCCAAACCTGCTGGGCAGAGTGCACCTGGACAATTTTGTCTACCTGTCCTCTCTCCTGAGCGGTAAGCTCTGTCCAATCCTTGCCCCTTTAGCAGCCCTCTTGCTAAGGGCTTCCTTGTTAGGAAGTCTCTCAGACTGCCCACCTTTCTTTTGTCCCAGAGCAGCTGGATATGGATCCCTACTTTCTACAAGCAGCTGGAATCTGTCTCTCAGGGTAGTCTGCCTGTCTTAGCTTTCCAACCCCATAATCACAAGACCATCATGCAAGCACCATGAAATGTAGGTTTGTGCTCCCAGAGCAGATCTCCAGAGTTAGGTATTCAGCAGTTCCAGGCCTCCACTCCCTCCCTGATTGGTTTCTCTTCCTCCCACTGGTGAGCTGGGGTGGGGAAGGGCTTGGGTCCTGCCTGGCCACAGCTTTGGTATGTTACCCTGTTCTGTGAGGTCTGCTTTTTTCTCCAGGTGTATGCAGTCTGGCACAGTCCTCTTTCCTGTTGCTCTTTCAGGATTAGTTGTATTCATTATATTTTCATATTATATGAGGTTTTAGGAGGAAGCCTGTGTCTCACCTCTCACGCCACCATATTTAATCCTCAGGGCAAGTAGTATTTAGTTAGCTGGGCAGTAAGAAGTCGTCAAGGATAAACAAGGAGCAAAACAAGAAACCAGTTGATTACTGATAAAACCATTCTGTTGGGAGCTACATCCATGAAGCCAGGTCCTTCACAAAGACCAGCGTCTTGTCTATTATACTCACTGTTGTAGCTACAGTGCTTCCACTGTCCCTGGCCTGTATGTAGTTTGCATTCTTATCATTTTTATTGAATTAATATAAGTAGGTTTCAAGGATCATAGCTTCAGAACTACCAGAAACTTTTTAAATGCAGATCTATTTTAAAGGGCTCAGTCCTAGGTGGAACCAAAATCCCCCCAGAGGGTCAGAATCTACATTCCTTCCAGACACACACCAAGTGCTTCTCTCACATGCCTCATGCAGTCTGAGAACTACTGAAATTCAGTCTCTTCACTTTGTCAGAGAAAAACTGAGGCTAAATTGTTAGCTCAAGGTCACTTGGCTCATGACTGAGCAAAAAGTAGAGTTCAAACTGTCAGGCTCTGAAAAGTGTGCATCAGATAGCTCCACTTCCTCTCGTTCCAGTGTATAGACAGCCGGGAAATAATCTTCTGGGTTATTTTTCTCATGATAGACACTTGATTTAGAGTCCACTTCTCATTGTCATCTCTGTATGGCTTCTCCAGCATCATTTCACACTTTATTTTTTCTATTGTTTTCCATAGGCATCCCTAACATTACATTTCTAGTTAAAATTAATTTTTAAACTGCTTGCCAATGTCCGTGGGCTTCTAATGTTTTCTTTTTCATTTGAGTGGAGCTGTGAGAAAAAGCTTCTTCTGCCTAATTAGGGCCTCCTGAGACACTTCCAATGTATTTTTTCTAAGATTGCCTTTTCTGTGTCTCTCATGGTGTGTTAACCTTAAAAATAAAAGTCAGTTATTTTACCATCAAATATTGGTTTATTAGGGAATAGCAGAGAATTGCAGTTCGGGACACGCAAGCTTCCGGCAAACCACAGGCAAATCCAACAAAGAAAAAAGAGGAACATTATTTTATGGAGAAGAAAGAAGAAGTTGGGAGGGGTTGTTTTAAGAGTCCATTGGAGAAAAGCAGGCATTCAGGGCTCTGATGGTTACCCATTGGATGAGTAGTAGGGGTGGTAGATTTCTTACAGAAAATGCAACAGACATCTTTTCTTTTTGGGGTCTGTAATTGATGATTCTTTTCTGTTGAAGATTCTTCTCATGCTGTCTGTAATTGACTATTCTAATTGACCTTGAGTGGCAGGGCACCTTCTTCTGGCCTCCTCACTCCATTTTAGTGGGGTTTTTCTTTATTAATAATTTTCAGAGGTGGAACCCATGCTCCTAGGCCATTGCATTTTCTTTGGAAATAATAGATTCTTGTGTTTCCTTAATAGTAAAGTGATTGGAAGTGGCAGTCTTCACCTGTATAACACCTTCCTCAAAAGGGTTTCATTTAGCATGATTTTTATAGGGCTCTTGTAAAGCTTGCTGCTTCTGGCAAGTGGGTAAAATTGTAGTATTTCTAGAACATCTTGCCTGAAGTGGGTAAATTGTAGTATTTCTAGAACATCTTGCCTGGCTTTAGTACATCTGCATATCAGTAGGTGTTCAGAGGTGGAAAGAAGTATGGCTTTAGTACATTTGCATCATTCCTCAGAGGTGGAGAGAAGTTCATCTCCATATCAATGGGTAATTTACCTGGGCAAAGGAGGGCTTATCTGCAGTTTGTAAGCAATAAATGGGTTTTAAACTTTATTTCTCCCTTTGACTGATTTCGGTTTTTAGAGGTATTTCGCCCTGGGATTTCCTCTCCCCAGACTTACACCGCATTTCCTGGCATGTTGGAAATACCAAGTCTAGAGAAACTATTTGAACAAACTGTTTTTTTTTTTTTTCAGGGTTTGTGACTGACAAGTTCTCTTTGCAGGGTGATTTAACATTGGACAATACCTGAAGTGTTTATTCCTTCCTTCTCTTTCACCCATTTGCCACTTGGCACCTGAGAAGATAATTAGCAGTTGATTAGTGAGCAATTTAAATATTTCTCTATGTACTTTAATACAAAACAATAAAGTGGGTAGTGAAATGAGAAAATCACAGTTCACGAAGCACGGTTTCATCAGAGATGCTCACTTAGTTTAATCAGAACAAGTGTACCTATCGTTTTTCTGTTGTTAGCATCAGCAAACAAAAAGTTTGGCGAGTTCTTTATCTTTAAGAAAAATTCTAGCCGACTTGGGACTCAGGCGGGCGAGCAAACCTGGACGCTTCTCCGGGAGCGCTCGCAGCGGTGACTCCGAGGCAACGCAGGCAGAGGGCGCCGGAGCGGGCTCCGCGGAGGGCAGCGCTGGCGGGAGCCGGACAAGGCTGGGGCGGAGGGCTGGGGGCGGGGGCCGGGAGGTGGGCGCCAGCCTGGGGCGGAGTCCTGGGGATGGGGTGGCGAAGGGGCGGGTCCGGGCAGGGTGGGCGACGGGGCGGAGCAGGGGCAGGGGCAGGGAAGGGGCAGGGCAGGGCTTGGTGGGCGCGGGCGGGGGGCGCGGGCGGGGGGCGCGGGCGGGGGGCGGGCTCCCGGCAGGGTCCTGGGCGGAGACAGCGGGCTCCGCAACTTTTCGCCGGGCCGGGTGGCGCTCGCCCATTTCAGTCCGCGTCCTGCGGCTGCTCCCTCCTGTCCAGGCTGTGAAGTTGCCTGCTATTTACCCCACAGACGGGGCGGGGTGGGGACAAGGCCCTGGCGGCAGGGAGAGCGACGCGGGGCCAGGGCGCGGGGTCCGCGAGAAGCCCCGAAGGGCAGGCTGAGCCCGCTGCTCGTCGGGGAGGCAGCGCGCCTGCTGACTGTCCCGTGCGTTGGCACTCGCCCTTGTCACCCGGGCGGCCCCGCGGTCCCCAGCCGCCGCCCGCCACCTCCCCGACCCTTGTCCTGAGGTCAGGCGTTGCGCCAGCCCGACGCCACCGGGACGCCGGCGCTGCTCCTGGGCCGCGGGCCCTCCTTCCCGCCCCGCCCCGGGACCCCCAACCCCGGCCCCGTCCTCCCGCTCCTTCCTGAGCCATGAGACCAGCCAAGCCAGGCACCCCGCTGCCCGCGCTCCTCCTGCTCGCCCTGGCTTTGTCCCCGCACGGGGCGCAGGGAAGGCCCCGGGGCCGCAGGGGAGCGCGCGTCGCGGACCAGGACCCCGAGCCCAGGCTTTTCCCCGCCGCGGTCGGAGGACGACCGGCTCGCAGCGCCTTCCGCAGCGCAGGTAAGACGGCCCCCCGCTGGACATGGGCTCCCAGCCTTGGCTTTAGGGGCGCACCCTTGGGGCGGGGAAGCCTGAGAACAGCGGAGACCAGCGGGTCTTTGCAGACGACCGATTCTCAGGGAAAGATGTGAGTTTTTTGCATTGACTCTTGTTGACACTCAAGCAACAAAATCAAAGAGGATAAGGCTTGGAGGCGGCAGCTGTGTCAGGGGCCGGGACCAGCCCGGGGCTCAGTTCCGGTGGCCGCTGGTGGGCACAGTGGGCGGTTCGGGGCCGCTCAGCGCCGCCTCTTCCCGGGCGTTGGGAATTAAGGGAGGCACCGCCCGCACACGCCGCACGTGTCGGGACCAAGCGAGTTCCTGCCGGCGGCGGCCTCTTGACCCGCCCTCTCCCGGCCCCTTGAGGGCCCACGAACGCGGCCCGCGGATCCCAAATCAGCTTCGGGCGCGCAGGTTCCTGGCTATTTAGATGCCCAGGGAGGGGTGGGGACGAATGAGGAGTGAGGAAAAGCCAAGACAGAGGGCCTTGGACCCGCCAGGGTAGTTTAATCCAGCCAAATGAACAGGAAAGGCCCGGGGCACCAGGAGGTCAGAGGGGACAGGGCACCGAGCTGGGTAGCGAGAAGGCGCTTGCACGGTGTTTCTGATTGGATACTGTGAAAGCACAGAGCAAGGTGGGGCTGGCGCCTCGGCTGGGGGCAAAGAGCCCCCTCAGGCCATCAGGGGCTTCGAGGACATAGCCCTGGCCTCCGACTGCGCCTGGCTGTCGCGGCTCTTCTGCCCCATACTTCACTGTACGAAAGCAAAGCGGGATTACTTAGTAACATATTCCTCTCATGATAGATACGATAAAAATATCTACGTATTTACTCCACCAGCCTTCGTGGAGTACCTATTACATGCCAGTCACTGTGCAGAGGGCTGAAGCCACCGAGAGAGGCAGGCAGCCAGGTGTCCGGGCTCTAGATGTGCAGGGAGGGGGAGGCTGCACTGGGAAACCCCGTGGAAGGCAGGAGAAGGGAGGAGGTTGATGGGGACACTGGAAGCTCAGGTGGGTTGCTGAGCTTCCCGGGTCCAGGAGCTGAGCAGAGGTTCCCAGGGAGACAGTGCAGGGACCTTCAGGGAGGCGCTGGGGGCGGGGGCTGCGACCGGACAGTGATGGAACCACACCCTCTGTATATACCTGGACTTGAAATTTCTCCTAGCCCAAGGTTTTATCTCTGTCAAAAGTTAAGAAGTAGCTCAAGTAAAGCCAATGAATCGCTGCAATAGTAAATATATTGTGTAAAAAAGTTTATTGTGCACACACCAAAAAGTTTGCAAACTAGGAGCAGTCACCCAAAACCTGGAACGAGGCTCATGGGTGTATGATAACAAAGCAGCTTATAGAGTGAGAAGGCAGTGGCTTCATTATTCACGACGATGGGATATAAATAATAGAATTTCCTTAAACATTATGGAAATTGGCCGATGGTTAACTTATGTCGACCTTGGGAAACGGCATCAGTTTTGCTTATGATCTTGAGGGGCATAAGCAAGAAGTGACCTGTGTCATGTTAGCCTTGCAAAATAAGCTAGCTTAAGCTCTGTTTGTAGGAGCAAACTGGTTCTGTCTGCTCAGGGAATGCTCCAGGGTGGTCTCCATTTGTTTTTTTATTTTAACATCTCAGAGAAAGAAACGTCGCTTTGGAATGTAAAAGAGTGGCGGAAAGTCTCAAAGTACAGAACATTTATGGTAACACCACATTAAGTCAGACCTGTTTCACTGACATTTAACAGACTTTTCTCTTGTTAAAGGACAGTGGTGACTTATTGCCCACTGCTTTCTACAGCTGTTTGTGATGGCCTCATCTTCTGATTACTGTGGTTTATTAACAAGAGGAGAAAGAGTGGGTCATCCCATCCACAGCGGAGTGTGAGGCTGGAACACGTGGGTGTGGTCAGGGCCCAACTAGAGGACAGCGCCCTGTCTGGGTGTCCCAGGGATGCTCTTGGGCGTCGCAGCCCTTTCAGGAGGAGACTTCTGCCAGGCTCTGGATGCCAAGGACTCTCATCTGGCCAGATGCCCCTTCAATTCTGTAACATAAGCAGTATCACACAGAGCTGCACAAGCTGGCCCCTGGAATCCTTGCTGCACTTAGGCAAGCAGGCTGGGGGCAGAAAAGGAATAGTGTGAAATGTGGAGAGATGGGAATGTAAGGGAGCCCTTTAGAGAGTTTTCACTCTATATTAATGTCCTCTTTGCCTTCTCAAGAGACCTTAGTAAACATTTATACTATTTTGCAAACTTTCTGGAATCAGATTTATGTTGTTGTTTTAAATATAAAACCTTGCTGGCAGGATGCTTAAGGCAAGAATATGAAGATCTTTTCATGGAGGTTATTCCGAACAACCGCAAGTGAGAATTCTTAGTAAGGAGTGCTAGCCTGGTTTGGATTGCAGTGGCCTTTCTTGGTTTTTTTAAGAAAGTCCTAACTTCTTTTGAAGGCAGGACATTCAAGTCCCCTCATGGCCTGCTCCCCACCTTCTCCCCACATGTGGCCCTCTGTCCAACTCTGCTGGGCTCTTCTGGAGTGTGCTTCCCTATCTGCCTCTCAGAATTCCATCTATCCTTCTAGGCCCCCTTTGTTCATGATGTCTTTGCAGTTATTTACATGTTCAAAAATTTCTAAGTCCCAATTCACTTTTTTATCCCCACAGTTCTGATAAAACAGGAAAATATATACATACTAAATTCCACTGGGACTTGCGTAAGAGTGGGGTTTTGTGTACAATCCAAATTCCTCTGTCGCAAGTCTATTAATGTTAGAACTGCCCATGTAGCCAGTCCTACTTGGTGAGCAAAATTTCTTCCACATGAATAATAAAAATCATTTTCTCTACCTTGCATATCACCAGGAAGGGGGGTACAGATGGGTACTTTTAAATATTTCATTGGAAGTTACTTTTGTTTTACTGAAAACCATTGGCATGGGAATAGGTCAACATGGAAAGGTGATGTATGATATTTTGCTAAGTATTTGGCAAGTGCTCTCAGCAGAAGAACACTTATTGTGACTAGCAGAGCTAACTTACATGAATGAATTTCTGCCCACCTCTGAGTATTATTTGTGGCCTATTTGCAGGAGCTTGCTTATTCATCTAGCGGCTAGGTCAGGAAATTCTGTGCATCTAGTTGACAGAATCACACACAAAGGCTTCTCTTTCCCTGGAATAGCATAGTCCTGGGTGGCTACTTTCCAACCATGTTTTGGCTAGGAAAATTAGGATTGTAAAAATTCCTTTTTAATGGTTAAACTCCCCCCCACCCCTACCATGGGCTCTCACTTTTATTGCTGGAAATGAGCTGTAAAGCATTTAAAGATAGATTTCTAAGATCTTTGCTGGTGTGCAGAACAGAAAAATGTGGCCAGGTGACTGGTGCTGTTTCCCTCCGGTATCTGCTGTTGTAAAGAAACTTACCAACAGGGGAAGTAGTGTGTTTTGGAGTCTAGGCTTTTCTTAGAACTCCTATATAATTCTTTTGTTACAACTCAATATAATTCTGTATCTGTCAATCAGGAAACAGTAGTTAAAATATTTATATCATATTTGAAAATGTAGTCTTTTACATACTAATAAAATTAAAATACCATTTAAATGTGATTTACTTGGAATTATTGTTAGCCTTTGGTTAGATTACCTCATTCAGTAACAATTTCTTCTCCTTTTTACACAAAGCATTTTTCTCCTACAATATTCATAAGTTCATATTATAATTTGTATTAATCAGATATTGTGTTTGTCTGAATATAAGCCTCTTTAAAGGTGGGGACCAAGGATTACTCAGTTTATAGTACCTGGGAGCCTATACTGAAGTCACTGTGCAAAGTTGACATTTAGGAAAAATTTTTCTTTGAAACTGAGATTGTGAAAAGAAAAATTAAAGGGTTTTAAAATTAACTTTAAAAGTAAAAGGTTGTTTATTTGCTCCCAAAGCCAAATTAGATCTATCATCTTATGATGTAGTCTGTGCCATTCTGAGTCGTGAATGATAAGAAAATGAAGCAGCTTTATTGCTGATATGGAGAAAGTGTTAGTGGTCTGGATAAAAGATAAACCAACCACAACATTCCCTTAAGGCAAAGCCTAATCCAGAGCAAGACCCTAACTCTTCCGAATTCCATGAAGGCTGAGAGAGGTGAGGGACCTGCAAAATAGAAGCTGGAAGCCAGCAGAGGTTGGTTGTTTCATGAGGTTCAAAGAAAAAAGCCGCCTTCATGACATGAAAGTGAAGGGGAAGCAGCAAGTGCTGGTGGAGAAGCTGCATGCAAGTTAGCCACATGATCCAGCTCCTATCATTAATGAAGGTGGCTACACTAGACAATATCTTTTCAGGGTAGATGAAACAGCATTAGATTGGAAGGAGATGCCATCTAGGACTTTAATAGCTGGAAAGGGGAAGTCAGTACCTAGCTTCAAAAGACAGGCTGACTTTCTTGTTAGGGGCTAATGCAGCTGGTGATAAGATGGAGCTAGTGCTCATTGACCATTGTGAAAACCCTAGGGTCCTTCAGAATTATGCTAAATCTCCTCTGTCTGCACTTTATAAATGGAACAAAATGGTCTTGATTCCAATACACCTTGACTTTGAGGGATTCAAGACTTCAGTGGAGGAAGTCACTACAGATGTGGAAACAGCAAGAGAACTAGAATCAGAAGTGGAGCCTAAAGATGTGACTGAATTGCTGCATCTCATGATAAAACTTGAACAGAAGAAGAGTCGATTCAACAGGTGAGCAAAGAAAGTGGTTTCTTGAGATGGAATCTACTCCTCGTGAAGATGCTGTGAAGATTGTTGAAGTGATAACAAAGGATTTAGAATGAAGCAGCAGTTGAGGACTGACTCCAACTTTTAAAGAAGTTCTTCTGTGGGTAAAATGCTATCAAACAGCATCACATGCTACAGAGAAGTTGTTCATGATAGGAAGAATCAAATGATGTTGCAAACTTCATTGTTTTCTTATTTTAAGACATTTCCACAGCCATCCAAGCTTCAGCAACCACCAATCTGATCCGTCAGCAGCCATCAACATTGAGGCAAAACACTCCACCAGCAAAAAGATTATAACTACTAAAAGCTCAGATGATGGGTAGCATTTTTTAACAATTAAATTCTCTTTATCTACATTTTTTAAAGATATAATACATTTAATAGATTACATTATAGTGTAAACATAAGTTTTATATGCACTGGGAAATCATCAAATTCATTTTACTCTCTTTATTGTGATATTCATCTTATTGTGCTGGTCTGGAGCCAAACCCAGGACATCCCCTGATATCTCTGAGGTGTTCTTGTATCTAGCTCCTGTTGCATTTTAAAATGTACCTGGGATTTGTTTTAATCAGGTCTGGTAAGACATGTAGGTATGCAAATGACTGTTGTGAAGGAAGAAGTTTTACTCATGGTTCCCTGTGAACAGAAATCATAGCCTGCCACTCAGGACCATACTGGGAAGCACCAGGGGAAATGTGGGCAAGGCCCTTTATCATGGTATCTTCAGAAAAGGCCATGCTGCGGAGGACAAGCAGGCTTGGGATTGACTAAGTTGAATATTTCAGTGGGCTCTGGGGTTGGGAGCTATCTGTAGTAGTCAGGAACCTGGCCTGGGGGATTAGCGCAGGGGCATAGTGGCCCCTGAGTATGAGAGCTGCATAAGGGATTAGTGGACTGTAGACTCTGGATTTGTTGGTTTGCAAATGAAAGGTGGGCCTGCAAGCTTTACTCTAAGAATTGGCCAGCTCTGGGAGGGGCAGTTTCTCCAGAGTCAGCAACCCCTCAGATGTCAAAGCATCAGAAATCCAAAAAGTAAAAAGGCATAATTAATACAAACCACAGGACAAAAATCTGACCTGTGTTGCCAACTTCACCTGGGTGCTGGCTGGCCGTCATGTGTTCCTGCCCATGGCGCACGTGTCTCCCAGGGGTCACCCGTCAGTCTCTATGTTACTTGACCCTCAGCTGCTTTGCTGCTATCGGCTCCTCTCTGTCCTTTAAAAGATTACATTTCCATTATTATTCTCACTTTGTTCTCTTTTTCTTTCCCTGACCACCTGTCTTTGGCTGCTCTTCAAGTGTGTATCCCAGGGTTTCATTCCTGATTCTGAATTTTTGGACTGGACATGTGCCCTTGTGTGATGTGCGCCTTTCTAGTTTCCACTGTTGTTTCTGATTCCAAATGCGCCTCTCTTTTCTCTGGCATGTTCTTTAAATGCATATATCCAGTATTTGCTGCATATCTCCACTACAGGAATCTCAAACTTGACCTTTCTCTAACTCAACTCATGCTTCTGCCTTTGCATCTGCCTCATTATTTCTGGTCTCAGTAGAGGCAAGTTTCTGCTTCTTAAGGGCTGTTCTAGGGTGGTGTGAATTTACTACTAGATTAACAGCCCATGGTGTTTTCCTGGGGCTCAGTTTGTTGTTAATCTTCTAGCTGCTGCAACCAACAGAAACATCAGTCGGGCTGGATCCTGTGCCTGCTTTGAGCACTAATCCACTGTTGAACAACCACAGTTGTCAATCTTAACAGCTTGTTGCACATAAAAATGTTTTCACAGTGCAGAATGCTATACAACTATTTTTGAAATGTTTTAACATTTTTATAAATATCTGGAATATATAAACAACTCATAGGACTCAGCAGCAAAAAACCAAATAACCCAATTAAAAAATGGGCCAAGGACTTAAATAGACATTTTTCCAAAGAAGACATACAGATGGAGAACAGGCACATGAAAAGATGCTCCATCTAGCTAATCATCAGGGAAATACAAATCAAAACCACAGTGAGGTATATTAACTCAAGCCAGCTAGAATGGCCACTATCCAAAAGACAAGATAATAAAATAACAAGTGTTGGTGAGGATGTGGAGAAAAGGGAACCTCCTTCATTGTTGGTGGGAATGTAATTTGGTGCAGCCACTGTGGAAAGTAGTATGGAGGTTCCTCAAAATGTTAAAAATAGAAATACTGTGTGACCCAGTAATTCCACTTCTAGGAATTTCAGAAGGAAACAAAATCTCTGATTTGAAAAGATATATGTATCCCTATGTTTATGGCCAAATTATTTACCAAGATATGGAAGCAAACAAAGTGTCCATCAATGGATGAATGAATAAAGAAGAGGTGGTACATGTACACAATGGAATATTATTCAGCCATAAAAAGAAAGAAACCCTGTCATTTGTGACAACATGGATGGACCTAGTGGGTATTATGCTAAATGAAGTAAGCCAGGCGGAGAAAGACAAATGCCATATGATTTCACTTACTTATGGAATCTTAAAAAAACAAACAAAATGAACAAAATACCAGTAGACTCAGACACTGAGAAGTGACTGGTGGTTACTATGGGAAAAGGGTTGGTGTGGGAGGGTGGGGTGTGTGAAGGGGATTAAGAGGCACAAAATCTCAATCATAATATAAATTAGTCATGGGGATGAAAGTGCAGCATGGAGAATATAGTCAATGATTCTGTAATATCTTTCTATGTTGACATACAGTAAATACACTAGTTGGGGTGAGGATTTAATAATGTAGATAATTGTGGAATCACTATGTTGTATACTCAAAATCAACATAATATTGTATGTCAACTATTTTTCAATAAAAAAATATGTAAAAAAAAAAAGTAATTCAATTGATCTGGCCCTGAAATTCTGTATTTCTTACATGCTCCCATGTTCATGGAACTGAATTAGTCAGCAACCACTAAGAACAGCAAGGGTTCCCTCTTGGGAGCTGATGCTGTTGTCTATGGAATATACTCTGAAACCAAAAATCTGATAGACAGTAAGCCACTAGTTTGATTATATTTTATTATCCTGAGAGTAATTTGTAGCTTAAGGAGCATTAGGCCCCATAAAAAGTTTCATACAAAGAGAGTTCTACCCATCCATCCCTCTGTTTAAGTATCTTAAACTCTAACAGAAGAAGCATGATTTAAAAACATGTATTTACACATTTACAGATGTATACTAACACAGATGCCATATAACTATACAAAGAAAAAAGAAGCATAAATTTTATGACAATAATCATTTATGACAAACATTTTATGACTTAAAATTTTTTAATTTAGTATTTAAAAGTACTGCCTGAATATATTTGCTGACAGGTTTTTTGATCAAATATTTAATACATTTTAATTTTATAAACTACATCAGTAATTATCAGCAATGTAAGAAAGCTAGTTCTTATTTCTGAAAATAGAACTGTTTTTCAATATTGAGAAAGACAATAATTATGTCATTTCTTTAAAGGAAATGATAATACATGGAACTATATAGCAAACATTTCAATTTAAGTACCTGAAAAATGCTAGGTGACAACACAAAATAATGCCCCTCAGTGCCTCACAAGTCTCAAAGATCAATTAGCATGGCTTTATAAAGAATCATAGAGCAAATTGTCTTTACGGTAAAATATTAAGTTATACACAGGCGGAGCAAACACTAAATATTTTCTATTGTTTTCTAGCTGTTAGGATATTTTATTATTTCACATTATCTCTGCTGGGTTTTTAACAAGAAGTGGGAACTGCTCGTAGTTATACACATATATGCCGATCTATTCTTTAAAATTATAATTGTACACTTAAAATTGATGAGGGTGGCAGTTGGCAAAACTGTTTTGGTTAATTGAATCCTAGAAATGTTCACATATTGGATGAATGAGATAGTAAGTTATTCAAGTTGTTCCAGGATAATCATTATGCATTACCAAGAGATTCATCCATCCATATGCATAATCTTTTGTGCCCCTGTAGTTAGGTAGGAGGGGAACAAAGCTTAGCATTTAGACATGTGCTGTCCCACGTGGGAGCCACTAGATGCGTGTGCCAAGCACTTGCAATGTGGCTAGTCCAAGTGGAGACATGCTGTAGTGTAAAATACACCTTGGGTTTTGAAAACCTAGCATAAAAAAGTACGGTATCTTTTAGTAATTTACAAATACTGATCATTTGTTGAAATCATATTTTGGATATATTGGGTTAAATAGGTACATTATTAAATTAACTTCACCTATTGCTTTTTTACTTTTTAAATGTGGCCACTAAAACCATTTATATGATGATGTTTGCTTTTTAAGACCATTCTCTGTCAGAGATCAGTCAGCACTCCTGTTTAGGGTAGCTCTCTTATATTCAGTTGGTCATTTAATATTTTTTGAAAAACTACCACAGGTACACCTAATGCTAAATACAAATTCATTTTCAAATGGTTAGCTTTTTGTTGAAAAATTAGTATAGATTTATGTTCAAAAAAGTTAAAGTTTCTTTAAAAAGTATGCTTGGAAAAATGTCTCTTCTTTGCCCCGGAATCCTACTCCCTGGTGCCCCCTTGCAAGCACCACTGTTTTCGTTTGTTTTTATACAGATAGGGGTGTGCTACAAAGCAGGAATTGGCACACATTTCAGACAGGGCCAGAGAGTAAATATTCTGGGCTTTTTGGGCCCTAAAAACCTCTGCAGATACTCAACTCGCACTATAGTACACAGCCTGTAGGGGCCACACCTGAACTAGTGAGCATGGCTGTGTTCCAATAAAACTTTATTTACAAAATTAGGCCTAGGGCTGGACTCCTGAGCTGCTGTTTGCCAGCACAGGCCAGCACTTCCATAAAGTACAGTAACTTCTCTGTGAACCTGTTTGTTTTTCTGTGTAGCTGTTTTGCCCCTCCTAGGTTTAATGATCTTTGAAAAATGAAGCTTGACTGTGGTATTCCCTTTCCTAAAATGCTGATGTCTCATCACTCTTAGAATTAAGGACAAAATTTATGAAGGATAAGAAGGCCCATCTATGTCTGCTTCCTCACCTCCCCTCTTTCTCCCTTACCTCCTTTCTCTATAGTCATCCTGGACATTTCTCAAATACTTGAGCACACTGTATTCTTTTCCTTCTCAGAGCTTTCATTTTTCCTTCTTTTTTGTGGGGAATGGGCTCTGGTGTCTTCCCATCTCTTCTTACCCAGCTATCCCATACTTATCATTCTTTGTTTCATTTAAATCAATCTTCTATTCATTTCTATATTCCTGTATGATGTTTGTACTTTGAAATGGAAATGAAAGTGTATTTTAAGTATGATTTTCTTGGTGGCCTTTATTGGGCTCCAGTGAGGCACGGATTATTTACACTTCAAAGGTAACCTACCTGGGTCATCTTTTCAGCTTTCAATTCCTTAACTATTTGCGGTGTCCCATCCCCAAAGCACTGCCGGGCCCCCTGCAGGTGATAACAGATGGGCGAGATTTGTCCCTTTCCTCCTGCAGCCTGCAGCATTGCGGTGGAGGCAGACACTGTGGTGCTGATCAGAATGTGACAAATGCTTCTAGAGAAGTTGCAAAATGTGTCACAGGAACGGAGAGGAGAGAGTAATTCATTGAAAATGTATGCTTTGCAAACCTGAGTGTCATCATTGCACCAGGTCTACAGACTGAAATTATACTCTAAAATGCTGTTGGAACTACAATATTTATGAAGTCTGAGCATGCTTTCCCACAGCGCTTCTCTTGGCTTCCAGAAAGGGCTAGTGGACCTACCTTGCCAGATAAAATGTGGAGCCAACTGGCCATGCTGGGTTTCAGAGAGATATGGGGAAAGATCCCTGTTCAGGCTGTACTATATTTGATGAGAATGCCAAAATATTTACATAAATAAAAGTTCTTTTCACTGCTGCTTTGTTTTTCTGGGTTTTGATTTTTTGCAGGTGCCGATGGTCATTGATGGTGGTAGAGGAGCTTGTATTCAGCCAGCTCCTGCTGCCCCTCCCAGGGCCGCTGGCTCCGCCCCATTAACTTCCAGGATGTAAGGAGCTGTTGGGGTTCCCATGTGCTCTTTTTCTACTCTCTCAGTGGGGCCACGCAGGTCAATGTGGTGATTCAGACTCATCTATAGGGAGCTGACAGGTGTTCTTGCTCCGTTATATTCATATGATGTTTGACATGCAAAAAAGCCAGTCTGTAATAAGGATGGTGTGAGTTTAAGCACGTAACTGTCAACAAACAGGTTTAAGATTTTAATAAAATTTCAATTTTATTTTTCTCTGAAAGAGTTGCAAATGCTCCCACGTTGTTTTTATAAATTGCATTTTCTGGATGGTGCATTTATAGTGTGTACAAAGTGGAGTATGAGATGTAGGTTGATTTCGTATTTTCTTTTAACTGCAAAACCTTTTAAGAGAGTCAAGACCTGAAATAACTGTTAATTTGTTTGCTCTGCTGCTGTGGGAAGAATGGATTCTAGGAAGGAGACAGTTGGGAGCCGACTGCGAAATACAGTCACAAAAGCATGATGGCTTGGACTAGTGTTAATAAGAGAAAGTGGAAGTGCATGGGTCTTTGATAATTTTTGGAGAGTAATACACAAAATGAATAGGTTGGATGTAGTGGTGGGAGAAAGAGGAGGTCAAGCATACCTTCTCAGTATTTGGCCTGAGCAAGGGGTAAACTGATGGCATTTATTGAGACTGGGGAACATGGGGGAGAATCAGGTCTTGGGTAGAGAGAAAAAAAAAGATGTTCAGTGCTGATTGTGCTCTTTTGCGAGGTCCAAGGTCCACGAGTTTCCCCAAGGGAGTGCTGGGCGAGCAGTCAGCGCTGCTGGAGGTCTGGAACCCCAGGCATGGTCAGGGCTGTAGCTACAGATTCAGAATGGGCTGCGCATACTGCCATGAGTTCCTCTGTTCAGTGCTTGTCATTATAGCCTATTTTTAGTGGTGGAAATGTACTCAAGAAATTCTGAAGTCTTTTGTTTTTCCTTTTCAGAAATATTCCCAAGAGATTTGAACCTAAAAGACAAATTCATAAAGCATTTCACGGGTAAGCATAACATTTATCAGTGATTCAATTAAATAAAAAGATGGTGTTCAAATTACTCTATTAGGCCCTGGGGATATGAAGATAAATGTCAAAGAGGCTTACAGTCCAGCTGGGGAGGTGGACAAACACTATTAACTTGTATTAACTGCAGTGTAAACTGGTAATAGAAGTGTAAACAAAGTTTTAGGGTTACACAGAAAGGGAATAGTTTTGCCAAGAACTACCAGGAAAAGCTTGTAGAAGACATGATATTTAAGTTGGTGTCTGATGGATGAACAGGATTTTCCTAGATGAGAGAGGTATTCTGGTCAGAAGGAATCCTTTGAGCACGTGATGTGGTTTGAGGGCAGGACAGGCAGATGGTATGGATGCTCTGGGGGTAAGTTAGGAGGGGTGTGTGTGGCCCCTGGGCTCAAGTATGGCTGGAATGGTGGGTTGGAGTCATACTGTGAAGAATCCTGAATCGTATGTTAAGGAGTTTAGATGGTGCTCCCCAGCCATTGGGGGCTATAGAAACTTTCTGAACAGATTTTCACATGCCATATCTCAAGCACGCTCTCTCATAACACCGATTTGTTCTTTGTGTTAACTTCATGAATCATTAGCAGTCATCCTGTACCCCCAGTTCTAGCAAATATGAGATTATTTTGAACCGTGTACCTCCGTCCACTTTTGCTATTGCTGTTCCTCTCGATTCCTAATCATCCTGGCTACCTTCCGTTGTTTTACATCGCAGGCCTCTGAGCTGGGAAGGACGTCGTTTCTGCACCTAACCAAAGCTATGGGCTGTTTTTGTTAATGAATTTCAAAACGATAGTGGTGGTTCTGAGGATCAAGGGAGGCTCAGGGAAGTGTAAGGAGTTTCCCACGTGGAGTGTATCCAGGTGCTGTTAGCCGAGCTGTGGGCTCCCCTACTTCCTCCACTTCCAAAAAGGTACATGTAGGGATGAGTTTTGTTGGAGAACATCTTGGATCTGTAGGGATAGGTAAGGGCAGTCTCTAGGCTCTGTCCACTTTACAATTGTCCTTGACACCAATAAGACACAAATTACTATAGTTAGAAAATGAAATACATTTTTCTGCATATACACATTAATTCCTATTAAATAAAAGCTGAAGAACAGAAATTAGATAACTTATTTTTTATTCTTCACAGCTGCTTGATTTACTCTCTACAGGTTTTTTCCTGTCTAGAGCTTTCCCTTTAATTATTCTAAAGAGCTCTCCTGAAACTGGTTTCCATTATGTGAGATGTTGAGAATGTGAAATGAATTTAGATTATTTTTCACAGATTACACCCCCTCTCCAGACTTTGGTAAGAAATGCTTTCAGGCAAGTTCTTTGCAGGGGATGGAAGGATGTAAACTATAGTTCTTTGATTTCTATCCATAAAGTGCTATCAAATTTGTTTGGAAAACATGCCTTTGTTTGTCCTAAGTATTCTTTTCTTGTCCAACAGGGCCAGTCACATTTTCAGCTGAATGTAGCAAACATTTCCACCGACTCTATCACAATACCAGGGATTGCTCAACACCAGCCTGTAAGTAGCTTGGGTAGTTTTCTTTTATTTCTTTTAAGAAAATCTTTATCCAACAATTGACGCATGTAATTCTAAACTTCAAACTGTCTGTGGTGGGGAAGCAATAGACTAAACATTGTACGAGATGCTATTTATAACACCGACACTACTTAAATTAAGGTTGTGTGTGCGCTTGACACTGTGGGGAATGAAAATGCATTCTCATTAGGACTATATCCAAATCCCAAAACAGCCAGATTTCCGTAAGGACCAAAATGTTAAGATTTAATCCTTTTATCATTTTTCCACTTCTTTGGCATAAATAAGGTGTTCTTTCATAGAAGCCAAAAAAATAAGATGATCATGAAGTATAAGTCAAAATTTCTTCATCAGTTATTTTAAAGTAAATAGTTTTATATCACATCATTTTACCACTTGTAATCATTTTACTTGAATAACAGTAGCATAGTTTTTTTATTAAAGTATAATTGATATACAATCTTACGAAGGTTTCACATGAACAACATTGTGGTTTCAACATTCACCAATGTTATCAAGTTTTCACCCCCATTGCAGTCACTGTCTGTCAGCATAGTAGGATGCTGTAGAGTCATTACTTGTCTCTCCATGCTGTATTGCCTCTCTGAGACCTACCTATATTGTGATTGCTAATTATAATACCCCTCAATCCCCTTCTCCCTCCCTCCCTACTCACCCTCCCCAACCCCTCCCCTTTGTTAACCACTAGTCCCTTCTTAGAGTCTGTGAGTCTGCTGCTGTTTTGTTCTTTCAGTTTTGCTCTGTTGTTATACTCCACAAATGAGTGAAATCATTTGGTACTTGTGTTTTCCTGCCTGGCTTATTTCAATGAGCATAATACCCTCTAGCTCCATCCATGTTGTTGCAAATGGTAGGATTTGTTTTCTTTTTATGGCTGAATAATATTCCATTGTGTATATGTACCACATCTTCTTTATCCATTCATCTGTTGATGGACACTTAGATTGCTTCCATATCTTGGCTATTGTAAATAATGCTGTGATAAACATAGGGGTGCATGTGTCTTTTTGAATCAGGGATCTTGTTTTCTTTGGGTAAATTCCTAGGAGTGGAATTACTGAGTCAAATAGTATTTCTATATTTAGTTTTTTTGAGGAACCTTCATATTGTTTTCCACAGTGGCTGCACCAATTTACATTCCCACCAGCAGTGTAGGAGGGTTCCCCTTTCTCTGCATCTTCTCCAGCATTTGTTGTTTCTTGTCTGTTGGATGTTGGCCATTTTAACTGGTGTGAGGTAATATCTCATGGTGGTTTTGATTTGCATTTCCCTGATGATTAGTGATGTGGAGCATCTTTTCATGTGCTTGTTAGCCATCTGAATTTCTTCTTTGAAGAGGTGTCTGTTCGGATCTTCTGCCCAATTTTTTAATCAGGTTACTTGTTTTTTGGGTGTTGAGGCATGTGAGTTCGTCATATATTTTGGATGTTAACCTCTTGTTGGATAAGTTGTTTATGAATTTTATTTTCCCATACTGTAGGATGCCTTTTTGTTCTGCTGATGGTGTCCTATTCTGTACAGAAGCTTTTTAGTTTGATGTAGTCCCATTTGTTCATTTTTGCTTTTGTTTCCCTTGCCCAAGGAGATGTGTTCAGGAAAAAGTTGTTCGTGTTTATATTCAAGAGATTTTTGCCTGTGTTTTCTTCTGAGTTTTATGGTTTCATGACTTACATTCAGGTTTGATCCATTTTGAGTTTACTTTTGTGTATGGATTTAGACAATAATCCAGTTTCATTCTCTGCCATGTAGCTGTCCAGTTTTGCCAACATGAATTGTTGAGGAGACTGTCATTTTCCCATTGTATATCCATGTTTCCTTTATCATATATTAATTGGCCATATATGTGTGGGTTTATATCTGGGCTCTCTATTCTGTTCCACTGATCTATGGGTCTGTTCGTGTGCCAGTACCAAAATTGTTTTGATGACTGTGGCTTTGTAGTGGAGCTTGAAGTTGGGGACCATACTCCCCCCAGCTTTGTTCTTCCTTCTCAGGATTGCTTTGGCTATTTGGGGTCTTTTGTGGTTCCATATGAATTTTAGAACTATTTGCTCCAGTTTGTTGAAGGATGCCATTGGTATTTTGATAGGAATTGCATTGAATCTGTAGATCGCTTTAGGCAGGATGGCCATTTTGACAATATTAATTCTTCCTATCCATGAGCATGGGATGTATTTCCATTTATTGGTATCTTCTTTAATGTCTCTCGTGAATGTCTTATAGTTTTCAGAGTATAAGCCTTTCACCTCCTTGGTTAGGATTATTCCCAAGTATTTTATTCTTTTTGATGCAATTGTAAATGGAGTTGTACTAATTTCTCTTTCTGCTAATTCATTGTTAGCATATAGGAATGCAACAGATTTCTGTTTATTAATATTGTGTCCTGCAACTTTGCAGGATACAGTTATTAGTTCTAAGAGTTTTTGGTGGAGTCTTTAGGGTTTTCTTTTTATAATATCATGTCATCTGCAAACAGTGACAGTTTAACTTCTTCCTTACCAATTTGGATGCCTTTTATTTATTTGTGTTGTCTTATTGCCATAGTTAGAACCTCCAGTACTATGTTGAATAAAAATAGTAGCATTGTGTTTTAAAGTTTGCTCTAATGCATTCCTTTGGATGCTTACCTTACTGAAGTTAATAGTAATTCCAAACATGATATTTAAATGCTATTGAACTACGCAAATCATAATTTTGTGCGGTAACTCAGTTGGATGTTTTTAAATTCCTTTCTAAGCCTAAACTTTCCTTTTAAAGAAAATGAATTTAAAATATTTTGTTTCTTTTAAACTAGATTTTTCATCTTGAGGAATATTTAATTTTATTTAGGATGTTGAGTCAGAGTTGTTATAATTTTTCCAAAACTATTTGTGTTTAATGACTAGGGAAAATTAATCATGTTGGAATCAAGACAAAAATAATTAAGTGGTAGCCCAGCCTGGTGGAGAGTTTGTGCTTTGGAATCAGACTGCTTACTATTGATGAGATTCCTAACATTTTGATGCTGTTTTTTATTCTCTAAAGTGAAGATAATAATAGCACCTATCTGATTGTGTTATTAGTAGAATTAATGAGAAAATCCAGGTCAAGCATTTGTTATGTTACCTGCTTATTAAATTATAGCTATCTTCATTATGAATTAGTGACAGTAATTAACATGATTTTCCCAACATTTGTAGTAATTCTGTACATAATTTACCTCTAAATGTTTTTCCTAGACTACAAAAGATGTGCTAGATTGCTAACAAGATTAGCAGTGAGTCCGCTGTGTTCACAGACATAGAAGACCTACCTTGTATGTATTTATTTCTTTTTCTTATTCTGCTTAATAGCTTTTCTTAAGAAATTTTGAACAATTTAAAAAGCCAGGAAGCTGATTTTAGCTACAATGAATGAACTTAAATCTGTGGATTTTTCACTTAGTGTTGAAGTTTGATCTAATGGCACAGACTGGTTTATTGATTTAATTAAAATGTCCTCAACAGTGATTGAATTAGGATAAACCACTTTGGCAGCTTTATTGGTCCTAAGTGATTTTTTAAAATATTTCAACTTTTGGTGTTCTATCATTATTGTGCAGACCTGATGCAGTTACACATTAGATGAACAAAAATTATTTAAAGGTCTGCTTTTTCTTAACTGGTCAAAAAACATAACAAAAGTCCTAAGATTTGGGTTTATTTGGTAAGGAGAAAAGAGAAAGCATTGGGAGAATAGAAGAAAAATCAAAGGATGGAAAATATAATGAACATGTAACTGTCATCTGCTCTAGATAAACTTTGCCAGAGCCAAGTGCTGAGTCAGAATTTTCATTCTGGCTAAATTACCCTAGGACCCTAGGGCAATAGATATTTGTATAATCTAAATAAATCTAATTCAAATTGTAAAATTCATTTACAAAAGTAGAATCTATACAAAAGTTTGAAAGATATTTTGCAAAAATATTTCTAATCAGTAGTTCTTTCCCAGGGTAGTACATTTTTGGGGGTCAGTTTCAGTACCACGGACAAGTCCCTTTAAAGAAACTGTTCCTTAGTTCTTGAGGGTGGGAATGGAAGTCACTGAGTACATGTAGTCTAGACTTATCTATGAATGTCTTGATCTGGCCAAGTTACTTCAACCCTCCAAAACAGGTGCATGGGGATTTATGAACTCATCTCACAGGTTTCTTGTGACAACGTGACAATCCTAACCTATTGCTCTTGTTGCTATTCTTACTCTTATTTAAAAAGCAATTATACATTAACAGAATAATTGGCACTCTTCATTCTGCATATTAACAGTTGCTAAACATAAAGATTCTCTTTTCTTTTAGATTAAGAAAATGAGCTAGATCATTTCAGCATTTAGTGTTTAATTACTTGAATTAATTATTCTCGACTTGTCTTACCTGAATTAGTTATTCTCAACGTATCTCAAATGTTTTGAATAGTGTGAAGCATGAATAAATTGAGAAAATTCATTAGGCTACTGAGATGGCCTAAACCAAGTCATGTTTATGTTTTTCTTTGTTTGAGTACATTTTTTTTGCGAATGCATAAATTTAATAAAGTGCAGAAACAACTTAATAACTGGAAAAGTTCTCAAAAAATAAATACTGTATTATAATTTAAAATAATTGTGTGCCAACTTACATTTTCCTGGGACTAGATCCACAGAAGACAGGGCTGATAAATATGCCTGTATGAAATTGCAGAGTTTAGAGATTTAGTGGCTTCCTTTGTTGGAGTCATTTCTGAGAATATCTGTTTCTAATTATTTATTTAACAAGGTCTCAGAATCACAGTATTACTTTTAGGAGTATTTCTGAGTTATTTAAGTGATGTCAAATTCATTTTCTGTTTTTTCTAGATATCATAAAACCTTCATGGGGAAGTCATCATTTAAAATCTCTAAAGTAGTGATTAGATTCTCTCCGCCTCCACAGTCTCTAGTCTGCCTTCTCAGATTAGGCTATAAAATAAGAGTCCACAGATTCTTTAATCAAAATAATTATTATATATTAAAACTACACATATTTTTAAGGATGTTAAAAACCAGGTCATAATGACATTTTTCTTTTTCTTCCCCCACAGGCATTTCTTAAGAATCTGAAGCAAAAAAAAAACAAAAAAAACAAAAAAAACCAAGCACCTAATTGGAATCATATCAAATGAAAAATGAGTTGAAACTCCTAGTTTTATAGTATATCATGATGAATACAGTAAGAGTCTTAAGAGTCTTTATATTTGTGTCATACCACAGAATGGAGTCTTTCCTGGTTTTATCTTTGTGTATTCAATAGTTTGATTATTTTTTTTAAAACAAAGCTTTAATCACATAATGCAAATAGAATATTAAACATTATGCTATTCTTTTATTTTTGCTAGATATATATTATTATATGGTTAATATTCCATACATGTATGAATTACATATTTATGTAAATTATGTCTGAGAATACCAACAAATTATTTTTTTGTATATGATTTTTAGTAATATGTTGACTAGTTCTGTATGAATTCTACTTTTATAATTCTTATTTAATAATATTTAAATACATTTATTCAGAATTTTTGTCTTTATTTGCATTAATTTGAAAAATGAATTTTATTAAAAACAAAATATGAAAAATCTTTTTTCCTTTGACTTAAAGATATTTGTAGCAGAGGTTATACTATTGAAATATGATTACTATAAATGTATATATGGATAAGTATGTGTTTTCTGAACTGATAACCAGTATCCTGAGATAATTTCTGCCTTTTTGAAGTCAGAACATATGCTGTTGCTACCTTAAGTAAGAAGTCTGATTGTACTTGGATTTGGGGTTATGTGTTTGTGTTATGGAGTGAGAACATGTATGGGCTACCTGGGTGCTCTGTTTAGAATGTAGCAACTCACCCTGTTACACTTAGTTTCATTTAAAAACAATAATGAAACTATGAGAAAGTTACAATGAAATGGTAGAAAACTCCTATCCTTTAAGAAGAGACAAAGTATGAATTGCTCAACAATGCCTCGACAGTACAACTACTGACTTTCCCTCACGTTCCCACTGTTTGTGTGGTTTCACAGGCACATGCCTGCTGTACTGGCAGTCCCTTCCATTTCTCAGCACTTTTGGTCCCCCCCATAATGGAGGGTATCTTATCTGTTTGTGTATATAAACATACATTCCTGTGTCCATCAGAAAGCCAGGCTCAAAATGCCCTTTGGCTTCAAGAATATTATGAAACTACATTTTCTGTTTTCAGTTCCTATGGGCAAAGACTTACAGATAATTATATTTAAAAAACTGGGTTGGTGGGATGGAATTCTGCAGTATGCTATCTTGTAGAGAATGAGAAGAACACTGTATTTTTAGTTTGTTGCACTTAACATGGCAATCATAACATTTACAACATTTGGAAAAATGAAGTGGTTTTTGCTCATAATTGTCTAAAGAGCTGGAGTACTATTTTTCTAAAAGTGAAGAGGCTATGGAGTAATGGCAAATAAGAACTTATTGGTGAGATATATTTGGCAGCAACACAGAAAATAGGCTAAAGGGATTTTATGGTTAGTATGGTTTCAATAAGGTAAATTATGTCAGATGGAATTCCATGAAATTAGATTTTAAACATTCTCATAGATGACTAATGTGCTTCATAAATGTATTCTGTGCTACATATATATATTTAAAACCTACAAAGATTGGTTAAAAATATCTCCAGTTAAAATGATGTTAATTTTACTACACGACCTCATTTTCTCACTGTATTCACCTCAATAGGGGTTGAGAGGGCAATGAATAGAGAACCTTTCCTTTGTCTTCACTGAAAACATTTCTCACATGGAGAAGTAAATGACTGAAAGATGAGTAGGAGAAAACACTCATGGTTACTTAGTAAAGTAACATCTACATCCACCGTGCCAGCCAAATAAAACATTGAGTCCTGTTAGGCTCCCAAGCTGCTATTATATGACATCTGACGGACATTTTAACCTGGGAGTTTCTTCAGTTTGATTTCCTTTCATTCCCTTTGAAGACTCTTGGATCCCTCTTCTCTCTGGTGCCTATGAAGATTTAGTGATGAGTTTCCAAGTTTTACCTTGGCTTTGGCCTGGCATCCCCTTAATAGCCTGTTTCTGGAAATCTCTCCTGGGATCCCTGCTGTGTAGCCCCAGGCAAGGTAAACCGCATGCCCACGCCTCTCCCAGTACCCTGAGATGCCCCTTGATCCTTGACAGAGGGGACAGTCTTCAGCCTATCCAGCCTGTGGCAATATTAGGCAGGAAGGTGGGTGTGGGGCAGAAGGAACTGAGGGAGAGAGAGAACAGTTTGAAGATAGAAGCTGCCCTCCCTGCCTGTCTGAGAAGTGTTGCCTACTGCACATTTCAGAAGGTTGATATAAAAGATTTGGGTGGTCGGTTAATAAGTACTGGGTGAGACCATCCTCGCAGCCTTCCTTCTTGGTTTAATGGAGCTCTACTTCCGACCTGTGGGTTGTGGAGCAGCGGCCACGACCGATAACAGGTGCACTGAATGATTGGAGTTGGGCGGCAGAGGCCACACAGCACATTTGGAAGATCAGCCTTCAACAACGTGGCCGATCCTTCCTCTAAATTCGGGATGTGTCCGTGCAGCTTTCCTCAGTTTACCCCCAGAACAAAAAGGAAAACAAAAAAATAATTTTGAAAAACCTCCTGACCTTCCCAGTCCCTGTGAAGCGGCTGGAATGCATCAGGAAGGTGTGCAGGACAGCCGGAGCCTCCCTAATCGCCAAGTGAAAGTTCTCATCAGACACAGACATCCTCAGACCCCGGACACATGCGAGGACTTCAGCTCAGGCCTCAACTTCCAGAAAAATCTGTCTGATATTTGTGTGCTACTTGGATCTTTTATGCCACAAGCAGCACAGAAGCACAGGAGGACAGGAGGACAGGAGACAGGCAGGCAGGAGGGAGTGCGCTTACCTAAGGCCAGGAGGTGCCTCTGGAGCATCTAGTTAGGCAGGACCAGGAGGCGACTATGAAGCAGTCAGAGTTCAAATGAGAAGTTTTCAGCCAGGCTACAAAGTCACCTGAGCCTTGATCGCCCTCTGAAAGCCAGTGGAGTACGCACATGTACATATACGTAACATTTGTGTGTGTACTATTTTCTATTATCCATGCCTCACTTTTCTCAAGAAAGGATCCATGGCTTTCATTAAATTTGTAGGAATATCCATGACACCCAGCAAGCTAGGCACCACTGATTTAACTGATTGAATGTGGAAATCCACATAGGTTCTTTAATGACAACATAGGGCAGAAGAAGCATGAATTCCTGTCGCACTCAGTGCTGACATCACCATGGACAGACCCACCAGGGCAGGAGGCAAATAAACGCATTTCCTGAGCCAAGATCGAGAAGAAAGCTCTAGGCGTTTAGAGGGCAGCTTCTAAAAGTTGTGTATCTTGATTGATAATTAAATGTTCCATTCCAGAATGTAAACTTCCTTCAGAATTCATTAGAGGCTTGTTTTTAAAAGTTAGTTTCATCTTAATGAGTATTTATCGATTTTTCTTTATGAATGTTAAGTGTCGGTGCCCCAACACTTTGCCTGGCCTCTGGCTTATCTTCCCAATCTTAGAGCGGATTTTACCTTCTCTGGGAAGCTGGATACCCTCCCCTCGCCTCATTTGCTTGTCTTTACCAGCAACTAGATTAAATCTCCTGTGGCATATAAGTTTAGTATAAATATGTTGACTGTTCTTCACGAAAGATAATTATAGATTAAAGAAATAAATAAGATTATAAAACCTTAGAAATGAATCTGAAGGCATTAAAGAGTATTTTCTCATTAGGAATATTTCATTAATATTTCTATTATAGAACAATCTATATTGTATTTCTGTGTGCTTTTTAAATTTAGGAACTTTTCTATGTATTTTGTATTTTAAAACTTGGTTTTAACCCTTTATTATTAAAGTAACTTAAATACATTTCAGAAAAAATATGGAAAACAGAAAAAGCAAGACAAATTATGTATAACTTCCTTCCCCAACAATCATTCTGAGAATTGATTTGTATTTTTTTTGTATTTTTTACATAATTGTACTTTGCTTTACTTTAATTAGTATTACGCCAACTATATTTTACTTGGTTATAATGTAGCTATTCTAGTGCATAGGGATTGTGCCCTATTTAATTTTTTTTTTGTCTCTGTTATTTCCAAAATTTTACTTTAAAAGAGAGCTTGAAAACCTGTCTGAATAAGGCTCAAAATCTTTTCAATAATCAGTTTATGGCTCTTTGAAAGAATATAATAATGAACCACCTGTTTGATTGAAATAGAACTAGCTGTCCATTTAAAATCAAACATAAATTTAGTTGTGTAGTTTGGTTTTCATATATTGGAGAAACTTCAGCGAAAAACCTTTCTGCCCCCTAGTGGATTTTAATGCCAAAACAAATAAAACAATTTACAGTTTTCTGCAGCAAAATATTTCTCGTTAGTAAATTTTTAGTTTCTCCAATATATTTGTATATATGTTCAGAAAAAACAGTACTGAAAAACAGAAATAACCTGATTTAGATTAAGCAAAAAGAGATCATTTATGGAAGGATACCAGGGTGTCTCATGGGTTTCGGTATCAAATTTGGCCTTTGGAACGACAGGAATCCAGGATCCTGGGGCCTCAGCAGTAAATTGTGAACTTTCCCTCGAGAACACTGCTGTTGATAAGATTCAGCTCTGAAAATGCTCAGTTTCTGTGTTTTTACATTCAAAAGTTAACGCTCTTTGTCGGGAGACGCTGACTGGCCCAGACTGGATCACGTGTTGACATCTAAGCGTGAGCTTTCCCTGGGACATAATATATTTCGCCTCCTGGTGGTTACACATTTCCAGTCTTCTGTCAAAACTTCTCACTTTTGTGAAATACTGAACATCTCTTTAATTCATTTGCTTGAGTTAAATGCCAATAAGAGAAGCTGTTAGGGGGCAGGAAAGAAGAGGTATAATTTATTTTACTAATTCTACTGCATTGTTGATTCATCATCAGTGCAAAGGGGCTGTTAGTGATCTGTGGAATGTACTTGGTTTGCTGTAAAGAATTAGAATCTCCCTCCATCACCATTTGGAGTTACGTCATTATTATTAAAATAGCAGCCTTCAAAGTTAGAATTTTAATTCAGTAGCTTCAAAGTATTTGTGGCATGACTTTTAAATATGAAAATATCAATAAATGAAAGAATATCTGAACTGTATTCTAATGGAAACTATTTTGTGTGTATTAGACTAAAACAGACAGTCACAATTTATTTTTGAATTTATGCTATATGCAGAAGCTTAGACTGAGCGGTTCCTCATGCTATCTTAATTCTTATGGAAATTATGAGGTTGATATAATCAGTTCAACCTTATTTTAGAGACAAGAGGACAGAAGCTCACAGATTTTTAATAACTTCCTCATGTCTATACAGATGACAAGTGGCAGAGTTGCGATTTGGCGCTAGGCTTTCTGACTTTAAGTCTGATACCTTTGGAATGGTATCATGTTGCTCAAATACTGCAAGTCCTTACAGGTGTATCTAAATGCATCTGTGGATGTGTCATCATCCATGGGATGGAGCCCAGGTTCTGGTGTCTATAGGGTAGACCCGGCATGAAGGGGGGCTCATGAATCTGCCTGGACAGAGAACATGAGTTAATATTAACAAAAAAGAGCCAAAGTCATAACCAGAAGGGAAAAGCATGCAGCAAATCTGCGAGCTGAGTCCAGGATATAGCAGAGATATAAGCTTTGTCTGGGAAAATGAAGAGAGCAGAGAGGAGAATGATGGAGGGTTTAGTTTATTTAAGAGATAATTTGTGAATAGAAATAGATTTGGGGGGTTTGCAGGAGAGGCACTGGGTGGGCTTCATTGCTTAGAGAAGCCTCACATGGAGCTGCTTGCCTCTTATCTTCCTATCCCCTGTAACTTGCTGAGCTGCACAAAAACAGGGTTTCTCCAGGGCTTTTGGTTCTATGTTTTGAGTCTGTTATGTCTGGAAGCACCTGTGAAGTGAGATATCACCACATACATGCCTTCACCCCACAGCGGTCTTACTGAATCAGGTACTGGCAACTATTGTTGGTGGTACTTGGGCTAAGATATCTTGTTCCAAGGATTTGGGGTATATTTCCCAACAATGGTATGGGGCCTGGGGCCAAAAAATGGAAATATTGTGGTTCTAAGTGTGTTGTCTTAAAGCAAGAGGTGATAAAATGGGTTAGATGTGGATGGAGTGGGAAGGTCTAAGCTGTCAGCGATGGGTATACGATTTCAAGTACCTAGGATGTCCCCAAAGATTGGTGCTCCACATGGTCCAAAGCTGTTCCCACTGACTGCACCCAGCCACCTCTGGCCTAAGCCTGTGTAATGCAGGCTCACTCATAGGCCAGATAATTATTTTCTCTGATGGGAATGTACGATTACCTGACCTCCGCCATTCTAGAGTTCCATTCTACCAGGTGATCAGGTAAAACAATTCCATTATAGCATCCCCCCCTATTATCTCTGCCTACAGAGCCAGAGGCTCTTCAAGAGTGGTGGGGGTCCCTTTGCCAGTGCCTTTCATATTATTTTGGTGAGTGGCATTTCTCCAGGATTCTCATAAGGCGTGGCTAGCAGATCGCCCCTTTTAGAATCCTATAAAATATGCATTTATGAGAACTTCAGCCTCCTATTCAGAACTATAGTGATGTCCTTGCATTTTGACCTTATTTAACTATAGGTCATCTCTATTTCAAGCTCCAGTTAGCCAACTGAACAGACTTTTAATACCATTCACGGGAGCTCAAACCGCTCCAGGAAATCCCAGATCCCAGATGAGATTGCACCCATGTCAATGAATTCAGACAGGTTGAATCTTACATTTTTAGAATCCACTCCCACGATGCTCTGAGGCTCTGGCAATAAGTTTGGCAAAGTCTTTTAACTCTTTAGTGTATGTCCTGCTGAGACAGGGACCGTGAAATGTAGTCAGAGTAGGGTGAGGGCCTCTGGAAAAAGCAAGGCAAGATCATTACAGTCAGAGCAGCGTAACTACATGCAAGGAAACCCCCGACCAAAACTGTGTTGAACATTCAGCTCTAGAGTCATTCTTCAGTGAGATCAGTTAATAGTCCCCAGGTAAAGTATCTTAGCATAGCCTATGTTTTTATTATGATAATCATTTATAATCATGTATAAGATGCACTTTAGCACGCTAAAAGGGACTTAATGTCTCATCAAGAACGAGCATTCTAAGACCACTCTTAATAAGCCCACCCCCCTAAGCCCTTTATCATGTTCCCAAGAATCCTCAACTGCCCATAAATCCCCTAGACAATGCACCGCCCCTGCTCTCATGCCAGGAGCTCTGTTTTCTCACTTCATCTTTAAATAAAAGCCTCTCCCTGGCTCTCCTACCTTGAGTGTTTGCTAAGTTCATTCTTCAACTCGGCAGACAAGAACCCCGGCATCACTGCCATTCAGCTCTCAGATTCTAGGAGGTAGCAGGGTTGTCCTCTCTTTGGACATGGGTCCTGACTTGGCTGGGGTGGGGGCTTCATGATTTGATTCACAGTCTTACTAGCCACTACTTAATGGGAAAAGCGCATCTCCCCAAACAATTGGGGTGCTGTTATCAGAGTAATGCAGAATGAGTGCCGGGAGGCCAAGGGCACACGGAGAGTGGAAATGGGCACCTTTCTGCTTCCCTGAGGGAATTAAGAAAAACCTAGAATGAAGAGCAGTGGGAAATCCCTCTTAATTTCATGCCCTAGAGCATGCTGAAGGTATGGACAGAAAAAGAGTGGAGTATTGCAATGAAATGATGAGAGGTGTCATTCCCTTCTGAGTGTGTTGAAGATTAAAGAACCAAATAATCAATGGTTTTTAGTAATTTCATCATACTTTAAATCTGTTTCTTTACATTAATTATGAACAGCTAATACTACATGACTTCTTTTTATCTTGCCACTTCTCAATTAACTTCTATAACAGTATAATTTTTCAATAAGCTCTTTATTTTAGAATAATTTTAGATTTGCATAAAAGTTGCAAAGATAGTATAGATTTCCCATACACAGTTACCCCCCCAATTAAAATCTTATGTTACTGTGGCTCATTGTCAAAACTAAGACATTGATATTAGTGCATTGCTATTAATCTGACCCCATACTTTGAGATATCACAGGTTTTCCATGAATGTCCTATCCTTTCCGGGGGGTCATGTTGCATTCAGCCGCCACATCTCCTCTGGTCTATGGCAGTTTCCACCTCCCTTTCACGACCGTGGCCATTGTGGGGAGTGATGGTAGGACCCTGCAGCATGTTCTCCAGTCTGGGCTCATCTGATGGTTTCCTCCTGGTGAGACTGGGTGACGGGCTTTTGGAATGAAGACCGTAGATGTAAATGGCCCTTTCTGTCACTCACATCTCAGCAGGGCACACACACCACATCCACGTGACAGAGCAGGCGCTGTGAACCTGCATCACTTGGTCAGGGCGGGGTTTGCCAGTTCTCTCCACTGCAAAGTCACTGCTTCCCCTTCTCTCCTCTATGACCTGGAAATGAGTCCCTAGGTCAGGCGTGTCCTCCAGAGGTGGGCTGGGGTTAACTCCACCCCTGGGACAAGGGAATACCTACATGCATTTTTTTGAATTCTCCTGCAAGGAGGATCTGTTAGAGAAGACCTTTCAATTCCACTTTGGAGAATTCAGGAAAGATGGTATGTTTGAGAACATCGGTTTGCACAGTTACTTCTATGCTGGGGAAGTCTGTTACTCTCTGTCTCCCTGACTATCTCCACCATGCACACACGCTGTGTAAACTATCTGTACTTAAAAAAAAGGAAAACTCACCAAAGGTTTGAGGTGATTCAACATCATTTGACATTGCCTCAGAAGTATTCATCAGAGGTCATGTTCATACCATGGCAAAAGAAGTGGTTGGAGAAAAAAATTGAAAAATCCAATCTTCTGTATAAACACCACAATAATTAGTCTGACTACTTTTGGCCAATTGGGTTCATAATATGTCACCCATAAAAACATTTTTCACTGGGGAAGTCTGCCCTGGGTACAGCCTCTGCTCAACCACAACCTACAGTCCACCTGGTGAGAATCTTCCTTTCTTCCTTCCTTCCCTCCCTTCTTCCTTCCTTCAAAAAAAATGTACAATTGTTTACAACTTACGTAACAGTTTCCCTTATTCAAAGGATGGGCAAACCCAAAGAACCATTTAAATTGAACTCTTGTCAGTCAGATAATATTTGAAAAAGGAGCATGTTCTTTGAACAAAGCTACAAATGATGTCCAATGTGCCTGCTCCTGGGACACGAAGGTTCCGGTCCCACTCAGGGAGGGTCTCCTGGACGTGCCCTCTCAGTCTCCAGCCTGATGGACTTGTGGTCCTTCCTGGGCTAGAAAGACCAGCTGAGCAGCACGAAAAACACTGACACTCATTGGTGTTGCCTGTGTGCTGGGACTGGGCAGGAATGGAGCTGGTGTTCCAGTAATCGTCCATGGAGATTGGCCACCAGGTCTGATAAATTAATTGAAAATGATTTTAAAATTGATGAATTGATTCAGTTGAAATCAAATTGAAAATGATTCAATTCTTAAGTCAAATGAAAACTGAAAATGAAAAAATCTGTAAGTTTCCAAATGTTCTGTCCCCATGAATGTCATTGGTCCAGCTCACGTGTGAGAGCAGGCGGGAGAGTCACAGGTCTCTGTTGAATAACTGTGCTCGCCGAAGTGGGACAAGTGACTAGCTAAAAAGAGGGAGGGCAGGTTGGAAATGTATTTAAAGTGACATTAGTGGGCTTTTTTTTCTCAGACAGATTTCTGTGCTCCAAAGAGAACATCAAACAGTAAGGGGGCCACAGAGGGGACCTCCGGGAATGAATCTGAACCTTTCTCTGTATGTAAAAGGGGAGCTGGTGGTATAGCCTTCAGTCAGAAGAATCAGAATTGGAATCATTTGGCTCAGAATCTTGAGGTGTCTGCAAAATTAAGCAAATCCCATTTTTAGCCTTTGAACACAGCTTGTGGTGATTTCTGATGCTGTTCCACGTTTAAAACTCCTTTAGGAAGCAAAGGCACATATTTGTTGAATACTCCTTAAACACATATATTCATACGGACAAATCTACAAAGATGTAACATCATTAGACAATTGATTTATGTAATAAACTAGAGAGCTCTGCCATACCAGATGTAGTCCCCAGAAGGTGACAGCCAAGAACAACATAAAATATTTCTCAAGTGGTATAGTTTCATAGAAGATAGACATTTTCATCAACACCTATGAAACATAGGTAAAATATCTGTACTTAATAGCAATTGAAAAGATCATTTAAAGCTATAGGTTCTATAGGTCTCCTACATTAATTTTTTCAAATTATTTAAAAATTTTCTTCTTATAATTTCATCACCAAAAATGTCCTTGTATTATATATAATACTTTGTTTTCCTGGCAAGACTGTAACTCGTTTTATCGGAAACCACTCACCATTTTATCTGTAGTGCATAGCATTGCACCTGGCTGAATGAACAAACACACTGTAAAAAGGAGAGATGGGCTTAAGTTGTTTCTAGCTGTCATTCAGAAAGTGATTATGATATCCTTAATTATAGAAATATATCTTGCTTTTTTTGAATTCAGATATTTTTACAAAATGGCAAAGATTGTTCCCAATCTAACTTATCCAACAGACGTTTACTGAGACTGAATTTTGAGTAAGGCACCTGGGTAAGTGTTTGGAAGGTGCTGACTAAGGTACCATCTGCTCTGCAGAGGCTCAAACTACCCCAAACATCTAACCTTCCTGTCATGTGTGCACCAAATCCTGATCCTTCCAGACAGACTCCTGCTATCGAGTCCCATGTAGCCCAGCTGGTGTTTCAGGCTGGTCCTCAGGGAGCTCGCTGCCCTTAGGGCCTGGCCTGGGGAGACTGGCACCCTGTCCTCTGTCACAGGCTTTCTTCCACCATCCCCTTCCTGATCACGGCAGCTGCAGGTCATCTTCAGTTCCATAGTGGTTTCAAGACTTCACTGATCGGTTCTTCATTCACTGGCAAAAGTTTCCCAAGAGCTTGAGCAATTTTCCTTTGAAAGAGTTTGGAAAATACCTCTTTTTGCATTCTCTCTGGTCCTATTCTACACTCCTGTTAGGAGTATCATTTACCCTCAGGTGTGTGATGCTATCTGTACCTACATAAGGGAGACAATCCCTCACTCTCACTAAGGTTCTGTTTATCTGACCTTAACCGATGTTTATCTTCAGCTCTGGTGGCATTAATAAAATCCTACCTGCTATCTTCTCATGTGAAAATTCAGCCTTCCACGTGTCTGGAAACACTATAGTTCCCCAGGCTCTCGGTTCTCCTTGTGTTTGTTCTATATGAGCTTGTGTTCATTAATTCATGCAGTAAATTTAAGATTTTTATTTCAGCCGGCATTACATAATAAGGATTAAATATAATATTTGGTATTTAATCCATTTCTTTGAAAAAAATCTCTCAACCTCCAAATCTTTGCACTTATTACCCCACAATTTCTTACAATTTCATTTTGTTTCCACTATTGGTTTATTTCTCCTTTAAAATAAATGTTTTGAGTTGTTGCTCTTAAAATTTACAATACACAACTTTAATCACAGTCTAACTTCAAATAATATTATGCCACTCCTTGTGTAGTAAATAAATTATATTAAATTTTTTCCTGTTAACAACAAAATTTATACATTTTCATTGTATAGTATGTGAAAAATAGAGAGGTTAAAAAAACAGTAAAGAGAAATAAGCATATAATTCACTAATTTTATATTCTTTGCCTCAAATATGCTTTACCAACACTGGTCTAAGTTATCTTTTCAGATCTTTCATGGTTTAGGTCAGGAGTTGGCAAATTTTTTCTATGTAGGGCCGGATAGCAAACACTTTAGGCTTTGGGGGCCAATCGACCTCGGTCCCAAACACTCAAACTCTGCCACCGTAGTGAGATAGCAGCTGGAGATTAATACGAAAACCACTGGACATAGATATTTTCCAGTACAAGTTTATTTACAGAAGTAGGCCGTGGGTGGGGTTTGGCTTCCAGCTGTGACTTGGTAACCTTTAGTTTACAAAAAAGTCATTGAGAGATTAATCCTCCAAAACAATTTTGTAAGAAATGATAAAAACATTATTAATAACAATATTTCAAAAACACCGATTACAGGCATCGGTGTCCAATAGAATGGAAGAAAAGACACCCAAGTTCCGGTAATCTCTGAAGACGATCAGGATAAAGAGGTGAAGGGAAGAAAATGTCAGAACTCAGGACATTTGTCCTGGGAGAAGGTTGTTACAGACACGAGTTCCCTTCCCTTGAGCATTGCTGTTGAACTCTTCCTATCAGTTGGGTATGATAACTCCATAAAATTTATTTTGATAAAAATTCTCTTGTAATTAGATAAAAATAAACATCACACACTTGTGAGTTGTGAAAGTGGGGGGTCAATTTTCCAATCTCCTCCCGGCAGACACCCCTTTGCTCTGTTTCGGGGAGCGCCCTTCCTCCTTGCAGCACCGCCCCGCCGGAGCGGAGGTTGCTGAGGCCATCGAGGGCTGTCTTTTCCCCTAAGTTTGGGCCTTGTTGGAATCTTAAGTTAATAAACAAGCCTTGGAAGGGAGAGAAATAGCCCACGAGATTAGTCAGAATCCTAATGAAGCAATAGCCATCACAGGCCTCGCTTTCCCCTCCACCGCCCAGGTGCAGCTCTCCTCGCACCTCGGCCTTGGAAGCGCCCTTCTCTTGGGTCGCGGATCTCAAATGTGAAAGACTGGCATTTGTTATTCAATTTTTTCCTAAAGGCAAATAGCAAATATCACCACTAACTTGGGTTAAACTAATTTAAGTACATTTAGAATTTCACTTCAATAACCAAAGCCTTAAAATGATTTAATAGTATATTCTACATCTTGTATGTAATGCACATATTTCACGGATCTTAAATACTGTCCTGTATACAGTGTTTTACAAAAGTAATAGAAACGAGCAGGAATTTAATGACAGAAATGCTCACCTATTACACCAGCCCCTGTGTAGAGAAAATGAAAGTTCCTAAGGCCAGGATTCTCACCTGACCCTGGTCAGCTGGCTCACTGCACACATGCGGGCAATAAGTTCTGATCGCCTCCATATAAAGAGCTCTGCCCAGTGCTCTGGGCTGCAGGGCTTCGGGAGAGCAGAGGCTGGAGTGGTGGCAGCGCCGAGGACAGAGACTGAGATGCCTGCAGGGGGTAGAGAGGCCCAGAAGCAGAGAACAGCTTGCTGCGTGCAGACTTGCTCTGGGTGGATCGGATTCTAACGCTTGGCCTGCCGCCGCCGTGGGAATAAAGCTGGGTATAAACCCTTTCACCTCAACTATGTTCCATTGTCATTTTTCAGTCACACCCAGTCAAGAGTGAACTTGCCTGGGACTGAAACCCACTGGCAAGACACCCTGGTACATAATAGGCACTTAAAAGCCTTTTGTACATCAATTACTTAACTGATGGCCCCTAATTTAGTTTATAGTTATACTTCCCACCCACTGTGGCATGGTCCAAATACATCATCTTGATATTTGGTCCCTTGTGATTGAATCATTTCTGTATATGTATTTATTCGCCAGGGCTTTTAGTTACACACGTCTACATCCTCGCTCTCAATACTTCAAGCTGCAAGGAATTTAATAAAAGGATTTTAGATGGATCACTGAATCATCACGTTGCCTGGAAGTAGTCCCTAGAATAAGGATCCAGGAAAAATGCAAGGAACCAAGCAGCAATACTGGCCTGGCTGAGAAAATTGTCCCATTCCTGCCTGAGGTAGTTGGCCGGGGCTGCCTCGCTGCTCTGGGGCTGAAAGTCTGAGGTCAAGGCTTCGGGCAGGTTGGTTCCTGAGGCCTCTGTCCTTGTGTGGCCTTATGTGGCCTCCCCTTACGGGCATTCCTCCTTGTGTCACCCTGTGTGTCCACATTTCCTCTTCTTAAAAGGACACCAGTCAGATTGGATTAAGGCCCCACCCAAAATGGCCTCATTTTGCCTTAATCACCTTTTTAAAGACCCTATTTCCAAATACAGTCCCATTCCCAGGTACAGTAGGGGGTAGAGGGGTGGTGACGGCTTCAACACAGGATTTTGAGAGGGATGCAACTCACCCATTATCCTGTCTTTTCCCAGGGTGGAAAACTACTGTTTGCACAGTTCCCAGGGACTCTGCTTTCTGGCAACCGACTCTGTGGCCAGCGCCAATGCCTGCTGGACACCCTGAAGCCAAAACCTGCTGTAGCTGAGCCAGCCAGATGCATGCCCTGCACTGAGCCTCTTCCTTGTTTGCCACCTTCCAAGTCAGCCTTGTGGGGGTGAGTCTGACTGAGACAGTCAAGCTCTCAGGCCTGAGTACATGGGGCAAAGAGGGTGGGCGGCTGAGCTCTGGTTTCCATGCAGGGCAGGTGGGACTCAAACCTCAAAGAAGCCCCCAAACATGGAAGGTTATGCAGAGGGTGATGGGCAGCCCCAACACAGCGATGCATAACCATAATCCACCAAAACATGGCATAAAATAGAAAAGGATCTCTCACAGCCAACAAAGAAACAACCCAAGTGCCCATTGATGCGTGAGTGTGCAAATGAAATGTGGTAGGCGCACACAGTAGAATGTTATTTCCTTCAAGAGGGAGGAGATTCTGACATTGCTGCCACATGGACGAGCATGAGGACATCACCCTGAAATGAGCCAGACACAGAGCATCAGACCACACGACCCCCCTGACAGGAGGCACCTGGGGGAACCATTCACAGGTGCAGGAAGGGGAATGGGGGTGGCCAAAGGCTGGGGGAGGGGGTAATAGGCCAGAGCTTCAGTGTGGGAAGGTGACAAGTCCTGGAGAGGATGGAGGGGACGCTGCCCAGCCGTGTGGGTGTGCTTAATGCCACTGAACAGGACACTACAAAGTCATTAGAATGGCAAGTATTATGTTTTGTGTATTTCACAACAATCCAAAAAGAGCAAACACACAAAACAACCACATACAACAAAAAAACCCCGGAAGAGGTTGTTGCCAGAGATCAGGGGCTAGCTCTGTCCATGACAGGCCTGAGATGACGGGATGATGGGGAGGCCTCATTGGGAAGCCCCCCACTTAAGGGGACAAGTAGCCTCGTGTGCTTCTCTGCTTTTCGCACTTGAATGTCTTCTGATCATCTGGCAGCCCTACTGCCCAGTGGGCATTCAGAGAGTCTGTTGACTGGGATTGTGTTCAGCCTCGAGTATAGAACCTAGAATTCTAAGAGTCACTGAAACACCACAAATGACCTGGACACATAGGCGCTGGCCTTAGATCTATTTCCTAGAAGCAGAGTCTGGGTCTGGGGCTTTTATGGAAGTGCTTTCCTGCAGGAGGGCTTCAGGGACCCTGGAAGGGGACAAGGACAGCAGCAAAGGTAGGGAAAGAAGCCAAGCGAGGCGAGGCCAGCCTGATACTTGCTGGGGGGTACCATGCCCAGTACCATAGCTGCCCACTCACAGGAACCCCAACTCCAGTGCCCTGTCCCTGGCTTTGAGCCACCTCTAGGGGAAGTTTGAGGCCTCTGGGGCATTTCTGAGAACGGTGAGGACATTCTGGGGCCTCTGTGAACTGTTAGCAGCCAGTGCTCCCAGCAGCAGGGGAATAGAGGGCTGTCCTGGTAGAGGGCTCCTGGGAGGTCCCCTGCACAGGATGCTGGTCTCACCCAGTGGAAAGTCAGGGGTGAGGGAGGCTGTCCCCAACTCACCACCCTGAGCTCCCAGCCTCCGTGTGAGGACCGAGCTACTGCACCAGGGGCACTATTCGCATTGTAGGGAGAAAGAAGAGGAAGGTAAAGGGGAAGTGCTGAAGGAGACAGCGCCCGGGACTTCCACTGCACCTGTGGGCCGGAACCCAGAAAGCTGGCCACGTGCAGGTGTACAGGGTTTTATCTCCTCAGTTGAGGAGAGGAGGGTGAGGGAGGGCGTGCAAGGCCATTGGTGGCAGACCTGAGGGGTGTCTCACCAGGAGTCTCCCTCCTTAAGGCGATCACTTCGCACCAGCAAAGTTCTTAGGCTTCAAGGCCCTGTGGCCTGAGATGTAAACAAACAACTCCTCCAGGCTGAGTGGGTTTTAATTTAGAACTGAGTTTGGCCCTGGGAGCTCCTTGTTTCTATATGATTTTGTCTTAAAAGCACAGTTACAATGGCACTTTCACTCAGAGGAGCGAATGCTTAGGGACAATCTTGGTAGCTAATGTTGGCAGTTGTAAATATTTCTCTGCGATTAATTCTCAGCTTCTTGAACAGTCAGATGTAAGGCATTCCTTGTAAAATCCCACTCATTTAAGAAACCTTTACCTGCATTATGCTGCTCTTAATTCCTCTCTCAGTCAATGAACGGATGTGAAAGAGGCTGTCAGTATTGAACAGTTCTGTCAGGTGCACTGAACATCTAACGATGGTTTGACTTTCTTATGCAACTATTAGAGAAATGAAAAAGCCAGTACCAGGTAAATTTTCTTGATAAGTTTTCTTCAAGGGAAAAAATTCAGTGGAATATATTTTACGTTATATCAGCCTCCTTGCTGGAATCAAAGAGTTGATTCTCTCACAAAATAATGTCGCTATGAAGAGTGTGGCCTTTGGATTTTGTGGAAAATGAAACCTGCTGAGCATGTTTGCTACAAAAGTAGGGAGGCTTCATGCAGGCAATTAAGCAAGACAGGGTAGCAGCTTCCCACTTAAAGCACTTCATGTTTAAAAAATCATTTATCTTGAAGTGTAAAATTCTTATAACATAAAGCTTACTATTTTAACCATCTTAAGTAGACAGTTCAGTGACATTAAGTACATGTACATCATTGTGCAACCCCAGGCGCCCACCATTCTGCCCTCTGTCGCTATCTGTTTGACTATTTCAGGTATTTGAAGTAAGTGGGATCATATTTGTCCTTTTGTGTCTGGCTTATTTCGTTTAGCATAAGGACCTCAGGACTCACCCACACTGTAGCAGGTGTCAGCATCCTTTCCTTTTTAAGTCTGAATAATATTTCACTGTATGACTGCACCACATTCTGCCCATCCATTTCTCTGTCACTGCCCACCTCCTCCTGGCTCCCGGGACACATGCCTCCCTAGTCAGCTGCCCCACCAGGGCCCTGGTGGCAGGGTGAGTGGCGGAGTGGCCCACTGTAAAACCCGCCTTCCCCTCTTGGCCACCTATTCGCTGGTCACTGTTAGTTGATCGCAATTCTTCCTAGCTGTGTGACCTTGGTGGGTCACTTACCCAGCCCCAGCTCAGTCTGTACGTCGATTAAATGGGGCAGATGGTGATGATAACCGCGCCTGCCTCATAGGGCTGTTTGGAGGTTAAATGCGTCAATGCCTCTATGCTACTTATAACAGTAGGTAGCACACAGAAAGCATGATACTTCTGAAACTGGGAAATGCACCTTACAGTCAAAAACACATTGTAGGTTACTTGGCAGCATGTTTTCCTCATGGTCTACAACATAACAGTGTTTTAAAAAATTGAAGGCTTTGTAGATTTGATTAAGCAACTGGGTTTGTTAAATAATGTTAATATCTTGCTTTTCTTATCCAGTAAGAAGCCTCCCACCCTAAACCAGTGTCCTTCATCTTGACCTTGTTTGAAACCCTTTAGGATGGAAGGGGGAGAAGACAGTGGGGGATACACCACACCACTAACAACGTTACGTAGTGCACGGCTGCGCCGCCTTTTATGACCACGTCATCCTTCTTTGTCACTCTGCAGCTTTGCACTTGGCTTCTTTTAGGTTAGAGTGAAATCCCCTCGTTGGTGAACTTATGCCCAGCCTCCTTCCTGCAGGCTAAATGCCCTCTTCTCCGGGAGGTCCTCACTGACACTCCAGAAGAATCCCTCTTCCTGTCAGTGCCTTGCATCTATTTCTGCTGCAGTATTTTGCAGCCACCTATTTACTGGCTGTCGCCCAGCCGGGTTCTGTAAACCCCAGCACATTCCCTTGGTTCTAAGCACCTGGAGGGAGGCATGCATGTTTAATATTCATGGTTTGGCACATACTGACTTTCAATAGATGTCAGTTAAATTAATAAAAAGGTAACAAAGTAATTGTTTATCCTTCAACCTCAGGCATATAATGTCCCAGAATCTCAATTTTCTAAAGAATTTCCAAAGAAATTTTTAAAAGAATTAGGTCACTAGACCCATTGATTCTTGGTTTCTTTCAGGAAAGAACAGTCCCCCTCCGCCTCCCCACTCCACCTACGTAAAAGTACAAGAAAGTTTTCTCTGCCTGGAATCTCTTTGTCTCTGCTTTCACACCAAAATGTACTTTTCAGGATTCTATAAAATGTATAGCCCTACAAGCTAGACACTTTTAAGAGCAATTCATATTTTGAAATTTTAGAAACTGAAATTTATTTTAAGATTTTGAGGAGCTTATTAATAGTTCACATCACAAAGAAATAAGTAGTTTTCCCCATAAGCCACTTAATTAAGTAAAAAAGAATTAGATATTCCTTAAAGTTTGCAAACAAAATGAAAACAAGGAGGAACAGCATTTTGAAAAAATTTGTCAAATCTGCAAATAAATTTAAAAAACCATTTCTTTAATCAATAGTGAATTATAATTTATGCAATGAAATTGTGGATGAGCAGTTTGGGAACTTTCAACCATTCCGAAGATATTTACTTTAAAAGTTGTGAAATGCTTGTGCTTTAGACATGATGATAGGAAGAAAATTCATTTTAAAATAAAATTTCTATTAGAGTCACAATAAATTTCATGCTTAGGTAATTAATCATGATGTGTGATTACTCGCAGTTCGCTTCTGTTAGTTTTTCCAAATGCAGTTTTAGGCAGCTGGCTAATGGTTGATTCTTACTTTCAGTTTTCACTTTTTCATTTTTCCAGAAATCATTTTAACATTTAGTGATGCAAATGAATGTTTATGTCTGTCTTTCATAATGTTGACCGAATTCCTGTTTTCTGGCTAGTGTGTCTCTAACCAGCCAGCTGATTGGTCAGTTAGATTTTGTTTCTAAGCCCCCAGTACCTGTTTTTCTTTTAGCTGTTGTAGAAATTTTAACTCCTCAGCCCTTAGTTGTGGTGGCAGGTGTGAATGGTACAGAAGGGCCAAATGCGAGGTAAATAATGAAAAAACAAATGTAAAGAGTTAAAAAAAAATCCTCTCGTTAACTTGTAGCAACAAGTTGTTTTAGGAATGTGCACTTTGTCTTAGGAAGAGGAAAATGAGGCAAAAGTAGGTACAGACAGCAAAAAAAATTTAAATAAATATCAGAAATCAAATGGACGCATGGTCTCTTAGGCTCCATTCAGAACCTACCCAGAATGTCTGCATTCAGCATGTCTTTTGTGAGTCCAAAGAAGGAAACTCTTTGCACAAAAACGAAGGGCCTTGAGGACGTGCTGGCGCCCGGGTGCGGGGAGCAGCGGAGGAAATTCACAGCTTTGGAGTCCAGGAACCGAATCGTTTGTGTGTTTTGTTCATTTGGCACGTTTTCTTCATTTTATCTTTCTAAAACTTAATTGTCTTTTATAAAAGTAGTTTTAGTTCGTACAGATTGGAGGAAAAAAGCAAATAAACCCCCTCAACCCTCGCCAGCTGCGCCTTCCTTTCGCGCAGTTACCCGCATGCGTCCACCAGAGGGCGCCGTGCGGCGGGCGCTCCGGGACCGGCAGCGTTCAGCGCCGAGCGCCGCGAGGCGGTCCTTCGCCTTCAGGCAGCGCGTAGACCCGGTCCCGCTGTTGTCGGCCTTCCGGACCAGGGGGTTCTATATTGCAGGCAGCGGTTTTCGGACTTACAGTGGGCATCGGGATCCCTGGAGAACTGGCCCAAAAGGGAACTGGGGGCAAAGCCCAGAGGTTCTGATTCGGCAGGCAGGCCAAGACCGTGTTCTGAGCACCGGTCCGGGGACAGTGCGTGGGCCTTGGAGGCGCTGGTGCACATCCAAGCCCTGCCTTCGAGATGACCGGGTGGGCAGGGGACCTGGCCGTCCGCGGCGCCGTTTCTCTGTTTAAATGGAGACGCGTGGTAGGAAGAGGTTGGCCCAGTCTGTGTGGCAGTGAGCAGAGAGCCTGGTCTTCAAGAAGAATCCGGATTTTGTGGGAGGCTGAGGCTTACCCAATTTTGAAAAGGAATATAAAAGTATAAATATAAAATCAGGTTAAAGATTACATATTTACATAGAACCAGAAAATAAAAGCAAATTCAAGTATCTAAAAAGCTAAGCACAGTTGCCAGAAAATCTAGCAAAGTAACATCTTATTTTATTAATTGCCTGACATATCTCTTCAATAGTTATTCTTTTCTGCACAACTGCCTTCATTTTCCAGGAACTGCCTCTCCATGTGACAATTATCCTGTACTATAATTTTCTATACTAAAATTAGAAAGATAATTCAGTCTTACCTGGAGCAGGGTTGATCAGAATTGGTCTTTTATTATTAATAGCTTAAGAAATTTCTTTCAGTGGTAATTTCTTTCCCAGTGTTAATGTCATGTACAGTTTTAGTATTCTCATAGAATTGGGGAAACCTCTGTCAACCCTCATATATGAGCTGTAAGATTTCAGGGGGGTTCAGGTTTTCCACCTAGGATCTAGATTTAAATGCTGTCTGAATCGTGATACTCTCATCACTTGGTTGTGGATTTCCTTGGTGTCAAGTTTTATGTTATTGTATTAGGTTCTTATTGCTACCGTAACAGATTACTACAAATTAAGTGGCTTAAATCAGCACAAATATATTTTCTTACAGTTCTGAGCTCAGAAGCCTGAAATGGATTTCAGTGAACTAAAATCAGGTGTCAACAGGACTTCGTTACTTCTGGAGGCCCAGGGGACAGCTTGTTTCCTGGTCTCTTCCAGCTCCTGGAGTCCATCTGCCTTCTTTGGTTTATGTGGGTCCTTCCTTCCTCAAAGCCGGCAGCGTATAGCATCATCCATTCCCTGCCTCTGCCTCCCTTTTGCAAATCTAAGGACCCTGTGATCATACTGGGCCCACCTGTGTAATCCAGGGTCCTCTCCCCCATCTCAAGGTCAGCTGACCATTCCCCTTTGCCCTCTGACCTACACTCCCAGGTTCCACGGATTAAGGCAGGGACATTTTTGACTGTCTCGTTATTCTGCCTACCACCGTCATCTTCCTAAGTGTTGATGTTTTATGTCAAATCAGCAGAGCATCTAAATCCTTTCTGATGTTCTTATGATTCACTCCTCTCCAGAGACAGTGAAGGAGCCAATTCATTATTTGGTATAGAAAATCACAAAAATCCCTAGATTCCTCAGAGGTGAGAATTCACCTTTCTGGTGAAGTTTCTACATTTTACCCTTTGGTACCTTAAGGAATCAGACGTCCCCTTTTCCTGAATATTGTGAAGGTGCTTATGGACTTGCTCAGTCAGTGTTTATTAGGCACCTGTTGTGTTCCAGATATTACTAGGTACAGCGAGCAATACTCATCCAGGCCTTGCTCTCAGAACTTTACTGTCTAGTGAAGGAAATAGATTCCTAATGACTTCATCACAGAAAGATGTTCATGCTAAGTAACACAAAGTGTAAGGTGCTAAAGTAAACAGAGCATTTAAGAACCTGAGGGTGTGAGTTTTCCTTATTATTAATAAATATTCATTATCATGATTTATGCTACTTGTTAAACCCCAAGCACAGACATCAGTTCTATTTGATTTATTCTGTGATATTTATTTGCTATCTGGCACCATCGCCTGAAAACCATGTGAAATAATCCAGGGGACACTCAGTAGACTTTGGGGATAGAGGACATGGATACATTCCCAGTGTTTGTTATAACTTCTGTGGCACAGACTTGAATTTTGGGTCCCAGGGAGCCTGGTGGTGGATTTTGAATGGTCTTTTTGAGTGAAGTCGACAGTGGTTTTCCCCTTCCTTTCATCCCCTGTTGTATAGCACGTAGTTCCTGAGTGTTTCATTCCCCAGGGGAATCCCTTCAGGCAGTCCCCACCCGCCGCCTCCCCTCACTCCTGGAAGCCCTTAACCTGCTTTCTGTCTCTGTGGATCTGAGTGTTACAGATTCCTTTATTTCCTTTACTGTATATTTGTGAGTTATTTTCTTAGTGGTTACCTTGAGGATTACAATTAACATCTTAAACTTAAAAACAGCCTGGTTTGAATTTGTACCAACGCAGGTTCAGGAATATACACTTTGGTCCTGAGTGTTTCTGTTCCTCCCTCTTTCTATCGCCGTTGTCGATTACATCTTTATCATTTTATGCCCATTAACATTAATTTACAATGATTGTTTTATGCATTTGTCTTTCACATCACAGAGGAAATGAAAAAGAGGAGCTATAGACTGAAAATACAGTATCAGCTTTTCTATTTCCCTGGGTAGCTCCCTTTCCCAGTGCTGGTTCCTTGTATGCTGAGCTCCTGCTTGTGTCCTGTCATAGCCTGAAGGACTCCTGTGAGCTTTTCCTGCACAGCTGGCCTACCTGGGATAAACCCTCCCAGCGTTTACTTATCTGAGAGTCATCTAATTTGTTCTTCATTCTTGAAGGACAGCTTTGCCAGAGGTAGACTTTGTGGTTGATGGGTTTCATTGTCTGTCTCTAGCCGTGATGGTTTCTGAAGATAAACTGGTTTTAAGTCTTACTGAACGTCCTGTGTATGTGATGAAACACTTCTCTCGTCTCAAAACTTTCTCTTCCTCTTTGGCTTTTAATAGTTTGATTATAAAATCAAACTACTTTGGGTGTGGATTTCTTTGATTAGTCTGACTTGGAGTTCACTGAACTCCTTGGATGTATACATTCATGTCATTTATCAAATTTGGGAGGTTTTCAATCATTATTTTTCAAATCTTTTCCTGCCCCTTTCCCTCCTTTCCTTCTGAGACTCCTACCATGTAGGTTCATTTGATCATATGGCGTATATATTGGCCTGACAGGCCCCGCAGAGTTATTTTCTTTCTACTCGGATCAGACAATTCCATTTGACCTATTTTCAAGCTCGCTGGTTCTGTCCACTCAACTCTATTCACTCCTCTAGTGAATTCCTCATTTCAGTTGCACTTTTCAGCTTCAAACTTTCTCTTTGGTTCTTTCTATACTCTGTCTTTCTAGTGATGTTCCCTCTTTGTGAAGACATGGTTTCCTGGTTCCTTTAGTTCTTTGTTCATGGTTTCCTTCTACTCCGAGCATGTTGAAGACGCGTGCCTTCACCTAGTACGTCTTTGCCTATCTTCCTCAGGGACAGATACCATATTTTTCTTCTGTTTCTGTGAATGGGCCTTACTTTCTTGGTTCCTTATGTGCTTCATATTTTTTTGTTGAAACTGGACATTCTGAACATTATAATGTGCAAAAAAAAAAAAGAAAAAGAAAAGGAAAGAAAGGAAGGCAGAAGGGAAGAGAGAAGAGAGAAGTACGCCCCAGGCACTTGCAGGCCGGCCCTGGGCTGGGCTGCCCCTTCAGCACTTGGCCTAACCAGAATTTTTCCGCAGCCTGCACGTACTTTCTGTTTGCGAGCCTGGAGACCAGCCGGGAGTGAAGGCTGGAGTCTCTCCAGAGTCCATCTTTCTCAGCCCCTGTCTTGTCCTGAGCATGCACTTTCTGGGTTTCCCCTTATATGGGGTGGCTTCCCAAAGCCCCTTTCCCTCCCCAAAATAATATTACTCCCTCCTTTTCCTCCCAGGCTTTGGGACTCTTTATTATTTGCCCAACTGTTACTTATTTATGTATTTACTTATTGATTTTTGACACAGCTGGCATCAGCCTGCTCGTTTGGCTTTCATTGTTTTTAAGAACCAGGTAGCCGCTGGGACCTGATAGCGTTTAGTCCGGAAAAGCACAGGGGAGCCCCTGGCAAGGTTCCTTTGGGAAACCTCCGCTGGGTCAAAGCAGATGAGCACGGTTCCTTGGAGACAAGGTCCAGCTGGCTCCACCCAGAACTAGGTGCCCATCCTGGGAACACAGGCCGCTTCCCTCTTACCACCACGCCAGCAGGGAGAGAGGCTAAGGCCATGCCATGAAGATTTAAGCTGTGATAATGTGGACACTGGTTAGATGTTCACTTGGTCGCTGTAAACCTTTAACTATTTTCTGGAGGTCTGGTAAGGTTGATTCTGTCCCTTTTTGTCAAGGATTTCAGTGTTTATGGGGAGGGATGGCCTTTGGATGTCTATAATCTCCCATTTTTGCTAACATCACTGTAAATGTGTATATATAGATATATTTATATATTATGTATTCTTAAATTTATATATTATATTTATCTCTGCATATATATTTAAAATCGAGATGCATTGACATGTAACATTGTGAACATTTAAGGGGTACAACATGTTGATTTGATACATTTATATAGTGCAATATGATCACTACCATAGCGTTGTGACTACTATCCTGTCATATAATTATCATTTCTTTTTTGTGGTGGGACAGTTAAGATCTAGTCACTTAATAACTTTGATGTTTATAATACAGTGTTGCCTATAATCACTATGCTGTGCATCAGATCTCCAGGTCTTATTTATCTATTATTTGCATGTCTGTGCCTTTAAAGAACATCCTTCAATTTCCCCATGCAGCCAACCCCTGATAACCACCATTCTACTCTCTGTTTTCATAAGTTCAACTTTTTTATATTGCAAACATAACTATATCATACAGTATTTATTTCGCTCTGTCTGACTAATCTTACTTAGCATACTGCCCTCCGGGCCCATCCATGTAGTCTAAATGGCATGATTTCCTTCTTTCTCCTGGCTGAATAACACTCCCTTGTGTGTATTTCCATCTTCTTTATCCATTCATCTGTCGATGAACACAGGTTGCTTCCATATCTAGGCTGTTATAAATAATGTTGCAGTAAACATAGGAGTGCATGTAATCTCTTCAATATCATCTTCTCATTTCCTTTGGATAAATACCCAGAGGTGGGATTACTGAATCCTACAGTAGATCTATTTTTAGTTTTTTGAGGAAGCTCCATACTGCTCTTCACAGTGGCTGCACCAATCAACATTCCCACCAACAGTGTAGGAGGGTTCCCTTTTTTCCACATCCTTGCCAACACTTGTCATCGATAGCCTTTGTGATTCTATTCTAACTTGTGTGAGGCACTCTAAATATGTTTTTAATAGTACTTTCAATATCCATTTCCTAACCTACAGTCAGTTCTGGCATGCACTAACTAAGCAAACATGGAGCCCAGCTTTCCGTTTCACATGGGGTGACCCCTGACGAAAGCATGCATGCGGTCCACACCCGGGTGTATTCCACTATAGGTCAGGAAGGGGTGATAATATGCCTCTCTGAGCAAGAGCTCTGTCCTTTATTCTGAGGCAGGTCAACATTTATTGTTGGCTGTCATTGTCCTTTCTTCATTATCTGTCTGATCTGTTTAAAGACTTGGGGACTATATGTTCACAACCTCTTTGAGGGCAGGCATCACACCTTTCCCCAGACAAGTGCCTGCACTAGTGTTTCACAGTTAGTAGCTGCTCCAAACATTTTCTAAAAGCATGAATATGTCTGAGTGTCCTCATTTGCAAAGGATGGAGGGTTTAGAGTTAATGTTAGAGGTCTTTTCAGGTTCTGATATCTTAACATAAAGCATTTTAAGCCAGTTATTTTAATTCATTTGTTACATATTCAGTGAACTTACCAAATTCTTTTTCTTTGATTTTAGAAACAATACGAAACACGTTGGCCAGGCAGAAGAGGTCAGGAGCGCTGGCTCTGGAGTCAGGCCTGGCATTGAGTCCTAACTCCAGCTTTACCACCAGGTGGCTCTGGGCAAAGGTTGAGTTAATACCTGTCTTACAGTGATGATATGTAGAGTAAATAACAACAGTCATAATGATGAAAAACAATAGGTAACAGGTCGTGAGGCATTAGTAGGGACCAAGAACCTGCACACACTACATGTTACCCGTCTATATATGTTATATGACACACACAGTTACCCAGCGATTTAGGGCCATTATCATCCCATTTTCCAAACGGGGTCACTGAGACACTGATGGTCCAAGTAAAACACCCAAGTTGGCCCAGGTGGGGAGGGGTGCATGGCAGAGTCAAGCTCGAGTTGACTAACTGAGGTTGTGCATGTAGGACGTGTTCAGCAGGTGACAACTAGATGCAGCTGTTGCACTGGTCAGGCGTGGGCACAACGGGAGGGGACTGCGTGGGTCACACCCCCATGAGCTCAGCTGAATGCCTTCCCTGAAAGGTGTTGCAGACTATGGGGAAGGAAAACATCCAGACCTAAATGATGTCATGAAGAAATAAAGTGCTGTCAGGGCACAAGAGTGCTTCGGGTTAGAGAAGGGGACTGGAGCTGTTTTCCCAGGACATGGTCCTTCGGAGGAGCCGTGGAGGGCCCGCCTGGTGGACAGAAAGGGCATCTGGGGCTCAGAGGGCTGATGTGAGTGTGGGGGAGTGATTGCCCCAGCGCAACAGGGCTGTGAGGAGTGAAGTGGTCGGGGACCGGCTTGGAAAGGTTGTGGGAAGCTGGATCGTGGAGGCCCCCGAAGGCTTCGCTAAGGAGCTGGATTTTATCCTGCGGGTAATGAGGATTTTAGCACGGGTCTGCCTGGTGTCCTGTGTACTTTCATGGGTCCTCCTGCTGTTGGCTAGATTAGACCCACTGTGGCTCGGGTGTCACATGGAAAGGGGCTGCCAGGACCCATGGGCAGGCCCAGCCAGGGTGCAGGGCAGCATCTGCTCCCCCTATGTTGCCCTCTCTGGCTCCCCCAGATCCATGGTGTTAGCTCCAGCATCATTCGGTGGTGTTTGCACCTGCTGAGAAACCTCAAAGTCAGGTTTCTGTTCTCTCCTCATCTCCCCTCCCCTATCACTACTCCACAGGCCACTTGGCTTTGTAGAATCATTTTCAAAAATGTTTATAATGTCTTACTGCTGCCTGTTCCATCTGCTCCTCACTCGTGGAGGCCTGGCTCCTTTGCAAGGCCTGGAAGTCAGGTGCACGGTGCCAGCAAAGGTTACAAATCCGGCCTCCTTCTTCTCTCGGGCAGTTGTTTACTATCTTTTCATCCATCCTTCCACAGATGACTAACTGCAATCTTCTCTTCAAAGGAAGCCAGGCTTGCAGCTAATCCTCAAATAAAAATAAAAAAAAGAACTAATAGGGCCCATCTTCCTGTTAATATCAGTGGGCTAGCACAATAGTACTAATACACACACACACACACACACACACACACACACACACACACACATGCTGCGGTTTAAAATAAATTTCCCATAGGTGTATTTGGCTAAACCTCTGTGTAACAGCTTATGTTACTTTTCTCAATGAAAGCCAAGTTAAAATTCCTAGTAAAAATCGTTTTCACTTAAGAGATGAAGTCAGTACATTCACACATGAGAGTGAAAATGGCGTGGGGGTGCAGGTGGGCTTCTGGGTGCCGTAGAAGCACTGGACCTGGACGGGAGTACATGTGATCGTCAGCGTTTAAGAACCACCAGTAAATAGAAATGGAATGTTTTTGAAATGAAAACGTGTCATTGAAGCTTTAAGAAGATCTCAGCTTTACATCCTCTTGTTAAAATGTATTACTTTTGAAGATATTAGTCATGTCTAATTATATGCAAATTAATTTTTTTTGCCTTAATTTAAATGGGATACAAGTTTTATAGAAATTGGCCCAGATTACCATCCTGCTTCTTTGATTTAATAAGCTCTTATTTGAATGATTTCATATGTGCATCTGCCGCCTGTGGGGGGTGTGCTAGGTGCCAACGGAAGTATCAGCTTAAGGCCAATGCCACCGCCCGAGCCCTCAGAAAGCAAGCGCTGTTTGTTTCATACTTGTCACAAGAGCTCCTCCTAGTGGACATTCTCAGAATTATTTACTACATTTGCAGAAAAAGGCATGAGAAAATAATGGTATAAAATCAACGTAACAGCTGATATAGTTCACCAATGGTGCAGAAAATTTTTTTCTGCCTTTATGGAATAAATTAAAGAACTTACAAAGTACATAAAACAAGTATTGGTAATCAAAAAATTCTAGATTCAACTTTTGGTTATTATCTGCCTTACACATTGCTATGTATTTGGGAAACAAAAAATTCTAATTACTCAAATGCTCATAAATCTAATCACTCAGAAACATAATTCATAATTATTCATATGCAGAGGTGAATATGTTAGTATTTTCTAGGGGTACTCTTGATATTTGTGGAATTTCTTAAGAAGGTATTTCCAACAACTATAGAACAAGATAAATGTTAAATGCCTGATTTTTAATAAAAGGAGTCCCTATGTGATGACTGCTAATTATTTAGTCAAAAACATATACTCTGATAAATGCTAGTGAGGATGAGAGAAAAGGGAACCCTCCTACACTGCTGGTGGGAATGTAAATTCGTTCAACCATTGTGGAAAGCAATATGGAGATTCCTCAAAAAACTAAAAATAGAAATACTATTTAACCCAGGAATTCCACTCCTAGGAATTTACCCAAAGGAAACAAGATCTCAGATTCAAAAGGACATTTGCACCTCTACTACAGCACTATTTACAATAGCCAAGAAGTGGAAGCAATCTAAGTGTCCATCGGCAGATGAATGGATAAAGAAGATGTGGTACATATACAGAATGGAATACTATTCAGCCATGAGAAGAAAACAAATCCTATCATTTGCAACAACATGGATGGTGCTGGAGGGCATTATGCTCAGTGAAATAAGCCAGGCAGAGAAAGACAAGTACCAAATGATTTCCCTCATTTGTGGAGTATAATAAGCAAAACTGAAGGAACAAAACAGCAGCAGACTCAGACTCCAAAAAGGGACTAGTGGTTACCAAAGGGGAGGGTGGGGAAAGGCAGGTGGGGAGGGAGGGAGAAGGGGCCTGAGGGGTATTATGATTGGCACACATGGTGTGGGGGGGATTATGGGGAAGACAGTGCAGCACAGAGAAGGCAAGTAGTGGCTCTGTGGCATCTTACTACACTGATGGACAGTGATTTCGATGGGATATGGGGGGGACTCGATAGTATGGGTGAGTGTAGTAACCACAATGTTTTTCATGTGAAACCTTCATAAGAGTGTATATCAGTGATACCTTAATAAAGATAAAAAATTTAAAAAAACCATATACTCTGAACACTTCCTCACTGCTAGACAACAAAGAGCAAAAACTTTTAAAAAAGTAATTTATGTCAAACTGTAGAATTTAAACACAAGAGCAATAAAGTTTATAAATAAAAAAACCTGTTTAAGGGGTAACTTTGCTCTGAAACCGTCAGAAGAGTTTAGCAGAAGGTGGTGTACTTGTCGTTATCAGAATGCCAGACACTTTCTTTTTGACTCGGTCAGTCGGATCCTGGGGCAGCTTCCTCCCAGAGCTGTGCGCTCGAGTTATTTTCTCCAAAATTCTGCTTACTAACTATGCGTGTGAAGTAAAACCCCAAATAGGATTATGGGTCCTTAAGTACAAAATTGACTTTCACTGTATTTACTACAACTTTGCCGTAGTAACTTCCTTCCTCTTCAGGATCGACAAAACGGTTCTTGAATTTAGCTTTTAACATTATTACAAGGGGAGCAACCACAGATTTTTATCAAATAGTTTATGATGAATAATAAAATGAGACATAAAAAAAAGCTGTGTTTGTCCAGCTCACCACAATGAAAAAGGCCTTTCACGAGGGCACAGCACTTCCTTGTTTTCGCTTACAAACAGATTAATTATAGGGCATGACATGACCCCATACGCTTGTAATACAAGAAGTTGAAGCCACATCCGCGCCTCAAATTACTTCTTATTGGTAGTTCCAACAGTGCAAATGGCTTTCTGAAATACAGCTTTTTGTGATTAATGCACCTGCAATTCTGCAATTCAATGACTCATTTTCATATTTTTTATTACAAACTACAAGTTCTCTTTAATCATGAGACACCCCTCTGTACGCGGAATATTCTGGAAGCACATATAGTGTGTTAGGCATCACCACCTTGGAACCTGTTGGCTTATTACCACTTTCAAAGAACACACTCTTTTGTTCCAGTATCTGAACAAATTTATGATTTAATTGGTACAGATGGAATGCTAAATGTAAACTAAACAAATGCTGTAAAACATAACACTGCCTTATGATGGTCTTTATATACCAGCCATGATTTTTTCAGACAACTAGGTTTTAAATACAAAACCAGCAAGACCCACTATTCCATCTGGACTCATTTTTCACCATGGCAGTGACTTAGCTCAAGGAGGGCTGATGGTCATGCTTGCCAGGTAACTGCTGTTCAAAACTAGTGGGTTAGCATGGTAGGGAGATTCACTGACTTGCTTGTTTACAACACGTTTTACTTTTAACATATTACCCATGGCACTTGGAAGCTATCCCTGGACCCTTCCTCAGGCTTTTTCGTGGATGCTCCCAGCTCCCAGCCTCTCTCCATTGCAGTGGTTTTCAAACTTGGGTGGGTAGCCAGGTGAAAACTCTGATTGCGAGACCCACCCCAGAGGTGCTAGTTCTGTAGGTCTGGATGGGACCTGGGAAGATGCACTTCCAAAACTCCCAGAGATGCCGACGCTCTTTGAGAAACACTGCTCTGGCTGAATCCTACCTTTCCCAGCCCTGAGACAAGCCCAGTGTCCACGCCCATTCACTTTCTCTATCGATACTCATATACCTCTTGGTGTTTGGTGAATACCAGGTCATCTTATTTGATATTTATAGAGACTGATTGTATGCTTCTTGAGAACAGAGGCTACAACAAACATTTCAATTAGGGCCATGCTTCTCAAAGTGCAATCCACCAAGTACCTGTATTGATCTTCCCTGAGAAGTTTGCTAAAAAAGTTTCCCAGCTACATCCCAGAAAAGAGTCTTTGGGAATGGGTTCAAAACGTGCAGATGAACAACTTCTCCGGTTATTCTTCAGATGACTTCCTGGAAACCACACCCTGCATGTCGGAGGGCCCCCATGCCTCCTCAAGGCTGGCCCAGAGCTCCCGGACCCCGCAGTCAAGGCAGCTGAGGCATAGGTAGGGGCCATGCCAGAGGGGCAGGTGAGGATCCGCCTCTCCTTCTGCTCCCGGGGGCTGGAGGATGTGATGGGGATTCCTGCTCAGCAGAGGGCTCACTGCACTGCGGCTGAACAGGCCATTCAACCATGCATGCGATGTGTGCCCATGGGCAGTGAGGGAGGAAGGACCTGGAGGTCAGGTGACCAGGAAGGTCACAGAGGTCAGGGCTGTGATCAAAGCAGGTGACCCGAGCTGGTGTTTATGGGAAACACAGACAGGTGAGGGGGCAGCCGAGGTGTGAATGCCATGGTGCTCTCGCTCAACCACATGGTGTGTATCTACTCTCTTTTCCACAAAGGCCTAGAGGAGAGGAAGAGAAAAGGTCACATTCAAAGGCAGCTGAGGCTGGGAGGTCCTCTTCCGAGGAGGCCTCCTCACTTGTCCTTCAGGCGCCTCTGTCTTCTGCTTTTCACTCGCTCTCTTCCAGGCCCTTGCCACGAGGCCTGGGCTTTGCACAGCCTGGCGGTCTCATGCTCAAACGTGGTGCCAGCTTCCAAGAGACAGCGAGAACCCTCCTGCCGGGTTCTGTCAGGCAAAGCAGCCTCAGGGCCGCTGCACGTCACACCAACTCACCCTGTGATGGGAGAACGGTGGGCTCACTGAAGCACGGCACGTGGTGGGGGATAGTGTCGTGGCCATTTGTGGAAAGTACCATCTGCTACTCTTAGAAATGGAAATTGTGAATCATAGTGTTTGATTGTACTTACAGAGGGTGAGAGAAATGAGTCGGAGATCATTCCAAGAGCTGATGGTGGCTCCAGCAACTGTTTCACGTAAAGCTATGCATAATCTTGGACATGTGATTGCAGAAACTGTGGCATTAGGGTTATCCAGGTGGAAGTGTCCAGTCATTAGCCTGAGTCTGAAGTTTGGGTCTGGTTCAGTCCATGGACTCAGCCAGCAGCATACATTAGGAAGTCTTAGGGTGAATGGGGCGCACAGGGAAATGGTGTGGGTTGCCGAAATCTGAAGTCTACAGACAGATAACTCAGCTGTCCTATAAGGAACAGAAGAGGCTTGAAGGTGGTGAAGCCATTTGAGAAAGGGTAAAAACAGTGTGACGGAGAAGTGACATAAAGTTAAGACTGAAAATACTCTTGACTTTTCTGATTGGAGTTAATTGAAAGTGCATGTGAATACACGGCTTCTGTAGAGCAGGGAGAACTGCAGGGTGAGGAATGCAGGAGGGGAAAAGAGGGGAGAAACTGCTCTTTGGAAGTCTGGGTAAGGGGCTGAGGGCTGGCTTAGGTACTGGCCCGAGGAGAAGTGTTTATAAAGCCTGAGGTGAATGCACACACTAGCGGGCTCAGGAGCAGGACCAGAGGAGAGGCTGAGCGCAGGAGAGCGAGTGCGCATGCCCAGCAGAGGGGTCTTTGCGCTGCCGGGAGGAAGGGAAGGCGTGGCCTCCTTAGGCCATGAGAAGGTTGAGGGGGAGGAAGTGTGGGCTGATCTCAGATCGCCTGTTTTGTTGACAAAATTACACGCAATTCCGATCCCCGGAGCGAAGGAGCGGCTGATGGTGTTCTGAGGAAGGAAGTCGAGGTTGGAAATATTTAGTCAAGGGTAGGAAAAAAGGGGTGCTCGGTGAGTTGGAAACTGTACCTCGTCATGGCATCATATGTGTGTGACTTTCTTCATTAGCCTTGGGGCGTGTTGAGGGGTAAGGGGGTGGGAGGGACTGGGGTTTGTGAGTGAGCAGTTCTGGATCCAAACAGGCAGCAGAGGGAGAGATGGGTGAACTCGTCCCCTCAACTATTCATGTACAATGTAAGGGTCTGCGATTGATCCTTGGGTTGAATTATGCAATTACTGATAGAATAGTTGGCTTCTTCCTCGCTTTTTATTTACTGGGTGTGGAGTTTTATGGTTAAGCTCCTTTGCGAATCCAATCAAGTTATACGTACAGAGCATGTAAAAAATATAGCAACACGCACACACAATAAAATGAACAAGAACATCTTACATTCCTTGGAGTTTTATAGTTCTCAGAGATTATCAAAGTGTTTTTATCCTTTTTAAAACCAAGTAATGAGCAAATTATTCTAGCTGTAAGATATTTCAATGGTATAAAAAAGAGCAAGAGATACGATTCCCTGCCGTTCCCAATCCAGATTGGGAAGTACAGCAGAGTCTGGGATGCGAATTGCTCTTGTCCAAGTCCTCAGGTGGGATCCCCAGGTGGGAGGTGGCAGGGTCACAGTGGAGAGAACAGGGCCACGGAATTAAGGAGGTCTAGCGTCAACTCTGGGCACCTCTACGATCTCGGGGAGGCCTCTGGAATTACCACGTCCTCCATGTGTCATCTCTACAATGGATCAGGGAAAACTTTCAACTGGAATCTACTTTTACACTTGGGATAGGAGACTTAAGAGTACTTTTTTACAGTTTTGAGCTCTTGTATTGAGTTAAGAAAATTTCCACTGTAAGACATCATGTCCTCTCTAAGCTTTAGTTTCTTTTCATGGAGTTGGTATGAGTACCAAAGAAGATTAAATGAGAGAATATAAATTATAAGAGTTATGCCAATGTGTCAGGGTTTTTTAAAATTTATTTTTATTTTTTGGTATCATTAATCTACAATTACATATGCAATATTATGGTTATTAAACTACCCCCTTCATCAGGTCCCCCCCACCAACCCCATTACAGTCACTGTCCATAAGTGTAGTGAGATGCTATAGAATCACTACTTGTCTTCTCTGAGTTGTACAGCCCTCCCCGCGCCCCCCCAACATTCGTAATGCTAATTCGTAATGCAAAATTCGTAATGCTAATCGTAATGCTCCTTTTTCCCCCTTGCCCCTCCCTTCCTACCCATCCTCCCCAGTCCCTTCCCTTTGGTAACCACCAGTCCATTCTTGGGTTCTGTGAGTCTGTTGCTGTTTTTTTCTTTCAGTTTCTCTCTTTGCTCTTATGCTCCACATACGAGTGAAATCATTTGATACTTGTCTTTTTCTGCTTGGCTTATTTCACTAAGCATAACACCCTCTACCTCCATCCATGTTGTTGCAAATGGTAGGATTTGTTTTCTTCTTATGGCTGAATAATATTCCATTGTGTATATGTACGACATCTTCTTTATCCATTCATCTACTGATGGACACTTAGGTTGCTTCCATTTCTTGGCTATTATAAATAGTGCTGCGATAAGCATAGGGGTGCATATGTCTTTTTGAAACGGGGCTGCTGCATTCTTAGGGTAAATTCCTAGGAGTGGGATTCCTGGGTCAAATGGTATTTTTATTTTGAGTTTTTTGAGGAACCTCCATACTGCTTTCCATAATGGTTGAACTAATTTGCATTCCCACCAGCAGTGTAGGAGGGTTCCCTTTTCTCCACATCCTCACCAACATTTGTTGTTTGTGTTTTGGATGTTGGCCATCCTTACCGGTCTGAGGTACTATCTCATTGTGGTTTTAATCTGCATTTCTCTGACGTTTAGCAATGTGGAGCATCTTTTCATGTGCCTGTTGGCCATCTGAATTTCTTCTTTGGAGAAGTGTCTATTCATGTCCTCTGCCCATTTCTTAATTGGATTATTTCCTTTTTGTTTGTTGAGGTGCGTGAGTTCTTTATATATTTCGGATGTCAACCCCTTATCAGATACGTCATTTATGAATATATTTTCCCATACTGTAGGATGTCTTTTTGTTCTACTGATGGTGTCCTTTGCTGTACAGAAGCTTTTCAGCTTGATATAGTCCCATTTGTTCATTTTTGCTTTTGTTTCCCTTGCCCAGGGAGATATGTTCATGAAGAAGTCGCTCATGTTTATGTCCAAGAGATTTTTGCCTATGTGTTTTTCTAAGAGTTTTATGGTTTCATGACTTACATTCAGGTCTATGATCCATTTTGAGTTTACTTTTGTGTATTGGGTTAGGCAGTAGTCCAGTTTCATTCTCTTCCATGTAGCTGTCCAGTTTTGCCAACACCAGCTGCTGAAGAGGCCGTCATCTCCCCATTGTATATCCAAGGCTCCTTTATCATATATTAATTGACTGTGTATGTTTGGGTTAATGTTTGGATTTTCTATTCTGTTCCACTGGTCTTGTATTTGTGCCAATACCAAATTGTCTTGATTACTGTGGCTTTGTAGTAGAGCTTGAAGTCAGGGAGCGTAATTCCCCCTGTTTGATTCCTCCTTCTCAGGATTGCTTTGGCTATTCAGGGATCTTTTGTGGTTCCATGTGAATTTTAGAATTATTTGTTCCAGTTCATTGAAGAAAGCTGTTGGCATTTTGATAGTGATTGAGTTGAATCTGTAGATTGCTTTAGGTAGTATAGCCATTTTGACAATATTTATTCTTCCTAGCCAAGAGCATGGGATGAATTTCCATTTGTTAGTGTCCTCTTTAATTTGTCTTAGGAGTGTCTTGTAGTTTTCAGGGTATAGGTCTTTCACTTCCTTTGTTAGGTATATTCCTTGGTATTTTATTCTTTATGATACAATTGTGAATGCAATTGTTTTTCTCAATTCTCTCTCTGTTAGTTCATGGTTAGTGTACAGGAAAGCAACAGATTTCTGTGTGTTAATTTTGTATCCTGCAACTTTGCTGAATTCAGATATTAGCTCTAATAGTTTTGGAGTGGAGTCTTTAGGGTTTTTTATGTACAATATCATGTCATCTGCAAATAGTGACAATTTGACTTCTTCTTTACCAATCTGGATGCCTTGTATGTCTTTGTTTTGTCTGATTGCTGTGGCTAGGACCTCCAGTACTATGTTGAATAACAGTGGAGAGAGTGGGCATCCCTGTCTTGTTCCCGATCTTGGATGAAAAACTTTCAGCTTCTCGCTGTTAAGTATGATGTTAGCTGTGGGTTTGTCATATATGGCCTTTATGATGTTGAGGTACTTGCCCTCTATACCCATTTTGTTGAGAGTTTTTATCATGAATGGATGTTGAATTTTGTCAAATGCTTTTTCAGCATCTATGGAGATGATTATGTGGTTTTTGTTCTTCCTTTAGTTGATGTGGTGGATGATGTTGATGGATTTTCGAATATTGTACCATCCTTGCATCCCTGAGATGAATCCCACTTGATCATGGTGTATGATCCTCTTGATGTATTTTTGAATTCAGTTTGCTAATATTTTGTTGAGTATTTCTACATCTACTTTCATCAGGGATATTGGTCTGTAATTTTCTTCTTTGTTGAGGTCTTTGCCCGGTTTTGGTATTAGAGTGATGCTGGCTTCATAGAATGAGTTTGGAAGTATTCCCTCCTCTTCTACTTTTTGGAAAACTTTAAGGAGAATGGGTGTTATTTCTTCTCTATACGTCTGGTAGAATTCAGAGGTGAATCCATCAGGTTCGGGGGTTTTGTTCTTGGGTAGTTTTTTGATTACCAATTCAATTTAGTTGCTGGTGATTGGTCTGTTTAGTTTTTCTGTTTCTTGCTTGGTCAGTCTTGGAAGGTTGTATTTTTCTAAGAAGTTGTCCGTTTCTTCTAGGTTTTCCAGCTTGTTAGCATATAGATTCTCATAGTATTCTCTTATAATTCTTTGTATTTCTGTGGGATACATCGTTATTTTTCCTTTCTCATTTCTGATTCTGTTTATGTGTGTAGATTCTCTTTTTTTCTTAATAAGTCTGGTTAGGGGTTTATCTATTTTGTTTATTTTTCCAAAGAACCAACTCTTGGTTTCATTGATTTTTTATATTGTTTTATTCTTCTCAATTTTATTTATTTCCTCTCTGATCTTTATTATGTCCCTCCTTATGGTGACTTTGGGCTTCATTTGTTCTTCTTTTTCCAATTTCAGTAATTGTGTCTTTAGACTGTTCATTTGGGATTGTTCTTCCTAATTTAAATAGGCTGGATTGCAATATACTTTCCTCTTAAGACTGCCTTCGCTGCGTCCCACAGAAGTTGTGGCTTTGTGTTGTTGTTGTCATTAGTCTCCATATACTCTTTGATTTCTGTTTTGATTTTGTCGTTAACCCATTGATTCATTAGGAGAATGTTAAGTCTCCATGTATTTGTGAGCCTTTTTGATTTCTTTCTACAATTTATTTCTAGTTTTACACCTTTGTGATCTGAGAAGTTGGTTGGTAGAATTTCAATATTTTTAAATTTTAAATTTACTGAGGTTCTTTTTGTGGGCTAGTATGTGGTCTATTCTGTAAAATGTTCCATGTGCACTTGAGAAGAATGTGTATCCTGTTTCTTTTGGGTGTAGAGTTCTGTAGATATCTGTAAGGTCCATCTGTTCTATTCTTGAAAATGTTCCATGTGCACTTGAGAAGAATATGTATCCTGTTGCTTTTCAGTGGAGTGTTATGTAGATGTCCATTAGTTCCATCTGTTCTAATATGTTGTTCAGTGCCCCTCCTTACTTATTTTCTGTCTGGTTGATCTGCCCTTTGGGGAGAGTGGTGTGTTGAAGTCTCCTAAAATGAATGCATTGCATACTATTTCCCCCTTTAATTCTGTTAGTGTTTGTTTCACATTTGTAGGTGCTCCTGTGTTGGGTGCATAGATATTTATAATAGTTATATCCTCTTGTTGGACTGACCGCTTTATCATTATATAATGTTCTTCTTGTCTCTTGTGACTTTCTTTGTTTTGAAGTCTATTTTGTCTGATACAAATACTGCAACTCCTGCTTTTTTCTCACTATTAGTTGCATGAAATATCTTTTTCCATCCCTTTACTTTCAGTCTGTGTTTTTCTTTGGGTTTGAAGTGAGTCTCTTGTAGGCAGCATATAGATGGGTCTTGTTTTTTTATCCATACAGTGACTCTTTGTCTTTTGATTGGTGCATTAAGACCATTTACATTTAGGGTAATTATTGATAGGTATGTACTTATTGCCATTGCCGGCTTTAGATTTGTGGTTACCAAAGGTTCAAGGGTAATTCCCTTACTATCTAACAGTAATTTAACTCACTTAGTATGCTATTACAAACACAACCTAAAGGTTATTTTTTTTTCTCCTCCATTCTTTGCATATTAGGTATCATATTCTGTACTCTTTGTCTATCCCTTGATTGACTTTGGGGGTAGTTGATTTGATTTTGCATCTGCTTAGTAATTAACTGTTCTACTTTCTTTGCTGTGGTTTTATTGCCCCTAGTAACAGCTATTTAGCCTTAGGAATACTTCCATCTATAGCAGCCCCTCCAAAATGCACTGTCGAGGTGGTTTGTGGGAGGTAAATTCTCTCAACTTTTGCTTATCTGAAAATTGTTTAATCCCTCCTTCAAATTTAAATGATAATCTTGACAGATAATTCTTAGTTCGAGGCCCTTCTCTTCATTGCATTAAATATATCATGCCACTCCCTTCTGGCCTGTAAGGTTCCTGTTGAGAAGTCTGATGATAGCCTGATGGGTTTTCCTCTGTATGTGATCTTTTTTCTCTCTCAAGCTGTTTTTAAAAGTCTGTCCTTATCCTTGATCTTTGCCATTTTAATTATTATATGTTTTGGTGTTGTCTTCCTTGGGTCCCTTGTGTTGGGAGATCTGTGCACATTCATAGCCTGAGAGACTATCTCCTTCCCCAGATTGGGGAAGTTTTCAGCAATTCCACCTAGTATTTTTAACTCAACAAGCATGCATTGCATGCTTCCCAAAGGTGGCCTTTGTGAGGCAGCAAGGATATTGCCATGTGCCTTGTGACTATTCCTTAACTATTGTAGCCTACCTATTTCCCCATAGGAAAATGGAATAATTCTCTCAAGAATGTGCTGCCTTCACTCATTAATTATAAATGTTTGCTCTTTGAAGAATTCCAGTGTCCAATAGGGAGACTGGTGACAGAGAGCTGCTCCCCCCCCCCCCCCACACACACACACATGGCCTGGTGCTCAGCAAGGGCTCCTACTGGTGGGATCTCCCACAGAAGGTCCTGGATATCTTCCCAAGAGAGTGTGGGGTTTGGAAGGTGGTCATGGGTTCAGAATTCCACACTGATGGGGTGACCTTGGGCAAATTCTCTCTGTTCTCAGTATCCTTTTTAAAAAAATAGATACAATAATATTTACAGAGAGTTCTTGCAGGGATTAGAGATAATGTAAGAAGAGAGCTTTAGTGTGGCCACTGTCTGGACAGTTAGGACTGAGACACTGGGTTATTTTGGAAGAATGTGAAGCTCCTTTTGGTCTCTAAGCATTTCCTCCACTGATACTACTATTGTGCTTAAAAAGCCACACTGCAGTCCTTTCTGCTAAGGCACTAAAACATGCTGGAAAAGTACTAAAATCATCGATGGTGGAAGATTTTGATCAGTTATTACTCATCAATCCCAGAGTTTTCTCAAATGGGAGCTGCAGATCCCCGAGCGCTGAGAGTTGAAACACCACAAGGGGGTTCTGATAATGCCATGGGGATGAAGGAGCAGGCCATGCTGAGAATCCCGGGGGTCAGCTGGGGCCCCCAGCGTGAGCGCTGAGGTCTCAGAACGCAGGGCCCAGAGAGGAGGGTGCTCTGCAGTGGTGCTGTGAGGCACACCCCGGCTGAGGGAGCCCGATGCGCAGAGGGCACCGCGCCCTGGTGCTTCGGGTCTAGCCCGTTCTTAGAAGTCTTGCCGACTTAGTGGCTCCCTCTTTCCAGGGGATGTAGGATGACTGTTACTAATGGAATAGAACCCGATCTTTGGTGATTGGTAAGTTCTTATGCAGATACAGAAGAAAAAGACCTTAGAAAGAAAGAGTGCAGCTTTACTCCTTGGCCATTAGGATGCTGGAAATGCGGGCCAGGCAGCCCTGGGATGCAGTCCCCTGCACTGACACGGTTCCATAGTCAAAGCAGACAGGAACGTGCCACATGCACTGTTCTCTTGTCAGTATATGTTAGGGAATTAAGAGCTCTGACAAGTTCTGCGGTAAATAAGCTTGCTGCACTTCTCCTAAATGGTGCTTCCTAACGTATCTACCCACAGGTCACTTAAATCAGGTCTCCCAGAGCCTGAGAAACACAGCTGCCCGGATGAGGCCTGCACGGTACTGGCACGACCTTTGTGTACCTGCACCTAGAGCAGGTACCAAGCCTTGGATCTGCCACGGTCGTAGCGGGATCCATTCATCAGTGGTTGGCACTGAGGGCCTGTCCCTTCGAGGCAGCGCAAACCTCCAAAGGGTCTGACGCACAGGTGGTGCCCTGCACTCTGCGAAGTCCTGCAGGGCACGCCCCTCAGCTGTGCTGGAGGAAGGCTCCTGAACCCGGAGCGTGGAAGAGTGGGCGTGGTGTGGGTGGGCTGCTTGGCGTGGTGGGGTGGGCGTGCGCAGGGCATACCGCTTGGTGGAGTGAAGGCGGGGGCTGGTGGGGTGAGGCTGGGTCCCAGAGGGGTCAGCTGCGTGGTGGAGGCGCTGAACCCGAGCGCAGCTGTGGGGAGCGGATGTCCTCCCGGGCCTGGGGCATGAAACCAGGTGTGGAACACAGGAGGCATGAGACCAGCAAGCAGATGACTTGAGAAGCTGTTACCCAGACCAGTGAGCCACTCATGCTTTCCCATTAACTGTGGACCAAGCACTCCTCCATCTGTCCTGCTGCTCCGTCAACAGAGCTCAGCCATGTGAGCCCTGGGTCACCAGGCCTCACCCCAGCCCTTCGCTGCCCGGAGTGGAAAGTGGAGAAACTGAACGATTGCTCCTTAAATTACTAGCCCCGACTTAAAAGCATGCACTCAATTAATTAAATGAGTTGAAGAAGCGGATATCAGGAGAGGGAAAGGTTTGGTCTTGGAAAGTTTACTCTGAGGCACCGCTCGGGATGCAGCTGTGCTCACACATCCCTGTCACGTGCTGGAGGCCGGGAGTCAACAGGCAGCAGGTGGGCACGGTTCACTTTTTGTCCCAATTCCTGGGACAAGGAGTCGGCGGGATAGGAGTGGGCGTGGCAGAATCCTCTTACCATCGTGGGGCCAGATGCCCAGAGCAGAACCCCTGGTTTGCAGCAGAGCCCCCCTGGAAAGGCCGTGTCAAGCCGTTAGACAGAAAGGCGAGGACAGGAAGTGGCCAAAGAGACGCTTTCTGAGAGGCCGGGCTTTGGAGAATACAAAGTGATGCTGAGAGCACACCGGCCCTGGGCCCAGGGCTGCGGCCTGGTGAGTCCTAAGCGGGGCGGAGGCAGCGCCCACCAGCCGCTTGTGCTGCGTGCACGCAGACGGGGGAGGGGAAGCTCTCCAGGTGTGAATGCTACCTGAGCGAACAAAGCCATCTGTCTGGTCCAAAGTTTTCTTGTTTTGTGTTGAAATGGCTTCCTAGGAAGCTAAGTATCCAGCTGTTTCAAGAGAAACAAGAAACCCTGCTTTCTTTTCCTTTTTTATCTTTAAGGAAAATAACCACTTTAAAATGCAAGAGGAAAAAATAGTCTACAAAATTATTATTTAGAGAAAATGCAAAGGCAGTTTGAGGATCTTATTTGTGAAGTTTTTAAGGTGTGGTGAAACTAAGGTTACTAAGAAAAACTACTTCTCGTATATTTATAGAATAGCCATGCTATATATATATATATATATGTAATTTATAACTTTACAAACCAATATAATTACAACTAAACATGCAAACAATGACTTGGTGTACACTCTGTTATAAGTTTAGAATTCCTCTAAAGTTCCTCGCCTCTGTTCGTAAAGTGAGAAGTTGTTCTCACTCTCCTGATTTTTATAATTACCTACTTACACCATGAGGGTGTGCATCATCACAGATCTCGTTAGGCCTTAAATCAAATATAGGAAGCTGTGGTAAGCTGCTTAAAGGAAAAGGAAGACAATATTCATTTCCACGTTGAAATCAGCTTATGCTAAACTTTGATTTATAATAACAAAGAACTAATTTATTTTAACAGGAAAATTCAACCCTCAAAAGCTGTTACTAAAACTTTGTTCTGGAAATTAGCTTATATTGATAATAAAAAGCTTGAAATAAAATGGCAACAAAATTGTTAACAAAAGTACTTTTGAACAGACTCTGAGTCATTAGCTGGATTAGTATTTTAGGTACCTAACTTGTTCATCAAATGAAAGTGACAAATAGACAATCTGGTAACTTGACCTAAAATTATTTAGATGTGGTTAGCTTCCAAAGAGAAAGAATATTCAATTGAAAAAAAAAACTATCAAAAGGAAAGTATTTTTCAATGAGGTTTTTCAAATCCACCTAGACATTCCATTCTAAAGTTTGTCAATAATTTTATATGCTGGATTTAATACATAATTATTTGGATAGAATGCTGACTGGTTTATTTATATATGTTATTATGAGCTTTTATAAATTGCACTTTACATCTTTCTTGATTCTAATGCTCAATGAAGTAGTGAGAAAGCTGAAAGAAGGAAATACCGCATTGAAATGGAGAGCTTGACTTCATGCCTTAGGACATTCCAATGTCACCTTGATTGGCACAAAGTCACTGAATGGCAAAAGAAAGAACCTGGTAAAAGAGATTGTAGCATCATAGCTTTGAGTATCATTCAGAAGTGGCACAATGGATACAAATAAAAGAAAAATAAAGGATAATCTTGAATCTACTGTTATGATTGCTTAAAGTAAGTCATTCTCAAATCTTGATACTCTATTAGTGACAAATTTTGTATGTTACGAGTTTGTATGTGCAGAGCGGACCTGGATTCATGGGTCTTTATTTGCCTCAGTGGCCTTCTGTATGGAGTCTATTTTGGGGTTATTTCAGTGAGAGTAGTAGTTGATTTCACTTATACTGAAAGACTCACTATTGAATATTGATTATTGAGCATTTTTCCTTTGGCCCAACTGAGTTTTTGGGTACAGTTTAACCCATTTTTCCTGTTCTTTGCTTTGAAAACATCCATGCAGGACAGATAAAGACTGGACTTTATGGACCAAAATAACTGAAAAATCCTTGCAGATCACTTAGTCTATTTCCTCTCTCTCCAGTACATTTTACAAACTATTTAGAAATAGACTGTTACCCTTAATGTTTTATGTAACTTTTGCTTTGTTTGCCTCATTACTTTAAAGCAGAAACAAATGTTTTACGAATGTTTGAAGAACATTTGTCTCTTTTGTAAGGCATTTCCAAATCTGGGTATTGTGTCCCCTGCTGTCTAATAGCGCACACACGGGCAGGTGTCCCCTGCTGTCTAATAGCGCACACACGGGCAGGTGTCCCCTGCTGTCTAATAGCGCACACACGGGCAGGTCTAAGTGTTGAGATCCTTGGGCTATGAAAGCATGGTACCCACAGCCAGAGAGGTGATTTGTAGAGAAAGAGGAGCCTCAGCTGGTAAACTGATTGGATTATGGAATGGATTTACCACAAGGTTAAAAGCCCCAGGTGAGGGACCTTCCCACAAAACTGCTAGCTCCAGTAGTGAGAGGGTTGAAATGCGAAGAGGTCAGGAGGTCAATTATCAGGAGGTTCTTGCACAGTCTACAGGGGAGATTGGGAGGGCTTGAGTCAAAGCAGTTGAGATGAGGACTGGAGTAAACAAATTTGAGAGGAATTTATTTCAGGGAGAAATTTGTGGGATTTTATGGCAAATTCAACACTGAGTAAAAAGGAGTAGGACTGAAACCTCTAGGAGGGTCATCTTGGGCACGTGATAATGTTACTAAGTACAACAGGTAATATAGGAGAACTAGGACTAGGGTGGCACACTAGTGTGAAAATTACCAGAAAAGCACAATGTACTCTGTCTTGCCAATGGGTTTCAGCCCCCGGCAAGTTCACTATGGATTCAGTGTGACCAAAGAAATGACAATAGAACATTTCTTTGGAGTGAAAGGGTTTATTACCCGGCTTATTCTCCTGGCGGTAGGTCGAGCACTAGTGTCTCTGCCTCTGCCCACAGCACCAGGGCCGAGCTCTCTACATAGTGCAATAACAGCTTATTGCCTAAAGGAATGGTAGCCTAGCAGCAGGCCAGTTACATCATCAGGTAGTTTAAGTTCAGAGAGGATCCTGGCCATAGGAACCCCAGATCCCCCACAACTCTCATCCTGGAATAAGAATTTTAAATGCTACAAGCCACCAGGAGCAGGGTTTAACAACCCTATCCAAATGGCAGTCAGCGCTGAACCACTTCCTCCATCGAATTTCACTTCTTCATCTAGATGAGCAGTTTGAAAATCTTAAAAATCTATCTTATGGACAGAAATCTGTCTATCTCATGGACATGATTTTTATATCATGGAATCTATTTAGAAGATATCAGTCTAAATAGTTTGATTTGGCTTTTAAGGACCTTCCAGTTCATTTGCTTGTTATTGTCATATTTAAACCAGAGTCTCTAAGAACTATTTTTGAAGCATAAAGTTAAATAGTTTTCATGATCTTTCTGGAAAAGCAGTGTCTTGCCAATGGGTTTCAGCCCCGGGCAAGTTCGCTATGGATTCAGTGTGACCAAAGAAATTGACAGCAAAACTGTTCTTGGGGTGAAAGGGTTATACCCAACTTTATTTCCAGGTGGCAGGTCAGTCACTAAAATCCCATTCACTCAGAGCGAGTCTGCATGCAGCAAGCCCATCTCTGCCTCTGGACTCCTGTCTGCACAGCCGATCTCTGGGCCTCTCTGCACAGTCGTCCCACACAGCCGTCCTCTGGGCCTCTGTCCTCGGCACTGTCACCACTCCAGCCTCTGCTCTGCTCTCCTGCAGCCTTGCAGCTGTGCCACCATGTCACACCCAGAGCACTGGGTGGAGCTCTTTATATAGAGTCAACAGCCATGTATTGCCCACAGGTGTGCAGTGAGCTAATCAACCAGGGCCAGGTGAGAATCCTGGCCACAGGAACTCTCATTTTATCCACAAGCAGTCTTGGACTTTTTAAAATAAAATCAGGTCCTGCAAGAGAATTAACCTACACAACAGCTTTTAACAGACAACATGCACATAATCTTTACTTTGTCCATTATTGGGTAGAACTTACTAGAATATGCCATTCAAATCATGCTGAGTGTTATTCTAAAAGTTGTTTCTGGGCTCAATAAACAGAGGCTTCAGGAAAGGAAACCAAGTGCTAGTCTGTGCTGCTTCTGACTTAATCACACATTCCACAAGTCCTGGGTGAACTTCTCCGGCAGGCCTAACCTTCAGTGGGAGGGAGTTTGCTCTGCCTCTAAAATGTGGCAATATTTATTATCTATAGAATGTTAACATTTTTGGAGAGCATAATATAGGTTATATTTTGTCAGCTAAGCAGGGTAGTGGCAATTTTACCAAATGTTAAAAAAAAAAATCTGCAGTGTGCTAGAAGATAACTTGTTTCATGCTAACTTGGTTTAAATTTCTCTAGGCATTATTATTTAATTTCCATAACTCCTTAACAGAGGTCTCAATACAAAATGTCTCTATCAAAGGTCATTGTCTAGAATTCTCTTGAGCTGGTTAAAGAAATATGATGAATACTTGTTTTCACTATTGGATTTAATACTGATTTTCTTGTTTAAGGCGGAATTCTCATTCCTAACCTTGTGCATGTAAACCAATGCAAAATTGCTTATGCAAATGTTTTTTTGAAATTGCCAGAGTATTACTCTGGCTGATTTGACTGCTAGTTTGGGTTGGTTTTTTTTCTTCCTGTTCTGTTTTCCTAATGCACTTGGGTTCCAAGTCCATTTCCGAAAGTCAAATACATTTAAGGCTTAACATATTTCACAGTATTTTTTCCTTCATGCTAAAATAGTATCCCCTGAAAAATTCTAATCTCATAGATGTTTCAGAGGTATTTCAAGTAGTATTCAGAATTTCAAGCCAAATTTCAGAATTGATAACAGGCTGTGAATTGATTTGTATCTTTGCCAACAAGCTCTGTAAAAGCTGACCTTTAAAGTGTTACAAACGTTGTTACCTTTCTATCCTTTCAGATTGTTGCTTGAAGCAAAGTAAGGCATTTTCAAGAAAGAGCCTAACCAAGCTGTTTTGAAAGAGATCTCTATCTTTTATTATCTCTCACTTTAGTTCTGTAGCAACAGGGTGCTTGGCTATTTGCTTTTCAAATATATTTGGTTACAGGTATTACTAACTATCCAGACCTGGGACTGAGCTATTTGATGTTAAAGCTAACCATGAACACCTGTCCTATGCTTTTATTTTAATATTTTTACATTGTTACTTCCCAGACTTCATAAACGGGTCAATATGAAATTGTGATTGAATAGTGGAAAAAATGGTTACTGTAATTTTGGTAAACAAATCTTACTTGTGAGTGAAAGTTGCATTACTATGTGGCTGAGACTTTTCTATTGCTATTTTCCTAGGAATTATGGATTTTAACTTCGTTCAACAGTGATGGCTATTTTTATATCATGGAATCTATTTAGAAAATACCAGACTAAATTATTTGATTTGGCTTTTAAGGACCTTCCAGTTAATTTCCTTGTTATTGTTGTCATATTTAAACTGGAGTCTCTAAGAACTATTTTTGAAAAATAAAGTTAAATAGTTTTCATAATCTTTCTGGAAAAGCAGTATTGGATTTTTTAAAATAAATGATCAATAAATTCCATCAGAGATGTCAATATAACATTTGCCATTGAGCTCAATCATTTACACTTACAATTAGGGCTATTTTTTTTTTAAACAAAAACAAAAACAAATTCTGTGCTTTAAAAAAAAAGTCTAAGGTTAGACTCATTCTTAACATTTTTTTCCTCCAAGAAACTCCTTGCACATTTTGATCAACTAGGATTGTGGCGAATAACCTTTATACTCAAAGTAAAACTTAGCAAACTTATAAGCTTGAATCTTTTACACAACAAAATTTAAATTTTTAATTCTCTCAATTATTCGTTTAACTATATAACAACATTATTAGTCTATTTTGAAGCTGAGAAAGGGATTTCTATATCGATCCAAGTAAGACATACTTAAAACGAGTTTGAGGAATCCTGTACCCAGCAACCACATTATAATAATCAGGTACGAGTTAGATTTTTGTTGTTGTTGTTTCGTTTTTGTTTTTCCATGAATACTAATTTCTAAAAAAAATTATTCTACCTAGTTCATTTAACTATTTAAATGATTTTAAATATTTAATATTAAAAGTCAGTATTATGTGTGGAATTTGTTTCTTTAATAATAGTTAATAGCTAAAGCTAATGTACAAATGAGTGCTGTAGCTTTATAAGCCAACCCTTCGGTGTATTTTTTCTGATGGGCTCTGGCAGCTCCTCCTCCCCCACCTGCCACCCACGTTCTGCTCTGAGGCTAGGGACTTGCCGGTACCCGGGCTTCTCACTGACATTGCCCCGCTTGGATTTTCATTTACTCTTTATACCATTGAACAATAATACCTTTTGATGCATTAGGTAAGCATAATGGCAAAGATATCAAAGAGCAATTAAAATAGTCCTCATCTCTCCCTAAAGTGACAGTAGATTATAGTCATCACAGTAATTAACATAGACAAGACATCGAAATTTTCTCCAAAAGATATTACTTAATTACTCATTCAGTCTTTCAGAGAAGAGCTAAATGCAAGCCACCTGCTTATAATAAATAAATCTGAGTCCACTAGCATGGAAATTTTGACTATGAACAAACAGGGAAAAAGGAGAAGTTGCCACAGGACCAAAGTTGGAGTCACATGGTTTCAAAGTTTGTGGAAAGTTTTTTTTTTCCCTTTTTTAATGTTCTGTGTATGTGTCAAGGTTTTAGATGTGAGTTCTTCAGAGTTGTCAGACTATATTTCCTTCAGCTGGTTGGAGCTGATTTCCCAACTTCTTTGACAAGTAAGATTTTAAACAATTTTAAAGAAATCATAGACTGGCTTTTTCATTCAAAATTCAGAGGGACGTAATGCTGTGGTTTCATGCTAAGAATTCTCCTTTTCCATCTTTTATTTTCTTTCTGACACACATTAGGATATTTTAAAGTTTTACTCCGGGTGTCCAACAATGGTCTTTCTTTTTGGTGAAAGATTAATAATGTTTGGTTTAGGATGCTGGGTTTTTTTCTTTCTTATTTTTGACGAGTCTACGCTCACTTTGAAAGGGAACTTAAGTCACACTGTTGTTTACGCTTGGTAACCAAAGCTAGATGCAGTCGCCAGATGTGTCCGCCACAGTGCGTATTCCTGCCGAAACACATGCTCTGTACTGGGGCACCCAGATGGGAGAAAATATCCAGAACTCGGCTGCTTCGATTGAGTTATGCAATCTATTTTTTTTCCAAATCTCGGTGAGTCACTCCACTCCCAGGAACTGCTTCTGTGTCCCAGCAGCACATCTTTCCAAGGCTCCCTGTAGCCCCAGGGCGTGCCCCAAACCGCCAGCGCGGGGCCTGTGCCTCTTGCTGCGTGCTCCCACTTTTGTGCATTTCCGTTTTGGTTGTTCACCTAAATTTAATCACCTAGGGAAACAAATGCTGTGTTATCTTCCTTGAAAATTTTTTTCTCCCTCTCTAGCTATCCTGAAATACTGTAGTGCTGCATGAAAAACAGACATTCAAAGCCTGTTTTTCATTCATCATTGCTAAAGGGATGAGGTTAAATGTCTCTTATTTGTAGAAAATCGTTATTTTTTGTTAATGTTATTTTACTCTTATGCTATGAGTTCTGCTTGTTAATCTCTTAGGTCTCATGGTGTAATTCCATCCCACAGTCCATGTAGAATTTGTGACAAAAATATCTTATGTCTTTTACAGAAGAAAAGGTGGGAAGTGACTAGTTTTTCTTTCAAACAATAATCCATAAAACTACTTTGTAAATATGGTGTGATGTATGATCACTAATACTCATAACTAGTAAGCCTCAAATCTACTCTTTCTTCATTTTTCATGGAAGTATTAGATTAATGGGATGCTCAAGACAGGTGATTAAGTAAATTTATAATTGGGTGGATTCTAGAGAGTCAGCAGAAAGTGACTTAACATTTTCTATCCTGCCTGATTGGGTAGGAGTTCTAGAATAACCTGTGCTGAAATATTTCCTTCCTTCCTTAAAATAAGTCCTCTACATGATTCATTTTTAGTATTTGAAAGAGATGCATGAAATTATTTTTATGATTATAGATATAAAACAGTATCAATGATATATAACTAGTTGAACGAAAACAGGAGTGTAGCTCCAGGGCAAAGGGTGTACCCCTCCTGGGACAAGCTCCCCATGAATCCGGTGAAACTGAACTTAAGACAAGGGGACGCACAGGTTGGGTTAAAGGGGTTTATTTCTTACAGCTTGCTTGGGTTCACTAGAGAGGCCTTGCGCCCACTGTCCCCTCTCACAGCAGCTCTTGCTCCCTGCTTCCTTCCGCCCGCCCCTCCTGGGAGGAGCTCATGGGTGGGTCCCTGGTGACTGGCAAACACCAGACCAATTAGGTTCCAGGAATGGAGGGGAGAGAATGGCCGTTTCTCTCCATCCTTTGCCAGGGATCCACCCGAGCCTCTGTTGTTGTAAACATCCATTGGCATGTAAATGGACTAAGGACAGGCGGGAAATTTTGGAAATTTTGGGTGAAACTTCCATTTACCCCATAAGGAGAATAAACAAATTAGATCTTGATCACTAATTATTAAAGATAAAAACTATTATAGCAGCTAATTTTGAGTTACAAAAATAACTCCTTTTTTTTAAAAAAGATAGGAACCATTACAGTGAAAGACCTAACATACTCTAGTTAATAAAAAAGTGCAGATAGACAATATGGGCATGGGAAAAATAAAGGTAGGGAAATTCTATGATTCCAGGTGCTTATCCCAGGGTGCCAATTACTGGGTCCTTTCCAAAGGTGCACTAAAATTTGTCTCTGAGCTTTTTTGCACCAAAAAGATAGTTATAATAGTCACATTTCTCTATAAAAATAAATCGTACTGAAATTCGTACAAATTTCTTGTGCTGTCTTTCATTGCACGTTTGGAGCATAGTGCCAGTTGTAGGAAAGAACTTAATTAAATTGTGTTTTTGTATCAGTGACAGTCTGGCTTGGTCCTAGGATGGATGTATCTTTCAATAAATGAACCTTTTTTTCTAGCAGCAGCAGGGAAAACCCCCCACTTTGTTGCTAGTGAAATACATCTGCCAGCTTTCCCTACCAGCTGAGGGAGGGGTGAGAACTCTCTTTGAAGACTGAGGTGCTGAGAGCTGCCCGCAGTCTGTTGATGTGTCCCTGGGCAGGCAAACCGAGCAGGACCGCAGTGTCTTTAGAAAACAATTCTGGGTCCATTTGAGCTCTGAGGACAATGTAACCTGGAACATGGCCACAAAAATGTTACCTCCCTTCCGTCATTGAGGTTCTTAAATTGTGTTTGCCTCATATACATGCAGGTATGCTTGCAAGCAAACACACATGTATAGATACATAAATCTCTGCAAAAAGACATGTGCTTCATTAGAAACCCTATTTTTGTTTTGAAAAACTCCAAGCATATAACAAAGTTTAAAGAACTTTATAGTAAAATCCCATATATGCACAACTAAAATCCTACTACAGACTTTTTATTATACTTATTTTATCTCATGTTTATCCATCTACCTATCCCTCCATATATCAAGGTCAACTGCAGACGTTTCTCCCTAAATATTTCATACCACTAATTTGAGTTAAATATTTGTTTAAAATTTTGTTATGAACAGTATTATATTTTATATGTTATATATCAAATATATGTGATAGTATTATATATAGGATATTATATAATATACATTAATATATTTTTTATAATTTCACTCTAAATTTTACATATAAAAATATGCAAGTCTTAAGTGTACATTAGTTGACTCTTAAAAAAATGTACATATCTGTTTACCCAAATGAACCTCAAATCATGTTTAGTGGAAAAAGCCAATACAACTTTCTTACCCCAGAAAGTTCCTCACACAGCTTCCCAGTGAATATCCATTCCTACCACCCAGAGGCAATCACTGTTCTGATTCTTTTCCACCATAAATTAGTTTGTTTGTTCTAGAAATTCACATCAATGGAACCATATAAATTATATTCTTTTGTACTGGCTTTTTCCACTAAACATTATGATTTTGAGATTCAACCACATTGTTGTACGTATTACTATTATTTTTTAAGTGCTAGTAGTATTCCATTGTATGAATATACCATCATTTGTTTAATCATTGTTTTATTGATAACAGCACATCTAGGCTGTTTTCAGATTTGGGCAATTTGAATGAAACTATTTTAGCATGCTTGTTTTTATTTTTATTTTGGATAAATGCCTGGATGTGAAATTATTGAGTCATGGAGGAGGCGTATATTTAGTTTGACCAATAACTTCCAGTCCATTTTGCAAAGGAGTCATACCATTTAACACTTCTACATATAATGTGTAAGAGTTCTAGTTGCTTCTTATCTTTGCTAGCATTTAGTGTTACGGATCTTTTTAATTTTAGCCATTCTGGTGAGTGTGTAGTGCTCTCTCATTCGGTTTTAACTGGCATTTCTCTGGTGACTAATGATATTGAGTACTCTTTCACATGCTTACTGGTCACTTCAAATTTTTTCTGAAGTATCTGTTCAAAATTTGTCCACTGAAAAAAATTGAATTGTCTTATTCTTAATTAGTAGGAATTCTTTATATATCCTTGATGGTAGTCCTTTGTCATATAAGGTTTTTGAGTATTTCATTCTAGACTATGAATCTCATTCATTTTCTTAATGGTTTCTTTTCATGACCATAAAGTTTTAGTATTGTCACAGTCTTATTTATTAATTTTTCTTTCATAATTATTACTTTCTGTACCCCGAGAGCCTTTTGCCTGCCCTCAAAGATGGAAACTATTCTATGTTTTCCTCTAAAGGCTTTATGATCTTAGGTTTTACATTTAGGTCAATGGTCTATCTTAATTTTTGTGAATGGTATTAGGTATGGATGGAGCTTTTTTTCCATAAGGGTATACAGTTATTCCAATTCCGCTTGGTGAATAGGCCATATTCTTTCTCCAGTGGATTATTCTTGTTACATTTTCAAAAGTCAGATTATCATTTAAATGTGTGTGTGTGTGTGTGTGTATCTATGACCAGGCTCTCTATTCTTTCTTTTGATCTACTTGTGGATCCTTATTTAAGTGCTATGCTGTCCTTATTATGAACTTACAGTAATTCTTGGAGTCAGATAGTTGTAATTCCTCCAACTTGGTTACTCTTTTACAAGATTGATTTAGATATTATAGGTCTTCCATCTTTTCTATAAAAAACTTACTTTCAGTTTGTCAAAATTTACAAAAAAGTCTGCTGGGATTGTGTAATGATTCCTTTGAATCTATAGCTCAGTTTGAAGAATTGACATCACAATATTGTTTTGCAATCCTTGAACATGACATATCTGTACATTTCTTTAATTTTTTTAACAATGTTCGGAATTTTTAAATGTAGAGGTCTTGTCCCTTTTCTGTTAAATTTACTCCTATTTTAAAAAAATTTTAGCTTTTAATTATTTTCTGTCAGTTTATAAAATACATTTGAAATTACCATTGTATCCTGCAACCTTGTTAATAGCACTACATAGTTCAGTAATTGTTATACTTTTCTGTATAATCATGTTAGATGCACATAAAGACACAGTTTTACTTTCTTTCTGATTTTTGTGCATTTTATTTCTTTTTCTTGCCTCTTTGCAATGGCGAGCGCCACTAGTATAGTATTGAGGAGAAGTAGAAAGAATGGACATTCTTGCTTTGCTCCTGAAAGTGATCAGTGTTTCACCATTAAGTACAATTAGCTGTAGGCTCCCTTTAGGTGCCCTTTATTAGGTTGAGGAAGTTTCCTCCTATCCTGTTTTGCTGGGTACTTTTTAAAAATCAAAAATGGATTTAAAAAAATGCTTTTTCTGTGCCTGTTAAGACGATCACATAGTTTTCAATTTTATTCTATTAATGTAATGAATTACATTGATTCACAAATGTTAAATCAACCTGCATTACCAGTATTAACCCTCCTTGGTGGTAATTCTGGTTTCAGTTTGCTAATTTTGTAGACTATATTTTCATGGAAGTGATTGGTTTGCAATTTTATTTTTCTTTTATAACATCTTTGTCAGATTTGAGGATTAGGGTTTTGCTGACAATATGTATAATGAGTTGACAAATATCTATTCTCTATTTTCTGAAAGAGTTTGTATCAGATTGGTTTGGAATTCACCAGTGAAATCATCTGAATCTGGTGTTTTCTTTGTAGGAAGGGTTTTGATAAATTCATTATCTTAGATAACTATTTTATTAAATAACTTTGTGTCAATGATTGTAGGATGTATTTTTCAAAGAAATTTTGCTTTCATATTTGCTGGCATAAAGTTATTCATAGTATTATCTTTAATGTTTGTAGAATCTGTATCAATAACCTCTTTTTAATGCTGATGTTGATCATTTTTGTTCTTTCCCTTCTTTTTCCTTGATCAGTCTAGTATATCAATTTTGTTGATTTTTTCAAAGAACCATCTTTTGACTTTATTAATGTTCTCAATTAAAAAAAATCTATTGATTTATGTTCATTATTTCCTTCTTCCTACTTATGCTGGGCTTACTTTTCTCTTTTTAAAATTCACAAAGTGGAAACTTACTAATTGATTTTAGAAATTTCTCCTTTTCAATATAGGCATTTAAAACTACAGATTGCTCTCTAGAAACTAGGTGCATCTCTCAAATTTTTATATAATTTCATTCTGATTTAGTTAGAAATATTTTCTAATTTTGTGATTTCTTCTTGATCAATGGATCATTTGGAAGTGTGCTGTTTAATTTTCAAATATACAAGGATTTCCTATTTATCTTATTGATTTCTATTTCTATTTTATTGTGGTCAGAAAACATTCTCTTTGGAACTTTAGATGTTTAAATCTATGTAGACTTGTTATATGGCCCTGTGTACGGTCTATCTTTTAAATGTACTGTGTGCACTTGAAAAGAATGTGTATACTGCAGTTGCACTATAAATATCAACCAGGGAAAGATGGACAGGATAGCCATAATGATAAAACGTTACTTTTTTCAGATTAGTCTATACATTCAATTCCATTTCAATTAAAACCCCCACCAGTATGTGTGGACACTGGAAAAACTGATTCTAACATTTATATGAAGCAATAAGGTTAGACAATTTTGAAAATGTGGAGCAAGGACATAGACTATGTTCCATTTTGCAAAGCTATGACAATACATCATGTGTGGAAGCCAAAGAAGAATGCGGTGGAGCAGAGAAGAAAATCCATTTTAGAGAAAATGTATGGTAGCGGAGGCAATGAGAACTGGTGGGAAGCAGGTCTTATTTGCTGATGATACATGAAAGTTTGGCTATTTTGTGAAAAACAACATGAAATCCCCTATCACTTTTTTTATGTTGGTGCGTGCCAATTTAATTTTTAATTTTTTTAAAACTTTTTTTATTGCAATAAAGTCGATACACATTATGTTGGTTCTCATATCACTTTGGATACAAAGGTAACCCAGGTGAATTAAAGCCCTAAATGTGAAAGATAAAATTATGAATCAAAAGAAAATGTAGGAGAATATCTTTGTGACTTTCAAGTAGGAATAATTAAAAAAGGACCATAGGAAAAACTGTACATGGAACAACAGATGGATTTATTATATCAATGTTGAAGATTTCTGTTCTGTGAAAGACATCGAAGACAAAATTAATAAGCACATTATGGACCTGATGGAGATATTTGCAATGTACAGCGCTGACAAGCAGTCTTTGGAATATTAGAAATCAGAAGGAAAAATACAATAAGCCCAACAGAAAATGGACAAAGGGTGTAAATAGACATTTTACAGAAAGACACTGAATGGTTAATAAGTTAATGGCTAATTATAATAATGGTGAAGAGATGTCTAACTTCCCTAGTAAATGCTGAAAAATCAAGAAATGGAACTTATATTATTGAAAGTTAAACACTGACCACTAGAAGAACCAAAATCATACTAAGTAAGTGAGAACGTGGAAGCAAAGGAAGCTGTGGTTAGACAGTGGAATTTCAGAAATAGCCATTTCAGGGACCTTGTCTACCTGTCTGGTCAATACAGTGGTAATAGGAAATGTTGCCTCCTGAGAGCTGATGAGGAAACAGCGATTGTTTCCTAAGGTGAGTGCCTCTGGGTCTAGGCAGGAAATGCAACATCCTCTGTGCTCTGGGGCTTCTCTGTGTGCAGATGAACAGCTTCCAGTCACCAGCAGTCACTGCCTCCGAAGTCTAGAAACATAATTAGGTCAGGAGACAGGTGTTTGAAGAGTCCCAGTGTTTACTTTTGGGACAACAGGATGAGGCAAAATAAAAGGTGGTCTGTAAGAGGAAACGAGGAATGGAAAGCTCCTCTGGTGACTGTAGATTTGAATACCTATTCCAATTCGCTGAAGGATTTCTAGGATAGGCTTTCCAGATAATCAGAGGGCCAGACTGAGCTTTCCATTGGAGCATTATTTCAACAACTCTTCTTTTTCTTTACCTGGCTTTCCCCTGGCTCCTGGTTAAGTTGTCGTGGCTCTTACTGCTTTATGTTTTGAGATTCATGAAGTATAATTTGTCTTGAGCTCTTCCAGAGAACTAAATCTTTGGGAAAGTCAGTTAAGTGGAAATGGCTTCCCTTTCCTCCTGCTATCATTGATAACCAATAAGAACAGCAATATCTTCTTCACAAAGTTATTTTGAGGAGGAAAAAATATCTATTAAATTGCTTTCTGCACATACAGATTTAAGTCGAAGGCTGTTCTGCGAGTTGAGTAAGGACATTATTAGGTTTTGTTAATGTTTTAGTAAAGGCAAATTATTTCAGTCATGAATCATAACTTTTCTAGGGGCAGAGTTTTTGTCACATTGTTATAACCCTAAAATAAAAAAGTATTCATTGCTTTATTTTCATTATCAGCGATTCTTAAGATGACTGTAAGTCATAAGGAGACAGTGCTATATATTTAGGCTTGAAAGAAATGTTTGTTGTATGTACAGGGGCAAGCTGGTCTGGGATTAAAGAATTCAGATTTTTATTTTAAGGAAGAAATTTATCCTTTGTTTGGTAAAGTATGCTGTGTCCCCTCTAAAGGAAAAGCAAAGAAGACAATTTTTTATAGGTGAGTTCTACTGTATATAAACACATATCTCTGAGTAGTTTGATGTAAATCAGATTTTGGCAAGTAAAATTCTATTTATTGGGAAGTCTTTTTGTCTTCATTCTGACTGGTGTTTATTACCAGTAGAATATGTGTCTGGAGTCCTCTGCCCAGCAGCCCCAGCTCCCCTGCCCCCACTTAGGTCTTTATTCAGTGACCACATGCTCTGTGAGCCTTCCCTGGAGAGGGGCTGCAACTACAGTCCTGTGCCATCCTGCACACATGCCATGTCCCTTCTCCTTAGCAGGTACATGGCCTCACACACCATATATTTTACTTCTTTATCTTGCTTATGGAGGCTTTACCCACCTGTACGGTGAGGACAGTGATTTTTTTTGTTATGTTTATTTTTTTTGTTCATTGTTTTTTCTCTAATACCTAGAGCAGTGCCCAGCCCAGTACATATTTAAAGAATGAACTAAATAAACACCAGCAGTTGGTAGTTACTAAGTACATGAATGGAACTATTATGGGTTGAGTTTATTCTCCTGGGTTCTTGTCCCAGACGCAACAAAGAATTGAAATGCAGAGATACCATAGCGAAGCAGAGGGCAAGTTTTATTTGAATACATTCCAAGGGAGGAGGGGCCAGAGTTTTAGGGAAGGGTCTGTTCATCACCACCTAGCTGGGAGGCACTTCTTTTGATTGACAGAGTGAGGTCATTTGATGGACAGCTCTAGTAATACACCCATTCATCTTGTGTGGGTGTCTTTTCCCAGAATGTACACATAAAAGCCTGTGGGGGGCGGTGGGGAGCAAAACCACAATTTTATTTTAATGAGATTATGAGGAGGTGGGGTTTGGGCAGTTCTTAGTTTTGTTCCTTCCTGGGAGACCTGGTTGGGACCCATTTGGCCTGGTCCCCATAGGCAAGAAGTTATCTTTCCGCAAAGCCTTTGTTGTCTTCACGTGGGACCCCCTACCTGGGCAGAGTTTGGGCATTTGTTTTCCTCCAACTTTATCTTCCCCTTCCCCAGCTGCTCATGTCTGTATGTCTACTTAACAGAACAAAGCCTTATTCTCTGGGTTCCTCAGAGAGTCTGCACTGAAGTCACAGGGCATGTTGGAGAGAGGGCTAGTCAGGAGCCCTAACAGTCCCTACTCCTATTACACAGGCTGGTTCTCTGATCTTTTACCTCCATTTAGCATCATTTTTAAGCATGTTCTAAGGAACAACAGTCAGTGGAGAAACTCCTTAATTATATATTTCCGTGATACATTGCCAACTTAAGAAACTGAGAAGCCTACAATGAAAAATAGTTAACCTTGACCTAACGTTTTCCAAACTTATGTATCATAGATCTTTTATCCCAAAAGACCCATAAAATGCCTTAGAAGAAATACCATGTGGAACTTGCTTTGAGGAAACGGTAATCTGACCTACAAGAATTCATTGTGATCCAAATGCCTTTGTACTATGTGAGGACAGCTGATACAGGAAACCTACCAGTTACTGTGGGATGTGCCATGCCAGCATCTGAATCCAGAATTTGAATTGAGATTTAGGTATCACTTCACAAAGAAGCATCCCAGTCAGAAGTGTTTTGGATGCGTTAACAGATAACTCTAGAGGTGGTCCATTCAAAACAGGAGTAAAAACACAGACAGAAAAAATTAGCCCAAGACCTCGTGTCCTGGAGAGTTCCTCGGGCTACATCCTCTTCATCTTATTAAAACAAATACAACAGTATTTTTCTTTAAACAAATGCTTATTGGACACCTTCCACATGCCAGGTAGGTTTTTAGGTGCCAGGGGTATAGCAGTTGAGCATCCGCATGGAGCTTGCAGGCAGCTGGGAGAAGGCAGAGGATAATAACAAAGGGCCTCCCATATTAGGGCTGGAGGACACCGTGAGGGGCACAGTGCCAGGGGCGATGGAGAGCACAGGCCTGGGGTCACTGCTGGAGGCAGCGCGGAAGCAGTGCTGTACGGCTAGGCACCGAGGATGTGGCTTGGTGAAGACCTGAGCTGGGAGGGCGAGAGTGGGGTGTGCTGGGTGCACGGCTTTGCCCCAGGAGGCTGATGGGCTGGGGCACAGACCGGGAAGGTGGCGGAGAGTGACAGGCTGTCCTCACACTACAGGGCATTCCCAGGCAGCCGTGGAGATGGAGGGCCAAGGCAGATGGAGGGCTCCCAGGAGGCCGCCGCACCTGACAGTGCGGATGGGGAGGGCCAGCGGGGACCCCCAGGGTGCAACCAACACAATTTGCTGCTGCATTGGACTTGAGGTTTAAAGAGACCAAGACCACATGGAAGTTGGGAGTAAGGGGATTGCACTTCCTGGAAGGGCAACCTGGGGAGCAGACTGGACGGTAAGAGGGTGTGGATCAAGGGCTGAAACTGGGCTTGCTGAGTTTAAAAATGCCTATCAGTTATTCAAGTAGATATTCAACCAAGATGCAAAGCATGCACATAATTTAAAATATGATCTTAAATTTCTTTTACTATCTGAGAGTATTGATGGAGTTAATAAATGCAGTTGTACCGCAGATTCATTTGCCTGGAATATTGTGTCCAGAATGAAGCACAGTACATATCCTGCAGGCCCTCACCTAGACCAACAGCAGCAGAGCCCGGACAGGGTGGGGTAACACAGGGTACTAATGAACTAGGTTACCCTGTATACCCCCCACTAAACAAACAGGCAGACAGCAACAGAAACCCACATAGGGCTTTCCCCCTAACGAAGCCAGGTAGGCATAAAGATGTTCCCTGAGAATAAAATGAATAGCTCTGGAAAATGGGGGTCATCCCTGTGGTCTAAATCCAGTTCTCATCTTTGGGAGACATTGGTAGTTTCGGTTTTGATTTAAGTTTCCTCATTATACCAATATAGTTACTTGGTTTTACACTCTACGCTGGAGAAAGAGGATTTCTGTATCAGTGTCTGTAATTTCTACTATATGAATCTGTTATCTGGGAAGCAGTGAGCCGGAGAAGAGTAGTAGGAGATAATGGGATATGCACATTATTTTTAAATGCGCATTATATTTACTGAACACTTTCTTACTCTGAATCAGAGGAGACATCAGGATTTTGGAGAATCTCAGGGCCTTATGAATGTCAGTGATCAATACATTAGCAAAACTCCAAAGGATTGATTAGGGAAAGTTTAGATGAGAAGCAGCTGGGTGATGGTAAGGCTGGTCACTCACGCTCTGAATGCCTCTGAAACAAGTTTTGGCGTAAAGCAGAGAGTATTCCTTATTTTAAATTAAAAATTTTTTAAATTTCCTTCTCCATGGGATTATTTTCCTCCCAAATATTTCTTTCCTCTTTCAGGAAGAGGAATGAACAAGGGATTCGTTTTGGAACAAATGCTTTTTCAATGGGCTTTTGGATTATAACTTTAACTGAAAGTCCATTTACTGAGTCAGTGGTAGGGACTGATTCCATATCATCAAGGGATTACATTTACTTTTTAAAGTATGAGGATGGAGAGGTAAAGGTAGGAATGAAATTCGCCAACCCTGTCCCCTTTGTTCCCCCGAAGCCAAAATGACACAGGATATTTTTGCACCTGGGATTAATTTTTATTTGAAATCAGTTCTGAAATAAAAAGAGGGGCAGTTTGCTTCCACTCTGAAAAATTTGGTGAAGGTTAAGTTATCAGTGATTCAAGCCAAGCCATATTATACATGGTTATTCAATTGATAGAAATGGTCTCCATTAAAATTTTTTCTGTGGGCCGCTAATTGCTATTTTCAGCCGACAATTTCTTGCAGATGATTTGTTTTAAACCATGATTGTGGCTTCTGCTAAATCCTTTGAAATTCAGGCCTTTAATCCTATGCTTTACAAATTGTTTTAAAAGTACTGATCTAATTAAGCAAATTGATGCAAATATCACTTGCCAAGACCAAATTCTTCTTGTCTAATGGACACTCTTTGTTCACATCATAACTTTAATTAAACTCGTGGATTCTGCCATGCATAGTCAAGTGTGCCTCAGACCGTAGCATCAATGTTTCTGAAATTGGAGGGCATGTAGATTTCATGGTGTAGTGATGGCCTGGACTTTCCAGTTTCAAAATATCACTAATAATGTGCTTTTGTTGTTTGTTGAATCATTGGAGAGTGTTTGTGTTTATGAACAAAGACAGTCCACTATCTTACTGGTTAAATGATACACTGAGAAATTATCACAATAGTATCTTTTATATCCATCCAGTGTATTTTTTCATTTCAGATGTATTTTCATCTCCACAAGTTCTATATGGGTCTTTTTCACATCTTCCTTTTCTCATTAAATTATGTTCATGTTTCCTCTAGATTCTTGAGTATAAGAAATAAATTTATAATGGTTATTTTAATGTTCTTATCTGCTAATCCCATCATCTGTGACATTTCTGAGTCTTTTCTCATTAATTAATTTATCTCCTAATTATGGATCATGTTTTTCTGTTCCTTTTATGCCTGGTAATTTTTTTCTAGATTTATTGAAGTATAATTGTGTTTACTTAAAGGCATGATGTTTTGACATATGTATACACTGTGAAGTGATTACCACAATAAAACTAACACAGCCATTACTTCATACAGTTACCTTTTTTCTCCTCTGGTAAGAACACTTGATATTTATTCCCTTAACAAATTTCAAATATACAATGTATTATTATTAACTATAGTCACCATGCCCTACATTAGGCCTCCAGAACTTACTCATCTTATAACAATGTACCCACTGACCAACATCTCCCCTTCTCCCCACTATCCCTGTCACCCATGGTAACCACTATTCTACTCTGTTACTGTGAGTGCAACTTTTTTAGGTTCCACATACTAGTGAGATCATGCAACATTTGTCTTTCTGTGTCTGGCTTATTTCACTTAGCATAATGTCCTTCAGGTTACCCATGTTGTCACAAGTGGCAGGATTTCTTTCTTTTTTAAGGCTGAAGAATATTCTTTTATATATATATACCACATTTCTTTGTCCATTCATCTGTCAATGGACGCTTAGCTTGTGAATAATCTGCAGTGAAAATGGGTGCAGATATCTCTTTGAGCTAGTGATTTCATTTCCTTTGGATATATAACAGCACATGGAATTGCTGGATCATATGGTAGTTTGATTTTTAATTTTTTGAGGAACCTCCGTACTGTTTTCCATACTGGCTATACTAATTTACATTCCCACCAACAGTGCACAAAGGTTCCCTTTTCTCCACATCCTTGCTAACACTTGTTATCTTTTGACTTTTTGTTGATACCATCCTAACAGGTGTGAGGTGGTACCTCATTGTGGATTTGATTTGCATTTTCCTGATGATTAGTGATGTGGAGCATATTTTCATGTACCTTTTGTCCATTTATATGTCTTCTTTGGAAAAATGTCTTCTCAGGTCCTTTGCCCATTTAAACATTTTTTTTTAATTATTTTTTCTTTTTTTGATCTTGAGTTTTATGAGTTGCTAATGTATTTTGGATATTAATTCTTTACCAGATACGTGATTTGCAATATTTTCCTCATTCTGTTTATTGTCTTTTCACTTTGTTGATGGCTTCCTTGGCTGTGCAGAAGTTTTTTAGTTTGATATAGTTTCACTTGCTTGTTTTTGCTTTTGTTGCCTGTACTTTTGATGTTAAATCCAAAAACTCATTGACCAATTCAATGATCAATTCAAGACCAGCAGCTTTTCCCTTGTTTTCTTCTAGGAGTTTTATAGTTTCAGTTCTTAAGTTTAAATCTTGAATCCATTTTGAGCTGATTGTTGTGTATGGTATAAGACAAGGGTGCACTTTCATTCTTTTGCAAGTGAATATCCAATTTTCCCAACACCATTTATTGAAGAGACTGTCTCTTTCCCCATTGTATATTCTTGACATTTTTGTAGAAGACTGATTGATTGTATATGCATGGGTTTATTTATGGGCTTTTTACTCTGTTCCATTGATCTATGTGTCCTTTTTTATGACAGTACCATACTGTTTTGATTACTGTATAGCTTTATAATATATGTTGAAATCATATTCCGGATGATACCTCTAAATTCGTTTTTTTGCTCAAGATTGCTTTAGCTATTTAGTGTCTTTTGTGGTTCCATAGAAATTTTAGGATTGTTTTTTGTATTTCTTGGGAAAATGCCATTGGAATTTTGATAGAGTTTGCATTGAATTTGTGTATCACTCTGGGTAGTGTGGCTATATTAGCAATATTAATTTTCCAGTACATGAACATGGATATTTTTCCATTTATTGGTGTTAGTTTCAATTTCTTTCATCAGTGTTTTATAGTTTCCAGTGTGTAGATCTTTCACCATATTAATTACATTTATTCCTAAGTATTTTATTCTTTTTGATGATATTTTAAATGGGATTGTTTTCATTTCTTTTTTCAGAAAGTTCCTTGTTAGTGTATAAAAATACAACTGATTTGCATATATTGATTTTGTATACTACAGCTTTACTCAGTTTATTTTTTAGTTCTAACAGCTTTTTTTGTGTGTAGAATTGTTAGGATTTCTATATACAACATCAGCAAAAAGGAAAAATTTGCTTCTTCCTTTCTGATTTGGGTACCTTTTATTTCTTTTTCTTACCTAATTGCTTTGGTGAGGACTGCCAGTAATTTGTTGAATAGAAATGGGGAGAGTAGACATCTTTGGCATACTCCTGATCTCAGAGGAAAAGCTTTCAGCTTTTCACTGTTGTGTATGATGTTAGCCATGGGTATGCCTGGTAAGTCTTGATTGGACATTGCTCATTATTGACCTTTGTGAATGATGTTGTGTTTCTTTAAATCGTGTTGTACTTTCTCCTGGAACGCAGTGACTTATAACAAGTGGTTTTTTCCAAGGCTTGTTTTTAAGGTTCTCATACGGAGAATCAAGTCAGCCTTTTTTCTAGAGTTCATGCAGTCCCACTATTAAGACAATATTCTACTGAGAATTTTACCCAGATTTAAAAAATCCTTCCACTCTGGCTGGTGGTTGCACACACTATTCCCAGTCTCCTGCTTTTTGGTGGTTTGTCCCGTTGCCGCAGGTAGTTTCCTCTCATGCACACAATTGAGGATTTGAGGGGAGTGTATGAATGTCTGCAAATCTGAGGAGCTCTCTCTGTGGAGCTCCCTCCTTTCTAAGGTGCTACGTTATGAATTCCACCCAGATTGTCCTCCTGGACTCAGTTTTGTGTGCTCTCCACCAAGCCAAACTGGCAGGTCCTGCACTGTGACTTGGCCTGTACCTCCTGTTTGTGTCCCTTGTCTCAGTGATCCTGGCTCCGCATACATGGTGTTCACCCACTGAACATTGTTATTTCATGCGCGTGGGGTGTGCTTTTCTAGTTACTTAAGCAGAAGGGCAATCTTATCCCTGTTACTCAGTCATGGCCAGTTATGTGCTTCACATCTAATCATCTGCTTTACATGTTAAGGTGATGAGCTAGGAGCTTCTGAACAAATATTCATCAAGTATACACTAAGTGCAAGGGTTCAGCTTAAGCACTCTGAGGAATTAAAGAAGAATCAAAGGTTGTACTCATTCCTCTAAAAATGTACTCAAAATAAGCCAAATGTCCTAAGAGATATGAACAACATATTATAGGGATTTAAAGGATGAAGGAAGTAGGGTGGAAAGCCGAAGGGCAGCACAGAATGAATATACAAAGGAATGGAGAGGCTGGTGTAGAAAGCAGGTGCGTGCAGAGTGGGTAGTGTCAGGGAGGCAGGGAGAGGCCGAGGCAGGCGAGGGCAGCAGGGCTGGGGAGACACACAACTGCAGCCTGAGCTCGGTATGGCTCCTTATTCTGTATTATAAGTTGTATGGTGAAGGGAGGCACTCTTTTTAACTTTAGTGCCTCTGAACAACAATCAGAACAGAACAAATATATTCTATAAAAATTCTGTTGTGGGATTTATGGTAGGCTGAATGGTGTCCCCCCAAATATGTCTACAGCCTTATCTACAGAACTGGGAATGTTAGTATATACAGCAGAAGGGACTTTGCAGCTGTGAGCAAGTTAAGGATCCCAAGAAGGGAGATAATCCTGGATTATCTGGGTGGGTCCGATGTAATCCCATGGGTCTTTATAAGAGGGAGGCCAGAGGACTAGGGTCAGAGAAGGAGATGGGATGATAGAAGCAGAGATTGGAGTGGTGCTCCGATCAACAAACCCTGAAGATGAAGAAAGGGGCCATGGGTGAGGGGTACGGGTGGCCACAGGAAGCTGAGCAGGGCAAGGAAAGGGGTTCTCCCCCCAGAGTCCTCAGAGGGGACTTGGGACACCTTGTGACCTGTTGACTGAATTTGGAGTTTTGATCTCCAGAACTAGAGGAGAATAAAATGGTGTTTTAAGCCACTAAATCTGTGATAATTTATTGCAACAGAAATAGGAAACCAATACAGAATTATATACTCAAAATAACAAATTAAAGTGGTTGTATAATTTTTTCTTACTCTCTAAATGGAAGTTGAAGGGAAAAAAAAGGTGGGGAAAAGGCATAAGCTGCTTTTTATTTATGTATTTATTTGCAATTATGATAAATATATATGTATATTTTGTATTTTACTTTTAATTAATTAATTAATTGCTTTTTATTTCCTTTAGTGCTCTACTTTAAAGTCTGTTTTGGAGTTCCTGCACAGGGTGTATTATTGGGCACAAAGAAAGATAAGGGAATTACTGATAAATGCTGCCCAACTTACATCTCTGAATTCCAGCACTTTCTAATTGACATACAATTTTCTGATCTTTTAAAATCAATAATCATCATTGGCTATGAGGTGCCTAGACAGGCAAGGTAACAGTGGTACAATTAAGAAATAATAGTTCTTGGTTATTTTGAGTGCTTAACAGGATTTTCTTTCTTTTTTTTTTTTTTTACAATTTATTTTATTTTAGTATCATTAACCTACAATTACATGAGCAATATTGTGATGATTAGGATTTTCTTATTTAATCATAACAACATTATGGATGGTATTATTATTTTCTTCATTTTGCAGATGTAGAAATTGAGGATTAGAAAAGTTAAGCATCTTCTCCGAGGTCACCCAGATGACAAATGCTAGAGCTGCTGTTTGCACCTTGGGTCCCCACCTTGAGAGCCCAGTGAAGCGGCAATCAGAAATCCATCTACTGGTCAGGCAGCTTGCCTGTAGTGTGAGGACGAGAACAGAACAGAACAAATATATTCTATAAAAATTCTGTTGTGGGATTTATGGTATGGGAAAGATAAATTTATGTGGGAAAGATAAATAGTCATGCGTAACCTTGGTGAGACCAGAGGGTTTTTTGTGGTTTTTTTTTTTCATGGAAATAGGCAATTATCTCTTTGGAAATGGCAGGGGGCATTTTATAAACTCTGATGTGCGTCATGAGATTCAACTGTTTGCACCAAGTTGATTTATTACTTCGATGAAAGGAAGATGGGCAGCTCATTCTGTCAGACCCACTGTGTAGAGAGGTAGAGGGAAGACTCCACTACAGCTAAGTCTGCCTATCTGGTTAGACGGCCATCCTGACCAGGCTCTCTACTTGTAGGGTTAGACAGTCATATAGATGAGCGTTGTCCCATAGAAATATAATTTGAACCACAAATGCAAGTTACATATGCAATTTAAAAATGTTTAGTAGCCACATTAAGAAAAGGAACAGGTAAAATTTTTTAAATGTTTTAACTCAATATATCTAAAATATTAACATTTAACATCTAATCAATATAAAAACTATTAGTTATTTTACCTTTTTTTCATTCATAGCACATCTTTGAAATCCAGTTTTATTTTACATTTATAGCACATTTGAATTGGATCGAGCCACATCTCAAAGGCTCCATGGCCAGCTATGCCGGGCCCACCATATTGAAGTGTGCAGATGCAAACAGTGCCATTTGTGGGCCACCGGACACTCTGCTGCCCACTGACCCCTTGGAATTCATAGGCGCTGGAAACTCTCTCCCTAAAGGGGTTCTATGGGGAAAGAATACCAAGACCTCTGGATATGCTCTGCAGTGTCTAGTATCCCACCCAGGGGCCTTTGGCTGTTAGTAGAACAAGCCTGTTAGTTCCTAATCCTCTGGCTCAGGTGGTAAGATGGGCTCCTTCCACTGCATGTGCAGAAGCTCCTCCCTGTGCAATTCAGATCAGAGCAATGTAGAGTCACCTAGATAATCCTCAAAGAGAAATGGAGTGGTGTGTTTTGCTAGACCTCAAGTTTATCTTTATATTGAGTAACTCATAGTAATTGAATCCAGCCACTCCAGCAGCAGAAATGGTGGGCTGTGTGTGTGACTCATGCATAATGCAAAAGTGAACAGTGGTGTGTTTCTAGTCGGGGTTTCCAACAGAGCATCGGGGAGCAGCTGTAGATCAAGCAGTGCTCCCACGTGTTGGGATAAGCGGCCTCCCCGTGTGAGGCCTCCAACCCGTACCTTCTGCAGATTGCTTTGCTCTGTGAGCAGCTTCGTTTGTTTTCCATCCAGGTTGACTTTCATCCCAGGCAGCCTCTTTATCTAGCTTCATGTTAAGAGAATTATATTTTCATGCCTTGGAAATGGTGCATCTTTTAAGTTAACCTTTCTCTGAATAGCCTTTCAGTCTTTCCTGGCTGATAGTCATTGAGCAGCCTTGTAGAGAACAGATACTGTGGGGGAAAGCAGAAAAGGATGATGCACAGCTTTTGCCTTTCGTTTACTATCTGGAGGTGGAAAAGGAAGGATTCCAAAAGCAACCCCTGCTGCACTCGAAACAACGGGATTACATGTGGATCCCGAAGTAAAGAATATTTCTGAATAAAGGTTCCAGAGACCCTCGGTAAAGGGTGTCACAGGACCATAGTGTTGCAGTTTGAGCAGCTAAAACATTTTATAGCTTATGCCAGAGGAGATAAATGACCCACAAAACAAATGGAACACCTAGAAATAGACATGGATTCAAAGGAGAATCAAGAATATACTAGAAAGTATTTACAACTCCTGGGGAAGTGATTGCTTCTTCAGGGACAGATTCTTGGAGAAAAATTAATTTGATACCCATCTTCTGATATCAAAACAAATTCTTGCTAGACACAAAATTATTACGTTACAGGCAAAGAGCAGACACAGGGTTGCTTCTGAGGTATTAGGAGAGTAATACATGAATGAGTCAGGGTGGACTCTGAGGCCAAGATCAAGAGTCCTAAGAAACAAGATTGACCCGGCAGGTAGGGGCTCACCTGTGAACCATCTTGGATGCTGGGTGGAGGCACTGGGTTTGAGCCCTTGGTGGCAGGAGGACAGGCGCGGGACGGTCCTGGGCAGAGTGGAGGTCTAGGAAGATGATGGTCACTGTCACAGGTCAGCGAGTGTGCCGCATTCTTACTGGTGTTGTGAAGCTGTTCAGCTCACCACAACCTTAGCATCTCTTAGCTCCGCTACCAGAGCCTTTTGTTTTCCTAAGTGCCTGACATGTACTTTCCTTCCCTTTCTCCACAGCTCTAATCTATTAGCAGCTCTCCCCAGAGTCTTTTTTTTTTTTAAACAATCCTGACTTAATTTGTTTGTGTCAGGCTCCAGCCCTGGTGGTTTCAAAAATCTCCCCAGGTGATTCTAATGTGTACCCTGCTGTAGCCCAAGACCAGAGGGCCTCACTTTACCTGCATCAGAATCACCTGGAAGCCTAGGTAAACACAGATTTCTGGGTGACACAACTAGACTCGGACTCGGTAGGTCTGGGATAGACCTTGAAAACTTGCATTTCTAACAGGTTCCAGGTCATGTCAAAGCTGCTGCTCTGGCAAGCATACCGTGAGGACAACTGCATGTGACACTGTGTTTTGTTTGCGCCCTCCCCACACTGCTCCCAGACCCTGCGGCCTTCCTGCCCACCCGTGAACACACCATCTTGTTCAGTGTCCTTGTAGGGAAAATAGAAGTTCCAATGGCCAAGTGTCTTGCCAATGGATTTCAGCCCCGGGCAAGTTCACTATGGATTCAATTAGACCAAGGAACGACAATGAAATGTTCTTGGGGTGAAAGGGTTTATACCCAGCTTTATTCCCATGGTGGCAGGTCAATCACCAGAATCCCATCCACTCAGAGTGAGTTTGCACGCAGCAAGCCAATCTCTGCCTCCGGGCCTCTCTGCCCCCGCAGGCGTCTCAGTCTGTCCTCGGTGGTGACACCCCTCCCAGTCTCTGCTCTCCTCTAACCGTACGGCTATACCACCGTATGCCTCAGAGCCCTGGGAGGAGCTCTTTATATAGAGTCAATAGCAACATATTGCCCACACGTGTGTAGTGAGCTAGCCTACCGGGGCCGGGTGAGAATCTTGGCCATAGGAACCTTCACTTTGTCCACACCACCAACCCTAATCTATTTGCCACTGTGCACGTGCCTTATACACGTGTTGGCAATGAGCCATTGTTGTCTGTGTTGCTATATAAAGACCCCCTGCCCAATGTGCAGAGGCAGGGACGGATCGCAGACTTACTGGATGCAGACATGATTCTAGCGCCCCGCCTGCTGTGGTGAGACTAAAGCTTGGTGAAAGGCATTTTACCCCTAACGTTCTGTTATTATTGGGTCCCACCAATTCCAGAGGGAACTTGCCTGGAGCAGACACTCTCCAGGCTACAGCCCTACTGCCATGGCTTTTCCCTGCTCCCCCCTGAGGCAGGGCCTTCCCCCATAGTTACTTGACAAGCTCCTTCTCATCCAGGGCTCAGCCCAGATGCTACCTCCAAGTACGTCCCCTCCCCCTACCGCCGAACCACTGTATCTCATCATCTGATTTAGTCTCTTCAGAACACTTACCTCTTTCAGTCATTTGCTTGGTTATCTCTTTCTCCTGCCACCCTGGAACATAAGAAATAGAAACTCAGGGACTTAGTCCTTCTGTGACGGACTATTGTGCTGGCACCGAGAGTGAGGCCAGGCCTGCTGGAGCCTTCGTAACAAAGTGACATATTATTGTAAGGAAAAATATCACGAAAATGGACAAGTACACTTGTCTGTGCTTTGAGAGTGACCAACTGGATAAAGCAAAGATTCCTGTGGCCAAGATTCTCACCTGGCCCTGGTCGGCTCGCTCACTACACACGTGTGGGCAATGCGTTGCTATTGACTCTATATAAAGAGCTCCTCCCAGCGCTCTGCACGACACGGTGTCATGGCTGCAGGAGAGCAGAGGCTGGAGTGGTGGCAGCGCCGACGACAGAGACTGAGACAGCTGTGGGGGCAGAGAGGCCCAGAGGCAGAGACTGGCTTGCTGTGTGCAGATTTGCTCTGAGGGGACAGGATTCTAACGATTGACCTGCCACGGTAGGAATAAAGCTGGGTATAAATCCTTTCACCCCATGAATGCTCCATTGTCAATTCCTTGGTCTCACTGAGTCCATAGTAAACTTGTCTGGGGCTGAAACCCTTAGCAAGACAGCAACCTTCCCGGTTTGCCCAGGACTGAGGCAGTCCCCAGGAATGGGGAACATTTCGTGCTGTACAACCAGGAAAGTTCTGGGCAAACCAGCCATGGCCGTCTTCCCGAGCTCATCCACGTGCACTGCATGCTTTCAGAGCTCTGTACGGAGCACCCATCTCTCCTCTCAGATCCTAGCATTCCCTGCCTCTTATCTCAGTTCCTTCAGCTTTTTAACTTTGAAACCATTGTAGCAGTGCAACGGGGAGCAACCATCCTGTCTTTTGCTATTGCTTTCAGGAAGTACAAAGAAATCACTCCAGGTTTCTTTAGTCATGACATCTTATTTGCACTGCTCCTTGTTAAAAAATTTTAGGTTGGCATTTAAACACTTTCACGCCAGCTTGAGGACATTGAAGGTAGACCTTAGACAAGCCAGAGCCAAAATAAGGAACATAATTATAAGGAAGAGAAAAGCTGAATGGGTGTTGAATGGCAGAAAAGAATCTGGGAAGCAAGGTGGACCACCAATTCTGTGAGTCTATAAAATAATGAGTGAACAAAATGTATGGCAATACTAGTAAGTGTGGTGATGAAGGCCAACATATTCTCATTCAGGTAACCGACACCTTCCTGTTCATTGGTGATATCTGATTTCTGTGAGACACTCTCTCTTGCCCTGTACTCCCGGCTCCAAACACCCTCAGCTGCCACTCAGCTCAGCTCAGCTGTGCAGGGCTGTGATCTGAGAGCCTCAGGCCGCTGGAACAAAATATACCGGGTAGCTTAAGCAGCAGACCTTTATTTCTCACTGTCTCATGATCAAAGTGCTGGGAGATTTGGGGTCTGGTAAGGGCCCTGGTTTGCAAAAAGCCATATTCTTATTATGTTTTCACATGGTCTTTTTGGTTCAAGAATGGTGACAGATGGAAAGAGAGAGGGAAAGACAGAGGGGGAGTGGAGAGATATATTATGTCCCTTCCTTTTTTTATGAGGACATTAATCCCATCATGGAGACCCCACCCTCATGACTTAATCTAACCCTAATCACCTCCCAAAGGCCCCACCTCTAAACATAGTCACACTGGGGATTAGGGCTTTGGCATATGAATGTTGAGGGGAAATACTCAGTCCATAGTGCTTAGTTTCTTGTGTTAGAAAGGATTTAGGTTGTCCTAATCCTGAGAACAGAAATATGTGCTCAGTCCAGGGTCTACCATGAAGGAGGTCTTTGATTGATACATAATTAAATCGATAAGCAAACAAATGAGACCAAACATAAACAGAGCAGTTCCTTCAGTTTGTTCCAGCACATCATTAAAGATGAATAACATGTTTTATTCAGTGAATGAATTGCATAGCCATTGTCTGAGCCAGTTTTTCTATCCATAATCCTAATAATAAAAATAGAGATCTAATGTTCCTATGGGCCAGATGTAGTGCCGTGTTCTTACACTTATGAACTCATTTGAAACAGGTGCTATTATTACTCTGTTCTGTAGATGAGAAAACGGAAGCCTAGGAAGGCCAAGTAACATGCCCCAAATAATCTCACTGAGGGGTCCAACTTCTGCCAGTCTGACCCCAGAGCTAGATCCTGTTTCTTCGTTACTTATGTAAAGTAAAACTTGATACCTGGGGTCTTTCCTTCCAGAAGTCCTGAATTAGTAATATTTTCTATACTTTAGTGCAAATCTTTAAGCGTTCAAATGCTCTGCATCAGTGCCAAGTGGCAATTCCTCGTGTTGAGTGATTTTATCCTTTTTGAAATTAATACAGTCATCACTCTGTTTCAGTGGTACCAGGATGTTCAGGTGCCATTAGGGAGCACACTGCCTTTTGCATAACTGTCCATTATGTGCATAATCTCCACCTTGGCTCGTGGCATCATTTAAAACAAAAATTTACAAAGCATTAGTTAAGAGAAGTGCTTTTAAAAAGCATGCTCAGAAAACCAAAGCACTAAAAAAATAATAATTTGCTCAACTTTCAGAGAGGTCCAGCATGTCAAACACAAGGCTGGCAATTAATGCCCATTGTTTGAATAGTCCCCAAATGATTATAGGCTCCCAGGAGGGAGAAATTTGAAGTGGCCACATTCGGTACCAGGTGTTTGAGTAAAGGGTGTTATTTGTCTTGAGATGTAATTGGGGTCAGCTACACAGTAAAGAGGTTTAAACTTCGTGCCTCAGCTATTATTACTGGGCCAACCCCAGCCCCTTTCATCAAACTCTGGCTCCATTACCATCACTAACAATCATTTTCTCACTGGGAGTTATCAATAGGATTATAGCTATTGTCAGAATCTGTTAGCCAAAAATTACTGACTCAGCATTTAAAGTTCACCAGCTGCAGGGTGTGTGTGTGTGTGTGTGATTATGGTAGTATGTAAATGTATGTGTGTTAAATTATGTACATACACACCAAAATAATTTTTTATTGATTTGTAAGTGATTGTTCAGCTGTATTTGGAGGTAGGAATCACTTTATCAATAGAAACTGCAAATTTGCTACCATCTTCTGTTAAAAAATGTGTAAAGAAAGGTGTGATGTATTTCAAAACCTAGAAGTCATAAATAACATCATTATGTTAAAATATAGAATACATTTCTATGAATATAACACAGGTTATATGTAAATGATGACAAATTATTGTAAATTTAAAACTAAACAATGATAAAATCTGAATAAAAATTTGAAGAAAATAACATATAATTGTATCAATATTTTTTCAGCTAACCTTGATTGACATACCATTTTTGGTATTCTAACATAATATAGAAATCCTGAATGTATTTGTTTTTTATGTTTAGTATATGAGGTATATTCATTATGCTATAAATACTCTTACTATATGGATCACTTTAAAATTTTGCTTAAATTCTATGGTTCATGAATTCCTGTTATGGAAAACTCTGTCCAGCTAAGATTATTTTAATGGCTCTCACTTTAACTCTTCACCATCTGTTCTTACTTTTATTCTAAATGCTAAAATAAATTAATTTAAATTCATCATAAAAGAGCTATTTTATGTTTTTTAAATCCCTGTCTGTAGCTTAACTCCCAGCCTGAATGTACACCAGCGATCTCCAAAAATATCTGGGGGAAAACAGCTGTCTTTTGACATCGAATTTGGAATATTTCCCAGGGAAGGTGAGAAGTCATCCTAAATGGATGCATTATAGACTGAAATGTGCCTGCTTCTTTTCCCATGTCTAAAGTATCCCATCACTATTACACTAAGAAGGGTGAGTCAGGCTGTAACACAGTTGCCACCACAGTTTTATAAATTGAGTTGTTATATTCAGGAGAAATTTTTTTCTCCTCTCTATTTTCTAAAATATTAGCCCTTAAACTTTTCATTGACTGATAGATAGTATTTTCTTTTTAGCCAAACCGTAGGAAACACTGTTCCTAGACTGTGGAGAATAGTGCAGATAGAGATTGCTTTCATAGTCACAGCAGAAGGTTTCACATGCTGGAGAGAGAACAAGGGACGGGGAATCCCCACACCCTCAGGGCTTCCATGGGGCACTCAGGAAGTGGGGAGCAAAGGCCCTCTGTGGCAGGTGTTTCCAAGGAGGTGCTGGAACTTGGACTCTGTGGTAATTAGTGCCAAGGGCAGTTTTTGTTTCTTTTCTCTGTCTGTGCTTTGTAATCACAAGCTAAGATAGGCTGCAAACAAAACTACATTTACTGTCTTGCACAAGGGATATTGTGGTGTATTTGACTTTCTTATGACAGCTTTTGGGAGGATGAGCTGTGTATCTTGGATGCTGGGGTCATCCTGAGAACACCAGCATCTGTGTTGGGAAGAAGGGAGGAAAAAGCATTCTGTGTACCAGTAAGGACACCTCACACTCGCTGCCCGTTACACCAGGAGCTGCGCCTGCCCCCCTCCCACACACACACAGGACTTGCTAAGTGGCCCCAGCAGAGTCTGTGCTCTCCTCTTTGGGTATGCCAGCTGCATTTTCAAGTTCTCCAGCCACAAGATGGTATGTCTTTGGGGCTGGCTAGGTGGTAGGACTTTGCATCACCAATTCTTTCCTATAGAGTTTCAAGCTACTCAATTGAAATTCACTCCAGTGAGTGGCTGTGATTTGAGGTGCTCTGTGCCACCACTTCTACTCAGACCCTGTATTTCTATCTAAGATTTCTCTGGTCTGAAAAAGTGCCAGTGTGGCTACTAACAATAGGAAAGCTAAATGTCAGGCATAATTCCAGAAGTTTGGAAGAGACAGCATGGAGGATGTAATGTTTTTATCAAAGATCAATAATTGAATTATAAAGGTAAAAATCAATTGGTGTGACATGCATACAAGGAAATAAATTTAGTTTTCAAATAGGACATATTAAATGCCTGACCAATATTACTCAACACTGAACAGCAGGGAATATGGTGTTCTCAGTAAGTAGAACAAATACTAAGATAAAAATATTATACTTCATTAAATATAGAAAACAGAAAGATTTGGAGAAAGAGGACAGAATTGGTTTGGGGAAAGTAAAAAAAATACACAGAAAGGAACAGGAGTAGAGAGTCTGAGGAGAAACAGGGAGGGAGGCCATCCCATTTGAACTTTAAACTTTAAAATTTAAGTTGAGTCTTATAACCAGCTGTTCACCTGGACTGTGGACTTCAGACTGTTATCACTTCTTAACTAAAGCTTTTTGCCTTTTGTAAGTTAACTTTGCTTATAGATACTGAATTGCTGCAAACCCTAAACCTTTAGAAAAGGCATTAAAAATCCAAACGTCTTCAGAGGCCAGGTAGGAAATGTAAATGAATTAAGCTGTCTGCATATAAAAAGCAAAACAAAGCAAAATAAATCCAACTGCTAGGAACATCTTGATATTTTCTTTATTTTCACTGCACTGTTGTTGAGACAAAACCCATGCATATGTGCACATGTCACAAAAAAAGAAAAAAGACATTTTTGCTCTTTTCATTAAGAACAGGAAATAGGACATTTTACTTTTACAGCGAGACCTCAGTGCCAGGTCTTGCATTTTCCATTGTGATGGGTCCACAGAATTCAGTCTTTGATTTCTTTAATGGGGACGGAGATTTAGATTCAATTTTATGTTGGAAAAGCAGCTGTTCCCAGAGGCAGGTTCTTATGCATCTAGATAACATCTTTGGATACTCATTTTTCCTGTTAGGGTGTCTACTCCTAACATACTCGAACAATTCTGGTATTGCAATGTCATCATATTTAGAATTTTAGTATTTGACTAAAGTTTGGCAATTTCCATTTCTCCCTTTGTTCACCATATCGATATTATTGAGAAAAGAAAAAATAAGCTATTGGTTCAATAATTATAGGTATGAACTTTTAAAATTCACAAAATGATATAAATATGTAACAATATGTAGTAACTTTACTTCTTTCTCTTTATGCTTAAGAACCAGAAAGTTTTCGGTTCTGTCTCATGACAGATTTTTGGCAAACTGTGTCTCCCTCTAGTGATACAAATCACTCTTCTTTTAAAAATCAACTAAAAATGGAATCCTCTGAAAGAAATATGTTCTTCAATCCAGAAAAAAGCATATTATTAAAAAATAAATTTAACTCACTGATATCTGGAGTCTACTTGAGTGTTGTCGCAAGAAATTTAGAGACTTTTATTACGGTTTGAAGTAGGTGTCCGCTCTGTATGATGTGGTCATTTTAGAAAAGTTTTTATGAAGCACAGCTTCTCCTAATATATATTGTTTTACTAAATAAAAAAACTTAGGCAATTTACACATTAATTGCAACAGCAGAAAGAGGGTAGCCCTATAGTATCCTGGACTCCAAGTGATGGGGGAAAAACCCCACAGTTTACTCATAGCTCATAATGGTGTGTAATAATTAGAGGCAACTCCCGTTCATTCCTTCAACCCTCAGACCTCTCCAGAGTATTCATTCACTACCAGTTAGGTGCTGAATATTCAGATGAGTAAGCCACAATTCTTGCTCTCGGTGTATCGTCACACCAAAATTACTGTCCCAAAGGGCATTTCAAAAAATGCCATGTACAATTTCAGTAGTGAAATATTTTTCTCCAGACTACTCCAGGGATGGGGACAGCCCGCTCCAAAGCCCCCAGGCCCTCTGGACACCCCCAGACCCTCTAGAGCAGGTATCGCATGTGTAGACAGAGGAGGAGGGCTGGGACCTGCTCGGGGAATGAGGGACTGGGGGCTGGGAGGGGGTGGCCCCGGGTGGAAGGGCCCCTGTGAGCTGCACTCACCCTCCTGGGCCTGGGCCCCCACCATGCCCACCCCCACTCTTCAGAGGCTTTCTGGAGTGTGGTGCCTCTTGGAAAGAATCAGAAGAGCAACGAAGCGTCACTTCCATTGTGTTGGTGAGTTCTCCAGAGACACAGAATGGAGAGACGGAGACAGAGGAGGAGAGAAAGACAGACAGACAAGCTGCTTTTAAGGAATTGGCTCATGGGTTCATGGAGGCTGGCAAGTCCACAATCTCCTGGGCAGGCCTTCAGGCTGGCCACCTGGGCAAGAGCTGAGATTGTGGCTGGGGTCCAAAGGCACCGAGAGCAGAATTTCCTCCCTACGTGTGGTTACATTTCTTCTTCTTATGAGGACATCTGTCATACCAGATTAGGGCCCACCCTAATGACCTCATTTTACTTAATCACCTTTTTACATGCCATAACTCCAGATACAGTTACACTCTGAGACACTGGGGGTTAGGACTTCAACATATGAATTTGTGGGGGCGGGGACACAATTCAGCCCATGACAGCCACATGAAATATTTTATTTTAAAAAAGTGGTGTATAAACAACGGCAGTGGCTTCCCCACACTGGTTACAGGATGGCTTAATATCTGCCTGTACTGTGTTCGAGAGTTTGCAATAGCTAATTTAATAACCTATTGTTGGTTGAGGACAGTGGCTGTGCCCAATTTTGCAGATAACCGAGCTGAGGCTCACGGGAATGGAGGAACTTGCCCTGTGGGTCTAAGTCACGAAGGGGCACCCTGGAGGTTGGGCCCAGGTGCATGTTTTAGCCACCAGACCATACCAGGAATTGCTACACACCCTCCAGGGAGGAGTGCCTCACTTATGTTCAGAATCCTTTGGGACCCTCATTAAAATGCAGAGTCCTGGGCTCAGGACCAGACTTGCTGAACCAAAACCTACTGGGGGTTGGGAATGGGGAGGAATCTATTTTTAACAGAAAACCTTGAGGGACTTCTATGTCCACCAAAAGTGGAGGGTTACTAGAATTACTTTGTAAAACTCACCTAACTCTGCTTCCTTGTTCCTCACCCCAGTGTTTAACAGCCTTGTGGGTGAGGCTTTGGGGGCAATTTATTCAACTATTATCAACCAAGTAACAGTGCTAGTTTCTATGGGTTTACAAGGATAAGTCAGACGTGAATCTTCTCTGCAAAGACCCTATAGTATCATAACAATATTATGAGATTTTAAGATGTTCTCTCACTTGAGAAGTATCTGTAGCTTATACTATTTTCAAAAGGTTGTATTTTCCACAAGTGTGACTGCCTTTCTTATTTTTTCAGGAATGGCTCTATAAATCTTGTGTTTTATTTAACTCTTTAATATTCTGGTAGGGGGGTGAATAACATGCATTATTTTCTATAAATAATGGTGACTATGTTTTTGAAGGAAGATTAGTGCAAAGAACATATGTCAGGTACTGCTGGTGTTCAGGCTTTGTGCTGCTCTCGGGTTTCATGAAGGCACTGAAGGGTGCAGCCGTATGCGTGCTTGTGATCCACATAAAAATGTTAAACCTGTCGTTAAAACAGTCCTTTAATAACACATCATTCCTTCTTATGATGAGTAAAAATAATTTCATTAATTCCTAATATCCTTTCTCCAAAAATTTGGTGGAAGGAATGTGGTTGCTTTTTGCTCTTTGTTACTCCATTTCTTTTTTCTCCTCCTTCTAGGCCAGGAGGGCTCATGCAGACTCGTCACTGGTAATGCCATTCCCAGGTGTCCCAGGGCTGAGGGGCCATGTGGTTCTGGAGTGCGTTCCAGAATCTAGCCGTTCCACGAAGACCCTCCTATTTCCCTCCCCCAAATCTTTTTCTCTGTAGTTATGATGAAGCCAAATATCAATTGCCTGTAGCAGAACGGAGCCAGGTTTATGAATTGCTTACCCTTAATACATGAATTCTTTTTCTTTACAGAATTCGTAGTGTTGGTGCAGAGGGGAAATGGGAAGGTCAGAAATGGGAGCATTTTTCTTCTTTTCCTAAGATCAGAGACCATTGAGATTTGGGGTGAGTCCTGCTCCAGTGGAGATATGATAGTGTGTGGAGAGCATGTCTGTAAGACCACTGAATGTCCAGACCTGGAGCCAGTGAATGCTATTTGTCTTGAATCAAGGGGGTGGTGGTGGTGGTGGTGGTGGTGGTGTGTGTGTGTGTGTGATTTTCTACATTAATTGAGAGCAGGTCTTTTAAGTCATACACATCACTCAGTTCATTCCAGTCGCCCAGCTAGTGGGTGGCAGAGCCCAGAACCCTTCCCTCTGAGCTAGTGAGGAAGTTCTTCCCATTACACCCCAAGGCAGGAGCATGGCTTTCAACCAAAGTCTGAGCTGTTAACTGGTTCTTAAGGCAAAGTTAATTGTTTGTGCTTATAACAAATAAGTAAAATAAGGAAGAACAAAAGCAGAGAATGTTTTCTATCAATGCCGCTTCATTAGTTCAGTCAATCTGTGGGTTGACAATAACTCAAAGAGTAGATGTCTTCTTTATGTATGTTTTGTCATGTTTTCAAGATCTTGAATGAAAATCTTAATTCACCACCCAGGATGACTGAATTCTTCTTTTTTTTTTTAATCTTCATTAACAAGAGATGTTATGGGAAAGAAAAGAACTCAGCAATTTTGGAAATTTTTAATGCTTTATTTTTTGAATGAGATGGTGTAGTAGACTGGCTGGAGCTCTTCCTTGGGAGCCAACTGCAGAAATTCACTTTTCCGAAAAAAGAGTGCCATGAAAGGGAAGGTCTGCTAACTCGCAGGAATAGGCTGGAGTTTGTGATCTTGTGTTACTTACAAATCAGTGTTTTAAATTTTCCCTTGAAATATTCCATGAGGCTTCTTTATCCATATTTAAATGGAATATTTACAAGAACATGGAATGGATGTAGAGGTGAGGTTAGCAGGCACAGAGATCAGGCGGCCACAGAGCTGACTAACAGTCGGCTGGAGCCTCCCACCTGGCCCTCTGTGCCCCATAGCTGCCCTCTCTGAGGCTGTTGCCCCGACTCTGCCCCAGGACCTTCAGCAACGTCCCGAGCTTCTTTTCTTGACAGGGGCCTTTTTGTGTGCTCTTCTGTGGTCCAGAAAGAATCGCATTCCCTTGCTAGTTCATACTGCTTTTTGTTGTCTCCTATTAGAAGTCATTTCTGCAGGGAAACGTTTCCTACCTCCTCTGGGCCTCGGTGAATCCCTTTGCTATTTGCTCCATAGCACTTTATGCTTCTCTTTCCAAAAACTCACCCCAATGCTCTATTTGTTCTGTACCTGTCTCAGCCACTAGACTGCAAGCTCCATGAGTGGGGAATGTGTCTTTTCAGCCAGTGTATTACCAGGACCATACCATTGCCTTGAAGTATATGCTATGTAAACATTGGTTGATGGATTGATTGAATGACTGAGCCCCATAAAACCCAACCCTTAGTAGCCAGGCTGCCTCTGACTTAGCTCTGTTTGTGCTTAGCCCTAGGAGGTCCATTAATTTAACTTATCCCTGATTTTAATGCTAAACCTGAAATTGATATTTGAATTTTGGCTGTTGGCAGAGAGATCCTGATTTTCTGAAGTCACAGAGCACACATTTGTAAGCTGAGTTCTAGAGCTCCAGGGCTCTTTGGGTGTGATTTAAGATAACTGCAGGGTGAGGGCCAGGTTGTATGTGCTGGGCTGTTCCACACCCTTTAACCTTAGTGTAAATAATACCAACAAACATGTTGATGGCATTTCCTGTGTAACAGGTACTGTTCTATGCACTTTATGCAAATTGATTCAATTTCTATGACAACACTGTGAGGAAAGTAAGCTTTTTATTATTTGGGGAAACTGAGGCAAAAGACAGGGCAATGCCATCCTCAAGGCCAGAAATCAGGCTTCAACATCAGACTCTTGGTATCTACAACTCTGATGCCTCTGTCTTACCATGGCAATTTGGTTCTTGTATGGTGCGGGGGTCTCAGTTCAGCATTTGAGGAGGGGCTCTGCTACATAGAAACCTAACAACTACTGTAGCACACTGTCCCTCCATGTCTTCTCAATCAGCATTCAGCTTTTATCTTCGTGGCCGTGGTACTGAGGCATGAGCTGGCCTACAGTTTTCATGTTGGTCTGTGTAGATCGACGGGGCTTTGCTCAATCGGAAGGTGGCCTGGCCTGGGGAGGGAAGAGAGGGGAAGGAAGCCTTGAGCATCATCTCCACGGCACCAGCTGTGTCTTGGGTTTGGGTAACCCCCAGCTTTCCCCCCTTACACCTGGAAAGGAGCCTCAGAAAAAGTTCCAGAAGGCTGGCCACTGGGCAGAATTGCCCCCGCCTGCCTTCTCAGTCTCCTCCTCCTCCGCGTCTTCTTCCAAAGAGCACAAAGCACAGACACCACCAAGGGTCGCTATGAACAGACCTCTTCCATGTAGCCAGCCTTGAAGAGGACAAGGCATCACCTGTTGAAAACATCCGGGTCTAGAGCCTGGCACATGGTGTTGCCATAAAGCCTTCTTGGATGTCGCCCACGGGGCCACTAAACTATGGGCTGCCCCCCTTCCCTAAGCTGATGGCATTTGCTGGGAATTCTTTAGGCAACTACTGCATTTATGCTTTCTGCAGGCACTGAGTCAAGCCCCCTTCCCTGGCAGAGTCGGGGTTCTATAGGAAGGTGGGAGGTAGGCTGTTTGTATTAATGGCCTCGAACTGCAGGTTGACAGCAGTGGTAGTGCAAGGAGACTTCTACGGCATGGTGAAGCAGCTCCAACTACCATTTCTATCTGCTTGGGCTTTTAAGAGTGTTAGGTGTGCACCGAGCACCTTGTGGGCTGGGCCAAGCGCTGCCTGCCTGTGTGAAGTATACAGCCCCTGCGGGGCGCTGGAGGGGCGCGCTCTGCTCTTCTCTGCTCTACCGCGCACCGGCTTCCTCCCTTTGGCAGCTTCCCACTGCCCATCTGTGCTCACCCACTGGTTTCTCAAAGAAGAATAATAAAACAAGTATTGGGTACATGATTCAAGGAGAAAGAATCAGGCACACGTGGGCTCCCAGTGTTGGAGACACCTGGCCCCTGGGGCGCAGCCTCTCGGCCCCTTCAAGGAGCAGCGAGCCAGCCTGACCGACCAGGCTGTGCATTTTGCCGACAGTGGATCCAGAGTGTGCTTTACACGTTGCCAGGAAAACGTTTCCTTTTTCCTTTCATCTTTGCCATTGCTGCCTGCAGAGTCCAAAAGGCATCTTCAGAAAGCGGATAATTAAAGCTATGGAACCCAAGCATGAGTAATCATTACCTATTTTGCTTGGGTGCAGTCCTTAAGAGAAAATTATGTCCTTGCCTATGACTATTAGGTCATCACCTTGTCATATTCCTCCTCCAGGAGCCTCACTCGATTTGAGGATGAACCTTAGGCCTCTGATTCAAATAAATCTAGTATTCCAGAAAAACAGCAATGACAATAATAAACCAAAACCCTAAGCAGCAGTTATTTCTGAATAGAACACAACTCTGTGAGTGTTTTAAGAATAGTTAAAAAAAAAAAACCCGAGTACTTAGAAAAATGGCAGTTTTATCCATTAACAAACACTTTGCAGCAGCCAGGAATTCAAATTCTCACAGCACATTTTGTGGATGTCTGTACTCTGCCATCTTGCTGGAATGCTCCTACATTGCTCATAGCGATGGCTTTTTACTGATTGAAGAGTGAGTCTTTATTGTCTATAGGGGATTACTGCAAATTCAACTTCCCCTGAAGCATATAGCCTGAAATAATAGGTACTTGCAGACATAATGTTTTGCTAACATGCTTTGGAAGCAGACAGTTGATGGACAAACAACAGGGATTTGCATCTGGACCAATAGGTCTCTTTATTTTGGCCTTTTTCTCCATGGGGAAAGCTAAGAACAAGCAGATTCAGATTCAGGGAGAAGGTCCCCAGGGGTGTTTCTCCCGAACACTGTGTCCCTGGGTGTGGCCCCAGTGGAAACTCCTGTTTCCTGTGTCAAGTTTATCCTTGGCCTCAAAGCTAGTGCCTGCCCTGAAAAGACCCTCCATTACAGGCCCTGGAAGGTAAACGGCATGGAGGGGATTCTTTAATGAATGGTTCATGAAAGGCTTGCAGTCCCAAAGAGAATGAATTATTGGTGTTTCATTGATCCCAGAGTTGTGTGTTTTAATGCCGATATCTTTGGCACTACTCGCTCCATCTCCGCACACACCCATTCTCATCTTGACGAAGGTCTTGGCTTAGCTATTCCTGAATTTCCTAAGCATCGATTGTTTTTGTTTTGGATCCATATTTTCATGATGTGACACTCCCATCTTTCTAAATGTGCCCCTAGATAACCCGTCTTCACATAACAAGTGAAAACATGGCTCAAAATTATATCCAGGAAAATCTTCCCGTCTGAAAATCTGAAGCAATTGAAGTTGGATTTTGCGAGTTTGTTTTGGGTAAGCAGCAAGCATATTTCCCTTGGTTGGTTCAGCAACAACATTTCTGTCCCATCATCTAGTTAGGGATGAATGGCATATTGTGGTTTCCAAAACTGAGAGTACATATGCTGTACCCAAACTTGCTCAATTCGGGAAGCTCACAAGTAGGCTTGCCTTTGATTTTTTTTCTTCTCCTGAGTTTCTCTTTTGGCCAAAGAGAAATTGCTTCTGCGCCATTCAGAATAGTTAAATTTTACTGCATTGGGAAGAGAGAAGGTAGTGAAGGTCTCAGCAGGTCACTGGCAGGTGGGGTGGAGGTCAGGGTGGAAGGAGCAGGAAGGCCGTACACAGTCCTGGTGTTCTTTCTTTTTTCTGGAAAAAAGAATTGATGTTGATCTATCCCAAGAAGCTCACAAGGGGAAAATGCTGATGGATTTTCTGAGGTGCCTTGGGCTTCTCAGGTAAGCTTGTCAAGGTATTCTTTGATCAGTCTTCTTTTGATTACTGACAATCAAAACTTGCATCAAACTCAGCTAGTATCTTTTATAGGTGGTATAATGTTATAGATCTATAAGGTTCTCTGAAAGACACAGGGGCAGAGAGACAGCATTTGGGGAAAGTACAGAAAGAAAATAAATAATTAGTAGTAAGAATGTCTTAGAGGTGATCAAAAAGTTTGAGAAGAAGCATATTCCTCTAGATTCCTCTAGGAAGACCATGGTGATCAGGAACGACTTAAAGTGAAACGACTACACACAGGCAGGTCAGCTTGTTGGCCGCCATGGGCCAGGCCCTGCATTAGACTCTGGGGAAACCTCAAGGAACATAAAATATAGAGTCTCTGTCTTCCAGGAATTTCTAGTGTAGCAAACAACTTATCATGTCTGGCTAGGGTAACTGGTATGGTGAAAAAGCACTACTCTTGACAGAACCAAAATACAATGTAGGTTCCCCCATTATTCTTGTAGGCTTTAATCACTGAGCCCAATGCCCTTAACCCCTGGATAAAAAGTCTGGCAGGTCCCCTGGCTCTTCTGCTTGTTCTCAATGATTAAAAAAAAAAAAAGAATCCCCTGATCAATTTAAGTCACAGCAACAGTCTCATTCCAGCACGTACAATGTCTGGTTCTGTGCAATAGTCAAACATTGATCTTAACTTAGCCACACCTTATCTGGTCTCCTACAAAGCCAGCCTGCCTGAAGCCAGACTGGTGTGGCTTTTGCTCTCACTTCCTCTACTCCTTCCCAAGTTCACTGAACCCTGCCACATAGTAGGGTGTGTGTGTGTGCGTTGAGGCAGCAGAGGAGAGAGAAGGGCACCAGCCTTTTCTTACCTGGATGGCTGGCATCCTGTTTTCTGACCTGGCAGTGGTTTGAGCCAACCCTTTTGATGGTAGGCTTTCTGGAACCCAGTCTTTGGAAGTTCCAGGCAGCCAAGTTCCTTATTCTTGGAGTGCCCCATCCATGGTGGATGCTTTCACTCCCTCCACCGTCCCTGGATGCTCCTTCCTCAGGCCTGGCTCTCGGGGTGCGGAGCCCCTGCGCCTCCTCCTCTGGGCCTCCCTCCCTCTGAGGTCTTGGAAACTCTCCTTCTCCCCCTCACCTCGCCTGACTCAGCAGGCGCAGCCCCTGCGAAAATGACAGAACTGCGAGCTGAAACGACCTGCCCAAGTGAGTGATGCAGTGCGGCCTTGCGCGCGGGTCTGCGCCGGCCACCGGCGCCAGGTGTGCGAGCTGGGCCAGCGCCGCCTCGGACGCAACTGGGGACCAGCAAGCAGAGGACTTTGGGGCGGCCCGGCGCTCTGCGCGGCCTGCTTTGCCCCCGCCGTCCGCGCGCCGCGCCCGCCGCCCGCGACAGGCCCGGGGCGGCCGTGCCACCCTGCGCGCGCCCCGCCGGCCCGCCACCGGCCTGCAGCCCGCACACCGCCCGCCTGTCCGCTCGCTCTCAGTGAAAAGAGTTTTGAAATGAGTTCTGAATAGACAGCATTTTCTTTGTGCGGCTGGTAAATAACAGAGCAAAGTTAGCAAGTTGCAGCGCGTCTGCATCTGATTCTATGGAACCGTTTTGTGGGGAGAAGGGCAGGATGTTTTTAACAGAATGTGACCTCACTGGAGTGCTAGAGGTAAGGAGAAAAAATTATGCAGATAACTGTAAACATTTTACATCTCTTCAGGTACGTGAAGAGAGAAGATTCCTAAATGCCACCCAAAGCCGCGGCTCAGGGAGCTTTGGAAGGTGCTGTTCACATTGGTTTAGCATTTGTTTAGATTTGATTAGAAATCAATGATTTCCTTATGATAATTTTCATGTGCACATTTTTCTTTCTCCTTTAGAAAGCAATAAAATTTCTGAATGGGGCAGTGTGGAGAAGTCCTAAGAGAAATAGCATAAGAACATTTTGGAATATATCCCGGAAAAGATAACTTTCTACACATCTGTAGAGATTCACCAGGTAAAGGTAAGAAAAAAATATATTGTGAAAAGTAGATTCGGGTTTTTCATTACATTATGCGACATTGAACTCCTGGGGAAAAACTCAGATCACTGTTGCAGGAAGGATTGGTGGGGGCTGGGAGGACCCTCCTTCTGTCCCTCCCTCTTTCAGGCATGGGCACAGTAGCTCTGGCTGGTGACAACCGGTGGTCACCAGGGGTTGTTTCAATGCCAGCTGGAGACGTGCACGGGGTGGGGGTGCCTGACAGATGATGATATTGGACAGGCACTTCTCCTGCTGAAACGTCAATGTGTTTAATAATACTGCAAGTGTTACTTGTACAGTATGGAATTTCTTTTAGGTTTATATTTGCACTGGGACTGACTCATTTTCTATTTAGGTTTCTTAAAAAACCATTTATGTGGTGCTCAGATGAAAAAGTACATCTGTTGCTTACATATAATAAGCATCAAATATGAAGACATGTTGAATGCTGGAGCTGTTTGTCGCTATAGGAGACCTGCAACATATGCACGCTGTATGTCTGTTTCCTGGAACATAAGCACTGAGGAATTAACCTTTATGGTTCTTCCTCCAGCAGTAAGACTATTTAAAAATCCCTAGCTACTTTGGGTCACTAAAAATGAGCATTATTTAGAACTCTTAAATGGGTACTTTGAATGATGTTCAGGGAGACAAAGACGGCATTCGTTGGTCACTATGTACTATCTGGGATTCTGGACAAATTTCTTAAGGAAAGCTTATCTAACACTTATTTGTTAGTAGATTATATACACGTAACATTAGCACTGTGACAAGACTGTCTTTCCATCAGGCATAGAAATCAAACTGTTGATTCTCAGAACTGTGCCAGTTTTATGTCTCATGACTGGGGGTAAAGTAAAAGCAGTTGTAAGTTGAAGTTGTATTGAAGGTGAAGCTATATCGGAACAAGCTTTCCAATGGGGAAGAGTTTTTGGATTTCGAACAATGGGTAGGATACATCTGTTGCAAATAACTTGGAGTCTCAGATATTTCTGACTATATTCAGATAAATTGCTGTCAAATTAACTGCCATGGTCCCCTTAGATCAACTTAGAATTCAGTAATGCGAAAGAAGTGATTCTCCTATAAACTGTATTCATGCAGTTGAGATAATTATGATGTTCCTAATAAAACCATCCTAGATTAAAGACACTCAGAGTAACACACTGTTTTCCTTACTGACTTTCTAAGCAGGCTTTTTGGGTGAAAACAGTGTCATTAGTTTGTGATTGTATAAGTTATTATTCTCTGGGAAAAGTCTTATTTCCATCATGAAATAAAAATTGAAATTCAAAGATCCTGAACTTAAAAAAAAGGTTTGCTTTAGTTATTTCTTTAACCACTTTAAATTTGAGTACACCTGTATACTTTACCACATAAGAAAAAGGGCCCTTTGAGCACATTTTTGATGAGTACAGGTGGCAGTGCGGGCTGGTGGAAGCTAACGGAAGCCACTGCTGTGCTAGGTTTTTTTTTTTCCTGAAGCCATTGACAGGAGATTAACAGCAGAGGGCAGCACAGAGCAATGAACTCAGAGGCGGTTCCACATGTCTCTAGAAAACCTAAAGTGCAACTATCTGTATCAAAGTTGAACTTTTTGGACAATATCCCCCTACATCATAGATATCTAAAATAATTTTTTGAGGCCCCGGAAACATTAATCCTTAAATAAGCCTCTCACCATGAAAGTATTCAGGTCAAAGCTTGATTTCCTTGTGGATCTGAGGTGTATGCATTCTGATTTTCCTCTTAATTTATTTTGTTATAATGGTCTATGGTAATGCATGTGCCAGTAATGTGCATAAATTTTCACTATGAAGACTTTCAGGATGATTTTTCTGTTGAAAAATACTGAAAAAATCATAAATTCAGATTCATGAAATAATCCCTACTAATTTCAGCATTTGAAACAAAACGCAGTTTAGAAAGGTTCCCGTTAAATCCATATTTCCTTGATACAAAATGATTTTCTACTTGTTAGATTGTTCTAACTTGTTAATGATTGTTCTACTTGTTAAATTTTTATCCTCAAAATTATTACAACAAACATGTTCTGTAAAGAAACACAAGACTCAATATATAACATATGTTTTACATTGGAAATCTGGAAAGAAAATGACATACTGTATTGGGACAGAATCCCAAAGAACACAAAGGGACAATATTGTGATAACATGGTATGTTTTGTTACATTTCTTTTTTAATAAAAGCCCTAATTTAATCTATGAATAAATGTTTAGGGAATTTAAATGTCTTTATATTGATTTATTTCCCCCTGTAATCTGAAAGTTAGCATTTAAGGTGATCATTCTTATAGGCTAATTAGGGTTATAAAGCACTTTTCTCATTTCTAAAGTTTATAAGCACATAACAGATTGGAACCACTTTTACAAACCAAGTGACCCTCTTAGGCCATTAGCTTTCTTGGATTTACCTTCTAAATGACTTTGGCTTATACTGACTGCAGATATTCCACATATCAAGTATTGTCTCCAAAGGTTTCCCAGGCAACTGCAACAATTCATTGGTTCCGGTCAGATGTGCCCTTGAACTCTCAGCTCACTTCGCTTCCTGGTTTGAGTAATGTGCGCAGCAAAGGAAAACACCAAAGACTTTATGTGACCCGCTAATGCGAATGGTTTGGTGAAGTGATGGATGGAGTTCACAGAAATATCTGCTTGGATGTTAAGACTTCAGCTGGGGGCCCGCAGGTTTGCTTGTCAAGCTTTCATTTTAACTTAGGGTGGAGACCACACTCACCATCCATGCCCTGGGTTCTGCTTCCCTCTTCCCCGTGGTTGCTGCTCAGACCCTGGAGGGGAGAGCCCTAAGCTCTTGCCCTAAGTCGCTCCAAGAGCTCTTTCAGAGACAGGTTACTGCCCCGCAGGCACCACCTTTGAATCTGAGTGGCGCCTGGGGGGCCTGGGGGCCAGACATTCTGATGCTTGAGAGCCACTGTGTGGGGTCCCATCGTGAAGCCGCGGGTAGGGAGACTTGGTCCGCTGTGCGTGGTGGGAGCGTTGTGTAATTACCACCCAGATAGCTCCTGAGGAGCAGAGAGGGAAGGAAAAACTGGAATCACTGCTCCTGTGGTCTGTAAAAAGTTCTTTTGTGTAACGTTGATTATATGCTGTTTTGCTTCAAATAAAAATTTCACCTCATCTAAGCAGACAGTGCAGCTAGACCGTCGTATGTTTTCTTTCTTCCTTTACCAGGGCTCTTGTCCTCACAATGGATAGACTAGTGACTGGATTAATTGACAAATAAGGCAATATATATATGGTCTGCAAATCCTGTCAGTGGAGCTCTTTAAATGGGAGCAGGTTGCTGTCCTAGTGTGGGACTTCTGCAGAAGTCTCCCTGTCAGCTCCACACTGAACTGAAAGTCTAGAGAGCTACCACAGTTAATCACCTGTCATCTATATCCAGCCATAGAAGCAGAGCTGACCATCCCTCCCCCACCCCTCACCATTCCTTTCTTCCTGCATTTTATTTTGTTCTGTTTGATACACTCACTGGAACATGAACAACATCCCATTGAAACGTGTCTAAGTAAGCAGGTTTTAAAAAATATACTTGTTTTGGGCCTATAAGAAATTATATATATATTTAAAATATATAAATATTTGCTTTAGTTACCAGTCCTTTTACCGGCTACATTTACCACTGTGATTATCACTTTGAATAATCCTTGGCTTCTTAAAATTAATGTAGATAAATGTAATTTTATAGCAGGACAGGTAGTTTTTGGGGTGTGAAATAATAGTAATCAAGTTGAATAAATATTTGCTATTTGTATCTGTAAAAGTTTAAATCCCCCTAAGGGAACTCTGACCAAAATGGGAATATAGCAGGATCAATGACACAGGTGGCATGAGTCATATCACTGGCTTTTAATTAATAAGGATGCTGTGGGTGTTGGTGTGGACTGGACTGTACATAGGCAGTTTTAGCAGTTTATTTCTTAAGCTGAAATCCAGCTGGAGAGTTCTTAATCAGAATGGATTTATTGTGATAATTTATCATCTATCTGTGCTTTGAGGAACATTGATGATATAGTCTTGTACCTGAATCACAGTTTACAAAATCCAAAGAGGTAGATGAATCCTCACACTGGGATGGGCATTCCTGAGTTAAAGGATTTTTGTGCAAAGCTAATATGTATAATAGAGAATCAGTCTCTCACTGCGCAGTGTTGTCATTATATTTCAGCAACTGAATGAATATTCTGAATTAATAAGCATAATGTTTGTATAAGCTAAAGACTTGTCTAAGCTCTGCATTCATTGACGGGAACCTTAAACAAATGTTTCTTTTTTCCATCAGCCTGTTCAAAAGGCATAAACATAATCATGCTTCTCTGGCAATGGGAAATCAACTGGTTAAAACAGTCATGGACTGGAATCCGTAACTGTTATGGGTTGCCTGTTGTTTTGAGTACTTAAAAGATCCTGAAGAAACTTAAAAAAAGGATGTATTTATACTTTGTATTTTACAGAAAAGAGTCTGAACATGAAAGCATATCACTAGGATTTTTAGAGTTTTGTTTTGCTTTTAACTAAGGCTTTGGTTAAAAATTAAGCCTAAGTTGATATCCGTATCTCAATAGAAATATAGAAGAGTGGTAGAAATTTCAAAGAATAAGTTAGTTTTAAAGTTCTCAAAATGTAAAGAGGGGCAGAGAGGGGAAACAAATGGAGTTTGCTTGCCATCTTTTCCCACAGCTCTGCTCAGTAATTTTTGCTATGATTAGTTCACATAACCAGAATGATGAGTTAGGAGTCACCCTTTTTCATCCTCTTTGCCTCTGCATCCCTCCCATCACCTGGTCCTTATCTTTAAATGTTAGGGTGCTAGGCAACCAGAGGAGTGGTAGGAACATTTGCTCCTGGGCACAACTGTGGATGGCTCACACCTCCCATTTCTGAGGTATCAAGCCTTCATTCCTTCAGTAAATATGTGAGTGCTTTTACGTATGAGGCATTGGTCTCAGTTGAATGTATTGTTTTATTTAATTCTCTCCAGGGCCCTTGGAGGTTGTACGTTTTACCTCCATTGTGCGGGTGATGGCGCAGAGACTTTCAGAGAAGTGAGGAAACTTTTCAAAGTCATGAAACTAGTAAGTGCTGGAGTTGGGAGTGAAATCCCAAACCATAGCTCTCCTTACTGCTGCTTCAAAAATGTCTCTGTCTCTAAGGAGGTTATGCTTTAGGATTGACATTTCAAACCTTTTTATTTTGAAACGACTTCAAACGCAGAAAAAGTTGCCAAATACAGAAGTTGTGAATCAAAAGAATCCCTGAATGCCCTTCACCAAGATTTCTCAACTGTCACCATCTGACCACATTTGTGTTCTCTCTCTCTCTCTCTCTGTACTGATGTGCGCCTCAGTTTGGGCCTGTCTCATGTTTCCTCTCGATTTGATTCAAATTATCCATTTTTGGCAGGAACGCCACAGAAGTGACGTGCTCTCGGTGTATGACGTCAGGAGGCATGACTATCAATTTGCCTCATTACTTTTTTGTTCAGTTGGGCAAGGTGGTTTCTGTCAAAGTTGTTCATGGCAAAGTTACTGTTTTCCCCTTTTTAAGTATTAATACCACTTGGGGAGATACTTTGAGACTGTAAAGATTCTGTTTCTTATCTGATGTATCTCACTAGTTGGAGTCTACTGGTGATTCTTGCCTGTATGAATTACTATTATGATGGTTGCCAGATGGTAGTACTTAACTTTGTTGAGTTCTATTATTGACTCACTATTAGTCTAGAGAGACACAGCATCTCTACTTTTAGCCTGTAGCCTAGAGTGTAGTTTTGCTGTTCGTCTGGGACCAAGCGCAATGTTTACAATACTTATTAGATCTTCACAGTATCTCCATTAGGTAGATGCTGGCATATCCACATTTTAGGGATGAGGAAATTGAGTAGCAAAAACCAGGTGGCAACATTTTCAGGAAGAAAATATTAAAATTTAATCTTTAAAATAGCATTGGGGCTGTTCACAGTCAGATAATAGAATGAAGTGTAAAAAGTACAAAAAATAAGTTAAAGAAAAACAGAAGAAATCCTATACAACATTGTGCCATGACTTTTAAACTTGGAAAGTAGAAACTGGAGGAAGAGACAAAGACTCCTCCTCACCCTGACACTTGAGCAAGGTGAGGTAGTGAATGCAAACCTGAAAAATCATTACCGTTGCCCTGCGTGCGGAGAAGACTCAACGGGCATATACATGCCAAAGGAAAGACGTGGAGAGCTCCTGAGAAGTGACTTCAGTGCTTTCTCTAGGCTGAAAGAAAGAGAGGGAAGGCAGAAAGATTAGAATCATCCAAAGCTAATCTCTGTCTTATCAAATAATAGAGATTTAGCAGATTGGAAGACAGAGGTGACAAGAAGACACAATTCTTTAGGTAGCAAGAGGCCCTAGGGATAAAGGGCAGGAAGATTCCAGGTGAAGTCCCTTTCCCTAATAATTTAGCACCTCTGTCATGCATTTTCTTGTCTTCATTTCCCACTGATGAGGACGGTCCTGGGGGAAGCCTGAACTGGGGTAAGTGAAGGCCTGCAGGGGACTGTGTATCTTGTGGCTCCACTGAACCAGGAGAAGACATCCTCTACCTCTCAGGACATACATGGGACACTGATTCAGGACGCTGACTGTCACAGGCAGGCCACCAGCCACATGTACCCAAGCCCTAGGGCACTGGTCCCTCCAACCCTTCCCTAATGCTGTCGAGTCAAAGTACTAGGATAGGAAATCACCAATTCTCAAAACTAAGCTCTGGGAAGCAGATAAACAGGTGTAGGTAGATATTGTGGATGTATGGGGCATGAAATAGAATTCATCCGAACTATCTTAAGAAGACAAAAGGGCTCAAAAAAAAACCCATACAGTTAAATAAACATACAATGAAAGGAAACACCATGGCAACCAAGCAAAACATTACAAAATGAGAGAAGGAGAGAGAGCAAGATGGGCAGGAGGGAGGGGAGAGGAGAAACAGGGCCGGTACCGTGGAGGAGATGCGCCGTTCCTGAAATCCATTCTGGAGGGGTTCCGGGCCAAGTTCATGGGCTGCACACATACATCTATGTGTACTTCCTCCCAACGCCCACAGAAATTATAAAGAGTATTTTTATGATTTGGAAGCTAGGACATGGATGAGAAGCAAGTGATGTAATGGGCCTCTCCAAAAGCTAGACTCTAAACCATTAGGTGAAAGGTTGAGAGCTAATCTCATTTATAGACTGAGAAATTGGGAGTACCTGCTAATTTAGTGGTGGACAGTGAAGGAGGGCCGGTGAAGTGAGGGGCCTGGTTCAGATCCAGCACACTGAGTGACAGTCCAGTTTCCCCTCCATGCTGTGCGGCCTGGGGCTGACCCTCCTGGACGTTTATTTTCTGGTGTTGGTGACGCAAGATCTCTCCGCCAAGGGCCCAAGTTACCGCTGAGTTTATACATGATGAAATCAAGTGGATCAGTGAAGATTTGCTTTCTGGAGGCTAATCACTAGCTGTCTCCCCAGCACTAGCTGTCGGGCCTTTCACATACTGAAAACCATTAGGAAAATTTTCCCTGGAACTTGGACCAGCCAGAGAAGAAAGATCCTGAAGATACGGCCAGGGGAGGACAGCTGCCC